>CM073593.1:29405000-30655000 GCA_037074705.1 Zhengitettix transpicula | reverse complement strand
ACGTTTACATTTATTATTACATATTCAACCTTAAATTATTTTACACGATGAACAATAAAGGAGTATTTCGACGCAAACTTATTAAATTACATTTATCAGTGAAATTTCATAGAATTCTAATAAATGTCGCTCCATAAATCGTAGAATCGCTTGATTCATCAATCTGGGAAATGGACTGGCTTAATGGATGCTACGTTGTTTTTTTAACCGTGGCTTGCGCTATTTCTCTGGTTTGTTTTAGAATGGCGTAATCATCCCCAGGGGTGCAATTGAGCGACGTCATTGTGGGGCAATGGGCGTGTTAACAGCTATTTCTGTTTCACCGGAAGGAAGCTCGCGGGTCACGGAAAGCATCAAGGCTGTTCCATCACGGTTCACACGTTTCTGGTTTCTGCCTGTGTACATTCCCAGTTGACAACTAGTTTATTTTGAATAATCTATCATGCAGACAATGGAATAACATTATAGTCAATTTAGTATCAAGAAAGATAAACAATTATAATTATGTTTCTCTTTATTATTGTTCACCATTTACACCCATCCCTTGCTCTCTCAAACACACATACAATCCTTAGCCATTTTTCTTATTGGTCACGTACATACAGAAGACCTGTTTGTCTCCAATATTCTCTTTATTTTGGTGCTGGAGTCGAGTTAGTTCGTACCATATACTTCATTTCACTGTCGTAAATGTCACATGACAATTTTCTTGGTCACTCATCGTATCGTTCAGAAACGTTTTCCATTTTCCACTCGAAATGACTTCCCACATACATTTCAGGCTACGTCCATAAATCATTTCCTTCTGCATATCAAAACATTTATAATGTGATCTGTTTAAGTCCTTCCACAGGAGCATCATTCAATTCTTTGTGCTACTCTTGTGTTGCGGAAAATCGTGCTCAGGTTCTGAAATACTTGAAGTACTCATTTGTGACATTCTTCGGTAGTTCGATTGGCAGTATTATAGCGATCAGCCGTTCCAATCAATGAGGAGCCAAGGCGGGAGACATCAACAAGAAATCGAGAGGTATCGATTCACGCATCTATGGAAAGTATCTGTCGTACGTAGTCAGTGTGCGCAGTACTTAGTATACAAACACATATTTTGAAATATTTGTATATAGTGTAAATAAATAGTATGATTATAAAATTGCTACCATCTTATCTGACTAAAGATCGCCCCTTCCCTGGGCCTCTGTTATTTGGCGTCATATTTTAATTGTCCTTGGTTCACTCAAAGATATAATTTCCTACAGGTACATGATTTACTTAAAAATAACGCACGTATTTTTGCAGAATAAATTTTTTTTTCAGTTAAACTGCAGCTAAGCAGCGCGTGGAATTCGCTTTGTGACAGAGCGTCGACGAAAGGGATTTCCCGGGCAGGCCGACTGCTGAATTACATCGGGATTCCCACGTGGCGCCATCCGGTCGGACCATATATCTTTTTCGTGTTCACTGTAATGCCAATAGATGAAAATTCTGGCGCCGTCATAAAATAGAAGTCACAGACGTTGATCGAACAACACCGAACCTAGGAAAATGGACACAACTATTGGTCGGACATGTTTGGAGAACGTGGAGTCATGCAGATTTAAGCAAAATAAATTAGTGTCACTGGAGGAGAAAGAAGAAGAAAAAATTAGAGCTATATCACGAAAACGGACAAAGTTTTTTAATTAGGCCTGCAGATGACCAGAGGAGAAGTTATGAAATATTTTTTAGCGATCAAAATTATTTTATTACAAACGGTAAATTGCTGTAAATTTTGTCAAGCTGGGTTAAGTAAAGTTCTTTCATTTTTTTGTATAGTCTAAAACTGGGTTTTAAATAATATTGCGACGTTAATGAAGTTAAATTGTTTCTTTATTATTGATAAAATAAATACAAACCATTTTTCTAAAAAAACACATCCGTACCATTTTCGTGTTTGTTTAATATTACCTCAATTTTTCCACGATATGACGGACAATCTTTAGTATTTTTAACTTTCTTATTGTATTCATTTCCTTTATTGTTTTTCCCGAATAGTTTTCCCTTCCAAATGTTATTGTAATTACGTAACGATTTTAGTATTGCCTATTTAATGATTTTAGTTTCTTTAATAATAATCTACTGTCTTCCAATTAACAATTTATAGGAACCCAACCAACCTAAAGTTTTTAAACTACCGTGTATCTTAATTAAATGTTAGTGCTGTAAATGATGCCACACATATTTCTTTGTGTACCTTAATAATTTGTCTTTCAAGCATTCAAGGTGTTTGAATGTTTTTTATTTTCAATTTAAAGTCTGCATTATTAGAAAAAAAAGTAGATTGTACACAGCAGAAAGTAAATTCCAGTAACACAAACAAAAATAACTATGCGGTTCCTTCCAAATGTATACAAATTCATAAAAATGAAAACTGCAAAATAGAAATCTTGATAAGTTATTTATATTATCTTGTCTAAGAAAAAACTAATCCTTTTAACTGTATTGTACAATTGTACAGATATTTATGGAAAAAATTGTGTTGTATTATTATGGAAACTGAATTAATCAGCAGAAACACAAAATCGATCGGTCGAGAGTCTCAGTTCCAGGCCTTTGTATTCAACGAAAGAGAGCGATAATAAAAGCTTGAAAATGCAGGATATGATCAGAAAAATCATGCTCGTTGTGTCATTATAGTACAGAACACTCACATCTGCTGTTTAATTTTTCAAAACCAAATTTATTGAAGCTGCGTTATCAAGCTTAAGGAAGAAGTTTGCAGAGCGAGTGTGCGATAAATAGAATGGAACAAGTACAGACATAAAATTAGAGGAAATAAGTTAAAAATATAAAAAATAAAATATCTGGGATGGTTTCTCATAGTATGTTCAATTAATTTTTCATACTGGTATTAAATGAGGCAGCAGTTTCCAATATAATTAATTGGACTGAAAAATTGTAAATTAATTTCGGAGCATTCTGATATAAAATTATCTTAATGTGTCTCATATCCGTAAGATGAAAACCATATTCAAATAACTTTCGTTTTGGATATCGCCTGCGGAGGATATTGGATACGTATGAGCATATTTGTTCATTTCCCTGCTGTGTCGGACTCTGATAAGAGTGCATTCCATTACAGCGTACGGTCGAGTTTATATGTAAATGTTGTGGTCCAAACGGGCGGACTTCCACGAACATTACACGAAAGTCTAATTCCTATGCATTTCAGATCAGGGTCGAGTATTCACCCTTCTATTAAATATTGGCTCGGTTATTGTATTATGTTGAATAAACTGAAATGTTGCCTCTTATAAAAAATATCCTGGCACCTGAATCCAATATTTCTATACCATTATACATTCTATTCGTAAAGATTTTTACTGAAATCGCCAGACACACATTCATTATATGAGAAGATAGGCTTGAAAACCTAGACAGCATACTAAAAATAGTTTCAACTTATATGTTTGTATAATACAATTGGATTGGGGGACTGTTTAAATTCAGAATGAGAATGTTTTAACGCCATGAACAGTTGAACGAGTATTTGAAATAACCAAACCAAAGACCAGACGATCAAATTTACTGTGACAGGTTGTTGAAATTTCGGAAAGACTAGTAATGATTATCGAGCTATCGAAATAAGATATTCAACTGCTTAATATCGTAGGCGATCTGCAATTAAAAGAAAAACTATGACAATTTTTTTCTTCGATAATAACGCAAGACAATTAAACTGAATATTCTCTATTTCAGCATCAACAGGCGTTTCCCAATATGGTATTTGGAGTAATTATATTAAATAATACCTTAATGCTTTAAATTATGAAACAGTTACTAAAAAAATTAAAAGTGTCGGACGTTTCGACACGGATTGGTGGCATTTTTTTGGCGAACAACGTAAGACTGTACATAAGTACTAAAATCGAAGATAAATACAGCAGGGTCAAATAACTTAAAACAAAAATTCATATATTATTAAGATTTTCCGTGTAATTCTTCATGTTAACGGTATTAGGTTGATTTTTAATATACATCAGTACAGAAATCAATGTTTTATATAGTAATGTGGTTCTCTCTCTCTCTCTCTCTCTCTCTCTCTCTCACACACACACACACACACACACACACACACACACACACAACACACACAAATAGAGGCATTGTCAATATCGAAAATTTAAAAGCGCCGAATTTGATACAATGTTTAGTGATAGGATTATGCCTACAAGTTCACAGATTGAAACTACATGTATTCTCTTTAATTCTTGTATTTAAAGTTCTTTTAGTTTGGCCGATATAACAAATTTCTATGCTTAAATCTTCTTCTCCTGGTTTCATCAAAAGGACACAAATATCCTATTAATACGTTTTCCACTACCAATGTTGTTTATAAAATTAATTGTTCTTATTCTGACTCCTAAATAATTCTCTCTTAATTAGATAAATAAATAGCCAAATAACAGACAAACTGAAGTGATCATTTCATTTTGACTGTTATGTGGCTATTTATTTATCTAATTAGTACACTTTTAAAACAGACGTGTTATATTTCAACTTTCTTCTAATATAATTTTCTGAATATTTAATTTGTAAGCCTGTGTTTAGTTGATATTGTGTTTCTCACTTCTTTAGTGGTTAATAAAAGACTTCGAGAGAAGCTTGGCGAAAGTTGTGGGTGTTGAGGCCTTGTTAGAAATATGAAACCAAGACTCGAAAACAATAGATGATCAAAAGTAGTTTTAAACTGCAACTTACAAGAATACCCCCTGTGTGACAGGAATAGTAAGTTGATTGACGACGGAATAATTATGATTGGAAGAAATTGAGTTTTTGAAACCTCGACTAAGTGGGTATTCAGAAATACTGATTGAAGTAGCTATGTGACGAGTAATAAAGAAGAAAGGCTGCCGGGACAAAAAGTGTTGCTTACTTGAGTCCTTGGAGTAGGTCAGAAAGTGACGAATCTTGTTTTAAGGAAGGCAGTGTTTATATGGCTCTTTGTGACTCATCTCCTTGTATAATGAGCATAAATTCCCCGATCCCCAGACGGCCGCAAACCACAGCACTGCTTAGCAAGTTCATAAAGCTCAGAACAGCAGTGGACTTCAAAGGGGAGAAATATGAGGCGCCAACTGCCGGTCCAAACAAACTACGGAGTGTTTGCCTCATCTCAAGTTCTGTTTGGATTGTAGTGTGCTTGTTTGTCTGATGTCTGGTGTCCAGTCTGCACCAAGAACTAGGCGAAGGGAAATTAAATAAGTTATGAAAGTGGATTTATGAATAAGCTATTCTGTGAAACTGAAAATAAAATCCGCCCATCGGATACAAATAAGCTGATATATCTGTGATCAGAAAGCCGAACTACATCGCGGTATTCCTAATGGTGGTTTTGGAGTCTCAGAAAAGCATTTCGCAATTACTAAAATATTATTTTATATCGGGGATATTTTTTATTTCGTCGCCTGTTTCAGAGAAAAGAAAGCATAAACTAAAACAGAATTGAGAATATTAAATTAGACATCCAGTAAGAAGGATACACAATTAGAAAATGTGGATCGACGTGACAGTTCTCAACTTTTACAGTCATTTAATTATTTCAGACCACCGCGAATGATAAATTTTGTAAAGTAACAACCAACATGTTATTCATGATTTTCTTCTGCATCACTCTGAAGATCTTGTACATACTTTATTTTCTGTCTCCTTGGTTCTGCAGCCCTTTTAGTGGCCTTGATCTACCGGGACGACCGCCAGATCCTCTTCTTACATGTCATATTCTGGATTTAGGAGTAACACGTTGATTTTGTGTCGATTCTCCTTCAGTCTTTACCCCAGTTTTCTGACTACGACGAGCAGAAGCATCCATGCCCATGCCAGGATTGAACCCGTGATCTCTTGAACCCCGGACGCTGACCGTTACAGCACAGTAGGGTGACCCTTAAATACTAACTTGTTATAATAAGTAGAACCTTTTCGTAAACATAAAGAATTTTTCCATAAAAATCATTAAAATTCCAGTCCACTTTAAATTTTCAGTTCAATATATGAACAAGGATGCTTAATCATAAGCTGAGATCGATAGCTTAGTGAAATTATTAATTAATGAAGTACGATACAAAAAAAGCTTGACAGTTCAAAGAGACGTAGTCCATTAGCGTTATTACACAATATGTTGTTGCGTTTTCTAATTCGTGCATGTCTGCAGAAGCCAATATGTTAACAGTTGTGTCTGTATATCGTTGTTAAGAAATGTAAATGCAAGCGTGGACCTTCGCAAATATTCGTATTGCGTAAATGAAACTTTCTGCTCATTTAATTAATTCTCGCAACTGTCCGGAAATGAAGTTTTCAAGTTGAATTTGTACCAATTTAATTTCCGGGATACTTCAATAAAAACAGAACATGCATCTCTCTCTCGAGGAAATTAGATGTAGTCTCGCTTTCAAATTGAACGTCGTATGGTTCTTACATTGGCAGCATACAAATAGCAAGCACTGAAATGTAGAATGTGAAAGGGAAACAATAAATTCGCAGAAATAGTTGTTAATAATATTGGTGTAATCTTATAATGTTTTTTCTGTTACGAACTGAGAGTGGGGGTTTAAGGGATTAAAACAAATTTTCGTTTACAATTTTTAGCGCATAAAGAAATTTCTACCAAACGTTATACACAAGTTACTTACGATCCAGGAACAAACACGGAGGAGTTAAGACACAGCATCTAGAGGCGGAGTGGGTGGAATTTTAAAACATTCTTAACGGCCCTTATAAGCGTCGAATAAAACGTTTCCGGCGTCACTTAATTTGATAGTGTTATTATAGAATTTTCAAGCTTCTAATTTCAACTTCAAAAGGCAAGAGAGGGAAGCACTACTATGGTGCGAGTGGTGGTGGAAGGGGGTTTACATAAAAAATAATTAAAAAAAGATCGATATTAGTGTCAATTCCGAGGTTATAGGAGTCGCTGAGTTTAAATTTCGCATTAATCCTGGTGATTGATGAAATCTTATGTTCCTCTTCGTGGAGGTGGACACGGTTGAGAAAAGGTTGGCCAGAGTAGTTTGCCCTCTTAAGTTACCAGGGGTTGTTTGATTTTCTTAGGATACGATCTATATGTTGGTCTCTATTTAGTTAATGGTTGTATTTCTTTACTCCTTTAAGGTACGGGTGTAGTTTTAGACTTTATTAAGTTAGAGAGGATTTTTTATTGTTTTAATTCGTCGGGATTTTTCAGACACTTTTATGTTGTAGGATAGTTCCCGAATAACGTTAGTCATCGTCGTGGTTTATTTGGAGTTAGATGCCGAGGGGATAAGTAGGGGAGGGGAATGTAAATGAGTAAATGTTCCGAACACTGACGCTAATGCTAGTGGTGAAATGAAATGTTTACCAAGAGGTCAGTGTCGAATAAATTCCCACTACGGGTTAATTTAAGTAAATACCCGGGCAACACCGACACTTAACTAGTATAGAATAGTATGACACTTTTCGGTATAAAAATTGTGCGCCCCTTTCTGAAAGCAACACGCAACACATACTTTGTCGCATATATTCATTCATATACTATTCGCTATGATAAAAAAAAAAGCTCTTCCAATACTGCGTCTAACAAAAATGCTACTTTCCGCACGTTTGTATCAATTCTCTTCTTCATAATTTAAGCTCATAAGTACTACAGAATGCCGAATGTCTCTTTAAGACAATTTATGAAGTACTAACGATGAATTAATTGTTTCTTCAAATGAAATGAATAGTGAAGAAAATATTCTTTAAAAGACAAAAATGACACTGACGAATAAGAGATACATATTTTTGATGCTGTTTATTTATGTAAAAACTCAAACTAACTAAACCGAAAGAAGAAAATTAACACATCAATTATTTGAATTATTAAGCGAAATGTCATCTAAAATACATGTTTTAAATTGAACGTATATCAATATATAAATTAATCAATTAAATTTAAAGAAAATAATAGCTTTTGACTAAAAAAACAGGAAAGCTATATAATATAATCTTAGAGCAGATAAAATGTTTCCAATCAAAGCTACCTCTTAAGGCCACGAAAACAGAATTAACGGATTGGTTTAGAAAAATCTCGCCTGGACCTGAAATCTAACGCATGTCCTGCGATTAGTATGTGGTGCTCTTACCACAGCCGCTATCGATACAACGGATAGAAACAGCTCACACTTGACGGGGAGTCGGCTAGGATAGCTCAGGTAGTAACATCACTGCGTGCAAAGCGGAGGTCTTATTTTCGATTCCTGATCCGGTCAAGATTTATCTAATCTGATCCGTTAATGCTATATCAGTTTTTCTACAGTCTCTTGTTGTAGTGTGTTGAATAAAGTTATTTAGCATCTGACTAATATTTAGGTAAACTTCTACTTTTAGAGCAAAAATCCTGGGGGTCTTATCACAAATATGGAACATTTTTCCGTTTACATTTAAGGGTCTGAAAATAACCAGCCATTTGGTTTATAGATCCTGGCTCTGCCTATAACTATATATACTTATAATAAATAAATTTTAATAAATAAAGAAAAATAATATTATATTTTAATTAACGTCAGGAGTTAAACATTTTAAAAAATCATCTAGATTACAGGCTAGAATTATTGAAAATATTTTTTTAACCAGTGTTATAGTATTTATCAAACGCCAGAATAAGATATTATTCAAAAATAATTTCAGTAATTTTAATGTGTAAGATAGGTTAAAATATTTTAAAAAATAAAGATAAAATCAGAAAATATTATTTTATTAAAATTATTTCTTGTTCAAATACCAATCTTGAATCTTGGAAACCAATGATTCTGTATTGCGTAACAGGAGTTCGTGGCGAGCCTGGTGGGTGCTGCTCTTCCTGCGGATCGACCCCCGTGGCAGCTGCTCGTGTTGCCCGCAGGCGGGGACACGGCGGCCATACTAAGGGCACATCCATCTTTGGTCGACGGTGCGACGCTGGTACGGCTCCTGTGCGGGTCTCTGGCGGACCGACGCTCGCGGACGCACCCGGGACCCGCTTCGCGTCTCGGCGCCTCCCCGCTGCGGGCGCTACAACTCCTCCGTGCGTGCCTCATGAGTCCGCTCGTGCTACCGACGTGGTTGCTGGTCACGCCGCCCGCCTCCGACTTACTGGCGAAGCACGGCACTCGCAAGAGCTGGACTGTCGATTGGTCCGCCAACATCTCGCTGTCACGCGTCTCCAGAATCAAGCAGGTACCTATCGGGATCAGAACCGGAATATAGTCACTCTTAAATACAATATGAGAGTTTGTAAAAAGATGTTTTAATATAATGATGATGAATACCAAAACTAATTGTTAGACTTCAGATTGAAACTATCGGAGCGTTTCATTAAAGCATGAAATCTAACGCACTCATAATTTAGGTTTGTGAGAGACACTCCAAGGAAAATAGCATTAGTATTGTAAATTGCGGAAGTCAAACGACTTTGGTAAAGATTATTTAACGGTAGTGCGGATGCTAAAGAATAGTGACAACTATCTGAAACGTATCAAACATATCCAATAGCATTAGACCTTGATACTTAACGATGTTTGTAGCTGTACGTACTTGTAGTGGACAAATCGAAGCGAACTGTAAGAAGCCACGAATGAACTATTTCGGCCTGAAAATAATGTAACTGATAGAAGTTACGGTCACAAATGTATACATGAGACTGTTTACGCAGCTGGGTTGATCACCGTTTATCATCATTTAAATATCAAAATCTGCCTAGAGAAGTAACTATAGTCTGGAGAATGTAAATGGTGCTCTTGAAACAGTGTGGAAGTGAAATTACTATATTTTCATCACATCCTCACAGTTATTCACTGGACGCATTCTGTGTCAGCCGAGTTTCAGTGAACGCAGAAACATTTATGTGAGACGTGTGTGTAATGGCTACGAAAATTGAACGATGGTCCACAGCTAGAGTAGGAGATGTTCGCCGATGAGAAAAATTTATTTTAATTATTAATTACTAATTGCCTTTTAATTACCACAATATATATACATATATATGTATATATATATACAATTAAAATAACAGTTCGCTCGCGTTGATGCATCAATTTAAATTATTTAACTATTTGTAAATTTAAATTTCGTGAGTGTAATAAATTTATGTGTTTGTTCAGTTAAAATTTATTATTTATTAAATATCCTTTCATTTAAATGTTAAATAATTTAAATTGATTCATCAACGCGACGATTTATATTTAATTCATGGTTTACAATAATAATTTGATGGATATATGACTTACAGTTCTCTGGTACCAAGGCAATTTTAAGTCGTTCAGAAACGCTGACACACACTTTTCCTTCTAAAACAGGCCATTATTTTCACTGACTCTACACATCACTGTTGGTTTAGCAAGTGTTGGCTATATCTCTACGACGAATTATTCTGCGACAATTCACCAACTTCAGCAATGATTCCTCCACGAAGACTTTACACAGTTATATTTTGACAAAACTGGTATACTCTGCAATTTCTACGCTGTAATACCTCGATGAACGCTATACTATGCTTTAATCCAACAACTTTATTTTACAATAATTTGACGACGTCTGGTCTTTTTCTATAACAACCGCTTTCCGCTGTACTTCATCGCCGACTGACTTACATGTTTCATTCAGCGCGCCAACAGTCCTACAATACTTTAGACCTGTTATATTATTGTCCATTATTATGTGTAATTAGTGTGTTTTTTACCGCTAACAATACAAGTCCAAAATTTCTTTTAATTATTAATTACTAATTGAATTTTAATTACCACAAAATATATATACATATATATATATTATAATGCCAATTAATTAAGACATTAATTCTGAAATTGAAAATCTAAATTGTTTGAGAAATCCTTTGTAGCGGCAGGAGCGTTTGAAACAACAATAGAAAAGCTGGCTCAGTTCCTTTGTCGGAAGGTCCGTCAAAATGGCGTATGCGCGCTCAAATTGCCAGACGAGAGTACAGTTTGCATTAAGATGCTGAGGAATGCAGTTTTGCATTCAGATATTGAGTTCAGTTCGTAGGGAGATTTGGTGAGAGAGAGCTCACGGAAAGACGTCGTCGAGGTATAACAGTTTTTGGAATGACAATTCAACATGGTTGGCAATTAGCAGGACAAAGTAAAACATTCATAAAAGTATAACGTCGAAACCTGCACACAAAAGGCAGTTTTTGTGTCCACAGCCGGCCAGAAACAGAAAAAGTTTCGGTTTAAGTCCGGAACAATAAAGACTGCCCAATCGACGAATCGTAGAATTCACCTAAGGCGAGCGGTCAACCGATAGATGACGAAAGAAGGATCTTGACGACATAAAAATTTTGATTTTGAATCTGTGAGTTTAGAAACAGTGTAAAACCCACAATAGTGTTCTCGAAAATAAAGGTACGCTGGAATGCTGGGCAGACGTGAGTAACAATTTACGAAACAATTAATTATGTAAATGTAATTGAAAGATAGCCGTCAGATTTCGTTCTCTTCTTTTTAATTGAAATTATTTTTCAGAGTCAATCTTTTCACTTTTAAATTTGGTCTCATTTTAAATGTTCTAGTTTAATTGACGAGTAAACTTCTTTTCTTTTAATTGTAATTTGTTGTTGATAAGATTATAAATATTATTGATTCGTCCATTATCAAACTCAGTCGGTAGAGCATGAGAAATTCAATATTATAAATTTTGTAATTGTTTGTGTTATTGCCACAATAAAAATCTTTTGTTCGTAAATTTTATTAAATTTTCATTTAAAAAGCCTATCATTAGTGAATATTACAATATATATATATATATATATATATATATATATATATATAAAATTGTTTTCACTTTGTAAATTTTTTTAAAGACGAGAAATAAGCGATTAATAATATATAAACTTTCAACATTTTAAAGTTTTATTAACATTAAATTACAAAAGGAATCATGACTTTTATTTTAAGACTCTCGGTTTCAGAACAAACCGGTACCAGAAAATTCCGATTCGATCAGCACGTTCACATGCTACGGCGAAATGGAATGAGTTGGTCGTGTGCTAACGGGGAAAAATCGCGTCCCTCTCATAAGCGTTGGTTGCAATACTTCGAAAAACGAATAATGGGAGCATCTATTTGAATTCACAAGCTACGTAAGATATCAGAATTTTTAATTATAAAATGTATCACTTTTACTTAGCCGGAAACAACGTAGGCTATACAAGATAATTTTCCTAACGAAATGTTTTAAACATTTTGGCAGGTATAAATTTAGATTTATTTGGATTTTCTTTTTACTTTTAAAACATCGTGCCTCTTAATATTTGCATACAACCTTCTATAAATTAAATTATATTAGTACAATTTATATTCTATTGAAAAATTTTTGCCTGATACAAGAAATATATGTATATTTATTTAAAAATGACTAGACAGTTTAACCATGTATACGAATCAACAACTAAATACAAATTATATTAATAAAAAAGTATCCATTACTTGGTTTCCGTGAAGAAATTTATTGCGTTGATTCGCTGCGTACAGTAAATGAGTAACAGATCGACAGTGTAATCCAAGACAGAGTGAAATTTCTATTTATTTTCTCAACTAATACACAATCCTGGACACTATTACTTTAGTATTTAAGCGAACTCTTTAACTGTATAAAACGGTCCATCAGACTACGAATTAGTTAACGAATAAATTATGCATTTCATTGACAAATACTGATCACAGATTAATATTCAGAAAACTCAGACGATGTCTCGTATATTGTTAAAAAAAAATAATAGGTGGAAGCTTTCGACCCATCTAGTCATTTTCTATCTGTTCAAACAGAAAAAATTGCATGGTCATGTGTCAGTCAGCACAAAAATTATAATAAATAATTATTATCCAATTATATGGAGATATGTGCTGTCAAATTCTTTCAATTTTTTGTTAAAAATCGAAATATACCTTTAAAAACACTATGAATTTTTATCTAAGGATATATAATAAACCATTATCGCTTTGTAGGTTTAATAAATATGATGTATGTATGCATACGACTGATTTTTCAAATATTGTTAAGGATTTGAAAATATATAGTTTAGATATAGACGCTGTAGTAAATTAGTAATAATGGCGCACTTATTTAAAGGTTGAACGTTTGTGATGTACAACATTATTGATACCCACTTGTATATTGACTGATACATGACCGTGCTGTTTTTATACTTGAACATGCTGAAAGTGACGAAGTTTTAGGATTTTTTATACCACATACAGCAATATTTTGCTCGTTTTATGGAGACTAAGACGATGTAGTTGCATTCAGTGTCTAATGTCGTATAAATGATTGCACGGAACGTCCTAAATATTTCGAGAATGTGAGTATATAGTTTTCGGAATAAATGTTTACATGCGTTCTAATCTCCAGAGACGTCAAGAATGAATACTTACAATGAGCTTAACTTTTGTTTTTCCTACCTGAGGATAGCAATATGGCACTTTAAATGTTCCCTACAGCCGACCCTTCTATATAGGTTCTGTAAGTATCCTTGAGCATGACTGTTTACAAATACGATTTTGCGTACATCGTTCAAGAACCCCCTTCTAAAATGTTTTATTGGGGTTCGCTTTTATTAATTTGATCAAATATGAAGACGAAAAAATTCCGTGAAGAATCGGAATTAATGCCTAATATTCGTAAATGTACTATCGTGACGCAACGTCAATCACAATTTGTAAAACTTTGCCGTGCATGACGAAATTTCATGTTATAATTTTTATTGAAGGAGATTAGAGTAAATCGATGCATTTTGGCGTTTTGGTCTTACGTCAGCAGCGTCTTTACGTTTCAGGTGACGCGTAACTCTGTGAACGGCGTGCTGCTGGCGTCGCTGGCCGGCGCCACGAGACGGGCGCTGCAGGCTGTGGGAGTCCGTCAGCCCCCCGACGTGACTGCACTCGTGTCCGTGTCGCCGTCGCCCGGCGTCTCTGAGCAGGTGCCTTTGCGGCTGCCCGCCGGCCTCGAGGGCGCCGTTCCTCGGCTGTGGGCGACGAGGTCCGCACTCAGGTGCTCACCAAGCCGCGCCCAGCTGCTGCGTTGCGCCGTGGGGGCGCTGCTGGCCCTCGCCCCAGGTGGACGCCTCGCCGAGAAGCTCCTCGTCGCCCTCGCGGCAAGGGCGTCGCTGCAGTTCGCGTCGTTGTCGGGACCCACAGCACAACTTCAGGTACGATAGAGTCAACTGCCCTTAACGGAAGTACCCCCATGATCCGTTCTGGAAATATCAGATCAAGGCAGTGGCAAAATTCGTTAATCCGTGTCCTAACCACAGAAATGAGAAAGTCCAACAGTCAGGTTGGGAAATGTAGGAAAAATGACGGAAAAATTCACTTCTCAGCGCTCTTTTTAAAGTGTATTCAATCCAAAAATCCAAGGAATATATTACATCCAGGTTGTTATATTACAGAATTATTGTAGAAGACGGGATCATAATTTTTAAATAGAGCAAGACAACTTTAAACTCGCTATCGAAAAATCTTCGTTTTTAAACCGACCTATAACTTCTCTGAATAAGTTTTTGTTAAACACTTCCGCGTAACCTTAAAGTTTTCCCAGGAAGAATAATGAAGTGTACATGTTACTGTAGTGAAAGTGTAGTGCAACAACAAACTAATTAAACACTGGATATTTTCATTCTATTTTTCAGGAATTCATTTCCTAAGCTTGTGTGTATGATTTGTATTTTTATTTATATTTGTTATTTTTTCTTATTGTTTGTAATAGCCACCGAGTGGAACTCAACTGCAGAATCAATAGATTCACTCAATCATCCATGTCAGCTAGATACAGATATCTCCACTTTAGTCATTTTTGAATGGGACATATGAGGGTACTTCAATAAGTAATGCCTCCTATTTTCTTCTCCTTAAATAAGTTAGTTATGTGAAAATTGTGAATTTGGCGCGATTCCTCAAACATTCTTCTACAATCCACTGCAGTAACAATTTACTAAGTCATCAGGTGGCAGCATTGCACCCTCTTGCAAAATGGCTGATATTGACGTACGTATTAGACTGCGACTTGTGATTGAAGCAGAAGGACAAACACCATTGGCTGATGAAAAGCGAAGCGGCAGGCCGGTTACTGCAGTGACTCCACCGCAGTGAAATACATGCCCGTATTAAAAGGCGGACGAAAGCTGTTGAAAAAGACGGAGAATATATTGAAAAGTGAAAATTTAATCATTAACGTTGTGGGTTTATGCTGTGTACATTTCATTTAATTGTCTTGACAAATAAAACAGAAAAATAGGAGGCATTACTTATTGACTCACCCTCGTACGAGTCTAGTGTGGATGAACACGTCTCATATATTTGACGCAGACCATAACTTATTCGCATTATATGTAAACCAACATAGCCATGAATTAAATACTAAACAGACATATAGAATCATTGTTATGTTGTACATTGTTGTTGATTCATTCCACTATATTAATTCAATATTTTCCCAGTGTTTTGGTTAGATAATTAATTGTCTGAAATGTACGGAACACGTGGAATGAGACTCGGAGTAGCACTTAGTTTAGTCTAATTCCTTGATTTCAAAACATTATGGTAAAAGTTGAGCTTCTTATCAAACTCTGATAATTAACTTCTACGAAAAAAATTAAGATCCACGATATTGTAATAATTAACTATTATAATTACAAATGGATGGATTTAACAAATGAAAGAACACCAAATTTTATTACTTTCTTTACTTTTATATGGGAATCAATAATGGTGTCTAAATAAAAAGATTATTAAGGGAAAACTACAAACAATATTTATTAACAATTTTAAAACACAAAATATTTGGGATCTCAGGGTCTTAAACTGGGTTTGATAAATGGCTGAATTTATACAATCAAAATTACATTTACCTTTTATGGAAGTTAATGCGTCTGAAACATAGACGAAATTTGGTGTAGAAGAAATAATACTACAGATTGAATTTAAACAGTTTTAAATTTATCAAGAATTAACGATCTCATTTTATCAATATTTAAATAATTAAAGAACGATCTGACTTTTATCTTTTAAAAGTGGTTTACAAGTGATTGCAAAATATTTCTCTACTTACGGCCGCCCAGGTCTCTTTTTAGGTTTTTCGTGCACAAAATTTGGGGATATCACTGATTCTAGTACTCACAGACTCTAAATGTCAACAAATTCTAATTGGCGTAGTTTGTTAGTTGGTCTAACACAATTTGGTAGGTTCTCAATGCTTTACTCCAACCTGGATTTGCAGATCTCGTAACTTTAGTTGAAAAGGTCCTTCATTGGTTGGTCTATGGCCAGCATGATGAGTTTTCGCTCGACCACCGAATATAACATTAGTTGCACACTCTCCTTCCCGACTGAAGATTGCTTTACTTTTCAATATTTAAGAGCATATTTGTAACTGGACCACATTCTTTCGTTCTGGCTGCCCAACTGTAAAGCTTTCGAACTGTTCGCTGTCCGCTGCCCAACTGTAAAACTTCGTCTCTTAGATTTTGAGCACGTAAACTCTCTCAACTGCCCAACAATGTTTTCTTTGCCTCGCCGGATTGTTGCGGCGTCCGCTCTATATCCACTAATAATGGGTCCTCTACAATCCAACTTTCCAATTAGAACAATGTCTTAATTACCAATTACTACAATATATATTCTAATTTGTGAGAACTACAATATAATTACTTGATGTTCTGAACGAATTAAAGTCCCTGAAACTAAAATTACTTACTATGGTACATTGGCTAGCGCCTAGTCTTTGCAGACTCGTCATGAAAGAAGAAAAGTTTTCTTCAGCTGCTGACGACACTGCCATTTAGCTTTGCAGAAACCAAATGCGCGAAGAGAAGACATAGTTCGAGTTTCCGAAAGCTAGTTCGAAGTTCACGATGGCGGTGGAAAAGTATTTTCTCAGTTCTCTCAAACGGAGTCCAGTCTGAGTGCGGCAGGTATACATATGTGATTCCGGAGAAAATTTGGCATAGATCGTAAAAGCGTGAGAGATGTTAGAGACGTTTATTTTTTAGGAGTAGAGCGGCGAAAAATCGCGAATTGATTGTTCAAAGTGCATAGTTAAATCGTAGAAAAGTTGGGTCGCAGCCAACGAACGAGTTGGGAGGATAATGCCGTAGGCGTTCCAATCTAGAGCAAAAACGTGGGATGTGCTACCAGAGCATTTTGTTTAATCATTCCGAGAGAGACAATATCAACAATGGAATCATTCTACGGAACTCTAGTTACGTCTACAATTCACTCACAATGCCCGTAGGTTTGGAAAATTACACCTCGCATAGCCGTTGCACTTTGCCCTATTTAATTTAAAATTGCGTATACACCGTTTCCTGATTCAGAACTCACTACTTTACCTGACGTTTGAAGAGCTAAACGTATTAATTTAATTTTGTACGCCAGCCCATGCATTGTTAATTAGTAAAGTTTCTTTTCCATTTAAATATGTATTCAACTCAGTGTTAAATGTTTTATTAAAGTTATTTGGACAATTAATTAATGTATTGTAAAATTATACTATTATTTAATTTTCCATTATTGCTTCAATAATTTTAAAAACAATTTGCTTGTGTTCTTTAAATTCATAAGTTCAAAACAAATTTATTAACACAAAATTTAAATGTTATAATTGCTCAAAATTGTGAAATTTAATTACAAACAAAACTGTAGAAGGCTCTAGCTCAGTTAAAAGTCGGTAGACATGAAAACACTTTTTCATCAGGGAGTTTAGTGGGGGTGCTGTAAACATCTCCAGAAATTGCAGACTGAACTCTACCGCAATAAAAACCGCGTTATTTGACCTCACACTGCATATAAAGTAAATTGGCACAGCACGGCAATCAGGGAAGATCTGCACGCCTGATCAGGAACTCGCACGCGATAGAGTTTCTCTCAGGCTTAACTACGTACTCGACAATTAGAACTTACGCTATATTGGTGGGAGAGAAGCCTGCGAGAGGATTTCTCGCAGGTGAACCTTCCCAGAGAGCTCTGTCGGGGGCTACCTTTGGGGATGCTCTCACATCTCTCTGGTTTTTTTGAACTAAGGTTCCCACATGCCGAGGCACCTCGGTCTGTTTTGAGAGGTGTATGTTCCGGGGTCGCAGACCTTGGGCATACGGCAAGAGTTGTCCGCTATTCCTATTGGAATAGTCGGCCAGCTGCCTCCTAAACAGGCCAAGGCATGGCGAGGGGTAAGCTGCGTCCCCACAGCAAACTCCTCTCCCGTCATCGGAAGGGCGTGGGACAAGTACCAAATGCCCGACCTACCCGATGCAGGTTTTTCTAGGGTTTTCCCTGCATTTCTTTAGGCGAATGCCAGGTAGGATCCTTAAACCATAGCCCGGGGGCCCTAGTAACCCTTGGCTACCTTCCTCTACCCTTCCGCATCCCCCCTTTCTAATCCCTTCCTATGCTATTAAAGGGGAGTTGCCCAATGTGGATCACCCTCATGTAGCCTGTTGCCAAAAAAAAAAAAAAAAAAAAATAGAACTTACGCTCTGGTTTTTTTTTTTTTTGAACTAAGGTTCCCACATGCCGAGGCACCTCTACGCTCTGGTTTTTTTTTTTTTTTGAACTAAGGTTCCCACATGCCGAGGCACCTCGGTCTGTTTTGAGAGGTGTATGTTCCGGGGTCGCAGACCTTGGGCATACGGCAAGAGTTGTCCGCTATTCCTATTGGAATAGTCGGCCAGCTGCCTCCTAAACAGGCCAAGGCATGGCGAGGGGTAAGCTGCGTCCCTACAGCAAACTCCTCTCCCGCTATCGGAAGGGCGTGGGACAAGTACCCAATGCCCGACCTACCCGATGCAGGTTTTTCTAAGGTTTTCCCTGCATTCCTGTAGGCGAATGCCGGGTAGGATCCTTAAAATATAGCCCGGGGGCCGTAGTTAACCCTTGGCTACCTTCCTCTACCCTTCCGCATCCCCCCTTTCAAATCCCTTCCTATGCTATTAAAGGGGAGTTGCCCTAAGTGGATTACCCTCATGTAGCCTATTGCCCTAAAAAAAATAGAATTTACGCTACAATTCCCTTGACTATCGCTTCCGATTATAATTTACATATATATTGTAATAATACAAATTTACAAAATCGGGCCTCCAATAAAAATAATTACCAAACTGAACATTTAAAAACTTACAATGCGATAAATTCCTGACTTAAATAATTATTGAAATTTACGAAATCTGACGATAATTATTATTTACACATTAGGTTTACAATTAATAAAATTGCTTTTTAGTTTAATTTACCCTTAGCCGTTCGTCTTGGCTTCGATCTCACTCGATTTTTGTTAAACACATCACAGAACGGCCATATTTCACTGAATTTAAGGATGCTGTAGTTTTCTAACACAAAGCACTTCCTGCTCTTAACTGTCGATAACGTTGTTTCTTAAAACTTTTATAATTGCATGAATATGCCAATAGACGAAATACTTCAGACTGTAGACTCGTAATTCCAAAAACCCAGGACTTTAATATAATATTTCTCTGCTGCCTAATTACACTTGCTCAAAAATATGGTACTAGGAACTTTGAATCATGGACTCCACCAAACACACCTTTCGACTTCCTGGTCCAAGCAACTCTGAATTACATCCTCAAAACTTTTCACCTTCATGGACCAACAAACTCTGAATATCCCAAGTTCTGTACGTCCAAGTGCTGCCTGAGGCAACAATGCAACTTTAGCAAGCAAGCACTGTAGGCTTGTAGACAATCCTTAAACTACAATGAAATGGCCACATTCACGCCGCCGGTAATGAAAATCATAAAATTTTGTTTATTAAATAATTACATATTCGTAGTTACCACAATCTCTCTCTCTCTCTCTCTCTCTCTCTCTATATATATATATATATATATATATATATATATTGTAATGATTAGACTTTATTAATAAATATAAAAAAAACTTTATTACATGAAAATACAAAATACATTAAAAAAATGTTATTGGGCGCCAGCAGATATACATTGGTCTGCAAAATAAAATTATCATTAGCTCCGGCTTGGTTATAAAGTCCTCCTTCTCAACAGGGTAATGTGGGCGGCTCGGTAGCTATTCAAGAACAGAGCGTATTTCCGCACTGTGTAAAATAATTCAACTTTTGAACGCACTTTACAGAAATAGTGACCCTTACTTTATATTATGGCGTCAGCCGACTTGCAGTGGATCACTGGTCTTGTAGTAAGCAGCAGACGATCTCCTTCTTCGGCCTCCTCGCGATAGACGTCTCTCCAAAAACTTTTGTTGGCTACCGCTCGCCAAATTTTCCACCCTCTCCCCTCTCTCACGCCACTTTCCGTCCTCTATCTGTCGGTCTGCCTGCGTCTGTCCACTTTCACCCGGGTTCGGAGTATATATTCGTACTCCGCCCCCCCCCCCCAAACGATGCAAAAAAAAGGACGCGTACCGGCGGCTTCTTTTGGCCTCTCGGGCAGGCACACGTGCACGTTTAATGTATTCCTACTTAGGCCCGCGGACACAAAGGTGGCCACTTACCGATGTTATTAACCATATATATATATATGTATATTATTTATATATTTTATTTTATGTTGTATGTTAGGACTATATTTCCATTTGTTTTCACAAAAAAATTAAACTTGCGTATGTGCTATTATGAAGTGATTTATTGACTGTTATAAATGCAGCATGCAACAATATAAAAAACAGAAGACGGACTGAGACAAAACATAAACAACTTTCCAAAGAATACCTTGTGCTACAGATGCGCTACTCCCCACAAATATATCAAGGCGTGATTACAATAAGTAATTAACATATTTATTTATTTATTTAGGCGTATTAACAGCTCTGGTTATTAGCGACTTAGTAAGGGAATTCAATTTTCCTTGTCGGGGGAATGATTTAACGTCAGTTTATCCCACGCACTAAAACTTCCATGCCCTCGGCGTTCTCCGCGCATTTTTTTATATTCTTGATGAATCGCAATAATTAAAACGCAGAATTTAACAGTAACTCTGATGAAAAATAAAGAGTTTTCTATTATAAACATAATAATTAAATACAGATTTAAAATATTCTGAAGGAGTAAATACGTAGATAAAAGTTTATAATTACAATACAAGTGTTTAAAAATAACTTAATTTCTTCTTGTAGATTTTAATTTTAAAAAAATATACAAAACCAATAATTAAATCGAATTTACTTCATTACAATATATTGCTTAACTTAATTTTTTATTCGATTGTAAAAATATAAGTAAGCATTTTTTTAGAGTTACAGGCAACATTAGGTAA
Organism: Zhengitettix transpicula; assembly: GCA_037074705.1. NCBI lineage: Eukaryota > Metazoa > Arthropoda > Insecta > Orthoptera > Tetrigidae > Zhengitettix > Zhengitettix transpicula. Next base: position 30,633,717 of record CM073593.1, on the reverse strand, counting down.
AGGGGAGAAGCGGAAGGCTAGAGGAAGGTAGCCAAGGGTTAACTAGGGTCGCCGGGCTGTAGTTTAAGGACCCTACCCGTCATTCGCCTGATAGTGATGTAAGACAAACCCCAGAAAACCTGCATCAGGTAGGTCGGGCATTGGGCACTTGTCCCACGTCCTTCCGATGGCGGGAGAGAGTTATTTTTGGAGACGCAGCATTACATTCTCCGTGCTTCGACCAGTTTAGAAGGTAGCTGGCCGACTGTTCCAATTGGAATTAGCGAACAACTCTTACCGTATGTCCAAAGTCTGTGAACCCGGAACATAGTCCTCTCAAATAGAAAAATATATATACAAAAAAATATTATACAATTTCAATCCACAACAATGTGACTCGTTTCTTCGCCAACTTAACTTATTAGCAGTTATTAATTGATCAATTACTTGCTTCTAAATGTCTATAAGCGTTACCAGATTCCTCACGTGAATTGTGAATTAGACTTTTGAGTTTTTTCAACTGACTAGTGCAGTTGTGTCGCGTTTTTTCAGCACCTGAAGAAAATGGAACAAGTCTTCCAGACACGTTGAGTGGTATTTGTATTATCACTTCTTTTGTCTGTATTTGGCATATTTCTTCTTATTATCAATTGAAAGAGTTCGAATACTATTACTACTTTGTAAAGCAGTGGTTTGAAAACGGACAAGGCAGAGCACGAGTTTCTGTCAAAGGCTGCCGCATGCGGTACTCAGACTGAATCGCCGGCGGCAAGTTTCTCAAGAGAGCCGTCTCACAAAGAACAAAGGAAAAGCTGAATAAATTTATTTTAAAACAGGTGTCAACTTTCATACAACGTCTAATTAATATCGACGAAGAAGAAAGTCACAATATTGCCGTAAAAATATATGAAAACTAATTAAGATTAAGAAGTAGCCAAAAGGCGGACAAAATTAAGTGATAAAATAATTGACTATTGAGTTCCTCACCTGGTTTATGTGGCGTGTAACTTTTTCTGACTCTTACTTTTAGAATAGCCTGACGAAAACAACAAGCATTGCAAAAACGTTGTGTGGTATTTATTTTATCACTTAATTTGATCTACTACTTCTTTATGTAATTAGTATACTTTTAACACAGACGTTTTATATTTTATTAAGTAAATTGATTTAGCTGCTTAAATTTGTATATGTTGCTGATACAGAAGGTTAAACTGGTAGAGGTGTTAAATAGAATTCAAATAATCGTCAGAAATCAAGGAGAATAATTGAGAAATAATTGCCTTTTCGAGTTCGAGTCCTGTTTGTTTGTTATGATGTTTATATATCATTACTCTCCGAAATTTCAATCTGAAACGGTAAAGGTTTGTTGTAGGAAAAATCACGTAAAAGTGGAAGGAGTAATAAAACGAGAAATATCGTATTATGAAATATGACTAAATTTTTAATTACGAAACTGAGAAATAAGATTGTCATATTTCTTTAGTAACACTAAGAAACGGTTTGCAGTAAGAGATATATAATTCTGAATTTGTAGATTGTCAACGTGGCGAGTGAAGATAGCGGAATGTATCATGGAACGAAGATGTTTTCTTGAAACACTACGTTTTATGTAATTTCCTATATTATGTAGCAATGTCGATTAAAATAGTGGACCCATTAACAATATACGTTTTTTCTTTTTTTCTTCAATGTAGGTATCTACGTACAAGGTGTCTCGATTGTTTGGATGTCATAGAGAAACTTTGACCAAATTTTCAAGGTTCCAAAATTATTGGGCAAAAGCAATTTGAAAAATTGATTACGAAATTGTGAAGTACAACAAAAACTGTGGGGAAAAGGGAACCGGTCCTTTCTGGGACACCTTGTATGTATAATTATTATACTACTATCTGAGTGCACGGCGTTGCCTGGGCATTTATTTACCACAATGGTTAATGCGAGATTTAAACTCAGCGACTCCTATAAGCCCGGAATCGACACAAATCTAGGTCTTTTCTGTATTACTTTTTATGTAATCCCCTTCCACCACCACCCGTGTGGTCAGGGTGCTTCCCTCCCTTGCCTTTTGGAGTTGAAATTTGACACTTAAAAATTCTAGTACGACAATATCAAATTAAGCGTTTTATTCGACGCTAATAATGGCCATTTAGGAATGTTTTTAAATTCCTCCCCCTCCAACCCCACCCTTAGAGACGGTAGATGTGTCTTAATCCCTCAGTGTTTGTTCCTGGATGATAAGTAACATATGTATAAAGGTTGGTAGAAATTTCTCCACGCATTTAAGATTGTATACGGAAATTCCTCCCCCCCCCTCTTCAACCACCACACCTAGGGGCTAAACTACGACTTAACTGACAAAGTGAATGTCAGAATTAAATTCACTGACATCTATAACCTTGGATTTGACACCAATCTCGGTTGTTTCGCTTTATTTTTATGTAACTCCTCCCTTATTGGTGCTATACGGGGTTGAACTTATACGCCAAATACATCTGGAAATAAAGTATTAATCACATATACGCTTAAAAGTAATTATTCAACGCTAATATCGGCCATTTTAGCATGTTTTTAAATTTCACCCCTGTTTACCCCTTGGGAAATTTCTAACGCTTCGAAAACCCGACAGAAATCTTCGCGGGGGTGCACACAAAAATTCATCGCATCGGATGAACGGATAAGGAATACATAGGGGACGCACATACATTCATTTTTGCATAGATATATAGATTTTTGTAGGTATATTACATAAAAATTAAGTGTACTTACCGTAATGTTATTGTCAGCCTTTCTTCAGGTAGTATTGCCTCTCGCATGTTGGTGTTCATTCCAGAAATAGAATTTTTTATTCAGAGGAAGGTTTCGACATTCTGTAATATTTGAAAAACTTCTCAGGGTATCTGGAGCTTAGGATGTTTCAAGTAAAGCTGTCCAGTTAAAAACCGCTCACTGTATACTGGATGAACCCAATATTTCCTCACTTTTTGCGTTGACTGCATCATTATTTCCACAAATAATACAACACTACTGGGTCGACAACATCCATTGTTATGGGTTCTAAACCTCACTGGTGTTAAACTGAAAATGAAACGTGTACGAATTCTGGGAAGAATTGTGATGGAGTGGAAAAGTCACGTCCTTGGAAAAAAGCGTTCGTGTGACAACTCTGGCACGACCTTCATTTTAAGCAGAAACCCGGAGAGCTGATCGCGTCCGTGCAAAACACTATATTTCTCATCGCTCCGCCCAAAATAACAGGTGGCAGCAGTACATGCCTCAAAGTTATATATGTGGGCGTTGAAATCTCGTTCGCTTTGAAAGCGAGGCGGCAAAATAATCAATTTCCCTTCGACTGACGGGAAAATATTTCCCTAAAGTGTCACGTGAAAGTTTAAATAAATCTTTTTAATTCTTTTTGATCCTTATTAGGGCGGGCAATACTGTTGTCTCGAGCGATTCAAGTCTCCTTGGACCAATACTGTACGTATTAAACACTTCCGACATACCAACTACAGAACACACCACGATGGCCACATTTGCCGACGACACAGCCATTGTAGCTGCCGACGAAGACCCAAATCAAGCTTAGAAATACTTGGAAGTGCACCTGGCAAGATAGAAGATTGAACCAAAAAATTGAGTGTATCTATAAACACGGCAAAGTCTCAACATAATACTTTTTCACTTCGTAAAGACCTATGCCCAAAAGTGAAACTAAATTCGACAGAACTCCCGGAAACAAAACTAATAAGATATCTCGGCCTATATTTAGATAGCCGTCTAACCTGGAAATCACATAACGAAATAAAAATGGGAAGAATCACAACTCAAAGTATTGAAATTATCATGGCTGATTAGTAAAAGGTCTAAGCTCTCCGTATACAACAAAATACTACTGTTCAAACCGATAATCAAGCCAACATGGGCATGCGGCATGGAACTATGAGGAACAGCCAGCAAATCCAACCTAGAGATTCTAAGACGATTCGAAACAAAAACGTTAAGATACGTATGCAACGGGCCGTGGTTCGTATCAAACAAAACTCTATATCAAGATTTGGAAATGTCAACTATAGTAGATGTTATCACCGAACAAAGTAACAGGCACCAGATGAGATTGAGCAACCATCCAAATGAAAAATCACTGAACATGCTGGACAATAGTTAAAACGACACCATATTCTAGAGTTACCCTTTAGATTCCCTTAACTGTGACTCATACCTTGTACATCATTTCCTAATTGTTCAAAGTGAACAGATTGTAAATTAGCAGCAATTAAAAAATAATAATTAGCTAGTTAGGCTAATACATCTTTTTCTGATTATGTTTATCATGCTGAATACGGTATAAAGATGTTGCTTGATCACAGGTAGGCGGTCGCCCGCTGAAGGCCGTCTTCCCGCTACAGACTCCGCTGGCGCCGCTGGGTCTGTCGGTGACGGCGCTGACGTACGGAGACCGCGTGCTGGTGGCCGTGGCCGCCGACGCCGCCCTTGCCCCTGCGGCGCATCTCATGCTGGCCCAGCTGCGATCACAGGTGGACGCCACGTGGATGCACCTGCTACCCCGCAGAGTACCCGGCGAGCCGCGTCCCGTCACTACCAGTCCGGTGCGAGAGGTACGTCTCCTCACCTTCAGTTAAACCAACCACCAGGTTAATGATATCAAGATCGTCAAAACCAATAAAATAATTACTGTCGTTAAACCTACTTGACGTTCGCATGCCTCACGGCTAAAAAAGTACATTCAAATAACAAGACATTCATACAATTTCTGATTCCAGTTTTACCTTGAAGTTAAATTACAGGAAAATAATTTATGTTCAGTACACCTAAACTCAAAACGATTCGGCATTCCATGACGTTTTATTTTAGCCACTCCAAAGTTGTCGTCTAGATTTTTCTGGTTCTGTACACACTTCACTCACACACTCTCTTTTATACACTGTACATTACACTACAGCTGCTTATCTTCTTTTTAATCTTCTGACAGGGTTTTGATTGTCCAGAAGTTGTCGGGCCACTGGGGTTGACGTGGAAGTGAAACCGAGCTTCACGCTTCGTGGCATACATTTTCATTTCATCCTGGTTGGAATCAGGAGATCTCTGTGGTGATTGGTATTTCGAATACAGGAGGAGGGGGGGAGGGGATTCACTAAGTTTGGATACACTTGGCCTAATGTTTATGTCACAGGCACAGCCCTATATCTGGATACCGTTGTGCCTCGATGGTTTCAATATTTAATTGTATGGTAAATCAGTAGTTTGTTTGATACTGATCGTTTTGAGTTTCTTCCAATTAGCCAATAGCATTTTTTATATTTTATGTTTAATTCAGTTCTGTTTCTTAACATTCTATTCCCACTAAAGTTTGGTGTCTAGAGTCATGCTGCTTGAAAGATAATATTCATACTCATTCATGAGGTTTTCATACCTCCAGAAATCGTAACTCGCTAGACTATGTATCTCTAGAAGCAACCGTAAGATTATTAATTGTTGACGATATCGAAGTGGGAATCAGTCAAACGATCAAACTGGATTTGTACGGCGATTTAACGATCCTTCACCAAACACAACTTTACCCCGAAACGTCAGGTTCCCTACATTCCTAATGTGACTCCGCCTGTTTTTGGCTATTTCCCAAGATTAAAGTGCTGTTGAACAGCATACGTGAGAATTAAAAATATGTACATGAACCTAAAAACATCAATTAATTATTTGTCTATATGCCTATATAATAAAAAATGTCTATGACCAAGCAGCCTATAAACGCAACCATGTTTTTCAGTTAACGGCATATAACTCAATTGTAGAAAATGCATTCCATTTAATCCAACAATTCTACAATGACTTCCGTAAGTTTAGGAAGAATTTCTGTGGACCATAAATAAATTAACGAAATCATATTATTATCCTTACAAAATTGGATCGAATACTTATACTGTTAGAATCATGTGGAATTGCTGCTATATAAAGATAATGAAAAGAAAGTTTAACTTGCGTTGTTTCACCCTTAATCACATTTGGTATAATTTTCTGGCTGAATTCTTCGGGGAAGGATTAAGTTAACGTTCTTATAAATAGAGATGGTAAATTTATTTGTCAAGTGTCTTCAAGAATAACAAGCAAATGTATTTTTTTGAAAACTGAAAGAAAATATCAGTATATTTAATAATGAATGCAAGACATCACATCGTTCACAGATAATTCAGATGTACCGAACTTTATTATAATGGATTGTACTGTGGCTTCTTGAAGGAAAAACATAATTTTGTATGATATTGAATACAAGAGTTAATATATTTTAATGGGTCATCTGGTTTTGGCCATTTTCAGTCAATATACTAAAATTCCACTGGATGAAATCATATACTCTAATCCTTAATTCCACTTATGTCAAGTTTAATCAGGTTCACTATCATTAAATCAAAGGTTCTCCCAAAGGAAGTCCTCTTAGTCACTTTTTTTTGCTGAGATATTCATGAGAGGTTTAGATTCTTGTCTTCCTCTGCTTCCAGTCCAAACTCTTTGCTACATCAGATATGCAGATGACATTTTCTGCATTGTTAAATCATCTCAAATCAACCTCATAATCAATACTTTCAATAATTAGCATCCCAAGTTACAATTCACCTATGAGCTTAAATTGAACCATTCTCTTAATCCATCACAATACTTACATTCTCACCAATTTGTACAGAAAACCTACATACTCAGGGCGAGTTCTTAATTTTCTTTCTGATCATCCTCCTAATTAAAAAAGAGCTATGGTTGTAGACAGAGCTATATTACTTTCTAACTCTAAGTTCCATCAACACAAAATAAACACTGTCTGAAAATATCAATTTCTTATGAGTAACATTTAAATTTTATTAAAGCACACAAACATTAGATTGAACAAAATCCAACATTCTTCTGTTAATCGTTCTCAAGCAGCTCAATCCCAAATTTTTCTCGTACTCACTTACTACAAATTTCTACATCACAAATTCGTCCAAATTTTTAAAGAATATCAGGTATCCATCATTTTCAGATCTAGTTGTACTCTTTCCTTCTTGATTAAAAACTAAAAAGACCCATTTGACACCTACAGCAAACATTGAGTAGTTTACAAAATATGTTGCTAAATTGTAATTCATGCTACATAGGGCAAACAAAACGTTCCCTTAATACCCGTATCAAGGAACATTTCTAATATCAAACTTCCCAACTCCAAACAATATGTAGACTCCAAACATATCATCAATCGAAACATTCACTTGATTGGAAAAATGTTGAGATTTTAGACGTTGACACCAGGTACCATTCCAGAATTATATCAGAAATGCTTCAATTAAATCTAATATCACAGCAATTAATGTACAAACACACTATGAAACTCAGAATTTTCTACGATCCCTTATTATTGCCCTAAATCTTCTGCTTTCCAATTGTCATTTCTTCCTTATTGCCACGCTAACCCGACTGCTTTCCCATTGTTGTTGCGTTTACTTTCTTTTGAGTTTTTTCAACTGGCTCGGTTTTATTTTATTTTTTGAGTGAAAGTGCTGTTACTCATGGGGTTTATTGCGGGGAGTCATATCGAGCATGACTTCAGGACATAGCTAGTAGTGAATCGTATTTCTCCGAATGCACAACGATACGTCATGAGCATTCTGCGTCATTATGAGTTACATCTCATGACACTTAATCATCTTTCACCAGCGCAATACTCGTCCACACACGGCACGTATGTCTATGTTCAGGTACTCGCTTAGCCAACAAGATATCCAGATCTATCGTGGGTAGAACATGTCAGGGACCAGTTTGGATGTGGACTCCGTTTCAGTGTCAGTATCCAGGATATTGCAACTATAGTGAGCCAACTTGCCTCAGGTGGTGACACAGCTGCACGACTCTTTTCCCAATCAGATCAACCAGACGGGTTGCAACATTGTGCTCATAAGCGATCAGCATGTACAGACAAGTTTATTCACGCGATTTTGTGTTCTGTAAAATAAAATAAAATAATCTTCTAAGACGTAAAGTTTCATATAATTTTTCTTCTCATTCTTAGCAGTGTATGAATAATGTATTTTGAATTATATTTACTCTAATGGAGTGTAAGACGATATTTTAATAAAGTGAAATATCATGTAAGAATTGAAAAGAGCTATTGTAATATTAATAATATATTAGAGAGATGTTAGTTTTAAAACACGCGAAACAAAACTAGACAGTTGCAGAAAGATGACAAAAGCGGTTGTAAAATGTTTATGTATGCCAGAGTTCATGTTGTCTCTAGAGAAGATTGGAATTACAGATGAAAAAGAATCTGGTAGGCACAACGTTTCCGTGATATTGTTGTACCAAAAAAAAATCCTTTAAAATGTTTATTAATTTCAAATAATTTATGTCAAATCCTTCTTCAATTGCCATTTATTAATATAATTGGTCTACTTTCAAAGCGTTTCTACTATAACATATCTCAACTACATTCGCCTAAAATTCCAAATTGAAAACTTATCTTGCCCCTATAAATTCACATTTCTATAAAACTTTTTTTTTAGGGCAACAGGCTACATGAGGGTGATCCACATTGGGCAACTCCCCTTTAATAGCATAGGAAGGGATTTGAAAGGGGGGATGCGGAAGGGTAGAGGAAGGTAGCCAAGGGTTAACTAGGGCCCCCGGGCTATATTTTAAGGATCCTACCCGGCATTCGCCTAAAGAAATGCAGGGAAAACCTTAGAAAAACCTGCATCGGGTAGGTCGGGCATTGGGTACTTGTCCCACGCCCTTCCGATAGCGGGAGAGGAGTTTGCTGTGGGGACGCAGCATTCCCTTCTCCGTGCCTCGACCAGTTTAGGAGGCAGCTGGCCGACTATTCCAATGGGAATAGCGAACAACTCTTACTGTATGCCCAAGGTCTGCGACCCCGGGAACCTTAGTTCAAAAACGGAGAGGAAAAGGCATTCCCAAAGGTAGCCCCTTCGTATCTCTCCTAAAAGGTCCAGCCTGCGAGAGAAAATCCCTCGCAGGTTACCTGCGAGAGAATCCTCTCGCACGCTTTCTTCTCTATAAAACTATTTCAGTACAATCTTTTACTTTAAAATATTTACTTATTAACTTATTGTGAAATCAGTTATTATTAAACGAAATTAATACTATTTTCCTAAATAGTTTTTGTTATACACTACCACGTCCTATCATTTGTATTCCCTATTGAGACATCTATTTCCGTTTGGTCGTCGTCGGTTATGCAATGTTAACTCAAAAACGTAGCAGTGGTCGCGGTTTCGATGCCGGGGTCTGTCGAGTTTTTTTTTCAATATCACTTCATAAATTTAATTTAAAATAGCTTTTAAGTTATTTAAAAAATTAAATGAAAAATAATAATCAGGGGAAAAGTTCATTCGTTTCCATTTCTTATTATTACGTTTTGTTTACGTTTGTTAGTAAGTTTATATCATTGCAATAACAAGAATATCATAAAGTTACAATCACCCTACAGGTCTCAATCTCGGTTGATAACTGCGAAAGTGAAAATACGATAGAACCAGTAATTGTCGTGTTAATATTCCAAGATACTTGTGACAACAAATCTGTTTTTACACCGCATATAATCATATAATCACTAGAAAATGCAGTAAGGTTTGATGTGTATGATTTTTCAAAAATCGAATTTCAAACATTTTTATATCTTACATCCCGAATGAACATACGGAATTATTTTGAACTCTCATATTTCTTTTTCTATGATGATCTTTTAAAATTGTAACATTCAGTTGAATGATCATAGTCCGTTAGTGACAATTCCTTCAAATTGTTTCCCCTAATGATTCTACAGCAGTCTTGAGATAAGTCACAATTATGTCGGAATAAAGCCTTTGTTTTTGTGTGTCTTGATCTATAAATTAACGCTTTCATTTGAGCTAATGGCAGAAATTAGTCATCGATCATAGTTTCAATACAGAAAGTTCAACGTACGGCGTACAGAGTTTCTGTTGTTTGCGTGATATTATCCTAAAATTAGTGAATCCGGTTCTCTAAAATTATACGAGTTTAAACAAGATATATTCAAGAAAGAATCAAACCAAACACGAAGCAACCATATTGTCCCGCTGTTACGAAATATATTTGAATTTTTGTGAAGCAAGGACACACAAAATTTCATAATTACAAATATTAATACTTTAAAGCAGAAAATAATCTTAGTTTTCAAATTGTAATCATTCGTTTTGTAGTGTACAGACTTGGTGTGAGTGTGATATCTGTAAATCTAAGATATTAGAGTACTGTTGGACAGGTGTGTGTTCTAATTATTTTATGTAATTCATTGATTAAAACATTACAGTATGTTACTGAAAAGCAACAGCTGGGTAGTCGCCGAAAAGACAAATTGAGTTTCAGTTATCATCCAGATTTGGGATATTATAACTAAGAAATGATATAAAAAATCATATAATATCTAGAAGAAAATACCCTTCATGAAGATGATAAATTTTGAGACGGGAACTAATACTATTGCGTTTGTATTCTATTATACTTTAGTTGGAGAGATTAAATATTAAACTAATTAAATAAATTGTATGAAACAAGGCTAAGTTTATTGAACATTAAAGAAATGTAACAATTTTATGTGGTCCAATAAACACAAGTATTTACTGCCGACTAGAAACAATCTGACCCTATTAAATCTCATGTTAACCATGGATTTGGTTGCCCCCCTGTTGGTAGGCCAAAAACTCAACATAAAAATCCTGCCGTCGCCATAAATTTGAATTGATCGCCGTTGCTCTCGTGATGATGTTCATTATCTACAACGTTTATATTCCTTTGATGTCGACTCCAAACTAGATGCTTCTTACTCGCCAAGTACTTTGCAAGTAACTGTCCGTACAAAGATCACAAAGGCTCCCGTCGGCCCATGAAGCCAAATAATTGCCAGAAATTAGTAGATCTGTGAGATGATATGCAATCCTTCAGGTTTTTTTCAGGCAATCACAATTTCGTCGCCTAGGAGATTGTTCTCTTGGTGTTCAACCTTACTTTAAGACCCTGTTTCTTCATAGATTCGTCTGTGACGTTAAAATTCCACGGAGACTTAACAGACTGAAACCATAAAAGAATCAAGCACATAAAGTCGCGAAGCTCTCAAGGTTTGTAATGTTCAATAATAAAATAAAATACATAATCGAAACCTTAACCAAATGGAATTCTTCATCTATCGCGCACACGAAAAATAGTTACTAAGTTACCGCATCAGTCTCTTTATGAATTATTTTTGGAAATAAAATTGTTCTGTATGTTGCAGCTGCGGCTACGACTGGGCGGGGGCCCGACGCCGCCCCCAGCTTTGCCGCCGCCACCACGGATGCGCTCTCTCTCGGGCCTGCTGGCGGAGCTGCGTCGTCGTCGGTCCTTGGCGTTCGGTGAGCGCGTGCCTTTGTGCCGCGAAGTGGCACCACGGCGTCGAGCTGTCTCCATGTCCGGTGGTGGGCGCCGTCGCTCCTCGGGCGAGACCAATCTGGGGTACTCGCCGTCGCTGATCTTCGTTGGTCCTACTACCCCGGCAGACCATCTAAGTGTCGTCGTCGAGCGGCCTGACGTCGCCATCGATATCGACGTCGATAAGGTCGCCGTCGTCGTGGTCAGCCGGTCGGCGCCTCCGTCTCCTCGCCTGCCGACACGACCTCGGAGCGTCTCGCACTGATACCGCCAAGACTGCTCAAGAACACAGTGTTCTGTTTCTTCCGACAACTAACACCTGTATGAAGCGATGATCCGACTTAAAGTAATATTAGGGAAAATAGGAAAGTAAAGCATTTTTCATGCAATAAATTTATTCCACTGATAGAGAATTACTAAATGCCACTAGTTCATTGAGTCCTCCTGCAGAATGATACATTTCTGGATTTGTTCAATAATATTATTACCTACTCAATTTTACCTATCACTAATTATTCGTACTTAATGCATTCAGAGTTTTTGCATGCGCCGGAACCACTTTTCAGAATAGTTTCTTTCAATTTCCAAAAGACTGTAAGCATCACATTCTTGCACGACTATTAATTCCTTTCAAGTCGGGAACAAAATATTTTTTCTCTAGTTTGAAGAGTGAACCTCGCATAGTCGCGTGTCACAATTTATAACAATATGCGAAAGAACACCGATATAGCATTTGAGCGCCTTTATTCACTTTGGTTTTTGTAGATATTTAACTTATGCCCACGTTTACGTGTAAACGTGATGTATGTTTTTTGATGATCGAAAAATAGGAATGTCTTCCTCCGTGTGTAATGTAATGGGCTAACAGGTCAACTTTCGTCAGGCTAAAATCTCAATAACCAGGACCGCACAGAGCGATGGAGAAAAATACATAAATAGTCTGCACAGACCATTTGTTTGACTATTCTGAGGCTCATAAGACTTGGTGAGGCTCATAAGACTTGTTTTCCGTTTTATAATCCAACTGATTTACGTGTGATACTAAACATGTGACCAACAGAAAGGGTGAGGAATACCGTTAAACGATAACAGAAGTGAATCGCTGTGCAATAAATTATGTCGAATAGTCACAAATACATCTTCTGCAATAGTGGAAATAAATATTTCTATGCGTATTGACTTTACTTTATGAATCGTCATTGTACTTCTGTAAAGCATTACACGTCTGTAAAATCCTGATCGTAAACTAGAAGTTGTAATCCTTCCAGAACTATGACCAGTGTAATCAATTGCCAACGATCCCAAAACTTAGCACACTGTAATCTGATCATATCCCTGGGAAATCTTTTCTACTCACTCACCTTGAAGAGCGTATTTCCTTTAACCATATATCCAGAGATTATGAAATGCGCTTTACCTTTCTCATCCAGCCCGTCTCGCTATTCGACGGTTAGCAGAAGTGGGCGTGGTAAATTTTTTCAATTTTACCTTTCAAAAAACGAGAAGTTAATAAAAAATAATTCTGAATTTTTCTCACGCCTACGAAATTTTTTGCAAGTCTAATTTTTTATATTCATTAAGTTCTAGATCATTGGATTTTACTTAAGATTATTGAATTATTTGTAATGCCATACGATACGAACAGTGGCTCTCGGCACTTTTTCGATTATTACAAGTATCCAAGAAACGACGCCCCATATTCAATAGTGTGTGGCATCTTGCTTGGTGTCTCCAGATAGCTGCATATACCACCTATGGAAAAAGGAAATTAAGGAAGAGTAGAAGACAGAAAGCCGATCATACATTCCTGAAAAGCCTATCTCTCATTCTCATAGAGATAATTGGCAATTCTGCATAATCAGCCTATACAGCTTCCGGAAACGTCATGCCTTTTCGATTGGATTACCTGACAACACGTGATGTTTAAAGTCATCGATCCCACAATGTTCACAAAAATGAAGGAGTGCTCCCGCCCCAGTAGTCTGCCAGATCAGGATTTTACAGAATAATTTTTTTAATTAATTTCTTTATTTAATTTCGCATTAAAAAAGGAAATGCCTTGACTGAAACTTTAAAATCCGATTATTATTACGATATTTTTTAATACTGAGAATGATTTAGATTTATGTAGTATTATAGTGATTTATAAAATTGGACATTTATTGTCTACTCCCTTAGTTCCAACACCATTAGTATCGACTTGTTTTACAGTATCAAGGGAACTGTGCCGTGCGGGTATATTTAGCTTTTTATATTTTAATGTATATTTCAATGCGATAGTTGAATGTATCGAAAGTAATAGTCCCTTCACCGTTCATGAAGCACCATACTATGCTCAAATCCTTACCTGTTCGATTATAATTTGCATCGATCGTAAATGCAGAAACCCTTATTTTTATAATGGTCAGTGTGCGATAATGAGATGTCACATTCATCCTCATATTACGGCTTTCAAACACAACTATTATTTTTTTGTATAGGACGGATAAAATACTGCTACTTACAATTTCTTTTTCTATTCTTACTAGTGCAAACAATGTATGATGCTAATGGCAGTAAAAAAGAAATCAGGCGAGACTGTGATCCAAGTGAATCGACGATGTAAACTCTACTGTAACAGTTTAATAATAATATTTAAGCACTTATTCCTTAAATACAAGTATTGCATGAGGATAGTCATTTATTACGCTTATTAATTAATATGCAATATTATGTAAACAAAACGGGGCCGAAAATTTGAACTCGTTTTTCTAATGCAGTCTTAGTGCTATGGAAGGTAAACACCAATATAATGAGAACATTTTATTGATTTAAAGAACATTTACTACGGTTGTTAATTAAATACGTTATTTTTTTGAGAACCTAGGTATATAATTTTTTTGTAGATCTTGCTTGATATACTGTAATATTTCTTGTGTATCTTAATATATATTGTACATTATCTTAAAAGGAAACAAATAGTGAACTAGTGTGACATTAAGTGATATCTTTTGGTAATTTGTTATACAATATTTATATTCAAAATAAGTGCAAGCAATAAGTAATGTGTATGACTAAGCCACAACGATCTACAAGTGGAATGATAATCTCTCATTACGATTTCGTCTCAGTAGAGTAATTAGCTGAAGTTTAATAAACTTAAACAAAAATAAATAGGCTGTTTTACGATAATCCATAGTTAAGACAATAGCGACACATGGTTGTAAGTCAACGTTACTAAAATTTTCTAGGAATTGCATATTATTGCACCGTTTACCCGACGACCTAGTATTTGTATACGGATTTCGCAGGTTTTCCTGTTTGTTGAACTAACTGCTTGAGCAAATAAAAACAGAGATGGAGGTACAGGTAGCACATTCCAAAAATGTATATCTCTATCGCTGACTTTTTTTCTCACTAGATTCTCTAATTCCGAATCGGAACACGTGTAGAACGTTTTAACACTCAGACCTCAAGTTTGAAAGTATTTGGCCTTAACTAAAAATATGAATGCGAAGCCTTAGGTAGAAGTAGATTAGAGAAATTATTCAATAGAACACCGCACACAAAGTTTGCGTAGGGGTACAATAGGCCCGTTCTTATCTCAGAATGAACTATTTATAATTCCAGAATGAAGTAGCACTGTAATGAGCATGGAGTTCAAAAAAGGCGGTATCACAAACAGAACCCAAAGTATTTCCATACTTACGAAATTAAATTACGGTATTGTTCAGCAAGGATAAAAATAACTAATAAAATAAATCTTGGTTTGAAATTTGTTGAAAATAGTGAGGTAATATTATTAAAAGTA
Organism: Zhengitettix transpicula; assembly: GCA_037074705.1. Lineage (NCBI taxonomy): Eukaryota > Metazoa > Arthropoda > Insecta > Orthoptera > Tetrigidae > Zhengitettix > Zhengitettix transpicula. Next base: position 30,618,521 of record CM073593.1, on the reverse strand, counting down.
TACTTCTGGTATTCCATTGTCTGAGTAAATAGGAAGAAATAGCCTACATAGCTGTCTCTCCAGGGTTAAATAGAATTTAGTAAAGTACGCCTTCATCAATGGTCGGAATCTCTTGTTGTGGCTCTGAATGTTATCGTTTCACTGATGTTGAACAGAGTATATTTGTTGTTAGAAATCTTGGAGTAATAAGATTGATTTATTTTGATTTATTTGCTTTGTACCTTGGTTCTCTCTGCCTTTTTGTTTCTCCTTTTTTCCTGTTATTTTTTTTCGATGTTGTATAGACTAACCACTATTTCCCTTTGTTCTTCCTCCAGTTTCCGTCTTTTCTTTCTCTTTACTCAGACAATGAAAAACCAAAAAAATAACTATAACAATATCGAAGAAAAGATCAGTAATAATTATGTGGCATTAAATTTTTTGACAGTGTTAATTTAATCTATAGAATACTGAGCCACTCTAAACATGGAATGGAATTCTTAATTACTCTATAAGAGCAGTATTGAACAAATAGAAACGGAGTAAAGATTGCTGCAAATGATATCTCCTTTTCAGAACTCTTCTCAATACAAAGAGGTTCGCAATTTACTCCTTACATGTGTATTGAAAAAGACTGTGATCACTTGACGATATGTCGCATGACAAACATTTACCATTACAATATTTACAGTGTACTACATTTATTAATAGAAATTATTTCAATTATGTAGTTACATAAGAACAGTTCTATTTGGTAGCTGTATTTTACCAATTAAATTTTGAATGAAAACTTTCTGCATTGAGCCGTATTTCGGTAGTCAATTGATATAGATTTAAAATTGATTCCGAGTACAGCAAGCCACAGAAAACCGCTTTTATCAAGAGGCGAAACTGGCGTACGATGGTTATTTCCTTCTTTTCTATTTTTCCTTCAAAATCAATGTATTTTATATCTACTTATTATACTTACCATTGTCACTATTGTTCAATACGGAAAACATTAATATCTTTTAAGAAATTTCGCTCTGCAATTGTTTAGCGACCAATTTATAAAAAAAGACCATTTGACCTTAATATTATTTCAAATATTATTGACATATGATATTAGGTTTGTAGTCCTCATTGCACAGATTCTCAAATTGCCTATTAATTATAATTTCACATCAATGAACTACTATTACATTAGCCGCATTATTCCATGCTTCAAAATCTCTCTGGAATTGGTCGTTAAATAATTCGGAATGGGAACAGATATGGAAATTTTTCTTCACTTTAAAAAGATATATTTTAACTTTATCTTAAAAATTGAAAATCCCTATATGCGTCTTCCAGACGAAAAGTATTTTATCTATATTATCTATTTTCAAACATACCATAAATCATTCTATAATCCAAAAGGAAAAATAATATTTTTAAATAAAAATGTAATCTATTAAAAACAATATTAATCGTTTAGGACATTTTCTGATACCAAAATCATTCTTCCCCTGCTCTTGATTACTCACTAATAATCTATTCCTAACTACATTATAATTTTCATATGAACTACCTCAGTCACTCTTTTTCTTAATTGTTTCAACACAACTAAAGTGATAGTTTTCTAATCATAACTGTATTTGTAATTTTTCTGCCGTACCATTAAGTGGTCTTTAAAACAGGATGATTGAAAAAGAAAATGAATAAACAAATAGCTTTAAAAGTTAACTGGGCCAATCATAAATGCATAGAGACTTAAGTCTATGTATTTTCAAGTGTCAAATATTTCCATTCGAGATACTGATAATCAGTATTTTTTTAATAAATGTCTTGTGATAGTTAATATTTTGGACGCAAAGCAATATGTAGAATTCCAACGGACGCCTGTTGATAAAATTTGGAACTTGTGACCGTAATCTTAATTAATATTTTTATCTTATTCACAGTGTTGTTGATACGAATTACATCGAACTACTTTGGTATAAAATGATAACTAATTTGAGTTTTCAGATTACTGTAATTAACATTTTCTATGTGGAAAACGTACTATGAATCTGTGGACTTGCATTTTCAAAATATTAAAATAATTATACATGTATAAGCCGTTCAGCGTATTGATGTATTTACTTATTTGAATAAAGTAATTATGATGTAGTAAATTCTACTATCTTTTTTCTTTCATAAGTTCATTTCACTTTGAGACTTGAGTAATAAGAATGTCGTAATAAGAAGTAAATAAAAGTAAATTCAGTTTTTATGTCGAAAAAACACCCTTTTAGTACGTTTAAATGTCATTGTGTAGAACTGGGTGACAATCACAAATAATTCGTTGTTTGTGATTCATCTCCTAAGGCGAAACGATGATAATAATATTTAACTGAAACATTTGTTTCCATACATACCCTAATAATACCTAGTTCTGCAATACGCTTGTTACTTATAGACATTAAATGATGGATGGACTGATTCACTGGGTAAATTGCATATTAAACTGCTGTTTTATGAGACTAATGAAGTTCAGAATCAATTTGCAACGTGAGACTGCATTCCTTACAGAAGTGAACCACTAGGGTTCAACCGATCCTAGGGATACGATATTTGTTCATTTACAACATCATAGCAAGGTGCTTCTTTCCAGCAATGAATGCTCAAAATTTCGAGCAACAAAAGTAATACATGCTTGGTAGCCTCAAAGTTATTGCCGAACAGTTTCAAAGATGCCAGGTATTTCGCGCACTCTTGCACCCGCAATGGATAGTCCAGCAACGAGGTCCTCAAATGAGCCAACAGAAGACTCGCCAATATTCCCATAAGAAGTAAACGTTGCTCGTTAAATCTGGCGATCGGGGTGATCATCGCACCGGTCCACCATGCCCAATACATTGCTGGAAAGAAGCTCTTTGCGATATTGTTGTTACTATACAATGATTATCGTTTCATGTCTCGTAGACGATTTTGTGTTCGTGTCTCAACGTTTCACTTCCGACCGTTATTCCTATACTAAAAATGTATGTTTTATTGAGCTATGCCACTCCTCAAAGTATGTCCCATGACCATAGAATCACCTTGTATATTTATCGTTCAATATTGCTAGAAAAGGTAGTTATTGATTCAGGGTTTTAGAAACCTGTTTCACGGAAAAAGTGTAAAATTGAATGGAATTTTAAATAATTGATTAAGTGTTCTTCATATGATTCTATTCAACAATTTACAATCTATGATCCTTGTCATGTTATAGATTGTGCATAGAATCAGTAAATGAAGGAATATGTCCATTTTTGAATACATATTAAGGTCATTTAATTAATTATCAATTTAATTATTTTTGTGAAATCATTAAGTGTTTGTCATTTTTATCATTAAATTTGAAATAATTATACTGGTATATAGGTGCTTACTTTAAACCACTGCTTTTTCTTGTATTAAACATCTGAACAGTAAATTGTATCATTGGGTCGAGAAAATCAATCCAAATAAAAGAAGTGTTACTATTTATCAAATGAAACATCATAAAAAATGTATTCATTAATAATTTACACTATTTTTTATGTATGCCAGAGTTAAATATGAATACTCGTCAGGTTTAAATTTCCACCTCCCCCATCTCTAACGCAATTTCATATAATAAATAAATTGTAAAACTGCACATTTATAAGAAATAATTAGTATTAATCAACCAAAACTAAAAATCAATACAATAATATGTTTCATTCACAATTTTGAGATTTCATTACGTAATAGACCTATATAAGCAAAAGTTATGTAATAAAAATTATACTTAAATTTCGTTAACATATAAATTATACAGACTTACAGTTTTGAATGTATGATATATATATATATATATATATATATATATATATATATATATATATATATATATATATATATATATAAAATATTATATATATATATATAATTGTTCAGACATATATATCTATAATTTGAAATAATTATACTGGAACAATATACCGGTGCTTACTTTAAACCACTGCTTTTTCTTGTATTAAATGTCTGAACAATTATATATATATAATATTTTCTTATTCACAATCGGTGCAAATTGCTGTACAGGTTGCCAAAGAGAGTGGTTGAACAGTCTGAGAATATCTTTCGTATATCTTTGGATTTGATAGTTGTGCTGTTCTTTGTTGTATATCAGTTGCCGGTAGTTAGATTGTAACACTACGGGGAAGAAGGACATGATAAAGAAAGAAGTTGAAGATAGTTCCGAAAGAACAAGGGAAAGGCCAGTAACTCTGCATTACATTATTATTTGAGATATTATTTCTTAAGCTAAAAAAAAAATGGCGTCTAAGCTGGACGTAATATATTTTTTAAAATGTAAAATATCTTTGTCTTATAATTGCGTTTTCCCCATGTACAGTTTATACGATTCCGGCAACATATATTTTTTAAATAATGATTGACGGGAAACTTCTATTATATGTCAATTAAAACATTTTTCTCTTTGATTATCTGAACCTTATTCAGCTGATCATAGGATTATTGTCAGTGTGTTTGCCCTCATCTTCAAACGAACTAATTGGAAAATGTCTTATCAATCACGAAAATGATGTGTTGATAGCATTTCATAGACAAAAGATTTTGTATATAAAGTGTCTCTGAGAACTTTATCTGTGATATCTATATACATTCCATTTATGTCTATATAAAAGTAATCTAGCTCTTTTTGTGTTTTTATATGAAGGAATTTTTACATTATGGAATAATTACTTATAGAATATATTCTTGTAGGATATTTGTATACTTCCTCTTGAAGTATTACAATTATAATATCTAATTGACATGTAAATAATTTATCTATTTAATGCAATTATATTTTAAAGTGTGGATTTTTATGTTCATTGTATTGTTTCAGATCTCCAATTAATATGGAAGATTCAGATTATGAAATTAATAATCTTAAAGATGATAGGAATAATGAGAGAGATAGGGATCGAATACGTAGAGGTGATAGAAGTAGGATTAGTCCAAAAACTGGTAGTGGTGGTTACAGGGATAAAGATAGACCACGCATTAGTAAGAAAGCTGCCTCAGATCGTCGAATTTATGTTTCTAATGTTGCATATGAATATAAATGGCAAGCACTCAAGGATCTGTTCAGAAAAGAAGGTAAATAATGTGCAGTTGACAATATTTTTTAGTCAAAAGTGTTATTTTAAGTCCGTTATGAATTAATAAAGCAATTTATGACCTTATAAAAACCCCAAATTCCTCATGAATAACATTAAAATAGTCAAAAATATTTTAATTCCTTTTCCTTTGGACTTAATTATTGATCATATTTCTGTGAAGATAAACAAACATAACAACATGATAGACAATTAAAAGAATGTGGTTAGGGAAAAAGTGTTAATGATATTAATAAATCATGGGTTAAGAAAATATTTTTAAAAAACTGTCACATTCAAGATGAATAATAAACTTTATAAACCTACCAAAAGAGGTAATGACAAAAATTATCAACATAATATAATTTACAAAATTAACTGCAGTTACCCTAATTGTGTAATAAGTTATATTGGACAAACAATTCATGTTAGGAACTAGATTAAAAGGACACAAAAACAGTTGCAAAATGATGGACCATACAAACCATAGGTATAGGTAATTGATAAGAAAGATAGCCAATTTGGACAAGAAAGTGATATATAAATACCACTAAATGTTTCTGGGATCCTTGTTCCTTTCCTCAGGTGCAAAGAAGAGCCTAGAGTGACACAACTCACTTTTTTTTATCTGAATTGGCTATCTTTCTTGTTAATTATTTTCAATCAGACTTAATTTTTTCATTTTAACATACATGTAGGTGTTGGATATTAAAAGGAACTTGTCAGAAATTGAAGTGACTAAAAATAAAATTCACATCATGATATGATTAAGCTAAGTAATATTTGAAACCTTAGTTTTTTTTTATGTTAAACTTTGTACTTATTGTTAAAATAATTAGCTCCTGTAAAATTTTCTTCAGCTTTGTTGTGGTTTACTGTTTATGGAAAATGAGCTTATAAGTGAATTTTACTAATATTATTTGTTGCTCAGAGTTATATTCTAAATTCAGTGAACTTATTAAGTATGTTATGTGTTTTTAGTGCTACAATGTAACAATAATTTGGTAAGTTGTTTATTGGGTACTTTTGTCTTTGTTTACGCTACTCAATTATCTCCAAATTTAACTATCTAAATATTTTCTCTTAAGGAAGAAAAGCTAAAGTTACAAATATGTACCAAAATGTTGTTGCTTTCTAAATTTAATAATAAAATGTCATAAATTGCTTTATTAATATTTTTATTAATTGGTTTTATTTTTGTGCATTTAATTTCATTGTATCAGCCATACAAATAAATATTTGTTCAGACTGCTTATTAGATTTTCCAAGTGACAAATTTGGGTTTTGAATTTGTATGAAGTATATTCAAGGTGTAACCAATTAAATTCATTTAGCAATAGTTTAAAAAATTAGAAATTACTATATAAACTATGTTTTAAAAATATAGTTAAATACACTTGAAAAATTCTTTAGTGCTTAGTATCGGGTTTCATTATCATCATAGTTGTTTGTTTTAGTTGGTGAAGTTACTTATGTTGAGCTTTTTGTTGATGAAAATGAGAAGCCCAGAGGATGTGGAATTGTTGAATTTGAATCTCCAGAATCTGTAAAAATTGCTGTTGAAAAGATGCACAGATATGACTTAAATGGACGAAAATTGGTTGTTAAAGAAGTAAGTATCTCAGGTTTTGGCTTGTTTTCATTTTAATTATTGGATTAAAAATTAGGACTAGGTAGAGTTTGATAGCAGCACCTCTTAAAGCCTTTTTGCTTAGTCATATGGGCCCAAATATAACTATTTGAGTCAAATATGAAACATGAAGGGATATATTCATTGTAGAGGAAAGTATGTATTCATTTATTTTCTCATTCATTTCAAAAAGTGCCGCTGAATTTATGAAATTGGAAATGTAAATGATATTATTAGTGGCTTGGTGGGGTGTGAGGTCAGTGCTGCTACTAATCTCATCTTATCCAAAAATTATTTAATGTTATATCTAAAATTATATCTTGCATAATGGATATTCTGCTTTTGTATTAGTACAAGTATGAACTAAGACTTATTGTAATTGGCATACACTAATAGCTTTCACAAACTCATTGTTCAATTAATAGAATAACAATGCCATATGTTTGGAATATTATTGTTGGGTGCTGAAATATGTTTTTAAATTAATAAATAGAGCTTTTTTGAATTTGCATATTAACAAGTCTTGCTGAATCTTCAAAATATAAATTGAACTCATTTTACACATCATCCAATTTTATTTTATTTGGTTGAATGTTTTTGTGTCTGAAAACTGCTGTCTGCTTATTTTCTTTGGTATATCACTGACCTGTTTACTTAAATTACCACATTTATGTGTGTATCCCATGCGGTCTTGCTTATAGGGAGAAAAAATATTTTTCACAAATATTTTTTTTTTGTTACAAATATCTTATTGTACAAGAATAATACTTATAGTTTGTCAAGAACAGAAGAAAAAATTTCAAAGCTCAGCTATATAGGCCATGAAACCCAAGTAAAGCATTAGGATGGAAAAATCTCAACTGAGCTTAGTATGTAGTCTCTCTACCATCTTAGTTGATTCTTTGTCAGGTTTAAGCCTTCTGAATACATTGTATGACTTGAGCACAGGTCTCATTAAATTAGTAGATCACATTTGTCACAGCCTAATTTTAGAAATTCAATAAAGAACTGATATTGAGTTGAAAATATGTGAAAAAAGGCATGTATTTGATATGATAGATATATCCGTTAGTAGAGCAACCACGTAGCAAGAGGAGATCCCAGGTTTGTTTCCCATTCTAGACAAAATTTTCCATCCTAATACTTCAATTAAGTTTCATGGCCTTAAAAGCTTAGCTTCGTTTGAAAGAATTGTTTTGAGTATTCCTTATTTTATTAAGGAGAATTATTATTTTTTAACTATGCTACTTCTTGGCTTTTCAGCAACATACATGGATAGGGTGGTAGTCAAGCACTGTATTTTAAGAAATTGTTTCTGAAAATAATGACATTTAGCCATAGATTGGCTAGTTAACATTGAGGACACAATAAACAATTGTGGTTGCACCCATTTATTGCCCACTGAAATATCGTCTCATTCTTAAGTGAGGCTTGTACTGATATTGTTATTGTGAGAAAATATACTGAAAATTCTGAAATATTTGTCTACTTGTGCTTTAATGGCTCTTCTCAATTGTAGTAATTAAATTTCTGTCATTATATAGTTTGTTGATCTTTTGCAGGATTTTGGAGTAGAAAGAGACAAGTTTGGACATCCAGTTAAGGGAGGCACTCGTACAAATATTAACTCACTTTCACGGTCTCGAGAAGAACCACGAGGCAGGTGGGATGAGCATTCTACAATACCACAATTTCCATCTCTGCTTCAGGGAGCAGGAAACTCAACACAACTCAGCAAGTGGGGTAACACTTACGGCTTAAGCCCAGAATTTCTGGAGTCTCTTTGGATAACAACACCACTTGTAACGAGAGTATTTGTTGCTAATGTATGTCAGTATTTTAATTTTATATACATGTTAGTTATTCTATTACATTGGAAAATCAAATTGTTTGAGATTTTTTCTGGTATTCCATTATATAACAAAGAAGAAAGAATTAAAATTGGAAGAGGAAGACTCAGTCTATTCTATCGAACTATTAACAATTGGAGATTATAGATAGTAGGACTAATAGGTTCAGAATGATATAAACATACTAAATCTAGTCAATCCCAAGCTGGCTGTTATCTATTAATTTGTGTCCAAGTTAATAATTGTAGGCGGCAGGGAATGGCATATTTTTCAACTTTAATGGAAATTTTGGCTTTTGTTGGCACAAGAAATCATCCACATGATTTTGAGATGTAATTCACTAGGTACTATGAAGGCAACTCTGACTGAATTTTCCTATTTCATATTTTAAACTTTCTGTACCAGAAAATGAAATATGAAGAAATAATCAAATATATTTGAAAGCATTTTCTACTAACATTAAGTCTAAGAACTGGTTTAAAAATTACAGCTTTTAGTTATAAAAAAATGTTACATTAATCTAATCAATGAAACATTGTGTTTGTATGTATGTACGTATGTATATATCTATAAACATATGTTCTGCATACAAATCTACACCCGTGGAGTAAACATTCACCAAATTTTGTGCATGTGTTCTTTGCGACTGTCGGGATGGAAATATTCAAACCTGCTAAAATGGTCAATATTTAAGTCAGATAAATATTTTTAGAGGTAAAAGACATGGATAGTGTTTCTAATGTTATCTGTGTATAATTTCAGCCCATTACAGAATGGGAAAGGAGCCTTCTTAGGGGTGGGGTTGGACGGGTGTTACAAGAAAATAAGACCAAAGTAACCAAAATTGGAGTCTATTGAGGGTTATGGATGTCACTGAAGTTAATTATGCATTCAACTTGTCATGTAACCCCCAGGACCTGGGTTCGAAATTTTGAAACATGCAAACGTGGCTGATATTTGCATTGACTAAATTTTGTTCAGGGTTAATTATATTGATAGTATTTCTATGGATGTTGTATAATTTCAACCCCTTTCGCTTAGGGGTGGGTAGCGTTACATAATAATACAAAAACAACAGAGATTCATGTAAAATTGGGGTTTATAGATATATGACAACCCAGAAAATGCCGGGCACCCAGCTAGTTATATAATATAAATATCAATTTTTGTTCACCATACAAATAGTGGCTTTTTTTTCTGATCACAGTAATTGACACATTGATGCTTATTATAGATATAGTAATGTTACTTCAAATATTTAGAAGGCTTGATTACATATACACTTTGAATGTCAACATCATTAAGAGCATTTAAAAATTATTCTACCCTCACTGTACGCATATAATGTGTTCACTATACATTCACATTGTTTGATACTACCGTAATTCAAAATAGGGTTGAATTGCAGCAATCAGCTTCTGATCTGGTGTCACATGTCTCATATTATCAGACTTATTCCATTCTGATCTGTGCACTTATAAATTTTATCACACTTTGACAATTGTAGATTGGCTAGTTAACACTGAAGAAACTAAATTTTATTAAAGATCATTGCAGGCAGTAGTACATTTACTGTGGATATCATAGTAAGATAATTTTGATCAGTAATTTGATTAAATGAGTTTATTAAATATATCATGTTGCTATGATTTAGACTGATTCTAACATAAATAAAATGGTCAATGAATTAGAAACAATTTCATACAAAATAGCACAATGTTTTATTCCCCTTTTCTTTCTTTTGTGTGGAATGTCTTCAGATGTAGTAAAACTATCAAATATTTATGGATATACAATATTTGGCTTATATTTTGCATGTAAAGCACATGATTTTACTAATTTCTCTACAAAAGTATATTATTTATTAAAATTCCATAGTATTACAAGAAATTCATCAAGATTTTTTTACTACACCTGAAAAGGTAAAAAAAATTAGAGATTTAGGTAATCATGTCTTGTGCACTCTTAGAAATAGAAATAAATAAGGATCTTTTTTTATTTGAATGAATTGAAGCTAGAGCCTTTTTTTCAGTTGGATTATATAGTTGATGAAAAAAAGCTGAGAGAAGTATTCAAATTAGCAGGAAAGGTTGTAAGTGCTGAAATCAACACAGATAAGGATGGAAAGAGCAGGGGATTTGGAGTAGTTGAATTTGAGCATCCAGTAGAAGCTGTACAAGCCATATGTATCCTTTGTAACATTTTCATGTGAGTGTCTATGTAATCACTATTCTAGAATTCAAGTTCATATATCGATCATTCTGTTTAAAATTTTGTGTTTATTCCATTTTTCATAAATTCTTTTAGAATTGACTCATCTTACATCCAACTTCTTTTAAATTACACATACTGTATATTTGCAAATTTTATGTGCTGTTATAGAACACACATGCCCCTATTTTCTTATCTTAATCATAAATGATCTGTTTTGTGTACAAAAAGATGAGTAATCTTACTCATTACATTTTGCTTACACATGATACAATGACTTAGAAAGTAAGTCATACAGATTCAATAATAATGAGATCTAACATGCTTTTCAAGCAGGCTGTATATCCAGCACTTTTTCTTCTTAATTTTTTTTTGTGAACAGTTTGTCAAACACACAAATATATGATATTTAACCAACCTATTTGCAAATTGAAATATATCCAGACTGAAAAACTATTTACATGTATTTATTTTTGTTCCTTAGTTCTCATGTTCCATAAATATCTTATAATTAAAAATTGGTGTATGAATATTCCATATACAAATTTAACCATGCAGGCCAATTTAAAGCAAACTTTGTACACAATCATTGTTGGGGTAGAGCACACTCTATTTTGGAGCAATTTCAACCAAACTTGGTACTTGATATGTTACAGTAACAAACGCTGTTGGAGTAAGACACCCATAGAACCCCTAAGGGTTAGGATGATAAAAGGATGGCATTGTAAAAGATAATAGTAAAACATAAATAGATTCTAGATCACTGAGGTTAATTGTCACTCGGTGAAGTTAAAGTATTGAAATAGTATGACTTTAAAAATTATTATAAATTACCAAGGGATTCTTAAAGTTACTGAGATTATTGATGACTCCCTTAGAGCACTGGGAGTATTATTTCCTCCCTTGCTTGCCTTGGGAACTTAATTAGGGTACATGGATGTTTTTGGACTCTCTTATGATAACAAGTGTTCATGACTCCCTTTGAATACCAGGAGTATTGTAGATGGGTACTGGGAGTATTATTGGCACTGTAATGGTACTTGAAGTATTTTCACTTTCAAGTTACGGGGAGTGGCTTGTATTTATATTTTGTATGGCATATTTTTTTATTCTTTTAAAGAACTGATAGTCCTGATGCTGGCTAAGATCGAATGCAGGCTGTTCAAAATGGAGTTGGGAATTTTAAATTATCCAAATACATACACCAAGATTAGTGTCAAATTAAATCATTTGAAATTCAAATTTTCTCAAATGTCTTGTGTATACTTTTAATGTGTTAAAAGTATACTAATTAGATATATAAGTAACACATAATTAGGTGATTAAACAAATACCACACAACATTTCTGTAATTCTTATTGCTTTAGTCAGGTTATTTAAAAAAGCATGAGCTACAAGAAATGCACATTGCACAAACCAAATGACAAACTTATAAGCAAAGCTAAAAAACTGTTTGTCATCTGGTTTGTGCAGTCTCGTTCTTGTGTTTTTTAATCATTTGATGAAAGTAGCAAGGCATGCAGGTCTGTTACTTGATTGTTTATTTATATAATTATATTTTGCATTCTCATAGTTGGGGATAGTTTTTCATCTTGATGGTTTAGATGAAATTCAGCCAACATAGGAAAAGAGAAGGGGAAAAGTGTTTCAAAGAATCTTTTGTTAGTCTTGAATCCATAAATTTTCAGTGTCCTTGAGATCATCACTCTTCACTCCGGTTAGGTCTTTGTTCACTTCCAGTCATTATGCAGCATTGTGGAAAGGGGTTAATTATAAAATATTCTAAGTGGTCAGAGATTAGTGGCAAATTAATTAGTTTTCTAGTTAATTTAAATTAATTCCCTGGCACTCTGGTTCGTATTATATAAAATGTATATTCTATGGTTGAATTTCTTATTTTCCTCTTGGATAAGATGGAAACAAAAAATTTAAAAGTGAAATGCAGGTTGGTGAGAAATTTCAGACAGAGCACACAGCCTGCGTATTATTTACTTAACTTTTATAAACATGGTGATGAAATATATTTGCCCTTAATTAGATATTAGCAATGTTGAACAATCAGATGCTTTATGGTCGAAAAATTTCGGTCAGAATGGATCGTGTAGATCCTAAATCAGATATACCTGGAAAACTTCCAGAAGGATTGAGAGGTGTAGGTATGGGCCTAGGACCTGGAGGTGCACCACTCCTGGATATTTCTCGTGAGTTACTACACTAATTTATAGCATTTATAATTGTAAAAATTTCAAGTTATCAATTAATTTTATTATCACTAATTATAATGTATTTGTCCAAACTTCTAACACATTTGCATGATTTGGTTGAAGGTTGCTGATGTGGAATTTAATGCATGAAGATTTTAGACATACATTTTGAGAATCATTAAATTAGTGTTTATTTATAATGAATTTATCTATCTTCCCTCCATTTAACGAACATGTTAAAATTAAAGGGTTCAGCCACAGCTGTAGTTCTGCATATCTATTAAAACCAAAAGCTTGGAGCATTGATGCTATTGAATTATCTTTCTGTAGTGTATTTGAAAGACTGTTTACTCATTATGTTCCATGTGTCAAGTTGTAAAAAAAATGTACATATTTGTATTTTACACAAAGAATTGCAAATGTAAAAGCCTTATTCAATGTAGGACTCTCAACAGTTCTTGTAGCATTTTATCAAAATAAAATATTTTGTTCCTGAATTTATGACTACGTATATCATGTCTTTATAACAATTGTTGTTCGTATAAGAAATCTTAAAATTATTAATTTTTTTTCAAATCAGACCAAGAACATTTATGGGATCCTCAATTAACTATTTATATTTCATTATTATTTAAAAAAAGGCTATTACTGGAGCAAATTTAATTAAAATTAAACTCCATGGATAATGTAGCACAGCATGATAAAATGGAATTTTAGAGTTCAGGAGTGGGAATGAAATCCAATTGGTTAATGAGTGACATCATAATATGAGGTGATTCTAGAGATTGCCAAGAATCTAAATTTCCTGTGCCTATATATTTGTGACACCTGATGTTTCAATTGGTGTTTGAAATCAGTCTATGAAGTGATATATTAATATGTACATGTATTTTACTTAAAGCTGGTTTTTTTGGACTGTGTTTTGACTTAGGCTATGTTTTGAAATGTTTGACATTAAGGAGCAAAACATTTGCATTAATTTTTGCTTCAGACCTAAAGACACTGCAAATGTAGTGAAAATTGAGGCTTTTGGTGAAAAAACTGTTTGCTAAGTAAGAACATTTAAATGTATCTCTGAATCCATTATACATCTGCCAACCAGCTTCTTGCCCAACTGATAGTGTGAGATGTTGCATCGCAGACTGCAGACAAACCATTCATAATTTTTTGCAATTGGTTTAATTGAACATCTGGCCTGTGAACTGTGCAAGAATTGAGATTTTTTATCACCATGGCATTGTGCCTAATCATTCTTTCCTCATTTTCTTATAAAAATAACCTACCATTCCAAACTCCAGAGTTGCTTGAACTGGATTCTTCCAACTGTTATTCGTTAAATTGAAATTCTGGGTAAAAGGATAGTTTTTTATCATTAAATGATACTAGCAAAATGGCAGCACCTCCTAAAAACATTAAAACTGCATCACTTCCAGCATTCTTTTAAAAAGTCTTGGAAATTTACAATTGAAATTAAGGTGACTTCTTTGAATGTGATGGTGAAGATAAGCTCAAGTCAGTATAAGAAATTCATACTTGTGATAGCTCCTCAAAAAGTGAGTCCTTCATTACTCAACTTTTTCTGGTGAATGCCACCTTTCAAAAACAATGTTGATATCAATAATGAACTGAAAATGTTATAAATGAAGAATATACAGAATATGTATCCAAAGATTCATTATTACATTTTCTGAAACACTTAATTTGTACTATATATTTCTTTCAATTACAGAACAATTTTTTCATAACTAAAACTTGGAAAAAGACCATTAGTATACTGTATTACCAATAATACATACTGTAATATAACACCCTTTTTTATTATTACACTATTACTAACAAGAGAATTTTACTGTAGGTAATTTACCGAGTGAGCAGCAGTTGTCAATGGTTGGATTAGGTGGTGCTGCTGCTGCTGGTGGTGGTGGTGGTTTAGGAGGCAGCTTAGGTGAGATTATAATTGAAAATCATGTGTTTTTACTTATCACTTGTTTAGTAAGTGCATATTTACCATATGAAAAATGTGACAAGGTCAAATTAAATAACACATTTAGATAGGAAAGAGAGACAGCAAATTTGACTTTCCTGAAATCAACAGTTGGTCCAGTCAGGCTGAGGAGTCTAATTGTTCTCAAATTTTCAACGGCCTGAGTGCCCTTTGTCAGGAGAGAAGGTCTGAATCAAGTGCGAGTCGGTCACGAATTCATACATATACATTAGAGCAGAAGGTAAAAAGGAAAGGAAGTTAGAAAGTAAAGCACTTCTCAGCTGACCAACTGTCGATTTAAGGTAAGTGAACTTCGCTATCTCTCTTCATATATATATATATATATTTATATTATATTATATTATTAAGGATGTGACATTGTCAAAAATAATTGCAATATTGGTATGGAGAGGACAGGGAGATAGGTTGTGGCTTACCTGAAAGTGAAGTGTGGTGTCGCCATAAGGAACTGAAGGTATTTCTTCAAATTTTTTTCAGGAAGGAGTGTTACACCAGCTGTTACTGGCCAGCTGCGGACTGTACCATTCTGGTGCACGTAATGGTGTAGCACTCCTTCCTGAAGAAGGAGGCTGAGAGCCTCCGAAAATTTGAAGAAATGCCTTCAGTTAGTTGCTTTTGGCGACACCGCACTTCACTTTCTGGTAAGCCACAACCTATCTCTCTGTACTCTCCATACCAATATTGCAATTAATGGATGCTCCTAATATTTTGTGTGTACATATATAAAACTTATCTTAAATAGAAAGTTGCCTTTGTCAAGCTGGGAAGGAATACAATGTCAAATTTTCATATAGCCTCCTTCCTCAGGACAGTAGTATTGAACGTTATTCCGACAATGCCAAATTCAAACCCTAGCAGCCAGCCCTCTAGACAGAAACTATTGACACCTAACGAAGTCAACAACTCTGTCAAGAAAATGCCAGAACGATGGAAATATAACGTTATAATACATACCCACGTATATACATAAACATTTGGGTATACTTGGTTATTTTTCTGTTGTTGTGACCTCTGCTGAAGAGTCAATTATTGCTGTCCAATGACTGTCCTGCTAGGGTTTGAATTTGAAGTTGTGCTATGTTCAGTCCTTCTGTCCTGAAGAAAGAGGCTCACACTGTAGAAAACTTGATGTTATTACTTCCCAGCCTGGCAATGCCAAATTTAAGATAAGTTAGATTCCTATCCAAATGAGTTTTATATATAGTATTTATTGGCATAAACAAGAATCTTACAGTAATCAATTTTAATTAGGTCCTGCATCTGCTCTTACCAATGTTGTGAATCCATCAATTTTGGGTAAGTTTTAGTTTTGGTTAAGTATTCCTTTTTTTAATTGAATAGCTAAATATTTTATAGAAAAATGAAGTTGTATTTCATAAATTTATATTTGTGAGAATGTGTGTATTTTGCACCAGTTTTCTACTTGGGTGTGTGTACATAAAGCATTAGGAATAATGTTGAAAATTCTAATGAAAGGGATACAATATTATAAACTTTTATAATTCAGTGTGATTGTGGAAAGTAAGGGTGCTATAAACCATTAATGTCAAACACTTCCCAAAAGTCTTTTAGGGCTCGTGGTTTCTAGGACTAAATTTACTTTGTGTGTGTGTTTATATAAGTTGGCATCGCTGTCTCTCTGTCCTATTCTAATGTGTTATTTAATTTGACCTTGTCACATTTTCCTTAAGTGTTGTGTGTGTGTGTTTATTTATATATATATATATATATATATATATATATATATAGTCCGCAGCCAGCTGGTGCACACAATGGTGTAACACTCCTTCCTGAAGAAGTTGGCACAGAGCCTACAAAAATTTGAACAACCACCTCTGGTTCCCTATGGTTACACTGCACTTCACTTTCAGGTAAGCCACAACATATCTCTCTTTCCTTTCCATACCAATATCGCAATTATATATATGTTAATGATATTAGTAAGGATATGACTTTGTCAAAAATAATTGTGATATTGGTATGGAAAGGAAAGAGAGATAGCTTGTGGCTTACCTGAAAGTGAAGTACGGTGTAGCCATAGGGAACCAAAGGCTGTTCTTCAAATTTTTGTAGGCTCTCAGCCAACTTCTTCAGGAAGGAGTGTTACACCAGTCTGTGCACTGTCCAGCTGTGGACTGCGGAGTTTTGTCCGCCGCACAGCTAGTAGCCCATAAAAATTAATACACCACCAGGACACTAAATTTCTCTCTCAAGGAGAGGTCATGGCATAGGAAACGTTCTGATAGTGATCATTCATACAAAGCACCCTATACATACATATATGCTTAAATTTACACAGACATGCACACACATGTATGCATACACATACTTACATACTTTAAATAGTGCCCTTCCTACCTGCCATCCTCACTTTCATGAGACCATGTGAGTATGTATGAGTATGCTTCCGTATGTATGTGTATGCAAACATTTGTGGTGTGTGTGCGTGTATGCCTGTGCATGTTTATATGTATATGCATGTTTAGAATATATGTATGTATAGGGTGCTTTGTATGATGATCACTAACAGAACCTTTCCTGTGCCACAACCTCCCTTTGAGAGAGAAATTTAGTGGCCTGGTGGGGTGTTAATTGTTTATGGGCTACTAGCTGTGTGGCGGACAAAACTCCGCAGCCTGCCGGTGCATGGAATGGTGTAACACTTCCTGAAGAAGGAGCCCCTTCAGTTACTTATGGCAACATTGCACTTCACTTTCAGGTAAGCCACAACCTATCTCTCTTTCCTTTCCATACCAATATTGCAATTATATATATATGGATAGGAAAGAGAGACAGCGAAATCGACTTACCACTGAGATTAACAGTTGGTCCAGTCAGCCTGAGCAGTTTCAAATTTTCAAGGGCTTGAGCCCCCTTCATCATGAAAGAAATTATGAACTGTGTGCTGGATGGTACAAATTGATACCCAATAAAGCCAACTACTATGTGTCATGCTCTCAGTGAAAAAATGCAGAAAATACACACACATTAGAGTGGAAGGTAAAAAGGAAAGAAAGTTAAAAAGTAAATGAATGGGTATAGGATTAAAAAAATCATAATAATAATATTATATTGAGGCAATTTTTCAACACAATAATATAACTACTGCAAAAATGACTATTATAATATTAGAGGATGTTGGGTCTGGGACTTTGCCTAGATTGTAAGATGTTCTAGTTCCCAAAGATAGAGTTCAGCATCTGATGTTTTTTGGGGGAGAAGGTGGTGTGTAAGGCTTTGAGGAGGGTATGTATGAAGCATTCGTCAAAATTGTTGATGCGAGTTTGGGCATCAACAGCTACTGGAAATTGGGTTTTGGATAGTTTGACAGTGCAGCGGTGGTTAGCAGAGCATTCAGGGAGGGGTGGTTTGGTCGATATAGAAAGGACGACAGTGTTTGCAATTAATTTGGTGGATGATGTGGGAGGAGAGGTGGGTAATGTTTTCTTTGATATTGTGAGTGGCTATTTGTGGAGGATTGTAGTGAGCTGGGAGATAGACCGGACATGGCAACTTTACCTCAAGGTTGGCAACCCTGCTGAAGTAGTAGAGGTGCCTGCAAGTGTGAACAAGGATATTACCTTCCACTCTAGTGTGTATGTATGCATATATGTATTTGTCCAGTATTTTTCCATTGAGATGGGGGCACACAGTTCAGACCTTCTTTCCTGATGAAGGGGGCTCATGCCCTTGAAAATTTGAAATATTTTTACTGCTCAGCCCCACTGACGAACTGTTGATCTCGTATAAATAAATTTAATTTGACCTCGTCACATTTTCCTTAAGTGTTATATATGTTGTGTGTGTGTGTGTATATATATATATAGACACACACAGAGAGAGAGAGAGAGATATACACACACACGCGTGCGCGCGAATTCGTGGCTGGCTGGTGCTGAGTTTAGACCCTCTCTCCTGACAAAGGAGTAAATTTTAGTATTCTCTCACCTCTGCCATACTGGACCAACTATTGATTTCAGGTAAGTCGGCATCGCTATCTTGCTTTCCTATCTAAATGTGTTGTATACATTCATATATAAATGGATAAGAAAGTGAGGTAGTGAATTAATGCAAATTAAGGTCCAGTTTTGCTATGTTTGATATAAGATAATTCTCAAATTTTCACAGTTGTTGTCCCAGTTTCTCAGGATCTTCACCTCATGCTAGCAAGCATAACAATAATTGTCGTTTATATATTTTTCGGTAGACCAAGGAGGGAAAAACAAATAGTAAACACGACAATAAACAGAAAAGGATTTTCCTCTTTGAATGCATTATCACCTGCTTGAGGATGGTGCAAAAAAGCTTACAAATTTATATTTAAAGTGGATGAAACAATTCCTGACTTCTTATCAATTGTTCAATTTATATTATTGTTATTTTTTAACATATTTCAAAATATTAATTTTCACTTTCATCAAACAGTCTTGCTAATTACTAATACTGTGGACATTTTCACATCAATATTTGGTCATATTTGTGAACATAATATGAATTTTAAATTATTGAAGCTCAATTCCATTGTGTTTCCTGTTTGTTGATGAAATCACATTTGAATTGTTAATGACAATCTATTTCCCTATGTAACTAGAAAATTAATAATAACAAAACTTGTCGAAAAGTCAGTCCATCAATACGGTGTCTTGCATTCGTATCTCCTCAGTTTGTTTTGTGGTTATTTGAAAGAAAAGTTGTGCGTGAAGTGAAAAAATTTCAATGGTACCAAACATCTTTAATTATTTTGAATATGTATTTTATTGTTTGTGTTAAAGGAAACAAATTATTTTATTCAGAGTTTGATTTAAATGAAGGACCAGGTATTTTTCTGTATAATTACCCTAGTTCCATTTCATGATATTTTCGTATGTGTGCAGTTATTTGCATCTTAAAATTTCTTATTGTTAAAAAGTTAATTTGATGTGAAGATGGTTATCATATAGTCAAAATGGAAATTTTGTACAATTCTCTATGCATTGTTTGAAACTTAGATTGTTTTCCTAAATTTTCGATTACTTCTCTCAGTTCGATGCATTCATTTTGCAGGTGTTGGTAGTTCTTCTAGTTTATCAGCAGGATTAGCCACTGTCGGTACTCTGGGACACTCAGGAAATTTGCTTGGAACTGGTAGTAGTTTGATGGGTACGAGTAGTAGTTTAATGGGCGGAGGAGGAAGTGATATTGGCCTTGGAGTTGGTGGACACTTTGGTAGTTCTGGAATTGTAGGAGCTGGAACAGGTATGGGGGGACACACTTCATTCAGTGGAAGCCTGAGTGGTACTGGTTCAAATTCTTTTCTTGGAAGTACTGGAGGAGGATACGGAAACTCTGCGTCAAGTCTGATGCGTGGTGGAAGTAGAGATTTTGATACTCTCTCTGCCGCCCTGGCAGGGGGTGGTAATAGTTTTGGTTCATCTTTGACTGGACGAGATTTTAGAGATGGAGGCTCAGATCAAAGTTTTGCCAATGGTCCATCCAGAGGAATGGGAATGTCTGGCACATCTGGAAGTAGACGATCTTCTGACACAATCGTCTTAAAAAATGTAAGTTCAAAGAGAAACAATGTAGTATAATGAAAGTAATTTCTACTCATTTTATTTATTTGCAAACACTTCTATGTTTCTAAATAAGGAAGATGTAATGTGTCATGTTTATTTCATCATTTAAAAAAAACAGTTCCAACCATAGTTCCATTATTTATATGGAATTTAATGTTTGGACCATAACTTTGAATACTTAATAAAAGTAGGCATGATAGATATTGATAACACTCTTGTTTGCCTATATTGATTAGAATTTTCCTCAGTTGTCTCCTTCTTTATAATCAAAGATTATATTTTTATTATAATTCATGCGATTTCACTTTAAAGCTAAGAGTTTTTACTTTTAGTAAAAAGTGTTGTTCAATATTACTAGTATTAAGAGTTTGTATTCTTCTTCATTCCCCACATATTTCCAAAGCAAATTTCTTTACAAATATTTCAGTTGACTGTCAGTTGTTTGTTCTTTACACCTTTGATGGTGTGTTCTAGTAATTTTTCCATTTGATGATTTGCTGGACATTTTTTGTATTGTGATGTATTATTCTTCTGTTAGGTTTTATACATCATTCTCAAGATGCTTAGTTGTTTTCCAAATTGTTCATTTTTAGTACTGTAGGTCTTTTAATAAACATGATTGCAGAACAATGAGAAATGTAGGTGATTTGAAGATTAGATTAGATTAGATTTGTTTTCTCTAATATTTGTCTTGTAAATTGTTGTTGGTCATTAATAAGCTCTTTTCATAAATGGATTATTTTCCTTTTAAACTCTTTAAGGATTCTAATATTTCAATACATCTATATGACCAAATATAATGTATTATGTGTTTATCTTATGCTTATTTAATTCTTTGTGTGTCAATATTTTTTCATATTTTTATGTATGTATATATTTATATGCTGTCTACCTCAATTCACCACAGCTCAGTTAAACCAGACTCTCAGTGGTGGCCTGGTTTGGGAACATTGTTTTGAAATAGAAACAGTGAACACTTTGTTAGATTTAAATAGCCATTGTTGAGAGTTAACATGTTTAGTCTATGTGCATTGTTCACACTCATTAAACTGTACTGGCACAGTAGTATCAGTATTGATGTGGGGTAGGATGGTGCACCATGCTTCAGAAAATCTTGCCAAATATAAAGCATACTCAAGTAATTTTCAATGTTAGCATGTGGAGATCCACACTTTAGGGAATAAAATTAAAAAGCTTTCTATCAGGTACCGAGTGATTTAATTAAAATCAATGTTATTAATAGACAGCCACAAACATTTCTGTGTTTATTTCAGCTTCCACCTTCTATAACCTGGCAAATGCTGCGAGATAAATTTAATGTAATTGGAGATGTGAAGTTTGTTGAAATGCGAGGCAAGGATTTTGGCCTTGTTCGATTTGGCAGCGAGTTAGAAGCAGAGCGTGCAGTTCGTATCCTTCCCAAATATATTAATTGATCATGTTATACTTTGTAAGGTAATTTTGTTCATGTAATGGACATGTGGAAATAAAAATATAATTCCCAGCAATCGGTATCACCATTTCATATGTAATTCAGAGTTGCTTCAAATTAAATAACTTTTTTATTTTTCAATGTGTATTTTAATTTATATTAATATAATACAAATGTTTCAAAGTGAATCATCTGATTTAAGATTTAACAAGGCATATTTTTCACATGTCCATAAAATTATGTATAAATTTAAAAATTTATTTAGGACTAAAAAAATTTTATATTTACATATATTTCACCAGGCACAATTTACATTTAGTCATACTTAAGTGAGAATCTCTGTTTTACTACTGCCACTGCTATTGATATGTGACACCACAGTTTACTGACAATTATTGGAGTGAGAACCTTGGATACTAGTAATGCAATTCTGTTGGCTATTCTTGCTCCAGTCTTTGCCTAATCACACACTCAGCTACACCTTCAGGTATTGACATCAAGGTGGTGTGTAATGCTCATTGATTGTCTTCATCTACTTCAAATTCTGATAAATAATAATAAAAATTTTGCTTCATATACATATTTCCTTCCACTTTCAACCTTTTTTCCTAATTCACTTTTTAGTTACTTTCTGAATTCATGGTGGTTATTTTTTGCAATACAAAATCATTATTAGCTAAATGCTTTATTACTTTCAGTTTTTCAATTAATGTAGCATAAATTCCTTTAATATCTCCATTGAGTGTTGTTAATAGATGTAGGTGATGGTAAATTATTGTTAGAATGGCAACACCCAAGTAAAAACATAGCAACATTCAGAGATAAAAAAATGTCTTTAACGATTGGGATACAGCAGTACACATGTTCTAGCCATCTTGAGTGAAATAATTTGCCTTCCAAGAAGCAAACATATTTTTAGATTTCATGTCCACAGAATTTATGCACTTATGTCTCGAGCTAAATTTTCCTACACATGCTGTTTAGAAACAGGACCTTCTGGTAGAGTGGAGTCTGTGTAGCCAATTTACAGATGATTTATAATTAAAAAATCGTAGTTGTGTTACTCTATCCTGTCTAAAAATGAAACTTAACTTTAATGTGTATTTTGAAATTTACACCATGGTTTTATGTTCATCCATTAGAAATGTATTAAACTAAATTTTCTAAAATATCATGTATTTTTTTGTTCTGATTTAGTTTTATATTATTTCCTTAATTACATTGTGTAGACATGACAGACCGTTCTCGTTTGGACGGCCGTGTAATAGAAGCCTCTCTCTTCCCATCAACGAGGTAATGTGAGAAGATCAGCAACTGTCTTGTGTCCAATTTCTGACTTAGAAACATGAGAGATTGATGTTCTTCATATGTTTCTCAAGTCAAGCTTTGAAGGATTTCTATTAGTTATGACTTTTCATTTGAAGAAATCATTTTTATTTGAAGTGTCTCCAATTGTGGACATTCATCTTTGTAACTTCGTTTGGTTGCTTGTTCCACTAGAGCTTTTGTGTTGGTTATTTAGGTGTTGTATGATAGTGGTCTTATGTAACTTACTGCATCTCTTGAATAAAAGGATATTTTGTTGACAAAGACGTTAAGTTGTTTACCATTTTTGGTTGTCCTCAAATATAGCATTGATAAATTTAGTGCTAAACTCCTCTTCATTAATGAGTGGAAGTAGTGTTACTTTTTATTAAAGGAAACTTGTTAACTGTGGTAAGTTAACCAATATGCCTGAATGTAGCATGTATTCATATAAAATTTAAATACTTAACTAAATATTAGTCTTTAAGTTTTGGAGTGACTGTTGATTGAAATTTAATGTTGACAGATTATAAATCCACATATTCTCTTTTGGCAGTGTCTCTAATGGTGGTAAGTCATTAAAAGTTTCAAGCAGACATTTTTCAAAAGGAAATTTTATAAAGAACATTTAGCAGAAGTACAGGGTCTCATTTAACATTCAATTTTACTTGAAACCCTGAACTTTTCCTTAAACTAATGATGCAATATTAGTAATTTTATCCTTTTATACGAGGACGAATCAGAAAGTCTTTTCTCCTACTTTTTATCAGCCAATATAAGGTACATACTGGTAATTACAAATATATGTACTATTCTTTGTATCTTTCACTATTTCTTGTAGTCCCCACACCGATTCAGACATTTGTTCTATCACAGCACTAAATTTGAGATGACTGTAGAATTCTTCCAGCTGATTGTGGAACCACCATTGGATTTTGGCTACATTGTTGCATGTGAATCACTGCCTTGCCAGACAGAATCTGGATCATCCATTATACAGTCCAGAGCTCAACCCTAGTTATTTTCATGTTTTCAGACCATTGAAGAAGATCCTGGCAGAACAGCAATTCACATGCAACAATGAAGCCAAGACAGCAGTCCGACTGTGGTTCCACAGTCAGCTGGATAAATTCTACTGCAGGGGCATGCCAAATTTAGTGCTGCAATGGTACAGATGTACAAACCGGTGTGGGGACTATGTATATTGGTACCTTACTTTGTCTAATGAAAGATGGGAGCAAAAACCTTCTGATTCGACCTTGTATATGTAAGGAAGGCAGATTGGTATACTGAGCAATTCATTGGAAGAGGAATTTGAGTCTGGGACAAAGGTGAAGGTGCATATGGATTAGAGAGACCAACAAAATGGAAATAGGAGGAAGACTGTTGTATATAACTCATAATATTGAAATTGTATGGTGAAAGGTTAGGCAAAATATGCATTTCTGGTACTACTGGCAAAGATGAAAGAAACATTGCAAGACATGTTGGAAAGGTCAGTAGTTACAGGAAGGAAACATAGAATGGATATAAATACAAAATGGTCCAAAGTAATTAAAATATCAAATAAACCAGAACCCTTACATAAAGTGATTGAAAAAAAACAATTACACAATGTAAATTAGTTCAAATGATAACTACATTAAAATAAACAAGGACACATATATCAATGGCAAATACAGGACAAACCTGCAACATGTGCAGAAGAGCTTTTTAAGGATCAGAAACATGGACATTAAGAAAGAGGAAGAAGAAATGCCTGAATTTTTTTGTTATTTGATATTGAAGAATTAAAAAAGGGGCCAAATATAGTTAAAAGTGAGTTACTTATAAGAAGATTAAATTAGAATAGATCCATCTTGACTACAATTTTTATGGGAAAGGTAACTAGATTGGACACATCCTAAGGGGAAATTGTTAACTGTACAACATCATCAAAAGACTCTTGTAGTGAAAGAAGAAATGTGCAGCTGCTAGAGGACACAAGATATTGGGCTTTAAAGAAGGAAGCCAATGACAGGGCAAAATGAAGAAGGAGATTTGTGATTAAAAAACAATTAGTATATAGAGAGAAAGGTATTGACATACCTGAAATTGAAACTGGTCATCGGCATTCAGGACAGGAGGAATTTTTCATGTTCCGGAAGAAAACACCATCGTCTTACCTGAAATTGAAATCAGCTATTACAAATTTTCGAAGACTTGAGCCCCCTTCGTTAGGAAAGAAGGTCTGAACTGCTTGCCAGCCGGGCATGAATTGACAAATTCAAACTAAGGTGCACCAGTCTGGGATTGTAATCCAACGCAGGACTAAAAAACATCCTTGGTACAATATTCCCCACCTGTCTATGGGTTGCCTTCAGGTGGCCTCCCAACCTCTACAAAAACCTTGTCTGCCCTTGCAGGCCCCACCCTAACGACCCCTCCCCCGAACTTAAGCCAGGTTGCCAACCTTGCAGTAGGAACAGATGCAATGTCTGTCCTATCCTTCAGACCACTACAATACAATCCTCGCAAATAGTCACCTACATAATCAAAGAAAGAAATTGTAAACTCTGTCCTGCTTTCTATATTGTCCAAACCAAATGACCCCTCCTTGAATGAATTGCTAACCATTGCAACACTGACTGTCTAAACCCATAACAATTTCGACCAATCCTTCACTTCACTGACCCTCCTTAAAGCCTTATCTTAATGCTGAACTCCATCTTTAGGAACCCTCTTTCAAACATATCTTACAATCTAGGCAAAGTTCTGGGCTCAA
The DNA here is from genome assembly GCA_037074705.1 of Zhengitettix transpicula. Classification (NCBI taxonomy): domain Eukaryota; kingdom Metazoa; phylum Arthropoda; class Insecta; order Orthoptera; family Tetrigidae; genus Zhengitettix; species Zhengitettix transpicula. The sequence continues at coordinate 30,592,475 of CM073593.1, read as the reverse complement.
CATCCTCTAATATTATTATTATAATAGTCATTATTGCTGTAGTTGTAATATTGTTGTATTAATATAATGACATGTTTAACCATTTCACCAATCTCACTTATTTGTTTTATAACTTCCTTTTATTTTCTTTACTTTTTAATTTCCAAGCTAGTGTGTATTTTTTTCGTTCTCATGACATTTTCTTGAGAGAGAGTGAGTTGTTGGATGTTGATTGTTGCTGTCTAATGGCTGACACAGTTTATTTGTGACTGGCCAGCACACAATTTAGATCTTCTTTCCTGATGAGGGAGGGCTCAGGTCCTTGAAAATTTGAAATATCTTCTGTTTGGCTCAACTGAACCAACTTTTGATTTCAGGTAAGTTGACTATGCAGTCTCTCTTTCCTTGAAATGTTATTTAATTTGACCTTGTCACATTATCCTTAAATGTTATATATGCATATAAAATAAGGAAATTTGAAAAGGCTAAATCGATTTACTCAATTGTACAGGAAAGGGAGGTGCGTTAAAATACCAGATGGCCAAGTCAGGTGGGACGAAATAAAATATTCACAGTATTTTTGGCTACTGAACTGGATAGAATAATCCTCATCTACTATTGTCTCAAGTGTGTATATCACATTTGTGTGTTTTCAAAATAAATTTTATCATCTATTTATTGTTGCTGTTATACTTTTCAATGTGGTCTATAGGTCTCCTGATATATATTTTTTACTGTAACTTATGTGACTTCTTATTTTAAAAATTTACTTTTCTGTCAATTTTTATCATCTGCAATATTATTGCAAACAGTAGTTTAATTTTCATTAATTCGGTGTTCAAAATGCAATTGTATCAAATTTGCTCAAAATTAATTGACAAAATTGTAGTCAATTTTTAATAAAATGCATACAAACATTTCATCTTTTGAGTAAAGATATTTCAATTTTGTAAATTAGCCAATTCAATCAGTGTTGTACTCATTGATAATATAATTTTATTTCTGATTATTTATATTTTTCTTTTTCAATTTACAATTATTAATACACACATTTAATTTGTATTTGTAAATAGTATTTATATAAATAAGTGCATAGTATTTTCTTTAGCCAATGCTAGTATGCCTGAAGAGATTTAGCCTTGATTGACTGTTTTCATTATATTTTAAAGATTATTGAATGAAGGTGAAAGAAGTACTGAAGTTTGGGTTGATGGTCATGAGTTGCAGTTTTGGTATAAAATTCAACCATAATGGTTGGACATATTTATATATGAATAAGCTGATATTTATTTGTCATTGTTTCCTTGGTCTCTTGTGAAGCATTTTGTTGTTTTCATTATCTTTCAAAAAGTTGTAAAAGGATTGTTAACCTTGCACCTTTCATTTTTTAAACAAATAATTATTTATGACATAATATTTTTAATCATGTTTTAATATCCAAGGCCATGCAATGATTGACATTATCATTTTCCTTCATTGTTGCTAGCCTCCATCCATTTGCAGATGTCCTCTATAAGTCAAAAATAATTTTCTGCTAGGATTTGCAATTTCAATGGTTGTTATAAAAGTTTTACTTTTTACAGCATCAGTTAGTGTCTGTATTAATGTGTAGTGAATTGTTTTCTTAAATAATAATTTGCCACATGTCCAGAAAATTGAGTGATTTTGCCTTTATGAGCAACTTCCAAAAATACTCAGTGGACTAATTGAGATTTTTTTTTTTTTTGGTAAAAATTAGGAACATCAAGAATTATCTTCAATCAAAGTTTTGTAATCTTTAATGGTTCTCTGACAGACAGGTAAGGAATTTCCTTTTATCTAGAATCTGTTATTTTTGATAAATAAGTTTGTGCTGAATCTCGTAGGTTAGGGGAGTTAAATTTTATTTTCATTTTTCATGTTATACAGCTGTTGGTATTTTTAAATTACTTTTGCTGATAGAAAAGGTGTAGGTTCTGCATTTGTGAACTTAATTTCCATAAAACTTTTAAGTTCTGAGTCACAGATACTAAACTCTCATAGCCCTATAGTATCAATTTATATAATTTGTAGAAGATTGTCTAATTATCACAGGAATTTGACTAAAAGTTCTTAATTTTTTAAAAAAACAAATGTTACTACAGTAATTTATCTAAGAGATTGTTAGTTTGTGTTCTCTTAGATGCTTTAACTAATGAAATACTTTGTTGCAGGTGAAAACATATAGGATGTCAACTATAATAAAGTAAGTTTCATTAAAAATGGTTGATTTTGTACTCCAGTCATTTTAATGAAATGCGATTAAATAATACATCTACATTATAAGAAATCAATAGTCCAATTACTTATTAAATAACTATTATGTGCTCCTTCATTTAATTCCATGTTCACATACACTACATTTGAAATGTTGATCCAAATAACATTCTACAAAATAAAAGTTATGTAGATATGTGGGAAGAGTTGCTCAGTAATGTGATGTGTTTTTAGGTAACCATGACTGGATTCTGGAATCATATAACTGAAACATGGGCTAATTTGTTTGATTAAGATATATTGCAGGTAAATTGAGCTACAAACTGTATTTAATTTCAAATCTAGGTATGTTTTTCATCTCTGAAATAAACACTTAGATATTCTGTGTTTTATTTAATAATTACATTTATTTCAGGTTCGGTAACTTGGAAGAAACTAAAAGAAATCCTTTATTAATTGTACAATACCTTTTATAGTTATTGTGCTTGAAATTTTCAGCAACAAAAAAAAATTATTGTTGCAAATGTTATGTAAAGTGTTTTTACCAAAATTGTACTTTTCGATACCTTTGTATGTATGTATGTATGTACATTATATATCAGAGTTAAAATATGAAATGATAAAGTTTTTTGCTGAGTTGTTTATGAAGATGATATAATTTCATTTAAATTATAGTTTGTATGAATTGTGAGATTTTGTCTATTTTGAATGTTCCAACGTTTTGTCACTTCTAATTTCCGATAAAATAAATTAAATTTTAATAACTTTTATAACCAGTATCTTATCTAAAAACAACTTTTAAAAAACTTGAATTGAAAAAAATAGTGACTATGGTCTGATATAAGTGAAACCTTATAATACAGAATGTAACAGATGTTTATTATAATATAATCAGTGTGTCTAGTATTAAAACTAATCTTTAAAGACTAGCCATTACTTTTCTTCTTAAAATCTTAAACTATAAACTTGTTGATTTAGAGTCTATCCAATGTTATCTTGTAGATTTTTCTGGTATGTGAACACTTCACTCACACTGCTTTTATTCACTGCACATTACACAACTGTTTCCTTCTTTTCAGTCTTCTGGTATGGTTTGATTTTCCAGAAGTTGTCAGACCACTTTATTCTGAAAGTTTAGATACACTTAATGTCAGTGGCAGCTCGTGAGTTTTTAAGTTATTTGCTACATCATCCCAAACCATTTATACAATAACATTGTAAAATAATAATAATAATACAGCGATAGTGTTACCAGTACTCTGTGTCACATGACCTGACCCATAATGTGCTACATTTCTAATTTCGTTTACTAGTTTCGTTAGTGTCTATTTTTTCAAAGTGGAATAATTTAGCACAAAGCTGCCACACATTTCTAACACAAATTAATTTTCCTTTGTATATATTTTAAATAAAGTTAGTTTTGGATGGTAGTATTGTAGGACTAGGAGAGATTTTCTCATTATGACACAATAATTCAAAATGCATCCCCTTAAGGGTTTTTTCTTTGAAATAAACTTTGATTGAGATTTTTCCAAAAATATTATGCAAAATGTACAAATACTATTTGTTTTGAAAATATGAACTAATTTAAAATAAGATTTTTAAATACTGAATGGTTCTAATTTAATTTAATTTCACTTCTTATGCTGTCCCCTTCCTGTGCTGTATAGTGTGGCAGCAGTTTGTTGTGCTTTTCAGGTGATTCAGAGGGTTACTGTGCATTCATCATTCCAGAACTCGATCCTGTGTTATGGAAGGTTGAGCACAGATAGCATTAGGAGGAGCAACAACCATGCAAGGAAGGCAGTTAAAGTCTACGAAATTGAAGCAGAAATTCAATCAGTCAAACATTAATATTATAGAGTCATCCTAAATTTAATTGCTGTAGCACGTATGTATGAGCCGCCACTGCTTAATGTTTGAGTCATGTGCACAGCCCCAAAGCTGTACACCGTAGAGCCATGTTGGTTTCAATATTTGATTGTAAATCAATAGTTTGTTAGAGATTGAAATTTGGAATTTCTTCCAACTAGCCAATACTCTATATTTATGCTTAATTCTACTTTTTTTTTCTTAACATGCCACCTAAGTTTGATGTCTAGTCATGCCTAGGCACTTGGTGTTCTCATAGATACAATGGTGTCATCTATATCTATAGATGGTTGTTCATTTGATTGTTTATTTGTATAGACAATATTGATAGATTTCTGCTCATTTAGTTTTATTCTCCATTGTTTTAGTCCAGTCAGCTATTGCATTGATGGCTGCTTGTAGTCTTCTAGTTGACAAATCTTGGTCTTCCTCTACTGGAAGTAGCTTGCTGACAGTTTCATATGTAACTACCTCAGTTCAATTCAATTTCATGACATCACTAGTTTATAAGATATGACATAATTCACTTGGGACACACTCTCTTTCAAATCTGAGTATTTATCTTCTTGCTTACTTTTGAACAGTCTGATAATAATATATACATATTGCTTTGGGAGCATTTTGTTTAGTTCATGTATAAAACCTACATAATTTGTCAAAAGCTTACAAAGCATATAAGAAGACTGCTGAGCAGACTGGTTTTCCTTCCAGTGCTCATTCAGTAACAACACATTTTGCTATTTCTAGTTTTAGGCAGAGGGTGTGTGTTTCTGTAGCAACTGTTTTCATCTTTGTCTTGGTTTTCTGTCTAAAAGTTACCCTTTAGCTGGTTTATTCTCACTTGTTTGTGCTAATTTTTATTATAATGCATCAAAATAGCCTAGTGATTAGTGTGAAATTAATTCATTTGTTATTCATATAAGATTGGGACGAATAATACCCAGGCAATCGCCGAGTAAATTTGTGAAATAAAATGGTGATATCATGAAGATGTAAATATGTGAGGTGTGTAAAACTTGTGTTAAGTGAATAGTATTGTATAATATATATCTAGTCAAATATTAAATGCAGGCGATTCTAAAAGATTTGGTCTACAAAAAGAAAAACCACAATCAGCAAGTGATGCTGGGACTCAATCAAGTTCATAATATTTTAACCTCCACAACTAAAACTTGCTAGTTAATTTTTATTTTCTTCAAATACACGAGCGATTTAAAAATGAAAATAATAATGTCAGTTGAAAACTTTTACAAGAATTGTACAGAATTTTTTGACAAAAATGTAGACATCATTTGCCGCAAATGTGCCTTAAGACTTCTTTTTGACATATTTGTATTCAACGAGAATATAAATTCAGTATAATGTCAATTAGTTGAATGCTGTGAGTCTTTGATACCCCTGGAAAAGTATTTTTAAATATCTTTATATGATGTACTTAAAATACATACACATTAATATTATTTTACTAGTCTATCAATTACAATTTTTCATTGTTGTCTTGAGTTTGATGATCTAACATAAAGTGCGGCCGAAAATATTTAATTTAAATATGAAGTCACAGTTATAATAGTCATAATTGAAATGACTTTAATTACCATTTGATCTATGTTGTAAATCATGTTACTGCGCTCAACAATCTATATCCAATGCTAGCTATAACATGAATTTAGTCCTTTAAATGCTGGAGATACCAACCGTGAAAGACCATTTATTTGAAATGGTTCAATATGTATAGAATTTTTTATATCTTGTTCGGGATCAACACCAAGTATTGCCCTAAAAGAAACGTAATCCAATTGGCAAGGTAGTGTGTTGCGTATCCTATTAAAATATACATTGCGCTAATTTAGGATGAAAAAAAAAATGGTCCTGCCTAATATTGAGGATACAGCACCATTTTTTCTTGAGTAGCAATTTTCGTTCAAATCAGATGACCTCAAAAGTCCTGTTAAAATTGCAAGAGTATTCTTGCTGCGGATTTTGTTTTTCCAGACTTCGACGCTTCATTACCAAAGGATGAATGATATGATTATAAAATAACGATGAATAAGCGGAAGAAGAAAAAAACTGATGGTGACGTGGAGGTAATTATCGGATCACAAGAAGGAAAAAATAAAACCGTACAATTTAAATAAAATAATCATAAATAGTTTTTGGTATCTGTAAATTATAGGGGGATATACAAAACTGTTTAGTGCAACTCTCTATCGTGTCTCTTGACGTACTGGAAATTCCAACTAAAATCGGAAATTGCATACAAAAATGTTAACTTCATGTCTAGCAGCGGTGACATCTAACTGGAGGTCCTGCCTCCTCTTCTAGTTGTCGGAGTTCCTTCCTCGTGGAATCTGCTCCGCGATGACGAAAAATTATGCCTATAACATACTAATATTATGTCATTACTAAAAAGTTATCATTTGGATAATACATTCATACTATTTGTAAATACCTTTACGGCTACCTAATTATTAGATTCATACACTGATTCATTACCGCTGCTGTTGCTGCTTCTTCATCTGCCGGCCGACGCTCTTCCTTCTTTCTAATTTTTCGCATTAGTGGGGTAGGGTTGTGGGGTTTTGGTAGAAGTAAGTATGTAAGTAAATATTTGTTCATAAATATAAGTAAAAATATATGTAAATAAAATTAACTTCATGTCTACATTAGGGGGTTAATTTATCATATCCATAACAGCTTTTACCTGAGAGCATCCTGTTGTGTAGATGCTTCCAGCATTGCTGTTTAACTTTTTCGGAATCTTACCATAAACTTGTTAGCGATGATGTATCGTAAATATTTGCTCCTTACTTTGAAAAAATCTTATTTATTTAATTTAAGTTGAATGTCAGGCTTTTAATTGTCTGAAGAACTTTTTTAAATATAGTATTAAGACTTTTTTCTTAGATTCTATTGAGAAGAAGGCGGAATTATTTAGAATTTCAATAATTTTCGAACTTGTGTTTATCGCCAACTTGTGTCGTCAATACTATTTTTACACCCTTTAATGATTTTTTACAAGACTAAAAATTGATACCGTAAATATCAGTAAACTGGTAAGTTTCTACTTGAATAGCATAATTAATTATAGTGTGGCAAGTTGGCAATCAAATGGTATAGTGAAGTTTCAGCGATACGTCGGTTTCTGGAGACATAGTTTATTGCAAATACATAATACTGGTTTTAAAAATACAGTAAACAGAAAAATATAATTTTTAAGGAACTTTAAGAAATTAAACATGCAAGTCTCAATCAACGAATTGGGAATTTTATGAGAAATGTGTGCGGATTATAGGATAGTAAATAGTTACATAGACTTAGAGCATAAATACTAAACAGAATAACTTTTAAAATTAAGATGCCAATAGATATGTATTTTTTGTAAACATCTTACCCTCATAATTTGTGATCTGAAGAACATCACACGACTAATCTCTGTTTAAGATATTTCTAATTTGTTTTCTTTCATGAACCGAATATTTAAATTGCTGAGAATAAAATATAGTTAGAGATACTGTGAGGGGTTTTTCTTCACGACTAATACGTGATATTCGAAATAGTACAATATTTAATCCTTGGTCACAGGAGTTTGATTGTTTTCTACATGTGTTAGGTTTGATACACGTGATACTCTTTGGTTAAGTCGATAAATTGTTTAAGGCTGCCGCACAAGCGTTGTATAGAGTTAGGAACAATGAATAAGTCGGACGGAGGTATCAACATTGAAAGAGGAAGGGAAAGGTTTGTATTTGTGTTCTATCGTATGGTGTAAGAAAATTCTTTTGCATTGAGGTTCGTGCGTGAAACCCAAACTACTTTAAGTTGTGTTGCCGGCAGAAGTTTAAAATGGCGTGTTAATTTTCGTTAGCCAATGATTTGATTTGTGTATTTATAGTGTGCTCAGTCGTGTTACACTTGTCTAAATTATCGTATATTTAATTTACCAGAAAATATTTGCAGAATAAGTATGTTAACATTTTGGCGGGATACGCTTTGAAGTGTGCAAACGTAAGTGTTATGTAACTGGCCATTGTATATCATCTTGTGAGATTTTTTTTTAAAATCCATGAAACTTTAATCAGATTGGATGAACCTACAAACATAACTTTGAGTTTAATGACTTAATATAACATCGTGTGGGATGTTTATATTACCATTACAAAAGGTGAAAGTTTGATAACATAACAATTTGGGAGTATTTAATTAAAATATGTTTAATGCTAGGCATACATGTGAATATCACTTCACTCATTTTATTTCTCCACATTATTTGTAAGTATACCCTTCTCTCATTTTACTTATAAACATTATTGTTATAGGTCACCAATAGGAACAAACTTGGATCGCAGTGAAGATGATTCTAATTTGAGCAATAACAAAGAAAAGGACCGTGAAAGGGCTAGACGTGGTGACAGACCTAGCCGGTTCAGTCCCCGTAGTTCAAGTGCAAATAGGGGTGGTGACAAAGATCGACTAAGGCCTGCAAGAAAAGCAACATCAGACCGCAGAATTTATGTTTCAAATATAGCTTATGAATACAAGTGGCAAGAACTCAAAGATTTATTTAGAGCTGAAGGTATCTTGTGCATTTAATATATGGAATGTTTTTGGTATTGCAAATTCAGCATTTACTTTTAGTATTCTGAAATCAAATTCATGTAGTAAGTTTTAGTGTTCTCATATTCTGATATTTTGTTATATTAAAAAAATTATATTTCAGTTTCATAGCCAAGTAATACTCAAAAGCAGCCTTTATGATCGTTTATCAAATATTCATTCTCTCTGATTTTGTTTTAAGTTTGGATATATATAGGAGTTTTACACATGTCTAATAATACATATCTAAAAATTTTATGGCTATTTTTTTGACATAATATACTACTTATTTTATTAATTTCTAGTTGAGAATATGTTTTAGAATTTTGGCAAGTGGGATTCTTGTATTGACAGTGGTGTAGAGGTATTTGGTAAAGATCCTATTTGGTGGGTATATTGCCTACAATAGAGTAGAAGAGGAATCCCATGTTTTGAACCTTGTATAAATATTTATCAACTGGGAATGATCATGACAGTTTTTTCCTTTTAAATTTATGTAACTTGTTCAATTACAATTATATTTTTATATTTTAAGGGTTTCTGTTAGTTTAAGGAAATTTTCGTGAGTAGAAAACTGATAATATTAATAATAATTGTTGAAAAACCTCCATTTTCTGTTTGTAAACATGTTTTGGATAGCATTCATTTTTTTGAATCTTGAATCAATGCTAAACATTGATGGCACTACAGCTAATAAATTGTGGCAACATGGTCTTGGCATCAGTTACCTGTGAGTGAATGTGGACAGCTGTGGGAATAAGAAATTTTCAAACTTTGATCTGGGTTGAAACCTGAGATCATTTTATTCACTTTATGATTGCTATTTTTTTCAGATATTCATGTTGTGTTACATTTAAAATATTTGGATTGCTATTTCTTTGAAAAATTATACAGAATTTATTATTATTAAAATATCTGGAAAGTGAGTTTAGAATAACCAACCCATGTAGTTAGTAAAATTATATAAACCTAGAAACCTACAGTTTCCTTAGATCTTTTTGGTAAATGTGGGGCTTTCTCGGGATTTCAGTCAATGTTCAGCAGTGTTGACTGGGTGGCAGAAGTATACTGTGATTGAAATTAATCTGAGTGGTATGACCTTGAATTCACTGATAGGAATGCTTAAAATGAAGGGTGAGCCAAGCACCATTGCTGAAGAATCTGTTTATTCTATGGTATTTATGACCTAATGTTTTGTGCTTGGGTATGTGGTAACAGCACCTCCACATAGAAACCCCTAGTGTGCCTTCTGATTTTAACCTCTTTGAAGTGAACTTTTATTGCTACTTCATTAATATTTTTGCTTTTATGAAAGTATTGAATGTAATTTGCAACACTTTTCTAGTTGGTGAAGTAACATACGTGGAGCTTTTTGTGGATGAGAATGATAAGCCAAGGGGATGTGGTATTGTAGAATTTGAATCTCCTGAGTCTGTTAAAATTGCTGTCGAAAAGATGCACAGATATGATTTGGATGGCAGAAAGTTAGTTGTAAAAGAGGTAAAATTAATCTTAGCTATTTATGTTATCAGTACTTGATAATATGTTTCATTTATCCCTAATTTTTCCTTTACAGGACTTTGGGGTTGAACGTGATAGATTTGGTCGTCCAATTAAAGGTGGTGGTGGAGGTGGTCAAAATGTCAACAACAACATAAACAGAATGAGAGATGAGCCACGTGCGAGGTGGGATGATCGTTCCCATAATGTTTCACAATTTCCTTCTCTGCTTCAAGGAGGAGGAGCATCTGGAGGAGGTGCAGTTGCTGGTGGCCAGACCAGCAAGTGGGGAAACACTTATGGCCTGAGCCCAGAATTTCTTGAGTCATTGTGGATTACAAGCCCATTAGTTAATAAAGTATTTGTTGCTAATGTAAGTTCTTTAAAATAGCTATTTATTTAACATTAAGTATTTCAATATAAAGTAGAAACCAATACAACTGTCATATAAATTCATTTATTGCATTTGGTAGTTTTTGGTGTATTGTTATATTTATCCTATTTAAAACTGAGTCATCATCCAGATATGAGCTTAAAATATTTTTAAATACACACACATTTATCCACAATATGTTTCTGTTTTAAATAGAATATGACAATCTGTCAAAAGCTACCAAATGCTATTAAAGATTTTATACAGCGACTATTGGTTACTACTTTGTATTGAATTATCTAACAATCTAATTCAACCACATGTAATCAGTTATGATTTTTTCATTCAAGATTTAAAGATTATTTTGAAACATAAGTCTTCATTATATTATCTTTGGGCTATGTATGGTTTCGGCGTTACTGCCAACATTTCACTTGTTGTCACCAATCATTGTCAAGACAGGAGTGATTAGGCTTGCTCGCCAGTGCCCTTGTATAGGTATGTAGTGTTCAAGGTCACCTTGTTTCCGACCGCTGTACTTGTGTCACAAAAGTTTCCTTACTTGTCTCTGACACAGGAAAACCACAGGGGGGGTGGTGGAGTATCTTGCATTTCTGTTGAAATTGTGTGGTTTCTTTCCAATTTCAATAGCCTCTCGAATCTTCTGTATTCAGGAGTTCTCCCTGACGAGTACAGTAGTGTCAGTTAGCGCTATTTTTTGATTGCTCTCCATGACATGTTCTGTGATAGACATATTGTACTGTTTCAAAAGTATATATCTTTCATGCTCTTTTACCCAGGTTTTCATGGACCAGCTAGTTTTCCTGATGTACACTTTCCCAAACATTCACACGGAATCTGACATGCCTTTTACTAGCAGTTTGTCCTACCTGTCTCTTATGGGAGGAAGAAGACTGGCAAGTGTAGGCTAATCAGCTCTGGCCTAGCCTTGATAATGCTTGGTGACAAGTGAAACATTGGCAGTAACGCCAAAATCATACGTGGCCCAACAGCGCTAAGATCGATCGATATCTTATAATGAAGCTACATCGGCCAAAAAAACGATCAGTTATTTTATAAAAAAATATAAGTTTTGATTTTCCACTTATCAGTAACTTTAAGGATCTAATAAATTCTTGTGTAAATTAGATACCTAGGTAAATATTTAATTGCATGTTTATTATATGAAATAATGTATGTAAATCATATATTAAAATTTTAAAATCTTTTTGTTATATATGTATGTTACAGTTGGATTACAAGGTTGATGAAAAGAAACTGAGGGAAGTCTTTAAGTTAGCTGGAAAAGTTGCAAATGCTGAAATAAGTGTGGATAAAGAAGGAAAAAGTAGAGGATTTGGTGTTGTTGAATATGAGCATCCAGTTGAAGCTGTTCAAGCTATTTGTATCCTTTTTCTCGCCATCAACAATAATTATTTATTCCCTTAAATAATTTTCAAGCTATTTGTATCCTCTTTTTTTTCACTATCAACAATAATTATTTATTCCCTTAAATAATTTTTAAAAAAGTGAAATATTTCCGTTCTAAATTTTTAAAGAGATGAAGAATGCTATATATTCATTTGACCATTCACCTGTCATACTCCTTAATTTATAAAATCTTACGTTTTCACATCCATATTTTACACCCAGTAATATGTATTCATATTCACATTTGATCCATTCTGTTTTATGTGGTTGCTTGGACATAATTCTTCTTGAGGTGGGTGCTTCTCTTTTATGACTTATTTTTATTTAGACAGTCTGAATGTTTCTATAAGTATGACTTTTCATCTGGTTCTACTGCAGAAAATTCAATAAATTTAGCATATTGTCTGCATAGTAGATATGTGCAAGTAAAATGTAAATTTGTAATATTTTATTATTTTTACAGAATACATTTTATTTTAAGGTTGGTTTTCTGCCATATAAATTTAATATCCCAATTAATTGAATGCTTCAGGTCGAAATTATATATATTTATTTATATCTGTCCTTCACTATCAAAGATCCAATGTGACTTCACCAAATTAGAGTTAACATGACCTTAGCTCTCCCTTTGGCTAATTCATTGCGGTAATCAAAATAGCAGAAAGATTTATGTAAATAAGTGATACTCAACAAAATAATTATTAACTGTAAATTGCAACCGGTAAATGTTGTAAATGTATTATTTATTTAGATATATTTGTAGACTTAACTATTCCCCAGCTATGTTAAACAACCAAGTGCTGTATGATAGAAAAATAGCAGTAAGAATGGACCGGGCAGATCCTAAATCAGATCTTCCTGCCAAATTGCCGGAAGGACTTCGTGGCATTGGAATGGGTCTTGGTGCTGGTGGTGCTCCCCTTCAAAATGTTGCAAGTGTGTATTAAATATTTTATTAATAAAATTACTATAATAACTTTGATCAACTGAATGAATGTTGTCTAGTACTGTTGTCCAGTACTTCCAAAAATATAAGTGGAGAATGAGGTGAGATTTGTTGGGGTTTTCCTATAAATAATTCAAGTTGAACTAAACTGAAGATAGAAATTCCTCACTGATTACTTATCTTGATGATGTACATAAGACAAAGTTGTGCATTCTGCACTGAAATACTGTAGTTTGTTAAATTGTATATTGAATTTGTCGACTAAGTTAATTGTGATACAGACAATGATTATTTGAATGTGATTTATTGTTGGATATTAATGAATTATTGTTAGTAGTTTACATCTGTAGTATACATAAACCTGATAAAGATAGTTGAAGATTGTTCAAGTATTAAAATTTTACTAAAATTCAATGAACAAAGTTTGTATACTATATCATCTTGATACTTAATATTAGATTACACTTTTTCATTTCAGGAAATTTGCCCAGTGAACAACAACTTTCATTGGTTGGAGCAGTTGCCGGAGGAGCTAGTGGCCTTGGAGCTGGTATAGGTAGGACTTGTAAAATTTTCTGTTAACAATTATTAATAATTATAACAGTCAGACTTCATATTTAAACTAAACAATAAAAATAGCAGCCTATTAGCCAGAAATAATTAATTTATTCAATTTAAAACATAATAAATATTAAAGCACTGTGTTTCATTCCTGATTGAAACCTCTTCAGGTGTATAGTAGTTGTATTCAATTATTTCATCAAATAAATTGAGAAACAACGTCTTACATAATGATAATTTTTTTAAAAAAATTTAATGATGTTATGACTATTGTATTACTTACAATAATATAACAAAAAATTAAGATATGACTTTAGTATTATTAAATTTTAAGAATCCAATTGAAATACAAATTTTGTGACAGATTATAAAAATAATATTTTATTAAAATTATTTGTTATTTTTAAAATTAGTGGCAGAAACATGAAATCTATTATGTAACATTTTGCTCAATGTGGGATATTTAAATCCTTCATCACCGTGACAATCAAAATTATGTTTTAAAAAAAAAATGTTTGGACACAGCTGAAAAATTATGGACGTTAAGTTTCAAAGTATTTTTATATTAATTGATACTATTTATCCTTTATTGTACTTGTTATCAGCATAACATTATCAATAAACTTATTTGGTAGCATTATTTATGTAAATATTTTGTCTCTCTATAAAAGTTGCAAGCGTGTTTATTTGAGTCTTCATTCATTATTTTATTTAGTAGTCTATATTGTTGCCCTTATGAATTTTTAACATTAATGAAGGGGCAATTTCATAAAAAATTTCCACTAATGCTTTCTGATAGACAATCTTGTATTAATTTTCTTTGCACAATAATTTATCATGTTCTTTTGAGGTATTAGTTTGTAAATGAAAAATCTTTTAAACTTGATTAATTAAATGAACTTTTTATTTATTAAAATTCTTGGGTCTCCTTTTTTATGGTTTAATGAATAATTGCTTGATGCACCTATGGTTATTATGGAAGATATATATATTTATATATATATAATTGTGATATTGGTATGGAAAGGAAAGAGAGATAGCTTACCTGAAAGTGAAGTACAGTGTAATTATAGGGAACTGAATGTTGTTCAAATTTTTAGAGGCTCTCGGCTTTCTTCTTGAGGAAGACCATGCACCGGCCGGCTGCAGAGTTTTGACTGCTGCACGTCTAGTAGCCCATAAACAATTAACACCCCACCAGGCTATTAACTTTCTCTCTCAAGGGGAGGTCGTGGCATAGGAAAGGTTCTGATACTGATCATTCATACATACTCTGCAGCCAGCCGATGCACAAAATGGTGTAACTCCTTCCTGAAGAAGGAGGCTGAGAGCTTCCAAAAATTTGAAGAACAACCTTTGGTTACCTATGGCTGCACTGTACTTCACTTTCAGGTAAGCCACAAGCTATCTCTCTTTCCTTTCTATACCAATATCAATAATTTTGACAATGTCATATCCTTACTAATATTATATTTATATATATATATATATATATATATATATATATATATATTGTACATCGGTAGTATAAATTTGTTGTCTGATTTCAGGGGCAGCATCTGCTTTGACTAATGTGGTCAATCCTGCAAACCTTGGTATGTAATTCTTGTTGAATTTTTATAATTTTCTTCTGCAAATTTATGATTCCAAACCATGATTTTGGTAACAGGATCATAGCTTTTTTTCATGTCAGATTATTGTAATTTTATTTTGAGTTATCACATCGTATGACATTTTATTAGTTTTAAATTAGATAGGTTTAAGTAGAATGATGTTACATAAAAAATCTTGTGCTAGGTATATTGGTTTTTTAGTTCATTATGGTTTGGTTTATGGTTCCATGTAATATATATATATATATATATATATATATATATAAATATATATATTAATTGTAATAGTGAGAATGTGACATTGTCAAAAATATTGGTATGGAAAGGATAGAGAGATAGGTTGTGGCTTACCTGAAAGTGAAGTACGGTGTCGCCATGAGGAACTGAAGGTTGTTCTTCAAATTTTCGGAGGCTCTCAGCCTCCTTCTTCAGGAAGGAGTGTTACACCATTCCGTGCACCTGCGGACTGCGGAGATTTGACCGCCGCACGGCCAGTAGCCCATAAACAATCAACACCCCCACCAAGCCACTAACTTTCTCTCTCAGGGGGAGGTTGTGGCATAGGAAAGGTTAGGATACAGATCATTCATACAAAGCATCCCATGTATACATGTATGCTTGAACATACGTAATGTAATTAGTGCCCTTCCTACATACCATCTCCTCTTTCACGAGACCATGTGAGTATGTATGAGCATGTGTAAGTATGCATACATGTGTGTGTGTGTGTGCATGTTCATGTGTATTTGTATGTATGTTCAAGCATACATGTATACATGGGATGCTTTGTATGAATGATCTGTATCCTAACCTTTCCTATGCCACAACCTCCCCCTGAGAGAGAAAGTTAGTGGCTTGGTGGGGGTGTTGATTGTTTATGGGCTACTGGCCGTGCGGCGGTCAAATCTCCGCAGTCCGCAGCCGGCCGGTGCACGGAATGGTGTAACACTCCTTCCTGAAGAAGGAGGCTGAGAGCCTCCGAAAATTTGAAGAACAACCTTCAGTTCCTCATGGCGACACCGTACTTCACTTTCAGGTAAGCCACAACCTATCTCTCTATCCTTTCCATACCAATATATATATATATATATATATATAAGTAGGAATATGACACTGTCAAAATATTTAGGATCACTGGTATGGAAAGGAAAGAGAGTTTGTGGCTTACCTGAAATTCAAGCTCGGGATAGCCACTCAGAACAGAAGGATGCTCTTCAAATTTCCTTCCTCAGGAAGAGTGTTACCTTCCGTGCACTGGCCGGAATATTACAGCTTTAAAAAATTGAGAGGTTTAATAACGTACATTTACCTCAAAATATTACATCTTTAATCGTATTGCATGCACAGAATTAATATTTATTAAACAAAGACTTGAACTAATATTATGGTGCCGTACATTTTATTCTTTCTTGAAGTACACAGTCATAACAGTGGTAAAAGTAATTTAAATTCCATAAATTCTGTATTTAATGTTTTTGAAATTCAGATTTAAACATGTAAATGTTTATTATTTGACTATAATGACATGTAGTATTTGTAAAAAGTTAAATTGAGATTCAAGGTACGAGTATGGTATTATTTTAAATGTTCAGATTTCAAATGATTTTTCATCTTCCTGTATTTCAATTTTTTGAGCTATAACAATAAGTAAATATTAAAATTATGTACCTAAGAAATTTTGTGATTGCTATCTCTGAGATTTGATTCCATTTATAATCTTCCAGGTCTTGGAAATTCTGCTGGTTTATCTGCGGGTCTTGCAGGAGTTGGGGGTCTTGGTGGTGCAGGTAGCTTAATGGGCGCTGGTGGAAGCTTGATGGGAACAGGGGGTAGTTTGATGGGAGCAGGAGGTACCGACATTGGACTGGGTTCAGGTTTGGGAACAGGTGGCCCATTTGGAAGTTCAGGAATTGGTGCAGCAGCTTCTAGCTTGGGTGGAGGTATTGGAGGAAGCAATTCATATGGGGGTAATCTTGGAGGAGCACCATCAAACTCGTATTTAGGTGGAGGAGGAAGTGGTTTTGGAAATAACCCAGCAAGCTTAATAAGTGGAGGTAACAGGGATTTTGATACATTATCTGCTGCTCTTGGAGGAGGAGGAGGTGGAGCTTATGGATCAGGAGTTTCAGCTAGGGATTTCAGAGGATCAGGATCAGAACCAGGTTATGCTAATGGTCCGTCAAGAGGAATGGGAATTGGTGGATCTTCCTCAGTTGACCATAGGAGTTCTGACACAATCCTTATAAAGAATGTAAGTGTAACGTTTTGTTTCAATTCGTCTTAAATATGATATATATGAATTGTTATTAATATATTATTTTTTCCCCTGTTGGACACAAATGTCACATGGGACTCTTTTTATGTTCTTTGCTATGATTAATGTTTCGTTGTTTTCAGCTTCCACCATCTGCTACATGGCAGGCTCTAAGAGATAAATTCAATGAAGTTGGAGATGTCAAATTTGCTGAAATAAGGGGTAAAGATATTGGCCTTGTCAGATTCAGCAGCGAAATTGAAGCTGAACGTGCAGTCCGTATCCTTTTTCAAATTTTTCAATATTCATTATTAAATTCTAAGTACAAATAAGGTGAGTCATAAAATAAAATTAATTTATTCCCTTCATATAACTATTTGCTTTTTGGAAAACTTAATTTTTTTAGAAAACTTTAAAAATTAATTTTATAAATGTCCAATTTTACAGCACAATCCCTATCAATGCAGTTGATACCACATTATCATATCAAACTGTCATTTGCTTAAATTATTGTATTATTAGTATGTTCCTATGTTTTGTTGTTATCACGTTCATATGTAGCTGAAAAATAACACAAGAAACACACTAGTGATGGACATTTTGCCTTAACTCTCTTCACAGATATGACAGATCGAACACGATTGGATGGGCGTATAATTGAAGTTTGTCTTTTTCCAGCTGCGAGGTAATACAAGAAGGGAACAGCAAGCATTTAATTTCATTCTTTATTACATTATTGTATAGCATTTTAAAATATACTTCAATTTTTTTAATTTCAACAATATGCTGTGAAGCAATTTATCAAGTTTTGACGTATACAGTTTTGTCAGAAGAATGGAAGTTGCTGGAAGTGTTCATTAGCTCATGTCTTTGTGTCTCATCACTGTTTTAATTGCATCATTTAAAACTTTGTGTTGTCATCTCACTTCTGTAGGAATACTAGTATAATGGTCTCATTGTAACTCGTGTGTCTTAAAATAAATTGAAATTTTGTTGAAAAGTATGTCGTATTCCATTTTTTGTGGTTTTTGTGTTCCTGTTCTGGTTGTAAATTTGAAATAAAGTTCCATTCAGATTTGAATGTCCTGATTTGAAGCTGTGTCGTTAATTTCCCAAAGTTTTTGGTAAGTTACAGAGTTGAAATTGTCGCTGTCTTAGTTTTATTTTTGGAGTGCTATATTAATTTCATTCTACAGTCTTGTTGTTTTGTATATTATGATTGTCATTAAAGAAATTGAACCATAGAGAAGACCTCTGTAAAAGACTTCATGCTGTATTTGAATATTGAACATCTTAGGAGTACATCCAATTTATTGAATGTGGTAGATATAAATTAATATAGCAGTTATTTTTAGTCTGTAACAGACATATATTTTGCTTTCGAAAGAATTTCCATTTCTATTAAAATTAAGTGCATCAATCATTACATCATCTTTATGGACCTTGGTGTGATGAATTTCTTTGTATTAAAAATTATATTTTTTAAAGCTCTAAGCAAAGTTAAACGGGATTTAATTTCAAAATTTGTTTAGATTTCTTTTGAATGTAGCCATACGCATGCAGTGTATTGGTATAAATCCATCCATACTTTTATGTATTCTCTTCTGAAAAGTATTGTAGCTCTAGTTCACTTTACTACAAATTATATTTCTTGCTTTGCTTAAACCGTTGTAGTTGTAAAATTATTTCTTGGGAGAATCTAGTCCTTGATCCAGTAATTTCAGTTTTCAGTCAGATATAGATACAAAATGCTCTTTAAGCTTTATCAATTTAATTGATTGCTTTTCTAGTCTTGGTGTTCAAGGGAGATTTTGAATTTGTTGCAGGCAATATTTCTTGACACTCTATAGTTATGGAAGCTCAATTTTTCTCCGATAACTTATTTTAGGCTTGTTCTATCCACAACTTACAAATTGTCTTCATTATAACACTTATAGAAATTTCTATTTAAATTTGAAGGGATGAATTAGTGTATAGAATCATTTCTATTACATAGGTTGATAGTTGCTACACAAACATTGACTAACTTGAAAATTGTCCTATACCGAGATCATTAAATCTGTGGAAATATTCGGATATATGACTAATGCCAACATTTCTTAGTTCTCTAAAGTTATTTGTTTTTTGGATGGTATATATTTTGTCTTGATTGTAACATTTTTGTTTCAACAAATCAACATTACAAACTGATTTTGCATGATAATTGTTAAAATTATTTGCATCGCATATTGTTAAAATGAACTGAGTTTATTGAATTGTAAAATTTTTTAAACGTGTTAATTGTAAACAATTACTTATACCCAATTGTTCAGATCATTTACAAAGTTGATTCATACCTAGTTTCAAACTGAAATGATGGAAAATCTACTAGAACCTCATTATAATAAGTCTTTACTCTCTCAAATTGTTGTAATATGGCTCACATGTGCCTACTTTGACAATGGATTGCCTCATTTGGATGATGGATAGTTGGTGCTGTTTGTTGCAGATATAATCTGAGCAGTATATTTACACAATTGGTAAGAAAATGTCTTGAGTCAGTTTTTTTTTGTGGTTTATGGAGTCAAGTTTTGGATCCCTTATAGTCAAAACTGGTTCAGTGATCTTGCACTTATATTTCATTGTTGCACTTTTAATTTTATTTGGAAGGATGTATCAGTCACTGGTAAGAGTTGGCAGAGTTGTTCATTGTCTTAACGTACTGAATTAATTCAAGCTTCAGTTTGTCAAAGGCAGGATGATTAAGAGAAATTTGTTTGTATGTGGACTACCTCAAATATATTCTAAAAATTTTTTAATGAAGGTAATTAAAAATAACCAGTTGGTCTTCACCTTTTTGAAGTTAACATATTGGGTTCAGTGCATTAGTATTCTATTCTGTAGTGTACTTAGTAAGTATACATTCGTAATTGATTTACTATTAATGAGCTTCATTGAACTATATTTTTTTTGTATGGTTCAGTAATTATCTGGCATAACAATTGAATTAAAACTCTATAGTAGATGCTGGATTTAAAAGTGAGATGCATGTGAGCTATGTTATGTTCATGTGTGAATTCTCTCACAATAACTGAATTTGACAACTCTTTAGTATTTGTGTGTAAAAGTCTTGCACAATAAGTTACTGAAGATTTATTACTTAGTAATTTTGCTTTTGGCATATACTTTGTTTCTCCTATTGCAAAAATTGTGTTTATTCATATTCACTGCTTACCAAGCTATATTGTAATTTCCTTTTATAGCTTCTTTCTGTTTACTAATTTTTCTTCTTCATAATAATATTCTTGAGCTTTGGCAAATTTTTCTCAACATTATTTAGGGGTAATGATAATAGACCAGATGAGATTGTTTTTAAAAAATGTAAGGTAATTGAAAATTTATGCATTTTCTATATCTAGTCTGTTCAAAATTATTTAATATTTAAGTTGAACATTGGTGCATTGCTTTTATATAAAGTTGATAATTAATTATTTGGCAGATAGTAAATGATCTTTGAAATATTTTTTCTATTGACTCGATCTTAGAACAATAGTAAATGTGTTGGCCCTCAGAAGGCTAGTAAAGTATTTTATTTATGTTAGCTCTGTGCTATTTATTAATATTCATAAAATTATGCAGATTACTTGGTTTGACAATGAAGTAGTAGAAGTCAAACAGTGAAAAGTAAGTGATGAAATGATATGTCAGTCAGAAGGAAAAATAATTGTATATAGTAGTAAATGATGAAAGTTAATTATTGTAAAACAATTCAATAGCCACAAGAAGAAGAAAGAGTTTCATAATAAATTTAAAACAAGTGCTGTAGTGGGGACTAGAAATGTGGCATCAAAAGTATAATGTAAATTAATTAAGTCCTTCAAAACTATGATTTACAGTATAAGTTTGTAAATTAGGAAACAAAGTAGGAGCCGAGTATTAACATAGATATGATGGGTCAACTAAATAAGAAATATTTTGAGTCTCTTGAAGTGGCTATATAGTTCAAGGCCCTCAGCAATATGATAGGCCATAGCAGTAGCTTTAGATGACCAAAAAAAATTATATTGAAATAAATGCAAACTTTTATGAAGTTGTATTTTTAATTTAATTATGGTAAACAATAGTGAATGTTAAATTAATGTTCTGCAGGAGGATGACATTATTTTGTATCCTTATTTTACTTATCTTTGATAATGTATACGTTCAAGTAATTTGATTGCTCCTGAAATGATGTAGTGAACTATACAGTGAATTTTTTGACTGATTTTTTATAAACATTTTCCAAAATGTTATGATTTCCTTTTTTTAATTGCCAATTTATTCACCTCTGTTAGCTCGAGCCTCTGAACGGTAGAATGGTTGAGTATTAAGAGAGTCTTGCCAATGTTCTCTTATGTTAGTGAAGGAATTGCTGTTCCAATATAGATGAGCTCTAAAAGTGGATATTGCAATGAAGTAGTTTTGCAGAACATAAATCAGGAAATAGGACAATTAGTAAAGTAACAGAATGCCTTCTTGGAGAATATTTGAAGGTAAAGGAAATGCTAGCAGAAACATTAGCAATTCTATCAAAAGTTATGGGGGCTATTAATAGCTTACTTAAAAATGTCTAAAGAAGTTTCAGTATCTTGGTGATAACTGCATGAAATTATGGAAAACATGGTTAGTGTGAAATAAGTATAGGTTATTTACAGTAGATCCTTTTGGAATCTTGCCTAATATAAATTTTCATTAATATGTTCCATTATTTAAATTGGTGTTTTTGCATTGCAAATATAAGTATTCAGTTTTGGCCAGGTGTATGATTTATTTTATTTTATTAAAGAAGTTTAACAGATGTATTTTAGTGTGATTATGGTGTTATTGTTATTAATGTTTAATTGCCAAAACCTTGTTTATTTTGGTTCTTTTATCAGAGTTATTCACCATAAAACTACATGGATGTTATGGCATGTTTGTGTGTATTCTAAATTGACAACATTTTGGGCCATATGATTACCATAATTTGTTACTTATCTCTATAATGCCAATAGCAAATAGTGTTTTGATGGTACATTGACTCAGTGTTCCAACTATTTGACTTTTTTTGTATGTTGCCTGCTGTGTGGAATGGAAACAATACTTAGTTTATGCCACAGCATGCTCTCATATTCAGGATTCTTTCTTTTAATCTTGAGTTAGAAAATTTGTTCTATTTTAATTCATGAACAAGTCATAATATATTGTTTCAAGCAGAAGTTTTGTGCCAATCAATGATCTAGACCAGGTCAAAGTAAATGGGGAAAATGGTGCTTACGTTTTAGTTTGCTTTCAATAAGTGGTCATGTTTGATTGGTATATAGTAGGGTGTGTCCATCTTATGATCAAATCTGAAATGGTTAAAACTTTATGGAATTAGGTGCTTAATTTCTTTTGAGGGTAACAAACTCATTAATAGTGTAAAGTTGAATGACAGTTGAGCATAGAACAGCTTTAAAATTTATTGGAAGTTCACAGTATTTTCTGGTGAAGTGATTGTAAGGTTTTTGGGTTTCCAGCAAGTAGGAATGAATTACAAGTATGATTTTTTTTATAACAAGTTGTCACTTTATGGCAAAGAAACGAAAACAATATGAGAACAATTATTTGGAAGAAATTTATAACTTTTAAAATTAAGATGGATATGATAGAAACTGCTGTCAAAACTTTGGCTTAAATCTGCTGCCCCCTTCAATCCTCCCTTTTCTTTGGAAAGAAGAGAAGCCAGCTTTAAAATGATTAGATAAGTATGTGTTGTATATATCTGCATATCAATATCCAATTATTAGAATCTATATAAGGGAATTGAGTAGAATGTGACATACTCAAAATTGATATAGATAGGAAAGAGAGAGTGGCATGGCTTAACTGATGTTGAAGACTGACTACAATGTTGAACAGGACATGTATCTCAAATTTTCGAGGTGTTATCCTCCTTCAGGAGATAGACTGCTTCTCATGTAACTTGACTTCAGGTTAACTAATCTTTGTTATCGGGTAAGTTATGCTACACCCTCTTTCTCTCCTACTCTTAAAAATTATTTAGACTGTTATACTTTCCATATTTAATTTGTCTGTGTTGTTGGTTATTATCTAATCGTAAAAATTTATGGCTGCCCTTTTTAATAGGATTATTCTCTACTTGAGTAGTAAATTTGGTGATTTAAATTCCGCAGATATTAAATGCATTTGGTATCCATACTTATGATTACTTTACATTGTGAGAATTGTAGTATCTCTAATTTTGTACAGAATGGATTTTATTTGATTAGTTTAAATTTACCTTTTGTCATATCTCTTTCAATTCTAACTATGATCAGCTCTGATCAAGGTAACTGAATCATTCTGGAATTGAATATGTCTATTCAATAGTTCTAGTTGGTGAACTTTTAAACCTGTTTGCCACCATTGACTTGTATTATTGTATGTATGATGCTTAACTTCATAACTTTCTCTTAGTTCTGGCTTTCAATTTGAGAACTCTGTTTTCTAACATCACTGCCCACTTTATGGTAATACACAATTTTATTTATACTTATTATTTTTGGTGTAATTATATTGTTTCTTGTTTTTATCTACATATTCTTCCAGTGGTGGCTGTGATGAATAAACTTCTTGAGCTCTACATATGCAGGTAAACATTGTTTTTTGATTTTTTCAGAAGAATATAATCTAGTTGAAGGAACTATAAAGTGTTTCATCATTATTACAATTAACAAACTCATTTTAAAGATGGACGTAGGGCCAAACTTGTAACTCCTAATGGTTGTCGAGTTATCATTTATAGTTAAATTGTTCAACTTTCAGTTTATTGTATCAATGAGGTGTTCTTTTGGATAGTTACTTGACATTTAGTTCTGATTTTTTTTTTCTAATTTTCTCCCTTGCTATGAGTAACAATAAACCATTATACAGCATTGAGTGAATAACATCAAACCTTAACTATTACAGAAAAGTGTAAGGAATGAGAAAAAATGTAGTCATTAGTTCTATATATCAACTGGTTTGCTATTGATCCATAAATGGTCTTTTATCAAATATCCCCCCCCCCCCCACCCACAACAAGGTATCTAAATGCAGTTGTAGACAAAATATTGTTCATTTCAATAAGATAATGTTTGCTCAACTTTCAGTTTAACTATTAGGTGTTCTTTTACTTGGCATTTAGTTGTGAATTTTTTCCCTCGTTTTCTCACTTGCTGTGTGTTTAATAATAAATTGATATTATCTGTTCTAGATTATCATCTTTCTTATCCTTGAAGGACAGTTTTGGATAATGGAAATACAATATATTGTTTTCAGACGATAAACAAAATGTATTATCAACTGGATGTAGGACTTCTTCCAAAATCAGGTAAGTATGAGGTTAATTGAGGTAATTGTTAGTATGTACAATTAAATTTGTAAGCTTTAGCATACATTAATAGAATTTCACACACTGTATTGCATGTGTGAAATATGCAAATATGATTAAAAGGGAAGAGGTTGATATGAAACTGTCTTTCGAATATGGATAATAATGCCATAAATATGCCAACTTTCAAGAGGAAGAGGCTTTCTAACTCCTGAAGAAAGAGAAAATTCTCTTACTCATGTAATCAATCTTTAATGCTTAATATAATCCATGGTTTCTATCTATTCATCCCTGTAATCCATCACATGAGTGGATGTACTGACTGGTGCAGAAATATCAGGCAGGGCTGTATACAGAAAACTGATTAACAGGTATCTATATCTCGATGCTGAAAGCTATCAGCATCTAGCACATAAGCAGGCTGTCATCATAACACTTGTACATTGTGCTCAGACTATAGCAGGCACGAAGCATTTCCCAGGTTAACTGGGGGGGGGGGGGGGGAACTGTACTCTTACAGCTAATAGTGATTCAAGAACTCGGTTTAAAAGAACGCTAGCCCCGAAAAGGAAAAATACCAGCCACAACTAACTGGCCTTACTGCCCTTCTCTGACTCTATGACAGCCAAAATAAACCAGATCTTGGCTAAGAATGCAATAAAAATTCTTCAGATCTCTCGCTAGGATAAAAGAGAAACTTAGATCAGTGAAATACTGTAGAGGACTCAGAACGTCAGGAGTTTAAAATATTCCCTGAGGGTGTGGTCTCCATTATGTTGTTCTCATGGTTAGAATGGTGGAAGATGGAATTGTAGAAAACTAAAGGGCACTAAGACTCCACCACAAAATGAAATTGACCTTAGCCGAACATGCCCTTGGTACAGGACATAAGGTCTTGTTTGACCAAACAAGAATATTGAATCTTTGCAGAAGTTTACAACATGGCTATCCAACTTCTAAGCACTATTTTCTAACATTATACTTTTTTGTTTTTGGTCATACAATTAGGTATTTTGTATGGTCAAAGCATTTGATTGCATTGATCATTGCATTTTATTAGAAGTAATTCTAAGTTGCTGAAGTCTCAAATCCCTACTTCTTCTAATTATGTTACTGGAGTCACAGAGTAACACCTAATTATCTATATTTCATTCTGAATTAAATATTAAAATAGAATCCTAGTAGTCACGAAAAATTTAATTATTCAATTTGAAAGATAATGAATATTAAAGACGACATTTCATCCATGATTGAGACCTCTTCAGGTGTATAGAGGTTACATTCAATTATCTGATAATATAATTATGTCTTATTTAAATTTAATATAAATAGTTTTGGGAATTTAGCACCTCTTAAATTAAAATGTTTGTTAAATTTTTGTAATAAATTGGTGAAATAATGACAACAATTATAATTGTTAATATATCTATATAAGGTCAATAATTTATTTATTAATATTTCATTCTGGTTGGGACACACAAGGATTTGTTCACAAGGTTCTTTACTTGGTCCATTTCTACTTAATATATAAATAGTTTCTGTGGTTATTATGTTTGCAGATGGCGCTAGTAATTTGATAAAGAAAAGTAAAAGAAGTAGCTAATGCTGCATTAACATTTACTGCATTTGTTTTTCAGCTAATTATTCATTAATTAATTGTAATAAAATTTATACAAATAAAAAATGATGTATCATTGAGTTTTGCTGCAAAAAAAATCAATTTATGAAATCCTAAATTCTTTCAATTATCTGTGGATAAATGAATTATATTGGTAAATGCACATTAATCCTCTTGCAAACAAATTAAGCCTAGCTGCCTATACTTTTAGAATAATGGCAAAGTGCAGCGATCTGAAATTTTTTTTACTGTTGTTGATGATATAGTATAGTTTTCCAGTTAATTACCCAGGAAAAGTTAAAATTTTTTGTTCAGCACAAACTTTTGTATCAAGTATAAAGTCTTACTGTTGTGATAGAACATACAATCAGTACAAGAAATAAAGCCAACCTTCACATGCAAGACAATCACCATTAAAATAATGTAGATGCCAAAAGGTGCTGAATAATTATGAGACTATTGACTTATCAGAGACTCACATTTTCTGTGCTATTATAACCCTTTTCTTCAGGGAATGGCTACTCCAATCAACAGCAAACTAGGCAGAATGTGCAATTTTCTATTCTATTAATGATCATTATTGCCTGTAATGTCCACTAAAATCTGAGTGTGTAACTGTAAAATTCTCTACTTTCTCCTTTTTCAGAACCTTTCCTTGTTCAACAGTTTGTTGGTTTGGATCAAAACAGTTTATTCCTTTCACGTCCAATCATGTTTGCAGTCTGTGGGACATATGCTCTTATCATGAACATTAGCTGAAAAATCTTGAGAAATTTTATTGCACTCTTCTGTTGTATATTGAAACATACATTTCAAAATTTTTGTAGTGTGCAACTAGCTTTGATTCAAGGCAAAGTTCTCAGGTGAAATAAGTACCATAATAAATTCAAGATTGAATGTTTTTCTAGTGTAGTTGCTGTAGAAAGAGTTCTTGGGTTTCCACAGGGTTCAACAGTGATTAAACCTGCTACTTTTCAATGACCAGTGTTGTCATCTTACAGCTGCCCCGTGTGGAAACCCAAGAACTTATACCATAAAATTGTTGCTAATTTAATTGGTAATCAATTTACTCATTCAGAAATTCAAAGTATACATTACCAGCTTTCGTTAGTATTTAACAATTTTGATTTATTAATTTACTTGCTTCAAGTGTCAGTCGCCAGATGCTTAATCATTGATTAAGGTTTTTATTAATATCTGTTTTGATATTTATTTACTCTAATCTTTTCAGTATTAGTCTGGGAAAGGAATTAATTAATTCAACACTAAACTCTTAACCTCTTCTTACCTTGTCACATTACGATGGAGGTTGAACATCTGACTTAACTGGTATTGGTAGTGTCACTCTTCACCTCAATGACACAGAGCAATGAATTAACACTAATTGGCTATTTTTACCTTTCTCAACCCCCCCCCCCCCTCAGTCTCTATGCTCAGGGTGCTGAACTTCAACTTAAGCAAATTGAATGTAAGCATTCAACTCTGTAACCCTCATAACTTTGGATTTGACACAAGCCTCAGTTGTTTCCACATTATTTTATGCAGCCAAAACATAGGGGAGTGATTTTTCCTAGATGTAAGTCATGTGTACCATGTAATATCAAATGTGAGGATGTAACAACTTTTTCATATATGATAAGGATAATAAAAAGGTTGGTCTTTCAAAAGTAATGAAAACTATTCTAAAGGTTGTCTACATACTAAGAAACCAGTACTACTTACTCTATGAAAATGATTGACGTATTGTAAGAAAAACTACATTCCACCTACTTTACTGTTGCAGAATGTGGTATTTTATCAATGTTTCTTTTTTTCAAACTTCTGTGACAGAAATAACAAATATGATATAGTTAACACACCAGATCGATTCGTTAACATTTATTTTAAATTAAAACATTTCGGTACTACGTTTAATTTAACGATGATCCTAGTTTATTACTCAATTAAGATTATAATAGTGTTCCCATTCCCTACGATTCAAAAACACCCACGATTTGTCACTATACTGAGCGTCACGAACGAAGGCGTGTGGAGCAGATTGTCCAACTTTGCCAGGATGCATGCGGAAAAAAGTATCACGACAACGATGTCAAGTTGATTTACTGAGCAGTGCATTGAACTAAGCCGTTAAACAGTGTGATTTTCGGTTTCAAAGACTTTAAACTTCCCGCGCTACTGCATCCAACTGTGCCGAGCACATAATTTCTGCCTGTAATGACAAATGCATTTCATCATCCTGAAATCGCCGTAAAACTCGGGGGAAACTGCTTCCTTTATGTGCTCTCTGTAGCTAAGCACATACAATTGTACTAACATGTGTGGATTGTTTCTAAAACTAATTTCATTTAAAATATGTACGAAATAAAAATATTTTTCGTGTTACAAATGTGAGTAAATTTATTGTTTAATTTATCCGCTTTAAAAAATTTTGAAGACAAAAATTAGAAATTGTTCGTTTGCCGTGTAGTATAGGTAACGCTATCGCTGTATATGTAGTTGATATAGTTATCTGCTAATACACATGAAGTCGTAAAAACATTTTGGTTACAACAGGCAGGCAGATTTACCTTGCCTCTAAATTTTACTAATGGACTGTATTAAAAATTGGAAGTACAATAACATTAATTTAAAAAATTGCAACTGTTTTTAAAAAAACTTTATTAATGTAACATTTGTCCGCCAGAAAATCTACCAACCCGCGTCGAAAAGTCTGGCACTGAAAAATTTTCTTAGTTATTGTTTTTCAATTAAAGTTTGTCTGCAATAAGGTCTGTTTTTATATTAAAATTTATAAATACATATGTAAACTTTCTAAATTCTAGATTTAAAATTGTTATACCTGACGATGTCTCAGAAGTGGAGAATTTAATATTTTTTTACGATAAACACTATAATTACTTTTATGACTCAAGGCCATTTATTTATATTATTCTAATAAAGTCATATTTTTCATCATTACTATATACGTTAAGAATTATGTTCGGTTTCTTAACTTTGATTTTGTCAGCGATGTATATATATATTAAACTCGTTGGATTGTTTATATTTATATATCGATATGCTCGACCCCTGCCTGAAACGGCAACACAGCTTTCAAAGATAATAATAATTCTGTCAATTCAAGGCTACTATGCCATTAGTATCTTTGACTTTTTGTAAACTTGTGTGTAGAAATTTATTGGTTTGGGAAGTTATCATAATAAAATATTCGCGAATCTTCGAGTGAATATTACCAAGACGTTTATGAAATGAGATCTCAATATTTACGCAATTGGTCTATTTTCTAAAATCTGACTTTGGTATGCTGTTCGCGGTGTTACTACTGGACTATCTGTGACCCAACTATCGTACAGAGCATAGCTTCCTGACCAAATAATATGCTAGGGAAGGGGAAGCAATTTACATTCAGCAGAAGGGTATGATGTACCAATACCCAACGTGGGTGGTACCCTACAAATGCTGAAGATGAAATACAGCAGAAGTTGTGTAATATGTCACAAATTATATGATTTGTGGCATAATTATAGCAGTTGGTTCATATTGTAATAGGTTGTATTGTCCACTAATTATTTTAATATGTTCACTAATTAATATAATTATTTATATTAAGATATTTTATTGTTGCACACAAACATTTCATACTTATAAACCCACAATGGCTCATATACAGAGAGTACCTGTTTATGGAACAAGACCACCTTGTGCCACACCAACACGTTTGGAAGAATGGCGAAACCGTTTACGATCTATGCGCCTTGAGCGATCACGCAAGCCTGAAAAACTTGAAGACTTTGTCGTTTATGAAGATTCAGATGAAGATGAGGATAACATAATTGCAGAAAAAGAAATACTTCGGACTTCATACAATTTTGTAGATTATGTCAGGGGGCGTGAAATGGGAGGAAAGGAACCTAGGTGGGTTAGTGCAGAATATGGTTCAAGACATATTTTAACTCATGAAATGTTTAAGGAATATTCTGTGTCTTTGAGCAATATGAATAAAGTATTTTGTTCTCAGTGGTTGAGTGACCGTCAAGTTGTTTTTGGTACGAAGTGCAATAAGGTAATTTTATTTAATTTGTTTCTGAGTTTTAGTAGTAAGTACAATATGCACAGATCTCTCTTAATTATGGAGATATATGTAAACCATTACAATTCCTATAAAACCAATAAGACTGTCATCTCAAAATAGTGAGGACGTTTCCTTCATTTAACTCTTAAAAACCTTGAAAAATTATCTTTCACAAAATCTTCTTGCAGTTGAAGTGTGGTTTTTAAGTGAAGGAAACAAACTTTGGAAAAGTGCATGTTCTCTGTATTAATAATATTATAAATGACCTTCAGTCTGTGAGAAGGTTGCTTTTAGTAGTATTATTTTTAACAGGTGTTAATTAACATGTTACAGCTAATTTGATTTTTCACAAAAAAATTTAAAAGTGAGAAGATAAATGTCTAAGTTTATTCTGTGCATACATGTTAAAACTTACCCATGTGTTTTATTGAAATGTGAAATCTTCTGGCCGTTTGGTTTAATTTTTCTTTTATGATTAAGTTTAAGTAATGTGACATTGTTTCTTTAATAGCATTTCCACAATATAGTCAATGACTATCACTGTAAAAGTCATAGGAAAGATAGCTATAAAGTAGAATACAATTATAAAGCTAATTATTATTGTCCAATTTCAGTTGATGGTTTATGATGTGGTAACACAACGTTTGGATCAGATACCATCTTTACAAGGGAGACAGGATTCTGTTGCCAGTCCTCATGACCAACAGTGTGGAATCCATACAGTTCAGATAAATCCATCAAAGACCTTGTTAGCCACTGGTGCTCGTAATTCGAGTCAGATTGCTGTTTACCGCCTACCGACATTGGATCCAGTTTGCGTGGGAGAGGTACAATTTTAAATACGGTAGTATAAGACTGGCTTTACACTAGTAAGAAATTGCAGTCCGTGGTTGCAGCAAATATTTGCAGTGACATTAATACTGGTAAGTGCAGGTGAGAGCAAGAACTTGGATTGAATCTCAGTGGTATGGGGACTCACTGTACCTTAATTGAGTGAAGACATCTTGAGACAGTAAAAAATACCTGAGATAGCCCAATATATGCCCTGTACACAGAAAGCACCTAAACAATGCCCTGTATCCTAATAGAGTTGTACATACTCCCGGTTCTATAAGACAGTCAGACTGTAAGATAGTCACAAATACCCTCCAGTACCTTAGAAAAAAGAGAAAAATAATCCAGATACCTTAAATATATTTATATGTTTGATTAAATGTTTGTACAGAATGAGATTAATTAATTATGAATTAAACCTTATTAATAATTAAATGTTATATTTCAATGAATGTCTGACTCATTGGCCATTTTTCTCATTATGAAATAAAGATCTATTTCACATAATTTCAAAAGCATAAAATAAAATAATTTCAAATGTAACAAATAATAGGGAAAACAATTTTAAAATCTCATTTCTTTGACGCTGAAGCATTCTTCTTCTGGTATTCCATGATGTTTCTTAAATAGAATTGGTTTCTATTAATGTAAGTACTTGCACAAACCCTGTTGCAGGGCACCTACACTACTAATGAAGCTTTTTGCACAAAGACTTGATGGGCACTTTACATGTGCAAGTTCTCAATAAGTGAATTCCAGCAATTATTTGCAATTGTAAAGACAAAATCAAGGAATTTCATATTTCTATGAATATCCTTACAATTAACACAAACACACAAAATATCTTAATATTAGGATTTATGAACATTTTTATTTTTCATATTTTTTCTTTGTTACCTCAAGATGTATATTTCTGCTGTTAGGAACTTTTTGTAATATCTTTTCTCTTCATAATTATTATTTGGGCTATTTATTAGCACTACTCTGAAAATATACTTTTCCTTCTATTTCAGGCAGCTCATAGTGACTGGGTGTTTGATATGTGTTGGTTAGATGATCAGTTCCTGGTGTCAGGATCACGAGATACTCGAATGGCTCTCTGGAGAGTGCAGTTGGATGAATTTGATAGTAAAGAGGAAGTACCAATTTACAAGCATATGCAAGCACTCACAGTTAAAGAATGCAAGTCTGCACAAAAAGTGCGAGCAGTTGCCTTCAACAAGAGTTTCCAGGAAATAGCTGCACTATCTCTAAATGGTTATGTACATATTTGGAATGCTGAGACGTTTAGTCAGGTTTGTCAGTACTATAACTTTTGTATTATCATTGTCTGTACAAGTCATTCTAAAGTTTAATATACTCTAGCTGGGTACATGGTTCGTAATGTATCCATAACCCCCCATTTTACTCCCATCTCGGTTGCTTTTGCATTATTTTTGTGTAACGTCCCTTCTCCCCCACCCGTAAGTGTGCTCTCCTTCCATGCAGATACGGGTTGTAATTATACAAAACGAAATATGAATCACATTGACCCTCAAAAAATATTTATTCTATGAATATATGAGCCAGTTAAGGTGTTTACTATAATCTTGGTTGTTTTTGTATAACACCCCTCCATCCCCACCTGTAAGGGTGCTCCTTTTCCATGCTGTAAGGGGTTGAAATTATACACAAATAACATAAGTAGAGATACTATCAATATCATTGACCCTGACAAATATTTATTCCACACATATTTAAACTGTGACATATTTGATAATTTCAACCCCTGACCACCCCCAATTGGGGGGCATGTTTAAATGGTAAATTGAATGTCAAAATTAAACTCAGTGATCAAAGATTGAAGACTTTCCTGGTGTAATTGTTGGCTAAAAAGTTCTCGGTTTTTACACAGGTGCCAACAGCCGAGAAGGTGATGACAAGAGCTTTCAGGTGTTGAAACGTTGTGTTTTAATCGCTGTTGGCACCCGTGTGAAAACTGAGAACTTTTCATCAAACTCAGTGATGACCATAACCCCGAATTAAGCAAAAATCTTGATATTTTTTTGTTATTTTTTATGTAATGCCACTCCACCAGCACCCTTAATGGTGCTCCTCTTGCAAAACAGAAAGGAGTTGAAATTATACACAGAGAAAATGTAGAGGAATTTTATGAATTTCATTAATCCTCAAGTATATTTATTTGAGGCAAAAATTGGCTGGTTAACATTTGAAAATTTATACCCCCGTCCACTATTGCACGTTGCCAGATTGTCACTAATAAACTTTCTGACATCCATAACCCTTGATTTGGCTCCAATTTTGGTTTTATTTGTGTTATTTCCTTGAAATGTGCTTCCACCCTTAAGGGTGCTCCTTTACCATGCTTTAAGGGGTTGAAATTATACAGATGACATTGGTAGAAACACCATCAATCTCTTTGACCTTTACAAATATTTATCCAACTTAAATATTTGCTGCTTTAGCATGTTTGAATATTTCCACCCCTCACTCCGACAGTATTGTTTCCTGGTTGCAAGGAACACGTGCATGAAATTTGCCGCAGTGGTGTAGATATGTATGTGGCACATATATACAAACTGTTTGGAATGTATCAAGTAAAATTTTCTGTCTGTGAACTCTTAGATTTATTATGGTTCATGTTTTATTTGTATGTGCCTACTTTTTTTTAAAAAAAAAATTACATATTTTATCTGCTATTCTGATTTTAAGAGCTATTCATTTAATTTAACAGAAACTATCCCGGAAATTACCTTCCTGCCAGGAAAATGTTTGTTTAGCAGTTCAAGACACAGGCATGTATGCAGTAGGTTGCAGATCGTACACACTTTTATTGGATGCTCGAACTCTTCAAGCAGTAAAAAAGATTTCCACCAGATACAGTGGTTGTGGTATGCTAATTTGAGTCTAAAACAAAACTAGTTAACTCTGTAATTTGGCAATTTCTTACTCAACGTGTTATTACCAGGTATACGGTCAGCAAGTTTCCAGGACAATATCCTCACAATTGGCACAGGAGTTGGAATTCTAATGTTTTATGATCTCAGAGCTGGCAAATATCTCGAGTCTAGTATCAATTCTAGTAGAACAGTTGTTTTAAAAGCTTCAAAAGGTTGGGTGGTAAGTATAATTGAGTAAATATTTTTAACATGCTATAATTGATTTAAGAATAAAACATCAATAATAAGTAAATGAAGTCAAATATTAATAAAATAAAGTTTTTATTTCATCAATTTATGTGTAAAAGTGAATGACAATGAAATAAATGATACAAAAGAAAATTCTTTAAAATTCAAAAAAATTATGGATGCTTATGATAAGATAAAAATTCTGTAATGATATATATGTTCTGTGTTATACCAAATTATTTATTCTAGTTTCCAGATGATGAGTATGTGGACGGTTTCCAGAATATTAAATATACACCTGCTATTTACACACATTGCTATGATCCATCAGGTACCAGGCTGTTTACTGCGGGTGGACCTTTACCAGCCAATCTTGATGGAAACTATGCAGGACTTTGGCAATGATATAACAATGTTTATTTACGTTACAATATTTTATAGTGCATGTTCACATAGTCCAAATTGGTAGGGATTTTAAATTGATATAAAATGTTTAGTATCATGTGTTTTTAATTATTTGATCTTACAATTGGGTAGTGTACATCAATGCTTATTTCCTACAACAGAATTACAAGTTGTATTATAAAATGTTGTTTCTACTTTAAATTAATGATATAGGGAATTCAAGTTGTTTGTGCACTACTTGTAGAATCTCATATTCACACACATTATTTTGATTATTTATGTTAAGATCATGCAAAGAAATGTAAGGATTTGAATGTATTTATTTCCGTAGACTTTGAGACTACTATTGAAGCAGCAAAAGTAGCATATTATAAATATAGTTGGAAGTCTTAATTGCTATTGTATGCCTCAGAATTATCACTGCCACTATATTCAGCATAGGTATTACAAAGCATCATGGAAATACAACAGCTGATTTCTCATTTTAAGCTTAGTTTTTGTTAGATCAGTTTAACAAAATTTCTTACTGTGGGAACTACTTGTAAGTAGCAGTCCCAGAACTCCGAAGGGCCATTGAGGAGTTTGTCATTGCCATGCCAGTTTGAATATTTTTATTCAGTCATTATTAACTGGAGGTGTAAAAATGTAAATAATCTTAATGTAGAACAATAGATAATTTCTCTTCCTATAGTCTAAGAAATTTATACATTCAATATTCAACTTAAGGAATTGATGTGAATGAAGCTTCACTCTGACAAAATGGTTTATTGTTGAATTCAGATCATAACTAAACAATGGTAATGTTACAACAGCATTCAATATTACTAACACACAAATATTTCTAATGAGGTTTGTGTAATATTACTATTGTTGGAATGATAGTATGGAAAGTGGTTAGAATTCTAGTGAAATAACCTGAGACGCTACATTGAATATATTGAAGAACAGCACTAATTTTATCTACCTTGGCAGCCTAGGAACATAGTGCTATGATATTGTAATATTATAGAAACAAAATTGTATCTGAATAATGTTAAATTAATTATACATTGGTTGGATTTTAGAATTGTTACAATATTTTACCCTGGCTGAATTATTGGAATAGTTTATTTTAAATTAAGATGTGCATATTCAATTTTAAAATGTTTGTAAAATATTTAAATTTTAGAAACATTCTGTGGGTTGGACTGACATGACAGTTTCAGCACACAATTCCTTAGCTTGAACATTGGGACCAAGGGATGTAAATGATTTTAAAATCTGTCAATCAGATCAAAACATAACTGCATGTGTGTCTGATCATGCTAGGTATTTCTTTGCTAGACAGATTTTTACCAAGCATATTATTGAAATATGTCTAACATTCCTTGCAACACAATAATTGCATGAAATTTGTAACAATAAATGTCTCCGTGTAGTAGTATGTTCACCATAGTTTTATTGGTTATACTGTCACTTAATCCTTGTAAGTGAAGATTTTGATATCTGTATATGTTGTTTGCTCATTATTTGTCAAAATAATTATGTTGAACTATTGAATTTGCTATGTACATTTTGTGGTTATAAAAATGGGATTTGTGTGCATCTTATACAAGTTCAAGTCAATAAATTTTAAAATGCATGTAAATATTAAATAACTTTTGTTCTTCAGAAATATTTGACTTTTTTTACACACAAGTATCGAAATAAAGGTTTTATTCTGGGTTTTCTTTAATCAAATGTTGCCAATTATACATCATGAAACCAAAATGTAAATTTTGTGGTTTGTATTATGAAAGAGTATTTTTTTAAATCTGATCATCTTGCAGTAAAACTGTTTTAATATTGTAGCATCTCAATTATAAACATTTATCAAACTTTTATAATGGGAAATAAATTTGTAATGTTAGCATTGTATATATCTGTAAACTTTGTTCCTTCTGTTGATATGCCATATATATTTTCTCACTCAATGTGCAATAATGTTTGTTTTTATATTTTGGTACCAGTATGAATGAAGTTGGGGCGCACTGGACTTCAGCTGATGGTGTATTAAAATTTGTGATAAAAAAATTTCAAACTTAAGTTCGCTACTATTATTTACTTGTGATCATAAACATGCACTTAGCAACTTTCTTAGTAGTGTAGTTTGTACATTTGCATGTACAAAATGAACATATATTGATAAAAACAGTTTGAAAGCACTATCAAGCCTTCAACTTCATAGTTGAATTTATTATGGACAATTGTCTGAATAAATTGTAGTTTTGAAAGTGATTTTTTCAGAACTTGGAACAATGAAAGTGACAACTTGTACTGTCCACACACATTTTGTGAACATGTCTACCAGAAGTATTTGCTTGACGATAAAATTAGATTTTGTATCTTTTTCTTTACAAAAGTTTTTATTTTCAATACATATTTTATCTTAACTTGTAAAAACTGAATGCTGTTATAATGATTAAAAGCACAAGCCTAATAATAAGATTTTAGGCATAAAATATGAAAAAATAAAATAGCAAATATAACTTACATAAATTCTATTAATTAATAGTTTTGATTCTAATATCAAAAAAACTAACTGGACCCATTATAGAAAAATACTTAAATCAAAGCTTAAGCAATAAACTTATTTTGAGCACTACCATATTCTAGTCTATTGTTTCAGCTGTTAAAACAGATTCCCACTCCACTGATGATGGGTTTGAGGGCAGAACCCACCCCACTGGAATACCAGTTGACATAGCTGCTCCTAACGTTGCTAGACATTTATCCCAAGAATGCCTAAGAACAGAGGAACATTATGTTAATATAATCAATGCACAGTACTATCAGAGAAAAATCAATGTGTTATAATAATTATGAAACATTTTACATAATATAATTATGAACCAATATGATATTAGGATAAGCTTTGAACAATGAATACAAAAGTACATTTTATTTAGTACTAAATGATAACTGCAACTAACTAATGTAATACACTAGTTCAGGAGAGCAACTTGTAATTAAATAGGAAAAATCTGAAATTATTATTTAAATTTCACAGACCAATTAGCACCAACATGAATTGGTAACTTGACTGACAGTTGTGATTTCTTAGACTTTGTGTAGCTGGACCAAACTAGGGCATTATTGGTGCATGTATGTATAAATTATTTTCTCAAATGTAATAAAAGAAGCAACCATTGTCTACAGAAGAAACTGAAATTGGTTCCTAGATTAGATTCGAAATCCTTCTTCAGGAAGAAGTGTTACACCATTCTGTGCACTGGCCGGTGCACGGAACACTCCTTCCTGAAGTAGAAGGCTGAGCGCCTCCAAAAATTTGAAGAACAACCTTCAGTTCCTTATGCCGACACTGCACTTTACTTTCAGGTAAGCCACAACCTCTCTCTTTAATTTCCATACCAATATTGCAATTATTTTTGACAATGTCATATCCTTATATATATCATAAAATGAATTTACTCATGTTGATCATGTGTGTGCTTAATTGGTGATTTAGATGCCCAAATTAATATTTCAAATAACTGTATGTTCAACATTATTTTGTTTAATAGCTTAAATCAAAGTTTTTGTTAGAACTTTAATTAAAATTTTGTAAGTACTCAAGGAAGGCAGATGATTCATAAAAGAACTTGTGCTTGGACAAAATAATTTAAACTTTTATACCTTATCATGATAAAGTTATCAACATTATTCTCTGCTGCCAAATAAAAAGGGTGAACACTTGTACTGGGGCCAAATAACAACTTTGTCCATTGGGCCAAAACAGTTTTGTCATAGCTCACTTTCCTTTCGTCCACTGCCTCTGTCAGCAATACTCTGAGCCGTTTTTCTTCTAAACTGTGTTCCTCTAGTTTATCATTCCACAAAGACTTCAATTTTTCTGGGAAAAAAGAAAGCTTAAAAAATATCATACATTAATATAGATATATTCCCAATTAAACACAATGATATAACACCAACAAATAAAAGTATTAAACCTTTTGCTCACTTCTTAATTAGAAAGTGTAATCCACAGCTGATCAAGGTGAACAGAATGAAAAGCACATTATTCAGTTGGCTATACTTGATGATTGTCTACCAATTATCCTGCTTATGGATTTAAATGGATTGCAAAAGATAAACAAATGTTGTAACTCAATTTGAGAGTCTTTTATCAAATACTTAGTATTACACCATATGGTTTTGAGGGATCAAGAGCTTTACTAAGATATATCAAGAGAGAAAAACTTACGAATCCTGACTAGTTTCAAACAGCATCTGTTAATTATAGTTTGGACCAGAATAATTATTTATGTTTCCAATAATTACAAACCAACAACGTCATAAAAATATCACAAGACCCACCTATCACACTGGAGAAACATTCGGAAAGTTCTAGTGACACATGTTCACCATGAGCTGAAGCCACCTGTGTTCGAAGCTGTCTAAGTTTCTCCAGGGCAGACAGCATTGCTAATTGGTGCCTGGCTTCACTTTTCTTGTATGTAACATCTGAAAGTACAGCATCAGCTTCAACTTTTAAGCTTTCTTCCTGCAACATATTGACAAAGTGAAATTAACTATCAAGCAGTCCCATAAAAATCAATTTAGGTGCTTGAAATATTTGAACATTCAAAAATAGATGGTGCTCAACCAATTACAACAAAATAATTTAAAAATAAGTTGTCATTTTTTCATGGATTACAGTCTCACCAATTTTGCTGCCTCAACAGACTGTTGCATATCCTCCAGCCACTTATCAATAGCTTGTTGTCTCAAATTTCTTTCAGCTCTAATTACAGCTTTATGTTCTTGCCACAAAATTTTACGTTGTTTATGTGATTTCCGTTTTTTTGCTCGTTTTCTCAATGTCCATTTCAATTTCTCAAGAACTTGAGGTTTTGACAGCATTTCTAAATACTGAGATAGTTCAGCCTGAAACATTTCCGTAAATTGAAAACAATATTATCTGTAAACATGTTAATTAGGAAAAATAAAACCCATGTGGTAATTATTGTATAAGGTACTGATGTTCTATACTAATAAAATATTAGAAATTTAAGAAGAAAAAATAAATTCCATAAGATTTTTTTTAAAGTTGATATTGCAATCAGTTTGAGATATATCACATTATACAATGAAAGAAAGTGTAAATCATGAATTAATTTAATCTTAATGATAAAAAAATAAATAAATAAAATTACTCCTCTTCTTCGCACCTGAGGAAAGGGACAAGTATCCCAGAAATGTGTGGTATTTATATCATCACTTTTTTGTCTGAATTGACTATTGTTTTATTGATATAAAAATAAACAATGCAAGCAATATAAAACATAGCTTACATCAATTAGATTTTGTACATAATTTTACTGTAATGTTAAGTACAGGCCAATTCAAGAATAAATACAATGACCTATTATTGTTGTTCTGCCACATCTCATTCAATTATGTCATATAGTAAACAATTTTCTCTTTAGGATGTGTCAATTCTCTTAAAAACAAGTCCACATAGATCAATTCTCATTTACTCTTCTTAGAACCCTGTCATTTTTTCAATTTCTGTTCATTCTATATTTTTAATTCTTCTCAAACAACACATTTCAAAACTTTCCAGGTATTTCTTCTCCCTCTTTCTGAATAAACCATGTTTCTGATCCATACAAAGCCTTGTTCCAGATGAAGCACTTTATCACATTCTTCCACAATTCTAGATCCAATTTGTTTGTCAGCCTATTAATGTACCATAATAGTAATCTATTCACAATCAGTTCAGATGTGCATAATTTTAATATAACAAAGAAAAATGTTTTATGTCAGCATAACAGAACATTTACACAGAAAACAGTAATTTTTATTGGTATTATTATATTTGATAAGCTCCCAGAAAACAGTTATTGGACATTACAATTAAATTAAACAAAATAGCCCATTTTTGTACAGATTAGATTAATAGATAGCCTAATAAAAAAAATGCTAAATTAAATATCACACATTATTTCTAAAATCCTTGTTGATTTCATCATCAAAAAACGCAAAAGCCATAAGAATGACACCACAGAAACTTCGTTTGTGCAGTCTCTCTTTTTTATGGCTCATGTGTTTTAAATCATGTGACTACTATCAGCCACACAGTGCAGCAAAATTAATAAGTACAGTGTTTATAGTTACTTATGTTAATACATTTTTAAATAGCGTGTCTGAGCATGAATTTTTCTTGTTATCTCCATACATCTAGGATTGTAGAAACATTGAGTGGTATTTAATTTAGCATTTATTTTTGTCTATTTATTTATCTAATTAGTATATATTTAACACAGATGTTTTATATTTTATAATTTCAAACAATTTTTTAAAAACATTTTCTTCGTTCACCTCCTGCAAATAAAATTATGGCACATACCAGAAAATATAACTTATTGTATTGAGTATAATAAATAATAACTATAATGTAATTTATAATTTTTACACAATTTATGACATAATCCAAGCAACATTTCTTAGTAGGAGTCATAGAATGTGACCTAATACTAATACCATAGTTTGCAATGTGCTAGTTTTAACAGTGCAAATTGTGTTACCTTTTTATTATGTATGACATCAAATTCTTTTTGCCAATCTACATTCATGAACCTTTCTTTGACAGTTCTTAGTTTCTGACGATGTTCCCTCAATTGTTTGAGAATTCTGACACATTTTTGAATGGCTTCTTTAGTCTCAAAAACCTGAAAGCATTACATAACATGCTATTTAATAAAAGGAAATGTTAAAAAAAAGCAACAACAGAAAACCCCTGACCTTTAGTTCCTTTTTTGGAGGTAATGTTCCCTTTGCAGAAGTTGGAATAATCCTATGACACAACCAATCATTCAGCCAAACTTCATCATGGTTTGGTGGAGAGATGGTAGGCAAGTTACTCTGTAAATAAGCTGGGGGTCCTGGCTGTGACCATGTGGGGGGAGGGATTGAGAATGGAGGTGGTGGAACATTGAAATAAGTTGGAGGAGGAAAAGGAGGTGGAGTGATCCAAGGGATAGATGTTTCAGGTAGAATGGGAGGTGGATAATGAAATGCCATGTTTTAGTCTTTCTTTAGTATTAAAAGTCAATAATTAAAATGCAAACTGGTAGTGAAGCACAAATTGAAGTATAAGCAATAAAATGTATTAGAAATTTCTGAACAAAGTTTATAACACTATCACCAAATTAGTTCAATAAATTATAACTCCTAGCACAAATTTGCCATAATCGTGGGCAACTGTGGTTTTGCATCATTCAA
The DNA here is from genome assembly GCA_037074705.1 of Zhengitettix transpicula. NCBI lineage: Eukaryota > Metazoa > Arthropoda > Insecta > Orthoptera > Tetrigidae > Zhengitettix > Zhengitettix transpicula. Next base: position 30,550,465 of record CM073593.1, on the reverse strand, counting down.
TATCTTTTGGGCAAATTCATAATCTTCATTTCCTTTCAAATCTGATTCAGTGTCAAGAATAGTCTTCAGGTCATCAAAAGCTTGTAAAAGACGACGCTGACAGTCTGGAACCATCATTACACTTTCTTGAAGAACCTCTTCTTGTTTACGAATAACATGTTCATCATTGCCTGGAATAGAAGATAGATGTTTTGAGAATAGGGTTTTATTGTATAAGCACACAGTAAAAATCTAAACAAGATAACACCTCTTCAACACTTTAATACATTACACAACACACATTAAAAAAATACTAATTTCTTCAGGATTTTTATATTAACTATGTTTTTAAATGTTGGAACAATATCTCGTTTCGAATAATACGGTGTGAGAATGATTCTGTATTAGTTAGATAATTAAATAAATAAATTTGCTATTCAGGTATTACAAGAAAAAATTATTCGCGAAAGATGCAAATTGTGCTGCCGAGATTTCCAAATTGACAACATAAAATAAAATCATATTTAAGACGACAACCGGAAATTAAATAAAAACGCAACCCAGTTACCTTCTTTTTTAAGCTTTTCAATTCTATCCTTTTGTTTTTCTACCTCTTGTTCATACATCAATTTTTCTTTAGTCAATCTTTTTACAACTCCAGTTTTAATTTTGAGGGTTTTGAGACGTGGGTCAGCCATTACGCCACAAATAAAAGGTAAAGTTCGGTGGTATTAAAAAATATTACCATACAAACGATAACGTGAGCCGGGTCCTAAAGATTAGTTACGCAACTCAAAACCCGTTACTGTGCTTCTACATCAGTACCCAACCCAACCACAGTGTGTTCTGTGTAGGCGGAAGCGCAACGTTTGAAAATGGAAGAGGTTTACGAGTATATTAAACTTAAAAGTAGTATGTATGAACTTACGTTTGCAGATTAACTGTTTTCTTGAGAAGTAAATAATTGTAAACGCTATAAGCAGCACTGGTTATTTCAATAATCTTCTCAATAAATAACTTCAAAAGTCCAATCTCCAAAGATTCTCAAACATCTACGATGGTGGCAAACCTGTTCTAGTTGACCAATTTTACTGCCATCTGGCGAAGTTATAAAATACCCATAAAGAGGCGTGGTGTAATGCGCACATAGTTCAATATATTTAACGTTGATTATCAAAGAACGATGACACAGGAAGATTCCTTTCCTGCGGCCGAACGAATTTTGGCGGATATTGAAAACGTTTTTAAGAAAGATCCAGAATTGTTAGTAGATTCCATACTAAATAATTTATCTTGTAAAATGAGTGTCAAGGTTACGAGGAGGAGCCCTATTATTGACGAACTTGTACATGTTGTGCAGAATTGTACAGTAGCTATTAGTTGTCCAAATAAATTATTGTTAATTAATAACAATGAATAGAATTTTTTTATTCGAATCTTGGTTCATTAGTTGAATAGTCATTAAACTTACCTGGAAGTTTCTTAGATCTTGAAGCAACGATCATTATGAACTTAAATTGTAAAATTAACTTTAAATTACCTCATGGGCACAATTATTGAGAATACAACTGTCCTGTACTTCGTGGGGAAAATTATTAGGAAAATAGTTATATAAATATTCACAGTTGAACACCAATTGGCATTGACAATTTAATCCAGATGAGACTTCATTGTAAATTGAAAAGTTTTAAAATAGAATCATTAACATTTTAAAACTTTATTTCTCTCCTTATGACTTAATATTAAATATAACTCCTGTACTGTTTTTATAAAAAAATTCTGCCTTAGTTGAGCAAAAATTTACCGTTTTAATTCACCTGATCTCTGCAAGTTCATGTAATTTCTGTAGTCTTTTAACACCTGTAAAGTGTTAATATTCCTTCCAGGAAAGGTTTTGATGTTATACCAGTCAATTTGAATCAAAATAAATCCCCAGTTCGTCATGAAGAACATCATCTTGGTTTGGAAGCTTGGAGTGTTCGACATGTGTATTGTTATGCATACCACAGACTTATGGATGCAAGACAGTCTCGCCACAATAGGACAGGTATATTTTAAAAGTCTTTATTAATCTCATATTCACAACATCTAATTGGCTCTGATTCAATTATGTTATGAATATTTGCCATATATTTTTAAGCTACTCTTTAGTATTAATGAAATATATGCAAAAATTTTAACTAATCAATAAGATTTAAACAGACTGTTGAAAATTAATGAAGATTAAAAAAAAAGGTACAGTCTCAAATCTTAGTTGTTTAATCAGATGCAGATTTTGACTTTATAGTAATTATCATGTTTACACCATAAAATGGAGAAATATTTGTTCAAACTAGCATACACAATTTCACATTTCAGATTCAACAAAATAATTAAATCACTTTTCTTGACATGACTATTTTAAACAATAATGAATTAACAAAATGGAATTTGAAACCTATTGCTACCTACACTATTATAATTTTTTCCCCAACCATCCACATCATGTGCCAAAAAAAATCAATGTGGCAAATGATACTTAAATCCTTAATGTTAACTGATTACGACTACATTAATGAAATTAAACTAAAAAAATAAAGAATTTCTATTTCATAACAGTAAAAATCATGAACAATCTTTTAATAAACATAGAAATATAAGGATAACTATAGCTAACCAAATGAAAAACAAAAACCACCAACACATAAAATATATTAAAACAGTAAATATAAATACTCAAGTTTACAAATAATCAGTCCTCCACCTCATTCCAAAAGTTCAACAGAAAATAGTAACCATATCAGATACACACAAAACCTAGCAAGAAGTACTTAATAAGTTTAACACACATTTAGGATTTATACTTTCCATGATTAAATAAGCCAGACATGAAAAATTTAGTATACTAACATCCTTACCTTTAGGCAAAACCACTAATAAATTCTATATTGTATACACAACATTAACATAAAAACAAGGATGTATAATCACAAAGTAGTATCAAACCTGATGAAGGGGGCTCGGGTCCTGGAAATTTTAGTTTTTTATTTCTGCAGATCCTGACAGGACACGCTGTTGATTTCAGGTAAGTTGACTATCCTGTCTCTCTTTCCTATTCAAATTTGTTGATTAATTTGAGGACACATTTTCCTTATCTGCTTTATATATATATATATATATATATATATATATATATATATATATATATATATATACATACATACATACATACATACATACATACATACATACATACATACACGAGGTAAGTAAATTGAAGCATTGTGTAGCCACACAAGACTGAAGGCTGTTTTTCAAATTTTCGAAGGCTCTCGGCCTCCTTAATTAGGAAGGAGTGGTACAAAATTCCGTGCTCTGGCCTAGATGGTTCAGGCTTCTGTGTACTGAACAGATTTCACAAGTTCAAGTTCTGTCTGGGTCAAATATTTTCAGTTTTTCCTTCTTCCTTCCTTCTCCATGCATTGAACATATGTGACAATGTCAATTTAATGAAGGAGTCATTTGGTTTGGCCGATATAGAAAGCATTGCTAATTCACAACTCCAATAATTTTGACCAATGCTACACACCGCTGTCCTTCGAGTCTTACCCTCCCCCCTTCACTCCCAACTTATCAGATGCTGCTGAACTCCATCTTTGGTAACTAACTCTCCTTCCAGCATATCTTACATTCTAGGCAAAGTCCTGGACTCGACGTCCTCTAATTTTATTATAGTGGTCATTATAGCAGTGGTTGGGATGTTGTGTTGAAATCGAGTTTCAGCATAATATTATGATAATTGTTAGAATGATTACTATTAGTCGTTCTGGCCTATCCTTTCCCTATTATCATTCTTTAACCTTTTAACTTCTTATTCTTTCCTTTAATTCAGTGTGTTTGTTTGTTTGTGGGAATGTATATATGCATGCGTGTATGTTTTTCTGTTATTTATTTTTTCATTGTTCTGACCTTTCCGAGAGAGAGAGACAGAGTGTTGTTGACTTTGTTGGGTGTCGATTGTTGCTGTCTAATGATGCACTTAAATTTGAATTAATCAATTCGTGCCTGGTTGGCACGTAGTTTAGATCTTCCTTCCTGATGAAGGGGGCTCAGGCCCTCAAAAATTTGAACTTCCAGCAATGCCAAACTGGACCAACTACTGATTTCAGGTAAGTCGGCAATGCCATCTCTCTTTCCTATCTTAATGTGTTATTTAATTTGACCTTGTCACATTTTCCTTAAGTGTAATATATGTATGTTTAAATTGTTCTATTTTAAGGAGTTTAGATGAATATGACTATGTAGTCCAAAGTTTCTTCATTTTCTTGTGATTAAACAACTAAGAATTGTTTTTATGTGTGTATTTATGTTACTATTTTCCAGATCCTTGTGTAATCTCACGTCTTCTACTTGCGGCCTTGTTACTAAATCCTGATGTGCCAACATTCTGGAATATGAGGAAAGAATTGATTCATTCTGGTCGTCTAGATACTTTTTCTGAATTACACTTTACCACAATTGTTTTGTCACGAAAACCAAACAGTGCAGAAGCTTTTTCACACCGCAAATGGATTTTAACAAGGCTTTTGAAACAAGGTTAGAAATAAGTGTGTGTGTGTGTTTATATATATATATATATATATATATTGTAATAACCACTTCGGGTATACATAAAAAAATATATGCTTTGATTTCTACAAACAAATTTATTAAACTTAATCAGAAATTACAATTGAATTTAATATTTTACTATTATAATAAGAACTCTTGCTCTCATGGGTCTCTACTAGGTTTGACAACTGACAGAATCGAACTATTAAAAAGACCCAACATTTATGTTTTAAATTAAACAAAAGTATCTACTAAATTTATTAATGAACTTAACCTATAGATTGCTTCTAACTTTATTATCAAAAGAAGAGAACGACATCTGACTGTTATCCTTTAATAACGTTTACATCTGTTAATATTATACATTCCAACTTACGGTTTCTCAGGTTTACTTCGACTCGTCCTTTAGACACGCACTTTATAGCTTGGACATTCACTCACTGACTCTAACACAATATCACTGATTCGCCGATATCTGGTTCTCCATATCCAGCGAAATATCCCAGGTGCTTGTCGCGACACTCCTTGACGTCGTTTGCTGCATCCAGGTCGCCTACCATCGAAGACAGGTCAAATTCTCCTACTCATACAGATAGAGCTTCTGTATGTTAAAAATGTTTATAGTTGTTATAGTTTTGCTGACTGATGCTGAGTATTTCTGTCTCAAACTCCAACCACGATGCATTCAGCATGCTGGCTCCACTCTGACTGACTGTGACAATGCTACACGTTCGATGCCCACAGCATCTCTCTCTTACGCTGACTGTCTCTCGCTCCTCTCCCACGCTAACTGTCTAACTGTCCTCTGACTAATTTACAAGTTCGATGCCCACAGCATCTCTCTTTTACGCTGACTGCCGCTGACCATCACTGACTCTTCGATGTGTCCTGCACCCCTCTCCCACGCTAACTGTCCTCACAATAGGTTATTTCCCCTATATATACCACTAGCCTCCTTGTTTTTCTCTTGATGCAAAATTACGTCGCAACGGCACGGTGACAGAATCCCATTACCGAAATTTACGTCCTTGCCGCTGGAGTCCTTTCGCCTGCTGCTATCTTTTGTCCGAAACCCGACAATCGCGACAGGCCCAATTTGTCTTTGGACCTCTCCCCTCACAAGTGCACAATACTAATTTCTCCAGATCCTAAGTCAACAAGTGCCTGGACCCTTACACCCACTGACTCTCCTTGCAGCTGCAGTTATTTCGCCCCCGCAATTACTCAGGACTCGTCGGCCTCACCCGACTCGCACAAGATCCTTTCTTACAAGTCCCAAGCAAATACGCCACTTGTCAGGTCATTCATCAGAGACAATAGCTTGCTCTAACATAACCACTTTGGGACCATCTGCTCGCCCACATTCTGCGTTACGGATTCGCCACAGATCCCCAAATCAATAAGTTACTGGACCCGCAATTACTCTTTAGACCTAATTGCCGCACTGTCACACCGTCTCTAATAATTACGGCTTCCTTTATGCCGCCCACCAGCACTCATCCTAGATAAATGTCTTACCACTCTGTCTTGTCACCTCGTGACAGGACCCGCAATTACTTTTCCCTCGCATTCTCTTTATGACATGTGCGCTGTTTTTAAACGAATGCATTATATTATGCATTACATTACAATGCATCCCCTTAATGCATTACAATATATATATATATATATATATATATATATATATATATATATATATATATATATTTGCGATCTTGGTATGGAAATAAAAGAGAGTTTGTGGCTTACCTGAAATTGATGCACAGTGTAGCCACAGGGAACCAAAGGAAATTCTTCAAATTTTCGGGGACCCTCCGTCCCCTGATGAACTGCCTTGCCACATCTCTGCGTGTGCCTTACCACAACAATACTCTACAAAATGTGGCATGGCAAATGGACACCGACAAAGACAATAAATCAACAATGCAACATAATCATGTTACATTATCCCCCCTCCAAAGAATAAAATTGGATGACCGTAGGTATAAATGCCCACACAAAAATATTTTACTAAATGTCTATACGTTCTTTGCAACATCCACATTCACAGTCTTTATCTAGTTTTATATCATTCCATACATTCTTTAAATATGCATTGTATACATTTAGTTTATTTGTATAACCCAAATTGACAGGTGCTTGAGTTACATTTTTCAATCTCCTGTCAGCCACAGAGATATTCTTTGATTCACTTTTTTCTACTTCAATACGTTTCACGATTTCCTCATTCTCTATCATTTCCTCCTTTAAATCATTAGCAAGTTTCTGCAATCCATTATCGTTACTCAGATGTTGCATTACCAAATTCTCTTTACATCCTGGATTTAATTTATTACTACCTTCCTCCTATTCTCCATTTAGAATCATTGTTTGATCATGCACAAGTTTATTTTCAGATTTTAGCTATCTACTCTCAACATTAACCTCATCACTGAATTCATCAAATTTTTCATCAATTATTACATTAATTTTTTCATCAATTATTACATCAATTTATTCATCAATTATTACATCAATGTTTCCACTTATTACATCAATGTTTCCACTTAATACATCAATGTTTCCACTTATTACATCAGTGTTTCCACTTAATACATCAATGTTTCCACTTATTACATCAGTGTTTCCACTTAATACATCAATGTTTCCACTTAACACATCAATGTTTCCACATAATTCATCAATGTTTCCACTTAATAATTTTAAGATTGATCCAATGTATCCTATCCATTAAATACTTCAATTTTTCGTTCTGTCATTTCTAATAGAAATATAAATGACCCTACAAAAAAAATGAAAATAACAACACCATAAAAATTAATTAGATTGTCACCAACCTGTTTTTTTCTTGGTTTGCTTCTTACTTGCAGCACTTCACTAACACTATCGTGTGCTCGATCCCCCCCCCCCCCCCCATCCATGTGTACTCCAATATCTCGTTCTCCAATTCTGCTCCCGTGTGCCCCAGAATCTTGATGACTGGGACACCATCAATTTCTCTGCTCATTACTTCGCATAAACCATATAATAATTGTCTCTATCTCCATATATTTAATGTTCAGGCCCCATGTTGGTTCACCACGATGTAGCGTCTGTCCTTTAGCTCTTCCGTTTCTTTAATATGGGCACCAGGTAATTTTTTGTAATGAAATTACCATGTCAGTTTTATTTGTAATTAATTTATTTCTCGAGCCATGAAACATTCAACATCTGCAGGGCGTGGTTATTTATTATATTTTTATATTACACCACTGGGACCTCCGTCCTCTGACAAACTGCCTTGCCACGTCTCTGTGCGAGCTTAACCACAACAATACTCTACAATCTGCGGCGCAGCAGACGGTCACCGACAAAGGCAATAAATCGACAATGCAACATAATCCTGTTACTAGATATATATATATAAACTTGGATAGTGAGGAAGGATAGAAATAAATAGGATGATTACGCTTTATGTGAATTTATATGCTCAGGTGTAGAATCACACACATAGAAAAGCATATGTTCAAAGCAGGGAGAAGGATGGAAGAAGAAGGAAAGACTGAAAATATTTGACCCAGCCAGGATTTGAACCCACGTATTCTGCTCAGTACACAGATGCCTTAACCATCTCAGCCACTGAGTAAAGTTTCTGACCAGGCAAATATGTCTTGTTATGGACAAATAGTTGTTTAGTGGAGGAATGGATAGAGTAGAGGGAATGAAGTATTAGGAGCATCCATTAAGGAATAAATACAATGTTAGGAGAATCCATTAAGGAATTGGAACTAATTTGGTAACAAAGTCACATTCAAACTTGGATAGTGAGGAAGGATAGAAATAAATGGGAGAAATAGGAGGATTACGCTTAATGTGAATTCATATGCTCAGGCGTAGGTCTCCTAATATTGTATTTATTCCTTAATGGTGATAATTTATTTAGGAGAATCATTTTTTTTTAACTATTGATTAAAGAAACTATTAACTATTGGTGATTTGGTAAATGAAATAACTATTAACCAATCAAATTTTAAATACAGAAACCCAATGGAATAATTTTTTCCAGATTTTAGTGAACACTAAATACGTAAAATGAGAATTTTGTCTGAATTATAAAACTTATTTATTTCTCCCCTAAAAATACCTTCTGGATTACTAACATGTTTTACTAAATGCAACACACAAAATTTTGTGGAATAACTTATAAGAAAGGACATAATAAATATTTATAACACACCATGAGCTGATTAAAATTAACTTATTGGTCATACTTCTAATACTAATTAAAATTTCATATTTATACATACCACCAGTGAGTTTGTATGATTTTGCAGCTACAATAAATTGTGATAGAATCTCAGAATTTCACACACTCTAACCAAGGTATTTGCAAAAGAACATGGTTTGAGTGAAATTATTTGGAAAAATTTCTGTAATTAGATTTTTGGAATTGGAGATGAATATATTTAACAAACCAATTTTGTTCATTGTTCTTAAGTGATTGTAAATAAAAATTGTTTAGGTTGAACTTATTTATTTTTCCATTTCAGGATCAGGTACAAACGACTTGAAACATCTCTTACAAGAAGAACTGCGTGTGTGTGAAATCTATGCTGATCAATATGGTAGTAACTATCATGCCTGGCAACATAGAATGTGGTGTATGATCCAATTAACAAAAGATGTTGATTGTTGGTTGCAAGAGTGGCACAGATTAGAAAGATGGGTGTCATTCCATGTGTCTGATCATAGTGGGTTACACTATAGACAATTTCTACTTAAACATCTTTTGCAACTACCAGCACCACCAGGTATAAATTTTCCAATTCTTGTCATCTGTGAGCACACCAATTGTTTTGTCTATTCAAAATATTTGTAATAGTTAGCTCTGAATTCAAATAAGGCAAGTACAAATTTGGAGAACGTAATGTTCAAAAGAAAAATATTAAATTGAGGAAAAGTAGTGGTTAGAAATTGACACATTAATTATGGTTAAACTGTGTATAATTTATGTAGACAGAATGTGTGTGACATTTTCTTTACTCATCCAGTCTTATTCTTGAGGTTGCTGAACGTTTAAGTACTCTGAAAGTTTCCCATACTTGCTTTCATTTTACATTATAAAGCACCATATTGTTCATTGGCAAAACTTTGCAAGAAGTAGTTAAAACTTGCTTAATTTAAGTTCTGAAAAAAATATAATCAATGGCACAGGAGAGAAACCCAGGTCCCGAGTTTTTTTACTGGTCCTGTGAAGGTTTTCCATTCTGTTCTTATAATTCAGTTTCATAGCCACTTTGGCCTGAGTTTAAATCCACACCTTCTCTGTTATCGAATTAAAATTATAATAAGAACTTGGTAAATAGGTTATACAGTTTCTGTGTAAATTATAATATAATTTATTGACTGTATGGAACGTAGAACTATAAATTTAATTAAGTATGTATATTAATTATTTCATTTTGGTACTATATTTAAGAAATTGAACCTGTGCAAGAAATAGTTTAGTAGTAGTTCTGTTCAGGGAATTTAAAGTATCATCATATTTATTGCCTTCTGTTGTAGGCACTCCAGATGCATCTGCTTTAGTCAAGTTTTTACATCCTGATGGAGCTAAATTCTGTCCTGAGAAACTTTCTGATAACTACACCAGATCGGCTGAGCTAATAGTTTCAGAGTTGGTGTTTAATGCAGACCTTATAGTGGCATATGAGTGTCATGAAGCTTTGTGGTGTCATCGTAGGTTTGTCTTAATGATGATGAAAGATTTTTTATTTAGCACCAGATCAAGTGGCAAGGCAAACCAGGCAAATGGCATTGTTGTTGGAAACAGAATACCCTCTGAAGACGATGTATGGAAAGCAGTTATTAGGAGAGAGCAGCAACTAATGCAAAAATGTAAACCTGTAGATACTCATAGAGTTACTTTACACATCCAATGGGTATCACGAATTTTGGGTATAAATTTGGAACAGGGATGATGCATTCTTGTACTATTAGTCTTGGTTGCCATGGAAGATCAAGTTTTAAAGTTGTGCTATCTTGTAGAGCCAATGTGGATGGTATAATGGTTGCACGTCAGAGATGAAACGGTAGTTGATGAAGGAGTTATGAATATGGCAAAACTGATTTCAGTAAGCCTCTTGCTGAAATTTATGTTTCTGCTTCATTTCTTTTTGATTTCTGCTAGATGTATAAGAAAAAAGTTACCAACTGCACTAAAATAATGAGTATGAGTCATAATGAAGTCAAAAATTAATCTCAATTGTCTTTTGGTAATATTATGACACCCTACTTATTTACCTAGCATAGTTTTTAATTTTTTTTAAAAAAAACTGTTTGAAGAAATCAAACCAAAGAATAGTTACAATGTTTGTAGTAACAGTACTGGAAACCAAAGTAAATATCACCATATAAGCATCAATAATAATGTGATTGAATCCATAGGTTCATTATTTTAATATCTAGAATAGTTTAATATTACTGTATGAAAGTGCTCTAACTTTCATATTATTAAATAGTAGATACTTCATTATTGTTTAAGTATGCATATTAATAAATATATTTGCAAATTTTTGCTCCAATATAGTCACATTAGGTGCCAACGAATGTGCTCACAAAAAATAATTTTATCCTTGAAATAATTGAATTTTCTACGTAATGTGATAGAGAATTATGATCCATCAGCATGCAAATTTATAAAAGTTGTAATAATGAATTGCCTGTAAGTTAGCAATAAAATGACAATTAATTAATTATATAATACACTGCAAAATGGGCTTTTTAAAGTTACATTTACTTGTTAACATCTTAATATTACAGAAGTGGGAATTGTAGGAAAACTATTATAATTAAAATTAAAGATTACACTTTAAATAGATTATGCCTGATTTTTCTAATAATTGCTTTTTATGTGATTCCTATATACTGTGTATTATTAGGTTTCACATTTCTGATTTTCTAAATATGAATAGACTTTCTTTATGTAATTATAAATGCCATTAGTTATAAAGATTAATTAAGTTTGAATTAATATTCTTAGCATGTATCCAGACCTGTGGTGACTAGAGCGTATGTGCTACATCACACAAATTCTGGAAAAAATATTTTTTTTAATTTTAATAATATTGATAAATTAGTTGTACTAGTGTGAATTCCTGTTTCGATTTTGGAGAGTTTAAATTGGCATTGTTAACGCAGCCACCTGGCTATCTCTGTGCAGAGCATATAATTTCTGTTTGGAATAAGATGTGGTTGTGCAATGGTGAGTTTCACCCCCCCCCCTCCCCTCCACCCTGCATTTCCTCTCAAAGGTCAACAAACTGCCTCTTTTCTGTGCCCCACTGCAGCTTAACTCATACAACACTGCCACCATGTGTGGATTGTTCCTAAACTTAACTTTATTTGAAATGTGTATGAAGATCAACTACTTTTGTATTACAAATATATGTCAACTTGGTTGTAAAATTTTCTGCTGTTAAAAATTGGAAACTATTTCATATTATGTAGATGGAATTAGAAATGTAACATATTATGTGTTGGTTCATTTGCCACAGATTATTGATAACAGTATTGCTGTTGTAGTATTATTAGTATTTTACGTAACTATTCTCATAAAAATGGTTGCTTAGGCTGATCTCTCTGATCCTTTAATCAAGTTTCATAGTCTTGGTTGAAAGCTTTTATTCTGTTCTAAAGGACATAACTTAAAAAATTCACAAGGGCCACAGATCCAGACTATTAAAGAATATAAAATAACAATAATTAGGCAACCCAAGTTGACAGTAACCATCTTACTTATTACATTCTGTATTCATTTAAGTGTGTGGTAAGAGTGATTAGGCACAATAGTTATAATAATGTATATTCTTTGTTGTGCTGAACACCGTTTTAATTTAATCCTGTCAGAGGTCATTTCTCCTGCCTTATTATTTGACCCCCACGAATGTGGCATTGTTAGTCTTAGACAGTTACTTGTATCACTAACATTGTGTGTAAGCAAAATGCATGAATTGAGTAAGATGATTTCTTTTTTTGTATTTTTTTGGTACAAAAAAGACTAATTTATTTTTAAATAATATTTTTTCCCCGTGACCAAGCTGAGAAAATGGGCACGAGTGTCTTATATGATGTGTAAATATACAATGGTATTTCCAGTTTTCAAGGGCAAATTCAGTGTATATTCTGGGTTACCAGTGTTTCTTAAAAGTTCCTTTCACCTTCTTCTTCCAGTATACTTAGAATCTTCTCCATATTATGGTCATGAATGTGTATGTAACTGACAATGTCTTATCACTTGTGTACACATTGAGATAAATAGTATTAGTATATTTTGAATGTTTGTTAGTACCTTGAGGCTCTGCATGCTGGGCACAATCTTTATTATTGAAGTTTATCCAAAATTCAGAATATATTCTGTACTTTATCAAATTTTCATTATGTCACATTTTTTATCTGAATGTTATTAATTTAGTTAATGGATACATTAAGTTTAAGGGCAAATCTTATTTTACCATTACAGATTTTTCCTGAAATCTTTGATTTAATTTACAGTTTCTTTCAAATCAATCTGTACAAAGTTTTTCTCATTTACAACAGCCCCTGCATATAATTTTTGTTTATTAATTGGTATTCCTTTGATTTAACAAATGGTTAATTTTATAATTTACAAACTAACTGTGTCACAGTATAAAATTGATGTATAAGATGATTATAAATAAGGGCTACCAAGTAGGGCTCTACAAATTTTATGTCCACTTGAAAAACAAAATAATATTTTTATTAATCTGCAATGTTAGTTTGGAATTAATTTCAAGACTTTTTGAGATATTTGTAATCATTGTCTTGGATTATGTGCCAAATTTTAAGTTTGCTCTTAACGTGTGCATTATTTCTCTAAATAGCATCGTATGTAGGCTACACAAAAGAAATTACATTTTATGAACACAGGGGCATTGAATTGTTACACAATTTATGTGTGTATATAATTAGCTGTCAAATAATGGAGGGGAATTTAGTTCATGTAAACACGAAATACTGGCACAATGACTAACATAATTTGGAATTCAAATTTTTAGTGGCATTATGATCCTCTTGCAGGAGATAGATTGTTTGGTTTAAGTGAAGTTAATATCTATCTCCTGAAGATGGAACATATTGCCTCTCAAAATTTGAATTAAGAATTCTTAGCCATGGTGTCAGCCTTTCACTCAGGTAAACCACTAATATATAAAGTGACATAGTCGAAATAATTGATACAGATAGGAAGTAGAGAAAGTGATGTTATGGTTTACCCAAGAATAAAGATTGATTTATTGTGTCCAACCGGCCAAAAACCAATCGTCAGTCTCAGGTAAACCATAAAAAAGGAATCAATTGGACCGTTCTACTATTGTTATTAATTGTAAGCCATTTTCAGTCCTCCAATAAATACTATTTTAAATAAATACTTTGACTGCCAATATTTGTTTTATTATTGCCTTAGCTAAGGACTGAAAAGGGCTCACAATTATATAAACTCTCTATATATATTTATTAAACAATATTCTAGCATTTTTGGCCTTTATATTTTATTACTTTCTCCCTACATTGTATTGTTCGCAGAAATATTCCTGTAATGTCTCCAGTACAAATAAATTTACATATTTTTCCAAATCATCTTCAGAGGCATTTCTTGAGGATGGGTCATAATTATGTAAGTCAATCCACAATTAGGATTGGTAATAAATGTTAGTTACTGAACTACCTCAATAATTTTGTGTAGAAATTTTGTAATGGCCGAGTGCATAAGAACCAAAGGAGAAAATAATTTGTCAAATCTCTTGTAGAGTTTAATTAAGTTATATTTTTTGTTATTAGTGTGAATTTAAAATTGAGGTAAGCACGAATGACAATTTAAAATACACATTGCAGTTTACCTTTGAATAAAAATAGTTCCTTTTAGCCAATAAAGTGTTGGAATCTATATTTAGATATAATAAATTTAAATACTGGGAACTGTAAGAAATGCACAATTATTGTGATACTTGTAGAGATTTAACACAATTCAAGATATAGGTTTCTAGTGTTATATGGCTTTGGTCCATCGATATACTTCCTTTTATTAATGCATAGGTATGTGAATTAGTGTCTTTATTTTTTTGTATCTTGTTTAATAAATGGGCTGGTTTCCCATCTAAAGGTGTGTATTTTATTTAATACAAAATTTATTTTCAGGAACCCACTATTACATTAATATTGTTTTACCTGCACCAATTTTTCACAAATGAAATTTGAATGTTTCGCTACTCTCGATTTGTTACTTGTAGCAAATAACGCATTCATTCAATCTAAGTAGACTAATATAAGTATTCTAAGCTCTAATTTATTTATTTTTGTATTGGGTACAGAGAATTGATAACGTCTAAAACGTACGGCGCTTTCTGTTATTTTTGTATTGGTGTACATAATATTGAATAGTATATTTTTTATTATACTTGATTGTCCCACTGGAAATTTAGAGGCCGATAGGCGAACTTAATATTTTAATATTTCTTCCGCTGCTCGAACAATATCGCGTCTCAACGTGGAAGAAAGGGCTTTCTTGGTTTCCCATTAATTTCTCTCAACTTTCAATTGCTGAATTTGGCAATAGGGAAGTCTGGAATAAAAAGTTAATATGCACGGAGAACTTGCCGGGAGATCGTCTAATAATGACCAAGACTCCTGCTTGTAGGAAGTTTTGAAAGTACTCGCGTCGGACGAAATGCATAAGAAGCAAACATTCAAGTTTCTAACTTTATGGCGAGGAACATCGAGATAGGTTGGTTTTATGTACGCACAAAATAAGTCAAAAAGTCACTGAAATACGTGCATGCGAAAGACTCCTGTGTATGAATGGGGTTTATAATACTTTGATTTATCCAGATACGAGTATACGTATATCATTGTGTTCGAAGACGACAAAAGGAAAACCATTTTAAATAGGCATAAATGATGCGCTCATGAAATATTCACTTCTATTACGTATAGCGGTACAAGTGCGATTTTTTTGTCCTTGTAGAATAAATAGATTTTATGAAGTATTTGACAGAATGACAGCTTTGGCGGTGAAATTTTCGAATGTACTTTTCTCGGTGTTTTAGAAAGGGCTATGCACGATTGAAGGGTATGGTTAAAACAATCGATAAAATAAAACTATTCATTACAGTGAAATTCGATGTTGGTACGGATATTTCGTAAATTTATAGAACGTAACATGGAGATTATTTGTAACAACTGAATAAACCATATTACAGTATTCATGAGCTGACGAGGAATCCTGAACTTTTCATTAAAAACAGTTGATTAGTATTATATTATGGATTGAAACTATTTCCTGATCAATATAACCAGTTCCTTGAAGGGAAACGGAAATGTTGAAGGGAAGTTGTTCTGGTGAGAATCGCTGCTCATTCTTTCTAAATCAAAGAAAAATAAATAATAGAAACTTGTAAAACTGTTACTCGGACATTTATAAACCAATTTTTGTAGAAATTCTAATTTGAATGTTAAGAATTACAATCGGTGTAGGCAGTAGTGGCTGGTGCTAGAGATATTAAATTAACTTGGTAAGAATTAATTTTTCTTAATTTTAACCTTCATAAGAAATGGTGTTTTATCAGTGAGTATTTCAGCTTCAATATCGAAGACTTTAAACTGTCTGGCTTGCGTCACACGCGCTACCTCTAATGCAGCCAGCTGGCAATGTGAATGCTACAAGCTTTTGAACACAGAATTTCTGTCCATAATGACAAATGCGCATTCGCAGTATACATTTTCACCCCCCAGCGTTACTCGTAAAGCTCAACAAACTGCCTCATTTTTGTGCTACAAATCGAACAGCACTTGGCCTCGAGAGGCGGTCGCATAAGCAACGAAATCAAAAAAATTATAAATGTTATTTTGAAGTAGTTTATATTTTCGAAACAAAATAATATTCGTACATTTTGGGTAATATTAAAAAATCACATTTCAAGGTTATTTTAAAGAATACAACAATTAAGATGCATCATAGTGCGAAATTATACTACAATACAACACTGTTCAGTAGCTTGTTGCAAAAATTAACTTTATAAAAAAATATGTAGCCAGGAAAATTACTTTCGTGTTAGAAATGCGTGTTTCTACCTGTCTCCTCTCGCTGTTGTGTCAGTGTCGTTTTCTTCAGTGGTTTTGTTATCGTCGACGATGGCGTGGTGCACCGATTATGGTGTTTGCGTATTGCTCCTTGGTTTCCAGTTTTTGTTTGCTCAGTTTCTTGCTCCGTGCAAGACAAACCCCGGTACCCAATCTTCGTTACAGTTTTAACCATCCGTAAGTGAGTTTACGGGTTTGGCAGCCATTCATCCAGGAATTGCTGAAATTAGTAGGTAGTTCCATGACGGGGTGAATAGAACCGACCTAGAGTAAACCCACGCATTGCGAGGATTTGCTTATTTAAACCTTACTTATCCTATTGATCTCTATACGTCGAGCTTCCAGGTCGAACTCCAAGTTCTAGTTTCTAATCTGAGCTAACGGATTACATCTTTACTTTTTAAAGAATTTGCTTGTAGTATTTCTTAAGTAATTAATAAAATGGGGGAGTTTATGAAGAAAGACTTTCAGTTAACACGATAAAAATGTATGTACAGTATAGTGTACACAGGCGGAATGAATGAATTGTTATTTTTTTATTATTTATTTTACGTAAAAATGGGAACAATTAATATTGACCAGGTAATTGTACGCGACTCAGGTCATCCAGATTTCAAGATCTTGTAGGCGGAATATTTTCTCACCGAGGTGTTAAGATAGTCTGCAGAGCAGGGAAACAGACAGTCGTTCAGTGGTGGACTCTGGCATTCGTGAAGGAGGAGAAGTTGGGCAGTAATATGGAATGAGAGTAGTTAATTAGTGACTGATAAGAGACAGTAAAGTAAAAGTTCGTAATAATAGAAAAGAGGTAATTAGTGGTTGATGAGAGATGGTGAGGAAGAAAGAGCTAGAGATTTATTCGAGTTGTAAGATAAATTTGAATTGAACCTGCCTGTGATTCCGGCCCACGAAGAGAAGTAAGATGACTCTGCCGCCCTCTTCCTGGAGCGCGGAAAATCTTAGCAGACAAGAGGCTGCGGCGTAGGAGATACTCGAGGAGCCTGATAACCATAAAAGCGGCAAAGTATCGAGAAAACATGTCCCGTAAAAGTAGGTGTTAAAGAGAGCCACTGTTCCATATTTACAAATATTTATGACCACATCATTTTGAGACTGAAATCCTCTAGAAAAATGTGTAATAGATTTTTGTATGTATGTTCATACCCGGTAGTTTAACTATTTGTAATTATAGAAGGAAAAAGTTTCGATATTTATTGTTGTTAAAAATAGAAATGTTAATGGTTGTAATATTTAATTTTATTCTCCTCTATTATTAATACATATAATTCAATAATCAATTATATTTATGAATACTGTAATTTCCGGTACAGCGATAAAGTAAAAATCCCATTTAAGAGTAGGAAATAATTAACATCGTAATTCACGATTTACAATTTTAAATTACGTCTGAATTGGCACTGAAAAATTGGGAATAACGGCGACAGGACGCGGAAAATTCAGACCTCACTTATACTGAAGATTTACTGTCACGCCAGACACGCAGGAATTAGGAAATTTAACAAATTAAGTTAAGAATAAAGGAGTTATATAAGTAAATTTTATGTAGATAGCTTAAAAGTTAGGTCCTAACTTATAAATGACGTCAAATGAAGAAAATGTATTATTTTCTTCCCAGTCAAATGTAATTTTTCTGTTGTCCTCAAGTCTTTTTTTCCCCCATCGTAATCAGTTTTTAAGTACGTTGGAACGCGAAATTCAGAAAATGAAGGCGACTACCTTAACTTTTGGTGGAAGTTGTTTAAAGCCCCGAGGTCTTCCCAAGGGATCAGCGCTTCCAGACTTTGCGTGTCTATGTGTGCGCAGTTTCGATCATTTGATTCTTACTTACAAGGAAATTATGTTTTTATTTGCACGAATGAATTAGGATCTTTTAATTTTTTATAATTTTGGACATACAGGATATTATTCTTAAGCAGAGGAAAATCAATTATGTTAACTGTAATTACTAGTTATTGATTTAGGAAGGCCAGAAATAAATAAACTAATAATAAATTTACTTTTACAACAATACCACAGTTAATTTTTTATAACACAAAACTATTTATAGGAATAGCATAGTTAAATAAGTGTAAAATTTATATTTAAATTGATAATTAATCCAAAACTCGAGGTCACAAAACTACACACTTGTACTTTTTCAACCATTCATTTAATGTAGTAGTCAAAAGAGTTTTCGGCTTTCGTAAAAATCATCTTTCCATGTTCAATTTTAAATTTGTCTATTATGCTCATAGATAAAACCGCGTTTAATGTTGCCAAAATATGCTGACAAGAGCAACTTGGCAACTTTTTCTCCCATTAGGCTGTGGATAATGCTGCCAACATTTCTTGGCAACAGTGTTGACGGATCTTGTTACAAATATTTGTTGTCAACTTTGGTTGCTCAACACAGTTGGTGTCAAAAATGTTAATCCATCGAAATTCCTGACCTTTCAGTCCCTTTCCTATGATATGTAGTGGCACTACGTGGATTAGCCTGTATATAGCCTGTGTAATATAATAGTCTACACGTGCCCTCTTATCATAACGTCTCTTCAGCTTAGCGGACCTAAGAGGGCGCAGCTGCAAGAACGCTGATGCAGTTAAAGACATTACTTTAGATATAGTGAGTAACGATACGCACCACCACATAAATCTTCACCCCTTCCGCCTAGGCAGCTGTGAAAACGCTGCGTCTAATGAAGTCAGCATTTTAAGTGCCTTATGCAGATATGCACACGGCAGCAGAAATATTCCACCCTGTAAGAGTTCTCATTGGAGACTTAAAATCATCAGGGAGGGGGAAAGGAGTCTTCGAATTGTTCAGAGCTTCTAGGGAACGGCAGTCGTGATCCAACCTCCAGACGGGTCGGCGGCTCCTGGTGCTATCCGCCAGTGTGTCTTACTTTATTTTATTTCTAACTATTAAATCTCTTTATTCTTCATCAGCTCTTATTTGACTGAAGTGCAGCGAAACACCAACCACTACGCCTAGGTTCAATTAGTTGAACCCGAACCCTCACATTACCGACTTTCCTATTTCCTGTTCTTAATTCTTCCTTTATCCTCTAGATCGGTAGCCAGGTGAGCTAACGGAGGTATAGCTCGTTTGGTGAACGATATATCTGGACTTCCCATTTCCAACTGCTGGAATGTTACATGTTCACAGTGGTGGAGTGTTACATGATGGCAGTTTGGGATGTTACACCTGCCTACGCACACTACTTTCTTTTTCTTTTCGTTGATAATAGGAACAACAAAATCAAAATATTAACACTTAAAAATTCTCTAATCCAAACCAAAAAATTATTTAATTTTGAACTTGATTATTTACAACAGAATTTCGTTTAAATATTGTGCGCCATCAGATTGTCTGCCACCTTTACAATAATATCACAAAACTTTACAGCATGAATTTACACCGGCTTTGAATTTATCATGAAGTTTATGAGATAATATTTTCAACAGGGTATTGTGGGTTTGAGATTCGCTAATTCAGAAACAGAATTTTTAATTATTTTAGATTTTACAGTTCGTTGGATTGTCCACAGCACCGTGAATGTTTCAGCTCGTCTTCCACGAGGTAAATGTGCACGTATGCAGCGGATCTGACTCTAGTCGGCAAAATTTCATTGTAATATTTTATGTTTTGTAGTAATTAGCCTCCAATTAAAATGCAACATGACAAACAATTAAACAATTAGAATTTATAAAGCTATTATTAATTTATTCATCAGTAGATTATTACAATGCAAAAACTTAATATATGAACTTTAAATTCTGAACTAAATTCGAAATCTGACGACAATACCTTTACTTATGAGTTTACAGATAGTAATTCTGTGGAATTTTACCCTACTGTCTCTGGTACTCAAGGAAATTGTCTCATTCACACACACACACTTATTGCACTTTATAGACGGGGCATTTTTATCCACTGACTCTAATCAACACTTTTAGTTTTGCAATAGTTGGTGCACTGTTCGTTTAAGAAATCCTATTCGCTCGTTCCGAAGATTTTTAAGTGCTGGATGCAGTTACCTTGGTTTCCAAAATTGAAGTAATGGTCTGAATCGAGAATACAATAATTTAGACTCAACACTCTAAATATTTAGCGTTGAATGTTACGTAGTTATCTCACAGACTGCAACTTGTAAAAATGTTGTAACTGTTTTAGCTGTTGTTACATGTATCCAGACAATTTCCGGATTTTATACTTTTCGTCTGTCCACTGCTATATTTCTACGAAGACTTTACTGGAGCTCGGATCCCCACATACTCTGCTCTGCGCGTCTAGCGAACCAACCTCTATGTAACATTCCAGCAGTTGGGAATGGGAAGTCCAGATAGATCGTTCACCAACCGAGCTATACCTCCGTTAGCTCGCCTGGCTACCGATCTAGAGGATAAAGGAAGAATTCAGAACAGGAAATAGGAAAGTCGGTAACGTGAGGGTTCGGGTTCAACTAATTGAACCTAGGCGTAGTGGTTGGTGTTTCGCTGCACTTCAGTCAAATAAGAGTTGATGAATAATAAAGAGATTTAATAGTCAGAAATAAAATAAAGGAAGACAAACTGGCGGATAGCACCAGGAGCCACCGACCCGTCAGTAGGTTGGATCACGACTGCCGTTCCCAAGAAGCTCTGAACAATTTGAAGACTCCTTTTCCCCTTCCTGATGATTTTAAGTCTCCAATGAGAGCTCTTAGAGAAAGGAAGATTTCTGCTGCACACGGCACCTAATGTGCTGACTGGCAATAGACTCAGCGTTCTTACAGCTGCGCCCACTTATGTCCGCTATGCGGAAGAGACGTTGATTTCTGCTGCCATGGGTATCGTTACACACGGCACCTAAGGTGCTGACTTCACTAGACTCAGCGTTCTTACAGCTGCGCCCACTTATGTCCGCTATGCGGAAGAGACGTTATGATAAGATGGCACGTGTAGACTATTATATTACATCTACAATACCCACAAACATTGCATTCTTACCACATTCTTGTGTACGACTTGTGTGTTTTATGCCGCTAACAGTGCGAGTCCAAATTTTTGTTTATTAATTAATTATTTCCTCTTAATTACCACAGTTTATAAACCCTATTTTGATTTGTTTCTGTTTTTAAAATATAAATTGTAGTGAAAAACGTCGGTAAGTGGCCGCCCTTTGTCCGCGGGTCTGGGAAGGAATTAATTAAAAGTGCACGTGCGCCCGAGAGGCTCCAAGAAGCCGAGTGTACGCGTCCTTTTTTTTGCATAGTTTGGGGGGGGGGGGGAGCGAATAAGGGTACATACTCCGCACCCGGAAGACTGACCAGAGAGGACTGAAAGTGAAGTGAGAGAGGCGAGAGGGTACAAAATTTGGTGAGCTGTAACGAACAAAAGTTTTGGAGTGTGGACGTCCATCGCGTGGAGGCCGAAGAAGGAGATCGTGGGGTGCTACAAGACCAGTGATCTGCTGAAAGTCGGCTGATGCTACGAGATAAAGTAAGGGTCACCATTAATGTAAAGTGCCTTCAGACGTTAAAGATTTTTTTACACAGTACGGAGCTAAGCTCTGTTTATGAATTTCCACCGAGCCGCCCACATTACCTTGTAGAGAAGGAGGACTTCATTAACGAAGCCGGAGCTAATTATTGTTAATTTTTTGCAGACTATATGTATATCTGCTGGCGCCAAATCAATTTTTTAATGTATTTTTATGTAATAATTTTTTTTATATATGGTAATAAAGTCTAATCATTACAAAATATTAATTATAAATGGTTCATAAGTACTTTTCCAAATTAATAATAGTAATCATAAACATCCCACTACTGCGTTATTATTTTAGCGACAAATGACGCAACAATTTATATAGGATATAGGATTGGCGTTCCAAATGTGCGGGGCACAGGAGCCAACATAACTGCACCCTCGGTATGAATTGCGCAGATCTTCATTATAGTTACAATTGCGCCTCAGAGCTTTATTGCCCGTGTTCCATGTTCTGCTATTCACCATTATTCATCGTAGCGGGATGAGCTGTTTTGTTGCTGTGGTCCTCGACACGACAATGTGCGCGCAATGGACTGGGACATCTTCGGTTTCCGCTCGGCGGGACGGAATACCCGTAGAGGGCTCTTCTAACTGCGACGTAGAACTCTGTGTGCGATTTAACGCACCATTTTCTGTTAACAGTTGAGATTTCTTCATTGTCATTCAAAACATGTTATTTCGCCGTCTACATTCTATCGTCGCCAAAGAAAGTACTTTATTTGGAAATATGAAAACAAACGTGGAAAGGGTAAGAGGAATACACACACACACAAGCATTATTATTAAATTCCAAAAGGTACACAGGGATTAAAATATAAATGGCTTAATTTGAAGTACTCGCATTTCTGATAAATTAGGCCACCATAATTATTTTATGACAACAAATCTCGATTTATGAAAGGGTAATAAATGGACGAGAGCTGATGGTCTGAAGTTCGTCTGACAGACACCATGTGTAAGCTGAACGGTCATGTAAGGATACGTATGTGGCGAGGATACGTAAGGATACGTATGTAGCGAGGTCGTGTGAGTCCAGGAAACCAATGTAAAAGATTTGCCAGTTTGTCCAATTCTTTTCTTATTACTATTCATACATTAAATGGACGTATGTGATACATCACAAAGCAAACTTAAGTTCTAAAAGTAAAGAAAGTCCGTTATGATCAGAAAAATCACCCACAACATATTGAGGTAGAGGAAGAAGAGCCGGTTAATGGAAATTAGAAGTGACCTATCACACTGAAGAGTGAAGTAGAAAGAGCTGTAAAAAGACATGAAGAGAAAAGTGTGGGGGCACCAAAAAACATAAAGTATGAATAACACTGTCTCCCATTACTGATTCAAGTAACCGCAACCAACGTGACGACGACGTCACAACACGCCATCGCTACACTAATGAATGCTTTATACATGATTTACTTTGGAAAAGTCCTCAATATCATATAACAAAATGTCTGGTTTTATTCCAAAAAATTCAAATATCAGAAATAAACTTTTTAAAAAAATTAAAATTACAGGATTTTAATTACATTAAACGCTTATTTCTCGCAGGAGCATTTGGTGGGTTTATCAGCTTATTATTAATAAGTGTTTTTTCTACTGGCAGCTCCTTGGATTTGGTCTGTAAATTTCCTTCTCTACCTTGCCCATTCCTGAGATTCTTTTATGCATTGTGGTAATTAAAAGGAAATATAATTAATTAATTAACAAGATTTTTGGACTTGCATTGTTGGCGGCGTAAACATACAATTGTGTACAAGAATATGCTTGCTGGGGTATTGTCAAAAAACATTGCTAGGCGCGCAGAACTTCAGTGTGTGGTCGGGAGGCATAGGAGAATGTACTTTGTCAGACCTGGAATGTAGTTGTAGTCTACAGTTTCCACTTTTTGAGCAAACAACTGCGACGATACTATTCCGTCTGTTATTTCTCTGATGCAGAACAATTCCGGAGTCTAGCATACGTTTACGAGTCATACACGTCTTCAATTATTGGGAGCCAGGTTATTGCATCCAGTGAATAACCAAACTTTGATTATGTTAATAAGTAATTGATCGAGTGAACAGTGAAACAATTAGTGCAATTAAACTCAGCAAGCAGTAAGTGTTACATAGTAAATTCTGTGAATCATGGCCTGTATATAAAGTGTTAAAAATAATTCTCTCTCTGTGTGTGTGTGTACGAGCCCATTTCTTTACAAAACAAAACTATAAGGTAAACTGAACAACTTATTATCTGTAAACCCAACAGTAAATAATATTTTATCATCAGATTTAGGAGTTCAGAATTCAGATTTCATATTTAATATTTTATTGATTCTTTAAATTAAGTTTTTTTTTGTAAATTTTAATTGTTTGACGTAAATATTCTTTATTGAAGGCTTGATTGTCGGCCCTGAGATCTAGCCGTGGTATATTGTCAAGTTTTAACATGTAATATAATTTCAATAATTTTATTTGATAAATTAATTTATTGTATACTTTAAATTCTGATCTTTTAATTAAAACATCTGATCATTTATTTTTAATTTGATTATCATTTATCTCTAAATACTACAAATTGACGCTTCAACGTGGCGATTTAACTGTGATTTATCGTATATTATTTTTTTTTGGGTGTAGATAGGCTATGTATAGGGTAATCCACATAGTGGCAACTCCCCTCTTATAGCATAGGAAAGGGATTTGAAAGGGGGGATGCGGTAGGGTGTAGGAAGGTAGCCAAGGGTTACTAGGGCCCCCGGGCTATATTTTAAGGATCCTACCCGGCATTCGCCTAAAAGTAATGCAGGACAAACCCTATAAAAAACCTGCATCGGGTAGGTCGGGCATTTGGTACTTGTCCCACGCCCTTCCGATGACGGGAGAGGGGTCTTTTTTTTAGTCGGGGCACTGATTTGCCGAGAGTATTCTTTCACGCACATAAACTCGCCGGCATTCGAACCCGGGTCCTCTGTGATGCGAGTCAATCACGCTGACCCCTACACCACAGGAGGTCTGAGATTCTTCTTTCACCGCCCAATTTCCTTTCACCATTCAAGTGGTCTAACAGATGGGCTCTCTTTTTTCCACAACCTGGAGCACCACGTGTCCTACGATGATATCATGCAGTAAAGACTTTCGCATTAAGATATGTCCGATCCAGTTTGCCTTTCTCTAAAAAGCTGTAGTCCAGACGGATATCGTGTCATTTACTCTTCTTAGAACTTCCTATTTTTTTGCTATATCTGCCCTTTCTATTTTTAAAATTATTCTTCAGCATTACATCTCAAAACTGTCAGGTATTTCTTCCGCTTTAATGTCCAAGTTTCCAATTCATACAAAGCCCTGATCTGTGTGCAGCACTTTACCATGTTCTTCCACCATTCGATTTGCTTTTCAGAAGGGCTCTCTTCTTGGTGAATACCGTCTTAGCCATTGCGACACAAGATCTTATTTCCTTAGTGCTGACTTCCAACGTACTTGCACTGATTGGAATTTTGTAATTGTTTGTTACCCATAGATATATGTACGGGCTCTGGTTCATTTGATACTTTCACCACTTCGGACTTTTCTATATTTACCTCTATTCTATGCTTACCTCCTGTTACCACTATTCTATCCAACATTTCTGCCAGTGTTTTTTTCTTCTTCGTTAAGAATTCTAGGTCTTCTGCCTATTTAATGTACTAATTGAGATATCACCATATTCTTCCAAAGTTTCTTTGATCACCCATTCACCATAGAGGTTGAACAGTATGATTGGTATACAACAGGCTCGCTGCACTTATCTTCCTGTCTCCATATCGTTGGCCTTTCTGTTATCCAGTCTGATAGTCCAATTTTAATGAGAATTTCCATCAACTTTTTTCAATTTACCTGGTCTTACGCATTTTGCCAGTGCATTGAGCAAGCACACACTTCCTCTTTGACTGGAACTCTGTAATAATCCTTAGCATTATTATGGCATCCCTGGTTCCTCTTCCTTTCCTGAAACCAATTATTTCTTCTATGTTTTAGTGTCTTCAGTTTAACACACGTACCAAAATCCCCCCCCCCCCACGTATGAGAGCCAGTTCTGTGATCACTAAATTTCTTGGCTTACCGATTATTTTTCAGCGGCATCAAGACAACATCAAGAAAATTCAATTTTCAGTTTCATAAATTCGACTCAACAGTTGGGTCAGCTTCTTTAATCCTTGTGCATCTTATTCTTTTTTTTTCAACAAGGCGACTGATATGTCATAATTTCCAGTGGGGAAATATGAGAAATTAGGCCGATGAGAAAATATATGTTGCAGCCCGATTCTTTGATTCATTATCACCAATACATGACTGTAAATTAAAGTACAACAGAAGTGCCGTACTTAGGTGATAATCTGTGAAGGAATTAAAACCCAGAAGAAAATGATTGGAGAAATTTAATTCTCAGGTGGTTAGAAGAAATAAATAACATACGGTAAAGGTCTATAAACTATTGTTAATTTTTTAGCACTTAAGCTTTCAAAGTAAGTGATGATTTGATAGCGATAGTTACTTTTGTTTTAAATGTGTATTATTTACATTTAAAAAATAAAATAGATTTAATGAACGACTGTGTTTGCCGATTTCTTCTTAACAATGGCATTAATGTTTATTCAAAACTGACTGATAATACTAGTAGCGGAATTCGTAAGGAGTTTTCATGTTTGAACAGATTTACTGGTTGACTGATAGAAAAATTAAGAACGGATGTCGAGAGTCAAATTAGGTAGTAAAATAATTTAGAGACATGTTTGAGATGGGAAATTATGCGTTGGTGAACTTAATAAACAGTTATTTTGTGAGTGTTTAGGGCGTCGGTTTTTATACCTTTCCGAACCGGATGCAATAAAATAAACTGAATAAAACAGCCATTTCGTTTCTTAAATTTTTTTATTTCAATGCAGCTTTTAAATACTTCTCAAATATTTCTACACGTTTTAAATGACTAACTTTACGAGAGAGGCAAGGTAAATCAGAGGCGCGGCGGATTTTAAGGGCGCCGTATAAAATTGTAATCATGAAGCAGGGTTGAAAGACATTTAACGACAACAACTTTCCAATATCGCCACAGGCAGTCGATTTAATGGACTTTGGGAGCGATGTAGTTCGCGTCGTTCAAATCAGATCCTCATATGTAGGCTTCGGCGTATCATCAATGTATTCCCCCTTGGAAAAATGGAAGGCTATAACATTTTGGAAGGAGAAATAGCTAGAGATATATAATCGATGTTACTTTCAGCCGTTGGTTATTGCATTTTGATTGTAATAAAATTTTAGGTTTCTCGTGACTTGATCAAGTCAGTGATAAAGCCTTCGGAACTACTGTCACGCACGGGGACCGTTGAGTCGAACACTCAATTTCGTAAATGCATACAGAGACAAAAATAACCTGATTGAGGCTGTAGCTTTACTGTTGGTGGTATTTGAAGCGCGATCACGTTCCTTCTACTGATCAAAACATGTGTTTCCATTTCCGAAAGGCTGTGCAGGCGTTAAACCCTTTTCACTATGACTTCTTTAACTGGTACACTTGAAAAGTGAAATTGTAGACGATTTCAGAAAAGAAGCGAATAAAAATCAGAATCAGAGATAGTGTTACCAAATGATTAAGACCAGAAGAAACGAACCAAGATAATAAGGAACGATGGACGTACTCAATTGAGTAAAGGTTTATAGAAGGAGAAATGACAGACTTTTTACCGAATGATAGGATAAGGGGTTACTCGAAGTTACGACGGTGGACTGACAAAGACAGTGTATGTGTTCAAAACAGTTTTATTTTTCAACATAATCATAGTGTTCTGCCGGAAAGCGCTTCAAAGAACCCATCTGCATCAGAATTCACTTCTTGACGAAAAACGGCGACTAGCGAGAAAAATATTAGTTTCCGATAATCTCCGAGGGAGTTAATTTCGGCGTTTACGTTTCTGCAAACTTGTCAGTTTTCCCATCGCCAAAAATTATGGTGCATTGTCCTGATGAAAAATGATGCAAATCGTGTCTGTTTCCACGAATTGTTTCGCCTACTTTCGTTAGTTGGTTAGAATAGCATTTCCCAGTTTGAAATGTAGTAATGCTTACCTTCCCGCAGTTTACGTGGCAAAGGAATTTTATGGCCGGAAGATGGCACATGTCGGACCATAAATTACAAGTGTCCAATGGTGGGGATCACTTGTTTTCGGGATCGGACCCCACCGAAAAGAAAAGGGCATGCGAACAGTCAACCACTGGTAGATTCTTTAGAGTAAGGCAAGAAGCAGAGTACTCGAACTTCAAATAGATTAACGCAGGAGTTCCACAGGGCAGCGTTTTGGGACCAATGTTGTACTTACTCTACACGTGCGATTTGCCCAAAATAGTTGACGTATCTGAAGCTACATTCGCAGACGGCACAGCAGTACTTGCTGCAGCATCATCAATAGAAGAAGCAACCAGGAAACTACAGAGTGCTACTGATAAGATCCATAAATCGACTCAAAAATGGAAGATAAGACTCAATGAGTCGAAATCTGTACACGTGAACTTCACTTATAGAAAGTTGAATGTAATACCCAGAGTGAACATTAACGGTGTTATTGTACCATACGCCAACACCGCTAAATACCTATGCATGACCTTGGACACAAAGATGAAATGGAAAGAGCACGTGAAGAAAAAGCGCGAAGAACTCGTAATAAGAATGCGACAACTATATTGGCTCCTGGAACGACACTCAAAAATGTCAATACAAAACAAAATCCGCATATACAATCAGGTCCTTAAACCGATCTGGCTTTACGGCATCCATCTTTGGGGATGTGCAAGCGATACCAACGTCAGGAGCATCCAGACGTGGCAGAACAAGGTGCTGCGAATCATCGTAGACGCCCCGTGGTATGTAAGAAACTCTGACTTACATAGAGACTTACAGATCCCATTAATTAAAAAAGAAAAAAAGAGCTGCCGGGAAGCATGAAGACCGTCTTCATCGACATCCCAACACAGGCGTCCTTCGTCTACTCGACAACGCAAATTTACACCGCCGACTTAGGAGGACAAAACCCTTCGAGTTAGTGTAGTGAGTGGTAAAGAACAGAGCTATTGCGTGGAGTGATGTCCCGTTAGAGCATTGAAAACTTTGAACGTCACTGGACGAACAATAGTATCATAATTAGATTTAATGTAGATGCAAATTGATGGTTGGTCATATTTGACCAGTTTCAATGTACGGCACAAAATTTTAGTGCCTTGAAATTAAAAAAAAAACCGGAGTTTGCCAGGCAGTGATGCTGTCGACAGCAAAAGTCGTATTACGAAATTTTCAATGAACAATGAATCACGAGACAGAGCATGGACAATCATAATGGCCCAACAAACCCTCACTGTAGAACTGTTAATGTGCTGAGACAATCACTCAGGTTTTTCTGAATAGAAAAGTTTAAGATGTTGTGATGGACAAGAACCTATAATAATATTACAAGTTATTGTTTCACCTGTTTCAAGATAGTTGAAAACCATCGTATCCCACAATATACCTTCTCAGGAGCTGAAAAAACAGCTTTCTTTCACTGCATTGGCTGATATTTCTTTTATGATGGTCTGTAATGGTGAGTCACTATGCCTTCTTTTGTCACATATTGACGCAGAAAGTCACGTTTTTTTTCATAAAACACGCCAAGCACTGTTGGGAAAGTGTCGTCCGAGGGGGGCTATGATCTGCAGCGGGAGCTGCTTGGTACCCATCTTGCGCAAAGCTTCTTCATGTGCAGTTTATTAGAGAAAAATATAACTTTTTAAATTCCAACAGAAAAAATTTCACACACTTACGTACGTCAATATTCCAAAATCACATCGTACACTTTTTTGATGATTTCTTTTGTGGTTTCACTTTTTGGACGTCCCTTTTGTGAATTTTCTTGGTCGGCTTGGTTCAGTGCAATGATATGACCAGTCCAGTCGTTAGAAAATTAATTTAATGAAATTGTTACGTAAAAAATAACTGTCAATTAATTTCGCCTACGTACACTTCTAGATGTTGAACAGACCCAAAGGTGCGAGAACACTCCGCCAAATTTTTTGATGTCTCACCAGAAGTGCTCAACCATGAGCAAGTGGCAAGTGTGGTAGTAAAGTTCCAGTGATAAAGTAAGTGAAAAATAATGTAAGTCTAGTGAATAAGTATAAACAGAGAGGTGAAATAAGGGGGGAATAAAGCGCGGTGAAAATAGCAAGAAATGTTAAAAGATAACCTACGAGTCGGAGTCCAACGCCCAAGGCGACCACGCCATCAAGATATTGAAACATTTTGAGCGGAACTTCTCAGGAAGACGATTCCAGCAGAATAACCGACGGTTCTGCCCACGCGAAACACCGAACATGCCGCTCAAAAGCGGGTTGGTTGTAGGGTAAATGCAAAATATATGCGTATGTATTTCCGACTTCAGTCAGTTCCGCTACTACGCGGCCGCACATACCAGGTAAGAGTCTAATTTTTGTTTGCATGAAAAGTAATTCCAGTGCCATTTGCTATATAAAATATATTAAATAATGATTTTCATCTTCCTCCGTTAAAAAGAGAAAATTATTCTTGAATTAAAACAAGATCTATAGTCTATTAATTTCATTTTAGCCTCCAAAGTGAACTAATATTCATTACAGTCATGAATCTGTTTCGCTTATATTTATTCATTAATCAAGTAATAATGTAGACAATAATTCAGACAAACGATAAAATTACAATTTTTTTTGATTTTTTGGTCTTGTATTATGTAGAGATTTCACGCTTATATTGTAAATTGAGAACTTCCAAATCAAGGTATATGTACTAATCGCTCTCAATAAATTCTCTGATACGTCAATTATGGTAATAGTGCTCTATAAATAGCAAATCTCGTCCAGGGTAGTACCGTATTGTAATTAATATCAGTATTATATACAAAAATTAAATTTTTGTATACTTCGTATGAGTTTCAGGATTTTTCCTTGTAAATGGTTAAAATATTAAATATACGTGGAACAATTGAGTAAGCTTGGCGATTACTATGCGTTTACAGTTGATATTTTAGCTCGACCGCGAAAGAGCGCCCGCGTTTGTGTTTTGAAGTGTAAGCAGTTTCGTATTTTCTCCGTCTGCCGTATTCCAGCGGTCGTATATCTGCCTCAAGGGGAAACGCCCACAGCTTTCAAGGAGAGGATTTCGACGTACGTGTCAGACCAGACACTCAGTCATAACGTTCCACGTTATCTCAAAATCAATTTTAACATCGCAGTAAATACCGGCTCATGGCGTGAATGGAGATAGAAGTAAATTTCATTAATAACGATGAAATATGGTCAAACACAGAATAAATTTATTTATTGAATTAATTAGAGGCTACATTAAAAAATTAAAAATTTGCAGTTTACAATAAAAATTAAAGTACAGCAGAACGTTTCTTCCCTATATTTGGAACCTCTTTCGGTGTTGTTCAATTGTATTCCAAATATCTTAAATGTATTTTGGGACATATTTAATTACCGTATACTTTATAATAAAAAATAAATTAATTTCCATTTAATTTGTTAACATTACTGATGGTTTTTTTCATGACCTATAATTTACTATGACTCTATTATTTGACGCTCCTCATTCCAAACTTGTAATAATTGAGACGTTAATGAAATCCTAAAACAAAATATTTACATTTCATGAATTCTGCAGGAACACTTTGATGTTTGCCTTAAGTTACGCTTAAACCTTAATTACTAACGAAACTATTCGGCTTCGAAAGCTGAATACAGCAGTTATTTCAGAGTTGGACTGAACTAGGTAGGTAACATCCGATCAGACCGCCAGACTCTCAATATTTCACCTTTAAGACGAATCGAGAGTTCTTTAACTGTTAGAAACTTAAATTTTCTTTGTCATGTTTCTAATTTCTTGATTAGTTTTCTTCTCACCTTAACATTTTAGTGGTCTTTTTTACCCTCCACATTGTCTAATTTCTTCATATATTTTCAATTCAGTCTTACAATTGTACCTGACCGACATTGCAAATAGCAATATTAAATGTATCATAAGTATGCACAGATAATACATATTATATATGTTGAAGCACGGTTTTATCTCTGGACAATAAGTCGGTACATAGGTATAGCTTTTCTTAAATCTTTGATTCAGAAATAAATATTTACTGCACTATGTGTATTGTTATTGCAGTAGGTAATTTTAGTTCTAATCAGATATAACTAAACCATTTACCATTTTAAATTAAATATTATAAGATTTCAGTCGTACTTTTAACATCACTCGTTGAGCATTAAGGAGGAGAAAAGGAGAAAATTCTGTAAACTTACAATATATTTAGCAACTTTAGGGTAGGAATTAAATGTTATTGACGTCTCAGTTTCATACACGTATAGAAAGGAACATTTGATAAACGAACTGAGTAAACCAGGGCATGAATCTGAAAAATCAGTATATTGTTTAGGTGACAGGAATTTGCGCGTATTTTATGACGCAAATATTCTGCATTTGGACCCCTATTAGAAACTGCAAAATTTCTTGTTATGTGAAATATAAAAGAAAATTTTTAAAAAAACACGTAACTCGTAACGCAAAATTGTGAAACATGTTTCATATTTGTAATAACTTTAGTTGCTTATTACATTTCCTATTGAACTATAGTTATTTTCAAGTGGGAGCCGTTCTGGATGTCAGAAAATGAGAGCCATAAATTAGACAAACTTTGCCATATCGTCAGTAATGAATGAGAATTATTTTTCAATATGTTATTTGAATTTTTAACGGCAATGCGCGGTTCCAATATACGTCTCTGAAGTGAAACGTCATTTCTGGTGCTGTATTTGTAATGCATAAGACGAGAGTTTGAATCATATATTGTCTTTTTACTCATTCTCAGTTATTACCGTTTCCTTTATGAGCCACATGACTGATTTCATGCGGCGCTCCATCTCGTATAAAGTCATTTTAAAATGGAAGACGAGCCCCTTTACAGCTTGTACGTCAATGTGATATATTAACCATTCCCAGATTCTTTTGAATCTTTTTATATATAAACATATATTCATACATATATGATAATATTAATTTAAATATTTATCTATTTTTATATTTATTTTCTCTTAATTATTTTTCATCCCCCCTTTCCCCTCCAAAATTAGAAAGAACGGAGAGCGTCGGCCGAGAAACGTAGCGGAAGGCGAAGAACTTACAACAGCAGCAGCGGTATAAGTGTGAATGAATGAGTGTATGAATGAGAGTGTGAATCGAACAGTTAGGTAGCCGTAAAGGCATTTACAATTGTTATGTATGAAAGTTTTATCCAAATAATGACATTTCAGTATGACAGAGTATTAGTATGTTATAGGCATAATATATCTCGTCATCGCGGAGCAGATTCCACGAGGAAGGAACTCCGACAACTAGAAGAGGAGGCTGGACCTTCAGTTAGATGTCACCGCTGCTGGAGACTATGTTACTTTCATCTCAGCTGCAATAATCACATTTCATCAATGTATAAACAAGATTGTAATCGCCAGGTTCAAAATTTTAAACCTGCTTAGGTCATTATTCATATTTAACCACGTTCTATACGAATTTTAAGAGTTTTAAATTGCTCTCATCGCTCCGACAATAGTTGACGAGTTTGGATCCTCATAATGGACTTTATTCATCGTAAGTTTAATTAGTTCGTCATTAATTAACTTTCGTCGCACCCCCTTCATAAACCACTCTTAAAGTGAAAGCTCGATTTCTTTAATCCACTTACTTTACTCCAGCGTTTATTTTACCTTCTATAAGTCCATATTTGAGCCTTGATTGGAATCCACAATCTGAATTGAAATCGCATCATTCATTCCGCGAGAGAAGTTCTCTGTAATTTAGCAATCCTATAGCTAGTTGTGATTTCTATTTTCTGCTACCATTTTATTCATTCGAATTGTCTTGTTTTTATACATGTTCGAATAGGTATTCTTCCTATAAGTTTTCATTTAACACTGTATAATTGGCATTTTTTTTTTGTTTTTTACCTCAAAAACGTTCAATATATTGTTCTGTAATTCACCAACGTTCTACAATACTATTACATAAACATGTCCTTTAAGCTTTGCCAGGCAATATTCGCTAACTTATTTTCAGAGTGTGACAGTTTCAATTTGCTATACATTTATTTTATTCGTAGCTTCGGATTGCATTCCATTACTTTTTCCATTTCTCTTCTTTGCTCGTCCACATTTACGTGTTTTGAGAAACGTCAGTATCTGAAGTCGTGTAAATCGGTTTATTACATAATATTGTAACGATGAACTTATATTTTATACATACATAAGAGAGCGAGTACATTCCCGGTGTCAATTATGAATAAAAATATTTCAAGTTGAATATTTATGCGTGCTCTGCAGTTACTTGTGTTGAAGTTAACCACTGTTTACGATTATGTATTTCAATTAATTTAATTTAATAATTAAATTAAATATTTATTATTATAAAACGTTAGTGTAAGTAGCAGAGTAGAGCCAAACTATTATTCAAATTGCGTCCGAATAAAATACTTAAATGACACCGTCTGTTAAATTGTAAGTCGTGCAGTCATTAAAGTACCCCTTCGGTAAATAAACTTGGTAGAGAATTATGATCAATCAACATGCAAATTTATAAATGTTGTAATAATGAATTGCCTGTAAGCTAGCAATAAAATGACAATTAATTAATGATATTATACACTGCAAAATGGACTTTTTAAAGTTACATTTTCCGCTTATTAACACCTTACTATTACAGAAGTAGGAATTGAAGGAAAACTATTATAATTAAAATTAAAGGTTATACTTTAAACAGATTATGCCTGATTTGTCTAATAATTGCTTTTTACGTGATTCCTATATACTGTGTATAATTAAGTTTCACATTTATGATTTTCTAAATATCAATAGACTTTCCTTATATGATTATAAATGCTATTAGTTCTAAACATTAATTAAGTTAAACTAAATATTCCTAACATGTATCCTGACCCTCGACGACTTGTGATTATCTGCCACATCACACAAATTCTGGAAGAATTTTTTTTTCTTACTTTTAAGAAAATTGATAAATTAGCTTCAATAGTGTGAATTCCTGTTTCGATTTTGGTGAGTTCTGAGCATATAATTTCTGTTTGGAATGAGATGTAGAGATGCAGAGTAGAGCCAAACTATTACTCAAATTGCGTCGGAATAAAATAGTTAAATGACACCGTCTGTTAAATGTGAGTCCTTCGGTAAATAAAATGTTGCTTCGTTACTCTCAAACGAAGAATAATTAATTAAATTATACCAACGCCTCTGCCAGTCAAATGCTGTTGCTTTATTGCTCATACAACAATTACATTAATTAAATTACATATGCGACTCCCTATGTCAAACCAACAGTAATATATAAACGACTTCCTCAGTCAAATACAAATTTCTTGCTTGGTGTCTGAAAGACGCATAAACTAATTTGGCACAAGCTGCCTCGTCTCGGACATTTATCTCTGTCACAGAGATATCTATGGCCCAAACTGAATACAAGTAAAGTCTGTCGTGGCATGGAGAAAGAAAAGAATACACATAAAGTTTAGAACTTAATGCGCTTCTTATCATTTTTTTGTTTTATTTTTTAAAAAATTGTTTTTACTTTTGAATAAAATGAATCTCGAAAATTCTATCGAAACTTCGAAAGGTTACATATACAGTTAGATTTGATAAGGTCTTGTTAATAATTAACTGTGGCGTATAATTAAACTTACGTTAATTATGAAGTTGGTATAAATTTAAAAATTCTGACATTGATTAAACCATACAAGTGTCGTTTAAAAGAGTGGCAGACAAAGCCAGAAATGTGACGAAAGCGTGACGGCAAACGTAAAGGGCCCACTGTCAGCAAGCGGCACCAACTAATGTCCACAGTGAAATGTTTCCTGCTACACGGGACAGAAATATGGGCAGAAGAACTGATTAAGGATTTTTACCGGGAGAGATTAGGGTAAATACAGAGAATGGGAGCATTTCGAGTCACATACGCTTATCGCACAGTTTCCGAAACGGCATTGTTAGTGATCGCCGGAACTGCTCCTATTGACCTACTTGTCTTTGAGCGCCAATAAGCCTGGCGAAACGCTCAGGCAATGGGCAAGGAAACAGCAAAACAAGCAGATTGCATGCGACGAAGGGATGCCTGGCAAAATCGATGGACAGAGACCAAAGCTGGACTGTGAACTAGAAGACTGATATCCCAAAAAGATAAATGGGTTCAACGACAACATGGAGAAGTCTCATATGACAGAACTTCTGTCCGGGCACGGATGTTCCCAAGTATACCTGAAGAAAATGCAAAATGTGCAGAGAGCCCATCCAGCATCTATTGCAAAGAAAATGACGACTACCATCTGCGACCGATTGGCTCTGGACAAACGTAAGCTGGAAGACGAGCTGGGACAATTAACACCCGACAACATCGTTCCGAAGATGCCGAGCCAACTGGGAAAAAGTGTCTATATACGTAGAGCAAATCCCGAGGAAGAAGAAAGCTGAGAGATAGACTAAGGGAAGGAAGGCTAACAAGCGAATAAGAGTAATGCCACCGTGGTTCCGGGATGGAACAATACCACGGATACAAGGTTTAGTGGGTGCAAGTACAACACTAACGGGCCGAAAGCGGTGTCCGGTGTCCATTAGAATCCCACTTATTTTTCCCCCGTTAAATAAAAAGCAGAAGTGTCGTTTTAGTTCCGAATATTAATTTCTAAAAATCTAAATAAATATTTAATGTAAATAATGCCATGATGAATCTTGAAAATCTGTAGCGATAATAACTAACTTGGAGAATATGGCAATGGAACCAATTTTTAGATTGTGAGTACCAAAACAAAATAACTTTCGAAGTCGAGATATTTACGATACGACCCAAGTTTATTAATCCGTAGAACAAAACAAAAGTATGTTATTTGTACGGAAATATCATCGCTCTTCTGTGGATGTATTGACATTTAGTACATTGATATACGATTATTTTAATTTATCGTCAAACTTCACGAAAAGGAAAAGTGAAAAATTTCCGGATCAGGAGCTATTTTTTTTAAATAATATGTTACCAGATTTAATTTCACAGCCTTGTAGCTAATGCTACGTCTAAAATATCTGAATCTTCAATTTTCACTTTGTTAAGACAATTTGCTAAAGACATTATTTATAAAAGTTTAAAGGAATTATTCGTAAGAAACAAAATCCTACAGGGATTAAAGTTTAGCGCTTCAATGTCCGTATGACCCCGTTGAAGCATTCTAAGAATCTCTTGCCTCAGTTTTCAAAAACCGTATAATGTTACCCGCAAGCTCTTGTAAAATATTTAAATGCTCTCCTCGAATAATTGCGCAGCCTGCAAGAGATTTAGGTGCTGTGTACCATAATATCCTCAAGTGGGGTATTTTGTTGTTGGAAAATACTGATAAGACCAGTCAAGAGTTTTACTGCTGTGTAAGCTTCCTCGACATTTTAGAACAGTTTTTTTTTTTAAAAAAAATCTTTGTGTGTTCCTCCTACAATTCCACTGAGTGCTCACTATTACGGAAAGCGCGGGTGGCTGAAAATTCGTGCTGTTGTGAATATTTACGTAACATATTAATGAATATATCGTTTGGAGTTTATTTCAGTGCAACATTCATTTAGAAATGAATATACTAGAAATTAAGTAACTACTCTTCCATCTCAATTACAGTCACTAAATCCGAAAAATTAAATTTTTATGACTTTGTGCAAATGTATGAAACATTTAACGTTGCTATGGTTGCAGGAATCGTTTACATATTGTGTAAGTTAGGTAAATTTTATTTTTAAAAGGTGGAATTAATTAAATTCCTTTCAAAGCAACAGTAAAACATAATTATTCTTTTGCAGAAAGTGGAAGACAAGTAAAAAACTAGCTGTAGAAGTTTTCTTACCAAAAGGAAACAATACAAAATATTTTCAATTGTTGGCACGAAAAGACATTGAATTATTATAAATAAGGCAAGTTTACTGAAGGAGAATATTTTTCTTTAAGAGAGAAAGGTTTAGGACTGTCTATTCACAGAGAGAAAAATCTATACAAACAAATAAAAAAATCGTTACAGTAAGTCATTCATATTTGCCTCAATTTAAAACCCTCACGGCATTCCATGGCTTCTTTATTTGTTTAGTGTCTGGTGAATGTGCCTTTTGAAATCTTTCGTCTGGCTCTGTTTTTTATTATTATTCTGCGACCCGATTCTTTTGTAAGCCCGCCGCAAAAGGTTTACCGTTGAGAGTTTTTAAAGAAAGCTAAATGTCGGACCAGCATTAAGCAAATGAATACTATTCATAAACGGATTCAATTGTTTCTGATATATATATATATATCTGATATATATATATATCTGATATATATCAAGTGTTCGTATTCTTGTTTCCAAAATTGTTCACGTCAACGTTCAGATCAAGACCGTGGAACAAGTGCTCATCTTTTCGTAATGATCTTCTAACAACAAAAGTATTGTTTTCAAACAGAGAACATCCACGATTTTTCGGTCTTGTCACCAAATAATTCATTTTTTTTCTATCCAGACTCTTAATCTCTTATATCAGATCAGATTATTCTATATTACGATATATATGAGTATCTTTATCAAATAATCATCGTTAGTGTGGACTTACTGTAATGTTTAAGTGTGGAGTGCTTAAAATTTGGTAATACCCCAAATTACGAAGTTGAAATGTTTAAAAGTGGTTGTGATAACCCGCCACACTTTGGAAGCGAATTAATTGTAATAGGAAATAATATTATTTACCTTGGTGTGGTTGGGAACTGCAACATTTATTAAATTAAAATACTCTGTACCAAAAATTACATCATTTACTTTTTTAAAAGAAAAATTAACCCAATAATAGAAAAAACTAAAATATAATAGTGTAAATATCAGAAACAAATAAAAAGAAATTATGTTCTTGACTGTCTCTCCTGCCTTACAACTAGAAATAATTTGAACTTTTAATTTGGATCATTGAAAGATTGCTCGAAAGTTACTATTATTTAAAATTTCCAGACTTACTCGAAGTATCGCTTACTCTTGCCTGCTGCTGGCCACAGGGATTTCGAACGCAGGTACCGTTTGCCCTCACCGTCATTAATCTTGGACGTTTCAATATTCGTTTCATTAAAAATATATAGCTCAAACGTTCCGATAGTAATTGTGTATTATTTTATCCCACCATTTACGAATTGTTCTCCTATTGAATGGACTTCCCATATATTTCTGTAAACAATCTATATAGGTTTAAATATATTTTTTACAATCTAATT
The DNA here is from genome assembly GCA_037074705.1 of Zhengitettix transpicula. Classification (NCBI taxonomy): domain Eukaryota; kingdom Metazoa; phylum Arthropoda; class Insecta; order Orthoptera; family Tetrigidae; genus Zhengitettix; species Zhengitettix transpicula. Next base: position 30,510,907 of record CM073593.1, on the reverse strand, counting down.
TCAATTTGGGAAACGATTAAGTACCTCGGGAATAATGCGTTTTATCAGACATTTTATGCATTTTTTGCTAGCCAAATGATTGATATAATATTCCTCTCTAAATGACAAAGTTATGCTTCGTCTTCTATTACCTCGGAATAAAATTTTATATGAAAAGGTGTAGTTGTAATCATAATTTCCGTTTCTAAAATTCATCTTGGAGTAAATACTATTTGTGTGAAGGACACGTAGAGGAATCTGAATCTGAATCAAAGTACAACAAGGGCAAATAACAGAGGTGATTTCATTTTTCATTTAGGAAAAGTTGAAACATGTGACGAAATACAAAAAATGAAATCGTCGCTAAAGTTCGAGGATTTTACCCGCCATTTGCCTAAAAGTGATACAGGCACCCTAGAAAGCTTGCATCGGGTAGGTCGGGCTCTTTAGTACTTGTCCCACGCCATTACGATGAAACGAGTGGGGTGCGGGTGCAGCATTCCCTTCTCCATGCCTCGACCAGTGCAGGAGGCCATTGACTGTTCTGTCTGCGACCGTGGTGCATACACCTCTCAAAACTGACAGAGGTCTCTCAGTTTGTGGGAACCTAAGAAGTGGACTTAATAGAGAACAGCTCCCTCGTACGTATCCTTCACAGAATCTTCAAAATTTAAGTCAAAACAGAGAGGAAATATGAAAAAACAAGTTTAGAATATAATAATAATAATAATATAAAATTATTCAATATATTATTTATTGGCGGCGGACTACTGAAACTTTTGAATCTACTTCATACTGGTAAATGCTCTACGGTAAATCACTTTTCAGTTAATTCCAATAATAACGTGATAGACTTTTATATGTTGCTGCCCTGTGATGAGAAAACAATGGACACTAGCTGGTTTTTATTTGGTGTGTTTGACAGCTATTGAGCTGACGTCACCAGGAACCAATATCACGTTCGACAGGAACGCGAACTTGGAGAGATCCGATCCAAAATAGAAGAGCAATTATTCCGCGCAAGGATGCAATTGAGCGACGAAGATTGGTTCTATCCGGCAAACAGAATTCCCCATTAACTGACACGATGCGACGCTATTTCCGGGACAGTGGCGTCTCCAATTGCCTTCCCACGGCTCGCTTCCGCAACTCTTCTACCTCACGCAAGAATATTAATTAAAGCACAAAAAAATTAAATGAAAACACTCGACTCAACGTTGTTGACAAGCTGTGTCCCCCAACTCCTACACACTTTCTCCAGCCATGCTTTGACACTAGCGAAAGCAGCTTAAGACGGTTCATTGCCATATTCATTATTGTAAAACCTTATGTTTCAATTAAGTTAATAGAACTCGAGGGCAAGAGCTTGTAGAATTACCTCTTTTATTGTTAAATTAATTTATTTCTTTTAATAAGTTCTAATTAATTACAAGAATATTTTGATATTTATTACTGATGAATTATTATTCAAATTGTTTAATCTCTGACAGACTAATTTGACTGCATATTATTAATATAATGGAGAGACAATGTCGGTACGGATTTCAGTAAAGAAAATAATTAATTAATCAATTCTTAGCGTCTATATAATTTATATCTTTTTGTTTTACAGTTTTTGCAAGATCTAGCGGAATTGAAGAACATTTGAGTGGTCCTAAAGGTTCCTTATAGGTCCACACTCGTTCATTTGATTTATTAATGTTTTCATATTATATAAATATTTTTAAGTATATTGATTATAGGTAAGGTGTTTTAAATTTAAAAAGGCTATCGATGAATTATTTGCTTGGTGTTTGGCTAATTATAAAATCCTATAACTGTTCATCAATCACTTTCAAACATTTGAAATCAGTTAATACAAATTTCTATACAATAGTAGAAATCTACGTAGTTTTAATTCCATAAACGATTTAAGAGTAATTTTTTAACACGAAAGAGAATTATAAATAAATCTTTAGAAATGTTTGGATTTGTGCAAAAGGTTCCGCATTAATTAAATTCACTTTTAAAAACTATTTCTCATCCTTTACTGTGTGAATTGAAATAAAATGTTTTTAAATAAATAGATTCACACCATCGTTATTTTTTCAGACCTTTATTTTATAGACTTCGTCCATTCTTTAGAATGACTACCCCATATTCTGATTTACCTGATAGTTTATTGATACTAATGATCAATTAAGATCCATAGTGGTAAATGTTTCGTTTTTCAAATGAGAATTAATGGTATGAATTTTATTTATAAAATTTTCAGTGGTACTATTTCTAGCCTTTATTTACTGAGTGAATTGAGATTTAATGTTTATAAATAAATAGATAAACATCATCGTTATTTTACACTTCAATTTACAGCTCTACATATACACAAAATAATATTTTTACTTTAAATATCATGTTACTTTAATTTTTAAAAAAAGTTTAGTAAAAGTAGGTATTGATGAATTCTCATTTATCGGATCTGTTAATTTTGTGATTCGGACTTATATGAATACTTTTATAATCCACAAATTGTTTTTATATTTAGTAGTGTTTAAGATTTAATTTTTCGTTGTAAAACTTAGAGAATCGATCTGTGATTTATTTTCCAATCGTTATTAAGGGAATACTTTTGTATTTGGAAATATTTTCGTATAGGTAAAAAATCAATGAATAATAATAATGGTAAGTTAATATTTCAGTATGTGTAAATTGAATAGAACGAAATACTTCTTACATTATTAAAATCGCTTTCTCAGTTTTTTAAAGCAATCTTTTAAGTGAAATGTTTTATTTGACTGTTCTTATTGGTGGTTGTCGACCCTTACGAGACGCCATATTTCAAAACCTTACATATAACGAAAGCATGTCTCACTTTTATAGATCCCCTGTTAGATCTACTTTTTAACTAGCGTGTGCTAGAAGGAAGCAAAATCTTGACTTGTTGATCCAATGACAGTTAGCGGGTTGCGTATTTTGCGAAACAAGCATGAAAATTAGATTTTGAATTTAACGGCTGTGGATTTTATACAAGATGTGGCGGTTTAATATGTTCCCTTACTTATTATTCTTTTTAATTTTTGCAGAAGAATATGGTGGAAACTAAAATAGGTTGATAAGAGAAGATAGATGGGCATGATAAAGTACTACATATGAGGAAAAATTTAACACTACGAATACCACAAATACGTTTGTCTTTTTGTGGAGAGAAAGTCTTAGGGGTGAGACTAGTTATAAATGATAGACGTTCCTTTGTAAATTTTATAAGAAAATGGATTCAAAATATAATACTTTCCAGAAAGAAGTATTGGCTTCCGTTGTGCAGAGGTAAGAGAAATATTACTGTAACACATAATGATTGTTTCTGCATGTACTGGAAATGTATCGTGCATGTGAAAAAATTGAATTTTTTTTAACTGTGAATGCTAATGTATTTCAGATGGCTTTAGAGAACGTTGGCGCCGCAGATGTTTCGGAATTCTTGGAATTCACACCCGTTTTCTTTCTGATCTCAGTGAGTATAAAATTTTAACCCTCATTTAATCACTTCACTATTACAATAGTAATTTAATTTTAATATTTAATATATATATATATTGTAGAGAATACTAAGGAATTTATTATATTTAAGATTTTCTGTCTTCAATTCTCAAATACAGGCGATGTATTTCTGTTACGCACAATGTTTACGAACATTTAAAGATGGGTCAAAATGTGTCTCGAGGGAAAAGTATAAAAGCCTTGGGAAGTAAACATAGGTCAGTCAGTAGCAGAGAGCCAGCTCACTCGAGCGGGTGGCCATTTTTTTTCTTTTTTTGCTTTGTTTACATATCAGTCAAGCGACAGTCGAGTGTTAGACTTTGGGACGAGTGGACTAAAAGTCGTCGTTTGGTTTGGTCGCTGTTATTTTTGTGAGTGTGGACTCATTCCGATCCTGGGCAATTTTCTACGTTGCAGTTGATCCGACTTGTATTTTCTTGAAGGACATTGTGTTTGCATGCGGATTTAGTATAACTAATCTCACTCGAGGTGCAGATGTACTTGTCAAAGGTTGGTAACAGGCCACGGGAGATGGTAATCCTGAGGATATGCCGTCTATCTATGATAGCTCTACACCTATTATGGTGGCACTGGGCAATACAGCTTGCTGTAGAAAAGTGGGAAGGGTGTTTAATTTTTGTTTGTGAGATTGGTTCATTAAAAATAAGCGAGTTGAACTACAGTTTGCTCGCCATATAGCCGTTTTGTTCGGATTGATTCAATAAACTTTCCAGATCCCACGAAGTTTGTTCTGATAATTAACAAACCACGAAGTAACGAGCATACGTTGATGTGTGCTGGGTCACTTGGGAACCGCTTTTGACGTTCCCAGGTATTTGTTTAGTTTTAGTTGAGGATGATAAATAAGCGTTAGATTTCTATTGTAAAAAGTTCTATAGTTTTCTGGTTTCATTTAGTAAATTCCTATATTTTATTGGAGGCCCGTATGCGACCCTGAGATATATTACTTTTAATTGTTTACCACATTATTTCCCTTTAATCATTTGTTAACTACAATTTGGCTCTCCAATGTGGGGCTTGTTATTTTATACTCTTGAATTAGAGGTTAATTCATTAAGTGTTTATTACAATATATATATATATATATATATAATATTTTTTGCTTGTAGTTCATCGATTTATAGTTTGTTTGATGTGTGTTCACAAATTAACCCTGATAAAAATAATCAATCTAATATTTGTGAATAATTTTAATATTTATTTTTAAGTGAAAATATTGCGCTATTTATTTCGTTCAATGAAACCCCAATAAATATTAACAGCGCACCCCTTAAAATTATCATTTGAAATTACGGATCTGGGAAGAAAAACTGAAACACGTAGATGCAAGAGCTGGGCTGTGTTGTTTTAAGAATTCCGCTCGTAATTCCGTACAAGTGTCGGAACTCTTATTCTTAAATTTATCTACGAAGACAAACGTATTTGTGGTATTCGTAGTGTTGAATTTTTCCTCGTATGTGGTACTTTACTAATCAAATCCACATAAAATTATAATTTAGCTTTTAGGCAATAAAATGTTAAAATATCACCCAGAACACTCGTATTAAATCTTAAAATTATGTTCTCTAATTTTATTATACAGAGCTGTTTTGTATTGCACTCGATTTTTCTATTTCATTATTTTCATTTAATTTTTATATTATATTAAGCAACCTCCTAACATCCCGTCCTGTAAAAAGATTTCTGTTATGGTAAGATTTCTGATGTTTCCATATGAAGTCGTCATGCAAGACTTTAGATTAGAAAAGTATATAGCTGCTACCCATTATAGAGTCTATATTTTCCAACAGTCTTTTCATATACTTTTTTGTGGCTGAGCTTAAAAGCTTAGTTATTGCAGGCGTTTTTAGGATCCAAACGTTCCTCAGATTAATACTGTGTTGTATGTTTCCACTGCATGTCACAGATTCATTGTGCGAGATACCAGTTGAAGGTAACCTGTTGTCCTAAATGCACTCGCTTGGGAGGAGGGAAATACCCATACACTGTTACAAATGACGCATCAGCAAAATTATTTTGACTTCCTCCTCGTTTCGCGGTGGCGGCTTTGGGTCTCATTTGCTTTTGGGTGTTGTGAGCAAGGCAATTTCACGTTGCTGTTAGAGGCAATTTCCGTCTGTGTTTGCCTGGCTTCCTTAAGAAGGCACCGTCGCCGTGTTATCGGTGATGAATATTGGCAGAGACTCGCATCGCCCCGTGTTATTACTGCCACCACTAACCTCCGACTTTAATTCCCGTGGTGGGTTTTTAATTTTGTATGTAACTAGACGCGGTAGGGCGTATCTTTACCTTGAGGTAATGCATGGAATAAGAAGAACTGAAGTACGTGACATCACAATACCTTCTTAAGCTTCAGCTACTCAAAGATGTACGATAAATCGGAATGACGTCATAACAGCGTCATATAAAGTAAATAAGGCCAAAAAAATTTTTTTTCTACGAATATAAATTCAATAATTGTCTAGCATGTGCTAATATTACAATAAACAAACTGGCCATACATAAGAATATTAGAAGTAAAATCTACGCAAGTAATATAAATATACTATCGGGATGTTCCGTTCCCTTGTTTGGGACTTCATCAGGTGTAAATTATTTATTAAAATAAAGTGGCAATTGAACTTTAATTATTAAAGTAACAACTAAATTTCTTCAATGAAGGGGAGTGTTATGAATAATTTGTATAAATGTCTACTTCCATTAATATCTTCAGTTGGGGGGGGGGTGGTAACAGGATACATGAGGGTAATCCACATGGTGGAAACTCCCCTTTAATAGCATAGGAAGGGATTTAGAAGGGGGGATGCGTAAGGGTAGAGGAAGGTAGCCAAGGGTTAACTAGGGCCCCCAGGCTATAGTTTAAGGATCCTCCCCGGAATTCGCCTAAAAGTAATGCAGGACAAACCCTAGAAAACGTGCATCAGCTAGGTCGGGCATTGGGTACTTCTCCCAGACCCTTCCGATAGCGGCAGAGGAGTTTGCAGTGGGGACGCAGCATTAACTTCTCCGTACCTCGACCTGTTTAGGAGGCAGCTGGCCGTCTGTTCCAATGGGAACAGCGACCAACTCTTACCGTATGCCCAAGGTCTGTGACCGCGTAACATACACCTATTAAAACAGGCCGAGGTGCCTTGGCTTGTGGGAACCTTAGTCCAAAAGCGGAGAGCGGAAAAGACATCCCCAACGGTAGCTCCTTCACGTTTCTGCCTGCGAGAGAACATCCCTCGCAGGTACTGCCTGCGAGAGATAGCCCTCGCAGACAGTCGTCCTAATATCTTCCGAAAATTAGTATTATATAAATTAAATTTCTCTGCCTGTTGTAACTGAAAGAATTTATTGTAACATAATGGCATTTTATACAAATTATTCATAACCTCCACTTCATTGAATAAATTTTTGTACTTCAATTAATAATTAAGGTTTAATGTTTCTCTCTCTTAACAGTTAATGTACACCTGATGCAGTCCGAAAATAGGGTCGAAACGTCTTGTTGATATGATTGTACTAATTTTTTTTCTGACTTATGCCCGGTTTATTTATTATAACATAAACTTATGTTTCTTAACATGCTGAAATCAACTTTCGTAAATAGTAATTATTGAACCAAAAATATAATTAGAGAATTTAATAAGGAATGGAAGAAGTAAATTTCCTGTGTTTTATTACTTAATAATAATCATTGGCCCAATAAGTCATAAAATAAAGTTTAATAACCAATAATGAAAAAGTAGAATTTCATCATACAAATTTGTATATTGATTGCTGGGGTGATGGCCAGACATGAACTTCAATTTAAATATTATTTGTTGGTTGGTAGTTATGACTGTTGGAGCAGTATTTTAATTTCATATATTTGACATTGAATATTTAATTAGATGAGTTACACCACGGATGCCCGATTATCCGGACCGCCATAATTTATTTTGACTACCTTGAAAAACAATAAAAAAACATACAAAATTATAATAATATATTTTTATTACATGACCGATTAATAAACGCAATAACTGAAACACATAATGGAATGGAATTAATGATATGACGTTTATACTGAAAAATTACAAAAAATTGAGATACGTAGGTAACCCACACAGTGAAATTATGTACTAAAATAGTTCGTTCAAGTTTGTTTTTTTCTTACTGGTCCGCTCCTGATGAAGCCATTGTGTCAAATCAGCAGTTGGTTATCACCCATTGACACAGCATAGTCTAAATATAACTATTATTTCGTTGCATCTCTGGTAATAGTTTTAGAGAACTTTTATTAACTTTTGATAAATGAATAGTCAAATAACAGACAAAATTAAATTAAATACGGCACAACGTTCCTGCAATCGTCAGGTGATTAAAAATGCAACGACAGCCGCAGAAATAAGGTGACGAACTCTGAAGTCTGAAACACCTGACGAAATCAAGAAAGATTGCCGAAACTTTGTCTGGCATTTAATTTAAATTTTTGTGTGTTATTTTTCTATTTACTTATGTAATTACCATACTGCTAACGCAGACGTTTTATATTTTATAACTTTATTGTACTATTTTTACGTGGTTTATGCAATTGTTTTTTAGGAGAAAATTTACTGGAGGTAAATTCGTACATTTTTAAAATGAAATTTATTTGTACCGAATCTTTCAAATGATGCAAACATTTTGTGCTGAAGTAACTATCTAATGATATAAAAGTCATTCACAGCAAAAGTATAATTGGGGATGAAGAAAATAATGTTGTAAACGCAAATATGGTTCCCTGATTCACTGGAGTGTTCATCCCGTATATATTTAGAATTAAAGGTCTCTTAAGTACTTTCTTATAATACTCAAAAAGGTCCTAATCTCATGACGAAACGTATTTTGAATAATACTAATTTTTATGATGAAATTATAATTTTTTTTGTTAATTAAATTTCATTTTCTTTCTTGTTTGGCCAATCATAATTATGATATGGAAGGATGTCAGATAATTTTTAATTCAGGTGTTTTATTTACTACTAGCTGGGATTCTAGTGCTGATATATACATTTTGACTCTAATTCGGTTACTTTTGCGTTATTATTATGTACCGCACTTCAACCCGTATCTGTAAATGTGCTCACCTTCCGTGCCGAAAGGCAGTATAAACATGTTCAAAAAAATTGTCTCCGTCAACCCCCGTTACTGAGGGTTAAAAATAAAGTTTAATGTCATAATTAATCTCAGACACACCCATAAATCCGAATTTATCTCGAATCTCGGCTGTTTTTGCAATATTTTTATTTAACTCCCCTCCACCCGAATCCCTAAGCGTGGTCCATGCCAAAATGGGGTTGGAAATGTAAAGAAACAACACGGGTAGAAATATTATCAATCTAATTAACCCTGAAAATATTTATTCACCGCAAATATCGGCCGTTTTAGCATGCTTGAATATTTCCTCCCCCGCTCCTGGGGGGGTGGTATTCGTGTCTCCTGGTCACATGGAAAACGTGTACGAAATTTGCTGGACGGGTGTAGATTTGTATGCGGAACGTACACACGACCCACACACACAAACAAACTATTTTATTTATAAGAAAAAAATACGAGCGTTTTCGCCTGTGTTTCCCATTATCGTGTTCAATATTTTCTACAGAAATTATATTAAAAAAATAATAGTTATTATTACATATAAGTAAATAGATTAATAGAACAGCCTTGATTAAACCATGTCAATTCAAAAATATTTTAATGAATTCGCTTTGAGATGATTCTCGTTTCAGTTACAGATGAGATTCAACCTGTAAATACTCCATCTGTTTCATTTTGATTCAGCCAACCAGGAAAAAAACTCAATTTTTTATTTTACGATATTATTTATATAGACAAAAAAGGTAATATAAATACCACACAACGTTTCTGGGATCCTTGTCCCTTTTGTCAGATGCGAAGAAGAGCGTTTTCGTCGCTTTTGAGTGTTGTCAACCGACCAATGCAGTTGTTTCCCTAGTCTCTTCTTAGCACCTGACGAACGAAACAAGGATCCCAGAAACGTGTGGTATTCATATTACCTTTATTTGTCTGTATTGGCTGTCTTTCTTATTCATTATTTTCAATCAGACGTAAATTTTTTCATATTATTTATATAATTAAAAAATATTTATTGATTTAGAATTGTATAAACCGGGAAATATACTGGGAATGTGTGTTAACAAACTTTAATCCACCCTTCAATTGCGCTGAAAATGTATTCTCGACTATTACGTCGTCCCTTCAGTTTCTCGGACCAATCAGAGTTCGATATTCAACCATTTCTCCACTCCCTTTAGATGACGAATGTTGACTGTTTACGTTCCGGGCCCCATTTATTTTTAAGGCCAATCAGGGCTTGACCCTCAAATCCTCCATCAATCTCTCGTGATTGTCATTGGACGATTGTCTACTACATTGTTCCGACCATTCACGTTAAACTTGAGTTGATACAAGCCTAAACGTCAGGGAAAATGTCGCAACATCTCAGTTAATGATTGTTATTTATATATTTATTTTCCCTTTACATTTCAATGTGAATTAATAAACCTCATTCAACCCTTCAATGGCAATTAAAATGTATTTAGAAGATGCTCAACTGTCCGCCTTCTCGTCCATTTCTCTGACCAATCAGAATTCAATTATTGTTTAGCGCCAATCCGGACTTGACCCTCAAATCCGCCATTAATCTCTCGTGATTGTCATTGGACAATTGTCGTCTTCATTATTCTGAACATTCACGCAACACTTGAGTTAATACAAGTCTCCAAGTACGGGGAAAATGTCGCAGCATCTCAATGAATGATTGTTATTTATATTTCTGGGTGCCTGGCGTTGCCCGAGATGCCATTTATCCATAACCCCAGATTTTACTCAAATCTATGTAGCTTTTGCGTTATTTTTATGTAACCAAACTCGACCCCTGTCCCTAAATGTGTTCACCTCCAATTCCAAATTGTGTTGAACGCATTGACCCTGAAATAGTTTTATTCGACGAATGTATCGCCGTTTGAACATGTTCGAGAATTTCCACCCCCGCTACTGAGGGTTAAGCAAAAATATGCCTGTTACATTGTTTGAAAATTTCTACCCCCGCCCCCGCGCGTTACTCAGTTTGTCACAATGAAATTCAGTGACATCCATAACCCCAGAATTGATTCGAATCTCGGTCTATTCGCGCTATTTTCATGTAACGCTCCACAAAACCCCACCCCTGAGCGTGCTCCAGTCCCATGCCAACAGGGGTTGAAATATAAACGGAGAATATTTACCGAAATATTAAATATTTAAAAGATACCGAAGAATATTTATTCGACGCAAATGTCGGCTGATCAACATGTTGGAAAATTTTCACCGCGTCCAACCCCGACCCTGGGCGTTAAATTGTCAATTGAATGCCACAATTAAACTCGGCAACATCCATTACCCTGTATTTGACTCCAATCTCGGTTGTATTCGCGTTATTTTCTGGTCTTTCCACCCCCACCACTTTCCCATGGTGTAGGGGATGAAAATTATACTAGGATAACATCGGTAGAAACACTATCAATATCTTTGACCGCTAAAAATATTTATCCGACTCAATTATCGGCTGTTTTAACGCGTTTAAATATTTCCACCCCCGTGCACTTCCTCTCCCGGGGGTGGTAGAACGGTATCAGCCCGACAGTGTTTGTTTCCTGATCGTAAAGAACACGTGTACGAAATTTGGTGAATCGGTGTAGACTTATATAAGGAACTTACAAATATACAAACATACATACTTAGAAACAAACAAACACTCTGCTTTATTTATTAGATTTTTATATTCATGTGAATGACTTCGTAATTTATTCAAAATTAAGGGAAGATGCTCCAATTTGGCCTGTCGTGGGTTTCAGTCCTGTTATGATCCGGCGGATAATTGAAAAAAAAAGTCACATTTCAAATTAAGGAGGACACCATGTAAGTCCTACTGTGTTTTTGAATGTAAAATAATATTTTATTATATATTTGTATCTATATTTACGAAAGGTCTTCTCATATTAGCCGGTTACCATGACAACCGGAAAGTGTGCTCGCTGACATGCGTTTCCTTTGACGACAGCCGCTAAAGTGTCAGACCTAAACCCGCGAAAATAGCGTACGACGTGATATATGCGCGAAATGTAAGGATCGCTCGACGTTTCGTCGAGTTCACGGGATTCAACGCTCCTTCGCTTAAATCCGGCACAAAATTTACGCTGCATTGCGGTCACAACGGGGTCGTAATTATCCGTAGCCAAGTCGTGACCAACGAAACGGAACGTGAGCGAAAAGGGGCCCATTCGTAGATGTCGCAATTTGTCTTCTTCCTTGTGACAGCCCAAAACTCGCCATGGAATTGCTAGCATCCAAGAACAATGTTCCATTTCTTTCTGTAACAGCAACACCCGTTTACTTTTACCGATGTAACAAAATAATGTGGCTAGGTTAGAGTAAGATTCTTGATATTATTTATTTACTTATATGAATTACGATCCTCTGAAAATAACAGAATGGAAAATTAATATCGTATTGGAACGTAAATAATTAAACGTAATATTACTTGGTATCAGATTTCAGAAATATCGTTTTATAGGCATATGTAACAAAATCCGCGTAAATAAATATGTAAAAAAGATTTAATAGGATATGTTATTGGATAAATTAAGTTAAAAAATACAGTTGAATATCAAATAAACGAACCAAATATGTTATCTGAGAAAGATCTCCAAGAATGAAAAAAAACCGATGTGACCTTGTGAGCTGTACCTATTAAAATCAGACAAATGTAAGAGTTTTAATTAAATATCAAAGACGTGCATACATGTGTATGATTTTCATTAATTTCAGACCTAAAAAATAATATTAAAGTTTAATTTATCTTGATAAAAATAGGAACGAGAACAGATTCTGAGTGAGTTATAAGAAAAGTTAAACGATAAAATTGCAATAGTGCAAACAGAAAAATAAATTTTCATTTTTAATAACAACCATAAAATTATAGATGAGACAGAATAATTAGCAGAAATTATTTCCCGGTTTTCCATTGCCTACATCGGTTTTAGGTAAAGAGCTTTAAGCATAACAGACGTTGAAACGGATTTCTTAGCGCGGGAGAATGTGGAGTATGGTACAGAAAACGGATAAGGTAAAAAATAGGTCAAAGACAAAAATATAGTGAGGAGAACTAGGAAACCAACGATCCGATCAGGAAACAAATTCCTGCCTAATGCAGGTTTTCTAGGGCTCCCGTTAACCCACAGCAGCCTTGTTCACCCTAAGACAACCATTTTTATTTTTTAGGGTAACAGGCTACATGAGGATAATCCACATGGTGGCAACTCCGCTTTAATAGCATAAGAAGGGATTTGAAAGGGGGATTCCGAAAGGGTAGAGGAAGGCAGCCAAGGATTAACTAGGGCCCCCGGGCTATGGTTTAAGGATCCTACCCGGCAATTCGCCTAAAAGTGATGCAGGGAAAACCCTAGAAAAACCTGCATCAGGTATTTCGGGCATTTGGTACTTGTCCCACGTCCTTCCGATGGCGGGAGAGGGGTTAGCTGTGGGGTCGCAGCTTTCCCCTCTCCGTTCCTTGACCGGTTTAGGAGGCTGCTGGCCGACTATTCCAATAGGAATAGCGGACAACTCTTACCGTATGCCCAAGGTCTGCGACCTCGGAAAATACACCTATCAAACCAGGCCGAGGTGCCTCGGCATGTGGGGGGAACCTTAGTTTAAAAAACCAGAGAGATGTGAAGGCATTCCCAAAGGTAGCCTCCGCCAAAGCTCTCTGGGAAGGTTCACCTGCGAGAGAACTCTCTCGTATTATATATTATTTTGTATAAATTCAGTGAAAAGCTCACTAAACGGCAAGGGAAAGAAACAATAGAAAATCTGAATCTGTAACAGTATTGTGTCATGAAACTGAGAATGCGTTATTGCAATAAGTTACTTTATTGTCAGACATCACGTGGATTTACTGAGGGTACCGTTCGGAGATGCCCGACGTTCTGGCACGAGGAAAAATGATTTCATCTAAATATTAATTTCAGAAACTGTAATATATTCTCTTTGGCAGCAGAACACTCGTATATTATTACTGTTAGCTGAATCAGCAAACGGCATTTGATTATTAGAAAATGGGAGAGAATCTTACCACGAATACAAACTTGTTAGTGTCAGTGGAAGTCTTGTTTAAATTTCTGGTGATAATTATTTCTGAACAATAATGACGATTTTAACTAGCTGGGTGCCCGGCGCACCCCGGTTTGTCATATATCCATTACCGCCGATTTTACTCCACCCTCGTTTGCTTTCGCATTATTTTTACTACGCACCTCGATCCCCCCTCCGTAAACGTTCTCGCATCCCACGCCGTAAGGTGTTGAAATTATACGCAAACAATATCGGTAGAAATTTTATAAATCTCATTGACCCCATTCCACGTAAATATCGACCATTTAAAATTTGTTTTAAATTTCCACCACTGATTACCCTAGTTGGGGGAGTCAAACAGCAAGTTGAATGTCGTAATGAAACTCAGTGGCAACCATAATCCTGGATTCGTCTCCAATCCCGATTGTTTTTGCGTTATTTTATGTAATGCCTTATTATAAGGGTGCTCCCCTATTTTACTCAGAGAACATGTAGATAAATTTTATGAATCTCACTAATCCGGAAAAATATTTATTCGACAGTGTTTGTTTTCTGCTCACAAAGAACATGTGTACGAAATTTGGTGAATTTTGCTCCACGCGAGTACATACATACATACAAATAAACACTATTTTATTTATTAGAAGAATTTAATAATCATTATAGTAATTTTGTATGTGAATTCCTGTTTGGTTATTGAAGACTTTAAACTGCCAGCAGTAATGCAGCCAGCAGCCTATCTCTGTGCTGATAATATAATTTTTGTTTCGCCTCCTTACACTCCTCATAAAGCTCAACAAACTGCCTCATTTCTGTGATAACTGCAGCTTAGTACATACAACACTGCCAACATGTGTGGTGGACCTTTCCCAGCCTAATGAAAGTTGTTCACCCACATTAGACCAAGTGCAACACCATCTCTTCATTTTTCAAGATGCATTATTACTTTCTAGACGCATAATTAATTTTATTGTTTCGATGGAATTCCCGGTGGTTCTTCCTGAATAATTACCTTCCAGAAAAATAGAGGATATGGAATTCATAGACGATTTTTTTTTTGGAAAGTAGCAGTTTGCAGTTGAATGTGGGCATTCAGTGACGGCCGGAATTGATTATAAGAACTATAAGAACCAACATTCTACAACAAAACGTATTGTCGAGTAGACACACTAACGCTATACCGCAGAGCAAAGGAAATCTACGGATTCTCAGACCCAGCGTGGTAGACACGAACTTCCAGCTACGACCGAACTCTGAAGGACAGAAAAATAGAAAATAATCAATTACCTCTCCTGTCCAAGGTATAATTTTAGTTTTCAATATAGTCTCCGTCCTTTTCCACCGCTTTTGTCCACCTTTTAACAAGGGAACGTATTGTACTGTGAAGAAAAGCGTGGTCTTACTTCCTAAGCCATCGACGCACGGACGTTTTCAAGACTTTTTCCTTTCAGCTTCGTTACAGCGACGAATCCAACGCCGAACAGTGCTGACATCCACTGTTGCATCACCATACACATTTTTTCGCCTTTCATGAATGCGAACGGTCGTTTCACTTTGCGCATTTAAGAATTCAATCACAGAACGCTATCTAATACGTACGTCAATGTCAGCCATTTTGCAAGAGGGAGCAATGCTGCCACCCGTTGACTTAGGACGTTGTCGCTACAGTGGATTGGAGAAGAATGTTTGAGAAATCGCGCCAAATTCAAAATTTTTACATAACTAACTTATTAAAGGCTAATAATATAGGAGGTATTACTTATTCAACCACCCTTGTAGTATCCAGAAATTTAGGGAATGATTTTAAAGTACACTTGCTGACACTGACTTTTAAGAGTATCATATAATATAAAAAAAACATGCTCACACTTTAAATTGATATTAAATTTGAAAATAATTTTTTATATATTTGAAACATGCATAATTTTATTTAAAGATGTCACATCTTCCTATCCATTAACAATTAATAGAAGGATTAAAATATAATTCTGTTGAGCCTTCAGAGGTTATGTAGAAGACCAAAGCAGAGATCGTACGCGACGTTGTGTGACGTCTGAGGTTTACGGAGTACTGGCATTAGTCTAACAGTCGTATAATACGAATATTTGCAAATTAGTCATGTGTGTAGCTTGGGCAGTTCCGTTCAGCTGTTGCGCAAACAGTTTTTCAGGAAGGCAGTTCCGATTACCTCCTTGCAGAGTGGAGCTCATATCTGTGGCTCTGTAGCAGGTGTTTGCAGAGGCTGCCCCTCAGAAGCGCAAACAAGACGAGTGGGCTTCAAAGTGACCGCAGGGCACAGATCCAGCGGCGGAAGTGCCTCAGGTGTCAGCCAACTTACTGACAAACAAGCTCGATTTCGAAATCACTCGTAAAACCTAAAAACATTATTTAACATAATCATTAATGTTACTGTAGTTTGCATACCGGGAGACAATAGTCAAACAACATCTTTTTAATTATAGTTTTTCAGGACTTTTCTCCTTCATACAGGATAAGAGTATTAAATGAATTTCGTGTAGAGATTTTCAATAATTTATAAGTATATAAATCATTTACAACATAATGAGTAAAGCAGAAGGAAGTACATATTTGACATTATGATTCCGCTATTCCATTTATAAGGTTATTTTGGTACTATGGGTACTTTTTAGAATTATTGGAGATTTATGAAATTTATTAATTTTTCTATGTAACAAATTTTATTGATAGATTTTTAAATTAATAACTTAAAATTTCTAACATGGTCTCTTTCCCTCATGGTGAACTCGGCGGGAGATATTTTACATATTCTGTGGATATTATATTTCAAAATGTTTATCTGTTACTCATTATTTGGTGGAAAATGTCGTCTTCGCTCCGTTGTCTGTAGGCGGCTTTTCCTCGCTGTTCCTGTTTTACTACTCCTGGAACAAATTGCTCACCTTGTTTGTACTGTTCTTGGTTTCTCATGTCTGGCGTACCTAAACAACTCAAGGTATTTTATTGCCTCTTATATTAACTTAACTAACAGCGACTACTGCATCACCTTCTTACCGCCTCCCTAAGAACTGAAACGAAAGACTTATCTGAAATTAATGTTACGAAAGGATGCATACATTTTTAATTTTTCCCTTCTCAAGGCCCACCCCGAGTACTAAATATTCTTCTCCAACAATCCTGACCCTGTAATACTTTAAGCTACCTCACCCCAACAATTCAGCACGCAGCTGACAGTTAAAATTTCGCGTCGCGGACCCCGACAATGCAATTTATCAGTGGCGTATCGGCAAGCCAACGTTATTAATTACATCCTGACCTAGGATATGTTACAAACCTCTTTGCCTTGCATTTTTCCGATTATCTGTATGTTTGAAACGCACTTCCTCTAAATTTATTTTAAAAATACTTCTACTTTACGAAATGACTTTAATGACTCATACGTGCTGAGAAATAACTTCGATAAATAACTTAATAATCTCTTAAGGGCTTATTGTTGTCATGAAATTAATATGACATAATTTTTTAGATTTTCAGAACCAAAGTTATCAAAGAACTCTCATCCACTCAAATATAGGATATTGAAATCATTTCAACTCAATCCAGTGGCTGAAACACACCTAGTAAACAATATAACAACTATCTTCAGAAATGGTTCGGAAAAAAATGGTTCTAGATTTTTTGCACTATGTCCTTTCCTCCTTTTGTTACAGGACTGCGGAGGGGAAAACGGATAACATCTATGAATATAATACAATTGTGAACACGCGGCTTCACAATCAAATAACGTGCACTCAACAGCGGAAGACATCCTCTACGTCGGAATCTTCCTTATTCCTTATTCTGAGAAGAAGAAAAAAGCAGTTTATAGGAACAAAATTACGGTCATGACATTTATCACATATAAGGAAAAATTAACATATAAATATTAGATACGAAATTTCTCTACTGTAATGAAGAAGTCGTGAAAACTCAACACGTCATTATATTAGACAGAACAGGAACACTGATTTTAATTAATACAGTTTGTGAAATATAATGCATTCATCGAAATTTCTGGAGGTGTTAAAGATTCATATCATTTTAATTGTGAAATGTATCAGCAAATCTGCTCATAATACGGAGTTATTATTTATCGTAAATAAGGAAAACGTGAGAGGCGTGTCAAGAATTAATGCAACCTTTTATGGATCGCTGTTTTCATGATATGAAAATTGACAGTTTGTGTCACTACTAACTTTCTCATCAATCGAGGCTATTTGTATATTATTTTTCGCGTATTTCATGAAGTAGTTTAGGTTTGGGTAGTTTCTCAATTTCAATGAAAATGGTTCCTATATTCAGGGAATACGACTGAGGGAACCGTCACACTTTCAAATCAAAAGTGTGTCAAGTAAACGTGGCATCGTGCCAGTTAGTTACGGCCCGTTAATGGCTAAACTGAATGAAATATAAATAATAGTTTTTTTTTATAATTTTGTTCATATCTTATAGTATATGGTCCAAACAAATGGAAAAGAGTATTACGAATAAATGACATGTAACATTATTTTTCTTTTAGAATAGGAAGTTCATATTTAACTGTAGCATATTGTAATAAATTGGGTCTGAACTGGAGTGAAATACACTCGTAGAAATTTTGTTTCTTAGAAGATATGCAAGATAAATACCGAAATTATGCAAAAAGGGTCTCCATGATTATTTGAAAATCCACCTGTAATTAGGAAAATAGTGGGAAGATGGTCAGACATACGTCTTGAAATTCAAAACACGCTTGCCAAAAATAGGTACAGTGTGGTTTTTGAAGAACTTGTTTATTGTTTGCAGAGAATTTCTTGACTGAAATCTTAATATTAAAATGAATAAATTTACGCCTGATTGAAAATAATGAATAAGAAAGGTTGCCAATTCAGACAAAAAAGTGATAATATAAATACCACTCAACGTTTCTGGGATCCTCGTCCATTTTGTCAGGTGTGAAGAAGAACCTAGAGCGACACAACTGCACTTGTCAGTTGACAAATCATTGGCTTTTGAGTTTTGTTATGTGGCAAGTGCAGTTGTGTCGCTCTAGGTTCTTCTTCACAACTGACAAAAGGGACGAGGATCCCAGAAATGTTGTGTGGAATTTATATTATCACTTTTTGTCTGAATTGGCTACCTTTCTTATTCATTAAAATCTTAATATATTCTAATTTAATGTTGGGGGTGGTGGTGGTTGATTTTACATAAAAATTTATTTTATTATTAAGGGTTTACAAAAATTTAACAGGGTCCTTTTTTTTAATTGCATCTAGGTAAATTAAAAATTTATTCACTCTTCAGTTAAAACTTTGGATGATTCACTTTAACTACATTCAATATTCCAATAAATTTCTAATACGTCAAACAGGCCACCTTCAGGGCGATTTTATGAGACTCGGAATATAAACCGAAAAAGAAAAGTAGTCGTATGTGAAGGCATATACGTGCGGCACAAATCTCAATTATTTAAGTCGCAGACAGAAATCCACCTGTTAAGCTTTTGTAGTCGGCTTCCCCACGCAAACCAGACAATTTTCACCGGAATTTCTGGCAGCTTCCTCCTTTACACTTCCTCGTTGGCGTAACAATTCTTAGCGTCTCTAGATAGATTCTTCTTCCGTCGGTCGGTTTTTTTTCTTCAAAATGAAAAAAATTGAATATCACTTTTTTGTTTGAATTTTGCTATCTTTTTCATTAACTTTTTTATTCTACTCCAAGTGAACTCTATATTTCACTCCAAGTTACAGCTGTGAACTGTCCTCTGCAAGAACATCTTTCGAACTCTTTTTTTACTCCTACACTTTCTCTCTTCCCAGACTTCTCAGAGTTATAGATAGGAACTGTCCTCTCCATTATGTGGACTTGTTTCCTCGCTTTGTCTATCTTCCAGCTCGACTCTCTTCTTTCCGCATCAGAGGGTGGAGACCTCTTCTCGCGTTTGATTTCAGCCAATCTGCGTCGATTTTACACTCTCACCTTTTGGAAGGGTTGACATTCGGGGATTTTGGTCAGGCAGGGTTCTCCCATAATCCTCGTAACCCCGTCACCTCGGCTCCAAATTTCCAGCAAGCCTTAACTCGACTCAGGGTACACAGGCGTTTTTTATCCAAATATTAAAAATTAATCTTGTATTAATTTGAGGAGTGTGAATATTTGTATGCGTGTGTATGTTCCACATAAAAATTTAAAGTCGTGTTACTTACGAGGAGGGAATAAACGCTGAGGAGTGGAATGTCGGTGGGAGTGGGTGGCATTAAAATATTGCAAAAACAACCGAAATTGATGTTGAATCCAGGTTTATAGAAGTAGTGAGTTTAATTCTGATATTCAACATGCAGGTTCAGTTGAAGCTCAGGGGGTCACACAAATTTATTCCGATAACGACCTAAATTGATGTGGATTCCTCATGTTTGAATCTTGCTGAGGTGAATACTGACATTCATAATGATGATTAAGTTCAAGGTATGTTCCTTCAGTGTGCAATAGAAAATTGGTTCATGGAATATGTATATCAGTATGGGAGGATGGAAGGTTTAAATTATAAACTTTCTCAATTGTCCGATATTTGTATCGAAATAAAACTCTAGGCTTATCTGACTTTGATAGTGACATTCACAATGCAGGTTAAATTGAAGTTTAACTCTCCTCGGCATGACTTAGAGGAGAGGGGTAGAAAAAGGAGAAAATATTTCAAAACAGCCCATATAGTGTCTATTCCATAGTTTTTTTATGACGTTGAGATAAATAGTGACGCTCTCGATACCAGTTAAATAATGTGTAGACCAAGATTAATTCTGGCTGATGTTAATAAATACCTGGACACCGCCGGGCACTCAGCGAGTTGTGTGTAAAAATGCAGAAGTCGACAGTCCAAGTATATTGGAGATATAAGCTCCAATGTAGATAACAGAGAGGTATGTAGATATTTGATAGAGGAGAGTATTCACGACAGTCATCATATTGTAAAGAAGTGTCGACTCCAACGACCGCAGACACCATCTATTGAAATTATTTCGACAGGTTCACACATTAAACTACCGTGAACGACGTAATTCGAATACATTAAGGCCATGTTTATACTTTCCTTATATTTTTACTTTGTTAATTAGTAGCTTAAAAATGGTTCATTCACCTACATGAGTAACCTGAGCTGTATGTTAATTATTTAAATATTACTTAATTATAATTGCATTAAGTCTTGATGCCAAACAAATATTTGTTAAACGCCTTTAAATATATAGATGAATAATGTTTTACGTAGGTCACGACTTTCTAATCGATGCTTAGAGAGCATATTACAAAATGAAGAAGATCCCGTGGGTTGACAGGAGTGCCGCAACCTTCGAGGCAAAGTCCCCGATTGTGCAACACATCCCTTATTCTTCAGTTCGCGCATCTGAAAGAGGAAAGAAGGGCAGGGAGTTATTGGTTTCCTTTCGACTCGTCTGGCGGATCACTCTTGTTTGGAGAGCGCTCAATAACGGCATTCCACCATGTTTACTACAATCCTTTTGAAGATCTTTCATTTCCGAGGCATTCTCGCTGCCGTCTTTTCCTCTTCTTTTCTCTGGAATAATTGGCGGCGTGGGGGGGATTAGGCGGCAGAATGCCTGGATCTTGGACGTGTTTATTCTCCTGATCCTCGTGTCCTCTTAGCTCGTCGTCCAGCGTTGGCGACTTCCTTTCAACATCACCGTCCCCTCGAAAGCCTTTGCTTCCCACAAAGCACCGCGAAATTGATGAAGCTGCTGCGTAAATTAAAGAGCGAGCAACCAATAAAGGTTCATTAAATATAGTGCAACTTTAGTATTTCATTAAATAGAGAGAGTAACTTTAGTCATTACACGTTTATCGTAATCTCATTGAACTCACAATTTATTAAATCACAAAACAGTAAGGTCGTAATACCTGAATAAGAAAAGAAGATAAAAAAATTATATTCAATGTAAACGACGAAGATAATATTTTTAATAACTTTGCTGTTACATGGCACTTTTTCGGAGAAGACAAAAAACATAGTTGGAGATCTTATAGAATCATATAGAATGTATATGAATCGGGGCATACTCTCATATTAATTCAATTTATAGGGAAAATAATCGTTTAAAAAACACTTAACACTGCATACATCTGGTGAACTCAGGCGAAATAGAAGAATTTAGGACAGGTGATAGGAAAGTATTCGTTTCCGTCCCAGAGACTGAAAATGTGAGAGAAGATAGAAAGAATAAGGTGTAGACAGGCTATGTATAGGGTAATCCACATAGTTTTTTTAGGGTAACAGGCTACGTGGGGATAATCCACATGGTGGCAACTCCCCTTTAATAGCATAGGAAGGGATTTGAAAGGGGGATTCCGGAAGGGCAGAGAAAGGCAGCCAAGGATTAACTAGGGCCCCCGGGCTATGGTTTAAGGATCCTACCCGGCAATTCGCCTAAAAATGATGCAGGGAAAACCCTAGAAAAACCTGAATCAGGTAGGTCGGGCATTTGGTACTTGTTCCACGCCCTTCCGATGGCGGGAGAGGGGTTAGTTGTGGGGTCACAGCTTTCCCCTCGCCGTGCCTTGACCGATTTAGGAGGCAGCTGGCCGACTATTCCAATAGGAATAGCGGACAACTCTTACCGTATGCCCAAGGTCTGCGACCCCGGAACATACACCTCTCGAAACAGGCCGAAGTGCCTCGGCGTGTGGGATCCTTAGTTAAAAAAATCGGAGAGATGTGAAAGCATCCCCAAAGGTAGCCTCCTATCATCTGGAATCCACTTAGTGGCAACTCCCCTCTTATAGCATAGGAAAGGGAGTGAAAGAACAGTGAGTGAGTGAAAGAAAAGGTTTCTGTAACTAATCGTTATTATTTCCCATAATAGGTACTTGTTTAAAAAATAAACCACTATTTTTTAATTCTACCCCCACAAAGGTTATAATTTCGCTTAATTAAATATGAAAATTGCCTTACGGAATTATTTAATGTGAAATTACTCGAAGGTAAAAGAAAAATAAGGTTTACCCTTATCTAGATTTAACTGAGTTATGCCGAAAGTATTCACAATTACATAGAGGACGAAATAATCTACCCTTTTATTTCTCTTTAATTAACTAATTCATAATACGATCATGTAGGAAAAGTTTTAGGACGAATTAACAATTGAAAAAAAAAAGTTCAACGGATAGATACTTGTGATCACTTAGACGAAATCTCTATAATTAATCTCGTATTTGTAGTTCATCTTTACATTTCATTCAACAAGGAATCCGAAAGTGATGTCGAGTAAATTCTTATTTGTTTGTGTCAGGCTGACTTTATTTGCATCTCTTAGAAACCAACAGACATCTCAGGAGTGATACCTAAAGTTATGTTGAATATGTGCTATTCTATGCACTAAGAATTAAGATAGGCTAAAAGTTGAATAAACGTTCTTGGTAGAAGATGACGGCAGTGCTTTCGTCCGTCGAAACGTCGCGCTACAATCGCTGTTTGACCCGGGTGGAAATCCGAGAACGTTTCCTTCAACTTTTAGCCTATCTTAATCTGAATTTTTTTGCATCTGTGGACAGGTTAAAAGAATCCTGTCCTTGCTTTCTGTGAGTCAACCCCTCGGGCCAGATTTTTCTGTTCTCCGGTCAACATCAGAATATTTATTTTCTGTGCTTCTTTTTTATTATTTTTTTCAATAAAGAATATTTAAGCGTCATTCTCAGGGTATTCTAATTGTACTGAAAACGTAACTATCGAATAAATGTGAATTATTCATAAATCAGACCTAATTATATATATATATATATATATATATATATGTTGCATATGTGTAACATCATGAGCCAAATTAACCTTAGTCACGTTTGATATATATATATATATATATATATATATATATATATTCGTGTTGTATTCACAAAAATACATCTTAAAAATTTAGTTTTAAAAAATACAAAAAATCATGCTGGTAAGGGTTAAATAGTAATAAATTTGACAAATTTAAAACTCAAATTTGGTTTGGAAAATTTATTTTTATTTTTTAAGGAATACTTAAAAAAATCTTGGTTATCAAGAGTAGTTTTAAAATTATGTACGTCATGTAAACTGACGCTAGAGTTGAAGTAGACATTTTCATGTTTGACATGTGCATGTCATTTAAAAAAACTTGAAGTTTGCATGAGTGAATCCTTTAAAAAAAAATTAACATGCTTATCTTAAGACAGGAAATGTCTGTTTTTGTTGAAGAGAGTGTATCTGATGAACACACTGTGGCAATCACCTGCGCCTTTCATGTCTCTCTATAGGCAATTATGTGCGGTGGGCGGCGGCGACTCATCCAGGTCGATTGTGGCACTGCAGCAGAGGTTGGACTTTGCTGCTCAATGTCGCACAATTACTATTGTGATGGGCGTTAGTGTCCGAAATGTTTCATATTAAATCTAATGTCACTCAAATTAACATACAAACTCATACCGCGAAAGCCAACAATAGCTATGATTCTTGTTAGACTCACTTCTTTGGCGCCCATTTGTGATTTTATTAAATGCGACCATTGCGACTGAAAAACCGCTGGCTTTGTTATGGACTTCGTTGAAAACATTTGTGGGTATTTTATTCTGGCCACAGAAAAGCGTCGGCAACGACGGAACTGCGTTCATTCTCTTTCATGCCAAAGAGTAATGAAGGGTGCGTTCTATATGTTTACGATGATCTTCGGGAAATATTTATCCGTATCACATTATCCATAAAGCCTTCAAAAAAGCCGGAAGTACCTCCTTACCAAAGCCAAAACCTACCAACGGCCGAACATATATGAAAAAAAAAAAACAGTTGCATTATTAACAATTGGAACTATTTTCACTCCAATCAATAAATCTGACGCTGTCTTTTCCATTCTTTCGAGGACGAGACATTCAGAAAAATCGCGATCTTCGGAAAAGAACACCAGAATATCTTTCAGTTAGGGCAAAGTGACTAAACGCAAATTATCTGAATATTCTTAGTATTTCGGCCACCGGTTTTCCTTTTCTCTGCACACAACGAATCACTTCAAAACGGAAACATTTTAGAAAAACAAACGTTTTATATATCTTCCAACGCCATTTCCTAACCTAATCTCAATCTCCCAGAAATTTGGAATTCTATATCAAACATCCACTTAACAATGCCCATCTTGTAATCGTCCCGACGTAATTCAGGGCTACTTAATAAATCTATAGCAAACGCCGAATATTCTTGAATTAGATCCGAAGGCCTCGAAAGTCTCGCGTCTCCCCGCTATGGACTGAGTTTAGTAGAAGTTTTACTTTTGCTTTTGAGTTTGTCACTTGGTTTGTGAGGTTTGTCGTTCGTGCGTCTCTTGCCTTCTTGAAATACCTGACGATAGAAACAAGGGTTGCAGAAACTTTGTATGGTAATTATTTTATCACTTAATTTTGTCTGTTAATTGGATAACAATACCATTTAATAGTTAATACATATAAAATTTATTTATAATACATGAATTAAAGAATATATCGGGAGGTTTGATTATTATATACTGAAGGGGATACATTGTAATTTATTCGTAAATTTTGTTATATTAGGTTGAGTTTCTGGATTACCACGTGTATAGTTTGAAATCGTCACAATTATTGCAGTATTTTATTAATTACACTGTTGTTATGAGATGTAAACGTAATTAAGCATATTTGACGTTTAATAGGCGCAACACATTTAACTTTTTTTCCGATTAGCCTCGTTATTAATTTCTTAGACATGTTAAATGCTCAAACGTTGGACGTCGCAACTAATGAAAATCTGATACCTTCGGCATAAATGACGACAGAGCTGTAATAAAGGGGTCAGTCAGACTTTATTTTATTGTGAAGGAAGATACCTTAAATTGCGAACATTCGGACACGCCGTCGAAATAACGTGTGATTTACATTTTAATTATCTGCAATCAAAAAGAAATTATCACAAGTGTTAAGAAATTAATATCACGTGTTTGTCTGTAACGATTAAATTAGGTTTTCAGATTTTATTTGCAGTTGCTCCCAGTGCCAGTAATTTTGATTGTTTCATAAAGATTTAATCATATAGTATTTCATAAGGTATTATGTAAGGCAATAAAAAATATCTATTTAAAAATGAATTTATTTACACACGTTATTACCGAAGAATTTTTAATTTTAAAGAATATGTGATAAATCTTTTTGACTTAGTATTGAGAAATATTTAATCAGAATGTATGAATTCATTTCCTGTAGGAGGAAAGAAAATATAATAGCAAAGAAATGAAAGAGAAAAGGGGAATTAAAATATACCTGTATTTTTTGTTAGTGGGATTAGATCGAGAAAATTAAATAAAATCGTCATAATTAAGATTGATTGACGTCACGGTGTTTGAAATAATTTACACTAAAATGTATGATAATTAAATATTATAATATGATTTTCAATTTTCACTATATTTTTGTGAATAAATGTTATTATTTGTGATGTAGAAATTACCTTGTCTCGTTACTAATCGTAACTTACAAAATACAATTAAAATTTATGTGAGAAATTGATACGTGATAAGGATGTTTGGTCGATTAACAACTAAATAATGTGGACTACATTTTATTTTAGTAAAAACAAACAAATGGAAGTTGTCAAGAAAGTAGTGGGCTCAAATTAGTTTCAGGGATACCGACTTTAAAACTTTTGAAACTGCGTTTGGGAAAGGGAATGAGGGAAACAATAGGTATAAGGAATTGAAATTCGATGTGAATAATGGATGGATATGAGTAAAAAATTCAGGTTAAAAATCGCGAAACGTGATTTCAGGCTTTGAGGCAATTTGAAGAAGGACAAAAGGTCTCCCGTTACAAAAACCATAATCCAGAAGGGTCTAAACTAACGGTTTTGACTGTTTTGATATATTTGGAGTCAATATTTATAAATAAATACATTTTGTTAACGTTTATTGTTAACTGTAGCATCTCTTACGTCATACGATAACGATCTAATTTCGATTGATGGCGTATAAAACAATTACTTTTATTATTCATAAATAACAATTTTTGATTTAAATATATTGTAATAATTAACTAGTAATAATTTACTTTAATTAGTCGTTTAATTTATTTGCCCCACGTTGAAGCGCCATTTATGTAATAATCAATGAATGGCTTTTGTTAAATGAAAAGATCGAAATTAAAAAACAAAATATTTATTTATTTTGTGGCAATAAAGATAATGACAACAAAATTTGAGATCTTTCTCTCTCTCTCAGGGCCTCTACTGGGTTTGATAATGGACACAACAAAAGATTTAAAAATCTTATTAACTGTATCCTTTAATTAAAGTTTACAATTAATCATTAGTTTTGGTTTTCTTACTTACGTAGTGTCCAGATGGTACCAGCATTCTTTTTGGTTTCGGAAGTACACTATTGCAAAATTATACACTGATTCTAAACAGCGACTATTGAAAAATATATAATTGATAAGCTCACAGGAACTCGGATGATCCTCCTGAATGTCAGCTATCTGATGTCTGCGTGCCTTACCGGAAACCTATGATTCGTAGATTTATTAGTCTTTTACTGAATTGGACGTAAACTGCAACGTATCTCCTTTACGATTTATTTTAACTGCTTATTCTTTCGGAGCGAACTAACTTTTCTTTAGCTCCTTGCTGTAGACTTAAACTGCTCTTACTTTTCAATTATTTACGCTGCAATACTTGCGGCGTTAATCTTTTCTTCGTATTAATTTACAACTTTAACTAGTTATACATTGACGATGTCTAGTCTCTGCTCAAATTATATTTCTTGTTCTGCTCCTCATAATGTATTTCCGCCATCAGCTCCTAACAATCTTTCTCCGCTAACTAATAGTTATATTACTTGTTCTGCTCCTCACGATGTTTTTCCGCAAACTGACTCCTAGTTCTCTTGAGTTTTAGCGCGCATACGCCATTTTTGACTTTTCGACAAAGCAAGTGAGCTCGCTTTTCCATTGTTGCTTTCTTCGATCAGACCGCTATAATGGATTTCTCAAACAATTCAAATTTTATGTCCAAACAATTAATGGCCTAATTAATTGGCATTAGAATATGTAAATGATTTTTTTATATTTTTGTATGTAATCAGGGAACGGATGAATATGTATGTTAAAATATCCATGTAAAATAAATTATTCAGAATGCCAGTGACTTATAAGGTTATTTATAAGGTTTAATCCACAAACGATCAGATCAACATGATGCATTTTCTAACTATTCTAATACCACTTGTCAGATATTACGACAACTCTTGTAGAACGTGATGTAAAATATATATTTAAATTGCCTTCTTGATATCAAATTTAATTTTTAAATTATCTGATTTGGATTGATCGAAGAACATTATTACAACTGTAATTAAAAAGTTATGGTGAACTTTAGTTGAATGACACTTAATGATTTGCGAGACGAATCCCATTTCCTGATTGGAGAACTACTGTGTGGGATAAGTAAAGCTAACTCATAGCAAAACTAACGTACTTGGCATTACTGGCTTGGCTGTGTTATTCGCCTACAAGACAAAGACACCCAGCTGAAATACGAGCGCGTGTAATTTCCGTCCTCTTTCTCTGTCTCTTTGTGGCATAAATCGCGAGCGGATAGAGGAGAGAGCTCACAACAACTTCTGCGGGCACCTCCTCGGGGAGGGAATGCATTTGCTTGTATCTTGCCACAAACCGTGCGAGAAATGTTATGTGGCAAACCTTAGAGGGGCTGGCAGACTTATGGACCACCATTAATGCGTGACGTGCATCTCGGACTTGGCACAACTAACAACGTAAAAGACCTGTCCGGCGCCGTCGAGTTATGCTCCCTCTGTTACCATGTTTGCAACTCGGGTCAAATTTGTAGCGGCGACACGCGCAGACATCGACAGTGAACTCGTACGGCGGCCGCACCCATATTTTAACCGAGCTGCAAGGTCCTGAGGTCGAATCATCGTCAGAAGCATCAGTCACTGAACCGCAGTGTTCATGGCAAACAGTTCCGATAAATCGCATAAGATCGAAGATTATTTATTTCGGATTTTCTGCTGTTTGACTTGGAGAAAAACAATTCTTGATGGGTAAAACATGAATATGAATTCAAATTATAGAGGAATTCAAGGAATAAAACGTTTCACATTAATGATCAATTAAATACATCAATTTATGTCTGACTAGCTCAGTCACTGAATCTACAATCAGAGGATGATGGCCATTAAATAAATCTTAATCAATTAAGATTAAGGTCGTCAGAACTGGGAGTCGAACCCGGAATCACTTTTAATTATACAGCCACTCTAATCGTCTAAGCTACCTTGTCGACCCAACCTGCGTACGATTCTGCTATTTATTTTTTTATACGACTGTAACTCAGGCTAACATACAATTTACTGTTCAAGTTCTTTTAGTGCCTAACTTAGGACTCATGAATAAATGTCTGATATATAAATTGATCATACATATAATTTTAATAATTATTTGAACAAGAATGCTGATCAATAATAAAAATATAGCCAATTACAGACAAAATAAATGATTATATAAATACCACACAACGTTTCTGGGATACTTGTCCCTTTCTTCAGGTGCTAAGAAGAGCTTTTGAGTTTTGTCAACTTACGAGTGCAGTTGTGTCGCTCTAGACTCTTCTTAGCACCTGAAGAAAGGGACATGCATCCCAGAAACGTTGTGTGGTATTTTTTTTATCACTTATTTTGTCTGTATTTGGCTATCTTTTTTATTATTAATTTTCAATTAGACACATTTTTTTTTCATTTCAAGAATGCTTATCTCCCAATAGGAATGGAACACCAAATTCATACAGTTATGCCTACAGTTAAAAAACTTCGACCTCATTTTCACTGACGGCACCAAGAACAAAGATGGAGTCAGCAGTGCCACAGTCTCCTTCAATATCCGCTCAATAAATGGCCCCGTATTCTTTCACAGTTCCCATCAAGACCACTGCTCTTCGTCACCTAATCCTCTCCGACTCCCTTTCCGCTTTAAGGAAGAAAACCCCCAATAACTCACCACGATCATCACTGAGATTCTCCACAACGTCCGGAAAGATTGCACCAAAACATTCCAGGATGTGTAGAAAATCTGACCCTCTCTAAACTAGCCGATCTCTGGAATCAAAATTAGCGTCTTTTAAACTCCAACTCAACCCACAAAGCAACTAAAAGCTTCCACTCCATCAACATCCCCGGGAAGGCATCCAGAAGAAATAAAGTTTTCCTTTCAAGAGTCATATCTGGCCACTCCAGACGTAACGAACTCACACATATTTACGAACAGCTTCCTACAAACGGTGATCTCTGAACTGCCGAATCAACTCCTGCCCTAATTTGCATCAAGACAGACACCGCATTCTCGGAAGCGACAACCGAAACAACACTGTCAAGGAAAATAATCAACTTCATGATAACAATCAATTTTTATGATGATATAGAATCAATTTTGTAACCTCTCAATTATTCCGCTGTAGCTTAAGTGACCCCTCAACATTTCGATCGCTAATGACCTCGCAGTAAATAAAACCTTAAATAAAGCCATTATAAAGAAAAGAATGATTACTCTCAATAAGCTCAGCTCGAAAGCTTAGTGAATTTAATTAATCAATCATCGAAGCTCTCTGTTTTATGGGAATATGGGAATATTCTTATCTAACAATTATTGAGTATAGTCTTCGTAATTCAATAAGAGGATAATGCCAAGTGAAAACCTGCTTATCCTTCAACGCAATATTTCTTTTCATTTTTGACATTCATACCTTCTTTCTTAAACATTGGATCAACATATAGACTGAACACAGGTGTTGATTAAGTCGACAACTGTATCGTTTCAAAGGCCATTACCGATTTTCTGCTGTCATCTCTTGCCTTTTTTTTAATGTGTACCTTCGTCGTCGACTTTGTATACAAGACACGTCATTATGCGTGCAAATAACACCGATAACGAACTTGTAACAACAAAGGGTTCTGTGAGGAGACATGACGTCGTTTATCATGGAAGAAGACTAATGTATTTCGCAAAATATAGCGATCCTTGTATATATTATGCTAACGATAAATGCCATTTCGCTTTTTTTTTTAAAAAAAACTCTGTTATCTGGACAGCTCACTTACGAAATAAATAAGAATTTGTTTTGCTTATGTATTCATGGCGCTTGCGAACTGTAAGATCATTCATAAGCAATTTCAGCAGGGTTTGAATGGTTTTTCTTCAAATTGAAATTTAATTAGTCTGATGTATGTTCTATTGTGTTTACATTTTGTCTCCAATGATTATAATCAATAAAAATTTGTAAAAAGAAAACTGTTTCATAATCTACAAAATTATTTAATTTTGATTTTAACGTAACACACATTCATCCTAGAGGAAACCAATATTATGAAGTACCACACATTTCATTTTGGACAAATTTAAGTTGTGTGTGATTATAAAACAACATACGTCAGGATGATACTGAGACAAATATTTGTTGAATAATTATATATTTGATTACACAAATTAAAATTTTGTTAATAGATGTTTTAATGTATCGATAATTCTGGAAATATTACCAAAAGCTCCGGAAAAATTCAAAAGTTCTTTTTACAAAATGTGACTCATTTAAATCGTTAGAGATAAAATTAAACACAAGCAGTTCTGATTTTCAAAGTGACTATATATTTTTTTTTGGTGTATTGATTTACTTTATAAATATTCCGAATGCTTTTTTGGAAACTGTGTCTAACTTATATTTCAGATATAATCACAATCATGCAGACTGAATCTCACACGACGCAAAATTTTTATTTATCATACATAATAATTAATTAATTATTACTTATTTAACTTTTATAAAGTATTGGTTTTTTAAGCCTAATTAATGGATTAAGAGTTGATATGTTAACAAAACAACAATTGTTCTTGTGAGTAGAAAATATCTTTTACGTTTCACTGCATTAAAAGTATGATTAATTACTCGGGACGCATTTAATGAGTATTTTCCCGAAGATATTTTGCTGTCTCTGGCGTCGTATCTGCCGCCGATCGCCATCTTCTTTAGTTTTATAATCCGTGGGCATCCGGTGTCTTATCCTCACTTCCCGCGTCTTGTGACACGAACCTTATTTCACGGCTCGCCATCTTCTCTCACTTGCAAATACGAGTATCTCTGGTCGAATTGCCAGGGAACAAACAAGAATGTCGAACGATGAAACAGGGTGCAAAAGATCATAAAACGTTCTATAATTACAATAAACTGGGTTGTATCTTCGGAATCTTGAATTAAGTTATTTCTAAGAATCTTTATTTTATTCATCCCAGAATTGGACTTACTTGTTGTGATTTTAATAGTCAAATAGTTACAATTTATCTTTTTATTTGCAGATAGAAAGGAATGTAAATTGTGTTGATTAGGATGTTATGTTTACCACGCCTATATATTTCAGTTTTACCTGGTTTTGTCATGAGTAAAAGTGTGATTTATATTGATCCATCGTAATAATATTTATCCGCTACATCAATCCATTTGCGATGATGGCGCTTCAATTCAATCAATTCTTCTGCATATACAAGTTATTTAATCTATTTAGTATCTGAAAATGAGTCTCATTCAGCTTTATAACTTTATTTCTAAGAGTGTTTGTAGGTAGGCTATGTATAGGGTAATCCATGGAAATTACCCATCGCGAACAACGATCAGTGCAAAACAGCAACTAACAACATTTATCGTAACCGTGTGAAACGGCACTTAACTATTTTAAGGAATAGACTAAAGACTGAAATTTCTGGATAAATTGCAGAACTATTTAAAAAATCTGTGATTAAGTTTTTATTAATAAGGATAAGCCGGCATTAACAGATAATTAGTTGTAATTAAATGTAAGGTTTATTGATGTACACATCTTCATTTTCATTAAATTAAGGCTCTCGAGGTTACATTTCCAGTACCATTCATCTTGAGTAAATTATTGTCCCTGTAATTTAAATAATAAATTAATTCCTTAAATTCCGGAACAAGTGGCGACACTCCGCTGTCTCATGCTCTCAGGTTGTACTGAACCCAAGTTGTTCCCGAGAGGAATAATCAAGTGTCCCACGTTATACGTAGGCGGCGCCCACAAACTTTGAATGTATCAAATTTAACGTTCGCGAATAAACCGTCACAGTATATAACCACTTTAAGGGAAACACGAAAAAAGTTGTGTAAATGTATTACAAGTAGAGAAAAAGCTCTTGGTTGGTATCTTTTTACGTCTACACCAAGATCCATCTATGTTTAGTTAACTTTTTCCAATCTAAGAACCTTCATTTCATTTTATACCAACAAGTCACCTACAGATGAATTTTGAAATATACGCGTCTCTTGCACTACAAGTCCCTTTTAATAGAAAAATAGAAAATATATTTTCTACTCGCCGTGTTAGCTCAAAGCGGATTATCATTTACCGATAAAGATACACGGTGCACCGGTTCTTTAATACGACGCCCACAAAAATATTTCATAATAGTTTTAAGCTCTATTCAAGCACACGTGCGAGATACTTTTTGTGTCGAGTCACGTAGTTAGGAGACATAAACTTATTTTATTCTAAATGGATTTCATTCACTAGGCTTTGTCGTTTGCGGACAGAATTTTTGTTAATTTTATACAGCAAAATAATTTGCAAACATATTTTCGGAGGCATAGATAAAGATTTGTACGTTATCGGTTTAATGTAATTAAATTGGTTGAAGATTTTAACAACATAGAGCGGTTAATTATGCCTGTGTTATATTATTTCAGGACTCCACGTTTATTTCGCATCAGGTGTGCTTATATTAATTTATGGATGAAGGAGCATTGTGAAGTATGCGAAGCGCGTAAATATATTTAATTAAATATTTTATTTTAATATTGTAATGGATTTTTGGGAGAGACGCTGCAATAGATCTATCGGATTCCTTTCTTTATTATACTTCCTTTTTTATTATTCTTTGGTAATATTAAAAAGTCGGGTTTTATCGAAATATCTTCAATATGCTGAAGACACAAACTTTCTTCTCTGAACTTACCAAGGTACTAGGTACTCTAAAGCGTACTGAAAGCTACAAATAATTATTTACTCATATGTATCAATCTCTACGAGAAGTTAAATGGTGATTTTATCTTCTCAGAATTGTCCTTGTATTCTTGACAACACTTGTCTCAAAGTTGAATCTCAACAAGCCCAATTATTTTCTCCAGTGACATCTCGTATGTCAGTTCACATTAAGAATGCAGAGCTCGTTGCTATATTGGCCTCAGACGTTTCTCTCGTCTAGTATGGTATTACTTTAACGTGAAAGGTGGTCAGAAGATGCTATACAAACGCACTACATTTCAATATAGATAGTCAAGTTCTAACCAAAGGGTTATAATCAGGAAAATTAAAAAGAAGGATAGGATTGAGTCTTTGAAAACACGAGAGAGACCAATTTTTGGAAAAGTGGTCCAGCCATTCATGGGGACAACAGGCATTATTCGAATGAATGATGAGCGTAGGAATCATAAGTAAAATTTCGGAGCCATGATAGAGGCGTCGAAGATAATTATTATTGGAAAATTCAACTAAATGAATGCAGAATATTTATCTGCAATTCTATTGGATTCTGTGTCCCAGATTTGGAACCTAGGGTCATATATGATACAAAGCCTTCAATACTGATATAGACATCAGGGATATGCGATTTAAGTCTGTGGACAGATCATCAGTAAGACGTGCTTTTAGGAATTGAAACGTCATCAATTTGCTCATTGGACATCTGAGCGGACGGCACGAAACCATTTAGAGTTGCTTTGTAGGAATGGTTAATTTTTCTTTGTCCAGTTAGAACACATAGACGGTTAGAACTACAGAACTACAGACAGATGTATTTTCAACTTTCTGGAGAAAATCGTTTATAAATTTTGTTTTATAACCGACCTCAAATAAATAGACTGACTTAGAAAATCGTATTTGGTAACGGTTAAAAATATTTATTAGTAGTATACTACAAAAACTAGATGAGTCTTGTTTACCCCACAATTCAGAAGTAAGTGTAAAATAACTATACGGATTATTCATGATCATTTACAACATGTTGCGAAACATAGGAATGATACATAGTGATAATTTTTAGTTTATTGAAATGTTTCAGACAAGTAGGTTGCTTATTCATTTATAACATGCAACAAAGTTTCTGTAAGACTCGCATGTTAATATACTTATTCATTTGTACGTGTGTTAAATCTCTAATAAAGCTGGATCGGCTTCAATTCCAGTTTCTACTATTATTTTTCAAAATATCACGAGCGCATTTCTATTTTACGTACTTTGATTTTTGTTTACCAGTGCGCTAAATTTTATCATTATTTTATCTTATGAACAGTGTGACAAAAAAATAATTATTTAATGAAGAAACCAAACACACAAGTTTTTAGAATATATGCCGTGCGCTCCTCAAAGTTCCGATACCGGATCTACATTTAACCGTGAGAAAATTAATATTAATTTATTTATTGCTTATGGAACGTGATTATAAATCAACAATCCCTCTAAACAATAATAAAACGGTTGTGAAAAATAATTATTTAATGAAGAAACCAAACACACAAGTTTTTAGAATATATGCCGTGCGCTCCTCAAAGTTCCGATAACGGATCTACATTTAACCGTGAGAAAATTAATATTAATTTATTTATTGCTTATGGAACGTGATTATAAATCAACAATCCCTCTAAACAATAATAAAACGGTTGTAAAAAATAAATTTGAGACATTTTTTTGAGAATATACTATATGTCTACTTATATGAATATGGAAATGATGTGAAGCAAAATGGCGTATGTGGTGTGTTTAATTAACTAATTTTGTTACAGTTACTTGAATATTGGTATTATTTTAAGTTGAATTTTTTTATTAACTAAGAAGCCAAATTGAATCTCAATAAGTAAATTCCTGCCAACAACGCTTCACCGGAGAACTTTACGCCACCAGTAACCTGAGATAAACAAGGAACAATTGTCGGGAAGCTGTTTCCAATCGTCGCTAATTCTTGGAAAGAATTCCGTAGACTCTCGATATTTGTTTACCTTTCTCCTCCAGAGCTAATTCTAGCTGAGTTTTTACAAAGGATATCAGGTGTCGGGAAAGGAAAATTTCTATAAAAACTCTTCTGATGCTTCCTTTTTTTTAATTAAAGAAGATTTCTGTGTAGTTATCTGAAAGAAACCTTATATATCTTCTCGCTAGGGTGTAATAAACTTTCGTTTCTCTGCAGTGAGGAGACCTTGAGGGCTCTGAGGGAAATTAACCATCGATGTTTTGGTATGTTATATTTTTCACTTATTGGGGTCTTTACCAACCATACATTTACTCTTTTCTGATCAGTTTCTTATCCTGCGATCGTCATGATTTTTAATTTTACAGCATTTAGAAATACAACCTTTAGAAGGATGTACTTTATAAATTTCTTTTATCATCCAGACGAGGGAAATTTAATAGAAAAGGAACGTCCGTAGTGACATGTACGGTAGAACAGATTGTATCAGCAGAAGCCAACTATTGGTCATTTTCGACACAGAAAAATAAAATATGATTATGAAATCGTAAAATGCCGCGTTTAAAAACTTATAATATTCTCGCAATATTTTAAGGCTTTTTAATGAAAGACGAGCTGTTCGGATATTATTGTATTTCAAGAATGAACGCTCGAAATCTAAATTGTCTTTTTCAATTTCCATAAAAACGAACAATATTTCTTCTAATTTTCACAATATTCTAGAACCAATTTTCTGCATTTATTGCCATAGTCACAGTTCGATATTATGGGATAACCAACAACATTATTCTTCATTTAACAGAGGCACTGTGAAGTAATTAATGTCCAACAACCAAAATTGTTTTTTTATATTTTTCAGTATTTACTTCAGTTTAAGCGCGTCGTAGAATATAAAAAATTATAAAATTTTGAATGAAACAATTCAAAATCTGAGATCGGAATCCCAGTGGTCATCCTTGAATTGCTTCGATTTAATCTTACTTACAAGTAAAATTTAATTATTAAAGTAATCCAGTAAAATCGGGTAGAAATAAGTACAGGAATTAATCGAAAACTTTGGCTTATCTACATTAAGAGTCCCATGATCCTATTCAACATTTGGGTAGAATTATCCAAAAACCCGTTTCGTACGAAAGGTCTGGCGAGAAGGAATATTAAATAACAAAAATCAGAATTGCCATTAAAAAATATTCCTACTAATCTAATGCCACGAATCAGAGAAATTTTTAAGGGAACATATAGTGAAGCAAGTAGGAAAAATAATTACATGCATTTTAATTTAGTAAAAATAACTCTGTCGTATAAAGAATGAGTCGAGTCTATTTGTTGTTCGATCATATTTTTGTCCCGTCAGCGGCAATGCGTTTTAACTCCGGACAGAGCATCGAATAATTCTTTTTCACTCGGGGGCATAAATTCCAAGCGTAGACATTCAAGGCGTGTTTTATAAACTATTTGAAAGCATGTTTTTTATTTAATGACTTTGTAGAACAACTCGCGTTCTTCCGCCATAAAATTTAATAGCGCCATTTCGCAGGAAAGGTTCCCGAGATTGAAAGACGAGCGAGCGGCGCATTGTCGTCGCACAGGTAGGGAGAAAGCAAAGCCCTCAGATTACTTCTGGACTTGCCCACATAAAGAGCGGGAAATGTTGCCCTTCCTGCCGGCCACTCACGTGCGGCACAAAGACACAATCGATGAACCAACCAACATAAACCAAGTATGGATGGCTTCGTACCTATTAGCATCTTCCTCCATCCGCTCATTGTAGCTGCAATTATGAAGAATGTGTTGCAGATTATATTTATTGGAGGATTTTAATCACGATTTGTTCTCATTTATTTAATTAAAATGTGCCTATAGTAATGTAAAAAATTAACTTATTGAAGGGGAAATGGAAGGCAATCATTAATGATAAGATTATTTTAATTACCACAACAAGAAAAAAACATTATGTAAAGTTACTTTTACTCTGGCCACCATAAAAAATCACTGGGATTGACAATGCATATTTTTATCTGGGTCATCCGCGCCATCGTGCGTTGATTGATCCCAAACTTTCGTTCCTCGTCGGCTGGGGAATTTTCAGCTTCTACCCGAAGTCTGAGTAGTCTGAAGTTCCTTGTCGACAGCACGATATTTAATTTATATACCAGTGATACAGTCTTCCAATAGGAACAGTTGAACAGTTGCATTACAAATTTTAACTCCAATACTAATACTATGTAAAACACATTTTGATTGCTCAGCGATACAGTTAATTTTTGGAATATGCCTTTTGTGGATAAACATCTCAAAACAACCAGTTCAATGCACCCAGTGTGCACATACTCTCTCCACACATTCGCCAGACTGACCACTTATTGATATTTTTCTCCCCTTGTCTCTGATTGTCTTTGAGCATCAGCTGTCCCTCTTCACAACGCATCAAAAAAGATCCTCACACTTGGACACCACACTGTTAACCTTCCACACTAAATATATTTAACTTCAATCAAAATAAATGTTTACAGTAAACATTGGTAGCTTTTGTGCATGAGAATACACGTAAGTAGCAAGTCCTGTCCTGGACTGTACGTCGTCTGAAACTGCGAATGCAAGTTTCTCAGAAATTAATTCCTAAATTTAAAAAAAAGCCATACAGAATAGTAGAATATATGCAAGAAATGAGACTCAAAGTTAAATAGTAAGGTACTATTTATCGTTATAACGTCGGATGTGAGGTCAAATTGAAACAGTTGCCTTTCGAGCTTCAGTTAGAATAATAATTGCCTTTTGGGAAAACGGACATAGTTCTGCAGGTGGCTTCGCTGCTGGAAGATTATTTGAAGCTCAACTGACCTTATTGACACACGTGTGTCTGTCAGTAAAGTTCAGTTTGTTTGCTTTTGTGCACGAGTTGAACATAGTTGAGTTTTTCTTTGCCAGCTACGAGTAATAGTCTTTGAACTCTTGCACATTGTCTATTTGAGACAGCATTGCATCATTTTACATCTTAATCTGGAAAGAAGTGTTTATATCAGTTTTATAAATTCTCTGCCTGTTTTTAAATCTGAGATCGATTGTGTTATTGTAATAAGCGTATTCCACCCTTACTTTCAATTCCTACATCTGCTTAAAAACCAGTTCTGTAACGTAAATATTGGCATTGATTTTATAATTTTTTTTGTGCGTTACTTTTCACAGTCATGATGTAGGTGTTCAAGAAACCGGTTCCGTTTCTAGAGCCTCGACGCTATTTTTTCGTCTCCTTTTCAACGAGAAATGATTCTATAAAACGCCGAAAAGAAGTACTTACCATAGAAATGGTCTATTTGAAATTTATATATTGTAATGAAAAACAATTGAATTGATTTTATATATAAGAAGTTACTTTTAATCTTGTTAAGAAATTGTCTGTCTGCAGTTTGCATGGGAAATGAATTTGAGGGCTCGAAGATTGGCAAATATTGGGTACTCTGCCTGACCAAGCATACTGAGGCACACTAAATGACTGACCTGATGGCGATGGCCCGCCAGTTTAGAAGATCTCATCTGATTGGAAAACACCAAATCTATTACGCGGAGACTATGCCTATTTTAAAAGCGCGCAAAGAGATAGGTACTGGCTAGTGAGAAAAGTTGAGGCTGAGGAGTTATAGCGAGCGTCAAGAACGAAGGTTGTGTGGCGCAGATTGAGACAGGGGAGACAGACCGAATTTGCAACGATACGAGCTGAATACTCACACGGCAAAGATATAACACTGATTACCTGCGTTCGACGACGAGGTTTGGCATCTGCGAAGGAGACACCGCCTTCGTTCATGACGTTAACTATAGTAAGAAAAGATGAGTCTGACGAATTAGTCTGTAAAAGCCGAGTTTGATTCTGTAAAACAGTCTAATTAGTCTGATAAAATGAGTCTGAAAAAAAAGAACATCGGCGACCTAGTTCCTGCAACTTCCTTACCGCGAAGCTTGCAGACGCAATGAAACGGTAACCAGACTATGAACCATAAATACTGTATTCCGGGACAGCGCTGAGACTTTATATGCTCATTTAATGGCTCACCACCCCTGTGTGTACAAATATCTCAGGCGCTGAGCCAAACGTTGTAAATTATTATCGGAATTGTACCGGTAAATTCAAAATATGTAATAAAAGAACTATTGCAATTTTCCTGTGCTATTAATACAGAAGCGTATATGTATGTTTTTTTTATAATCTCTCTGATTCTCCATTTACCTGTTCCCAGTGAGACAATTTTCACGAGAAATAAATGATTTCGGTTCTATATTATGATGAACGTGAATTCATTCAAGTGCTAAATTGCTTAAAGAAATTATTGCAATTTTTCGATGGTTAAATCGCAAATATTCTTCGAAACTTTTTTCTTTTACGCTCATTAAATTTGTGCAAGTGCAGAACAAAGTGAGTCGTAATGATTCTGTAGTCATTTACATCTTATATTTATTGACTTGTAAATAGTAGTTCTTAAATTAAACGTAGATTACAGGCGACAGTTATTTGGTGCGTTGATACGGACATTTAATACCGTAAAAGTTGTTTGTTGCGACGATTTTGGCAATTCAAACCCAATAGCAGTACTATACAGAACGTAAACACCAACTGTTGCTAGATGGCAAAAAGAATGTGTTTTCCCTGTTTGCCCTCGAATTTATTTAGCTACGTAACACCTTCCAAGCATTTCAGGGGTTAAATCTCGCGATTTTTTTAGGGTAACAGGCTACATGAGGGTAATCCACATTTTGGTCACTCTCCTTTAATAACATAGGATGGGATTTGAAAGGGGGGATGCGGAAGGGTAGAGGAAGGTAGCCAAGGGTTAACTAGGGCCCCCGGATTATAGTTTAAGGATCCTACCCGGCATTCGCCTAAAAGTAATGCAGGGAAAACCCTAGAAAAACCTGCATCAGGTAGGTCGGGCATTGGGTACTTGTCCCACGCCCTTCCGATATTGGGAGAAGAGTTTACTGTGGGGACGCAGCATTCCCTTCTCCGTACCTCGACCAGGTTAGGAGGCAGCTGGCCGACTGTTCCAATGGGAACAGAGAACAACTCTTACCGTATGCCCAAGGTCTGTGACCCCGGAACATACACCTCTCAAAACAGGCCGTGGTGCCTCGGCTTGTCGGAACCTTAGTTCAAAATCATAGAGGAAAAGGCATCCCCAAAGGTAGCCCCTTCGTGTCTCTCCTACAAGGTTCTGCCTGCGAGCGAAGACCAAAACCAAATAAAATATAAACGATCGGTTTCCAAGCAGGAGGTATGAAGAATTTCTGAAGAAGTTTTTCAAATCCTATGCAACTAAAGGCTAAGTAAATATTAACGCCGAAACAGTGGTAGAAAGAGTTGGATATAATTAGTCATAAACATACAAACATATTCTAGTAAGACAGTAAAAAAATAGCCTTCGAAAAGGTAACTTAGATAAAAACACTGATTTGTTTTGATGTGTACTAACGGAATTGATGCCGAAAAAAATTGAATAAGATATTCTTCCACAATTAGAAGCATTGCGACGTATCAAAGTTAGATAAGAAATATAGCTCCCCTTGTTTTTGTTATTAAATCGAATTTTAAAATAATCGTATTGAATAATATTATAATTTTTTAAAATAAAATTCTCTCATTATAATTTGTCATCAATTACACCTTAAAATCTAAATTTGGTATTAAGTACATTAATTACAGACTATCATTTTATGCGTCATAAAGTTATTTATTTCCATAAAATGTAGTTTTCGATTACTGTTATACCTGTAGTAAATATAGAAATTGGAGAGAGAATTACACAGGAATCGAAACGTGTACTAAACTAAATTAAGCATAGATAGGAAACTGAGCTGATGTTTCGGAGAAGTGATGAAATTGAGTTAATAATGAAACGGAATGTTGGCGAGTATTGCTCTTCTGGGGAGAGAATCGAGTAATACAAACACACGAGAATGGAAACTACCAGGCAGGGTCTTCACAAATTTATTTCAGTTCAACTCCAGAGAGTATATATATATTGTACAGTAAGCACCGATGACATACATAGAAAGTTATTAAATAACTATATAAAAAATAAAATTTTAATATATTGATAACGACGGAGGTTCGAGGCTTTTCTTAAATAGCAGCCGTTGCACTGTTGTTCAACAGCCTCAAACGTTATCAACGTATCTTATTTTCCATAGCTGTACGCCCGTCTACCTCCATGTGATTATTACGTGTTTCCATTTGTCACGTCGAGTGCGCTGCAACAATTAGTGGAAATGTTTTGTGGGTGCAGGCAGTTAGGAGCGATATTCGGCTCGGATCCTCTTTACGGCCGGCTGCAGTTTTCTCGCAGTTACGACCGGCACCGAACTGCCTTGCTTTGGTCTCTGGAAGCTTTTATTGTCCAGAAGCAACGGTGCAGTCGAGATTTATGGACAGAGGTCCAACTTGCTCGAACAGTGTTTCTGCTGCTACTAGTTCCTCAACTGACCGTAGAGACAGAAATGATTTGCCTTGGGGAATTCTCATTTTTACATACTTTCACATCTGAAAATTTAGATTCTGAAATAGAGAATGAAGACGGAATGAAAATAAAATCGTTTTCAGCCTGTAAATAAATCATCGAGGGATATAAGAAAAGAGACGAACTAGATAAAATTAAATGAAACAATTTTTTAATATATCCTTCCACTAAAAAAATTATATACTGGTTTTTTATATTTTAATTAAAATTTATCGTTTAACACTGCAGTTATTATTTTAATTTATTAATGTTCCTGCTATTTCTCAAAAATATAACCTAAACAGTTGAACCGATAATTAAATATTTTTATTTAATCAGCATCTTTGTAATCGCTTCCTGTTTTAATTAAAGTCCCTTGGAGCTCCTAGAGGCTGTAGTCGCTTTGTCTACCAATCAGATTGTGAAACGCTGCTTCCAGGTCGATAAATGCTTTGTTGATTCAGAGTTGATTCTCTAATAGTCTTGCTTCTCAAAATTATTCTAGTACAGCAATTTTAATGTAGAATGATACATCACAGTACATTTTTTTAAACTGTTACTTCTTTTAGTCTGACAGAAACAAAGATACAAGTGGTGGCTTAACTAGCGCCCATGGACAATAGTTTAAGGATCCAACCCGGAAAAGTGAAGCAGGGAAAAACCTTTAAAACTTGCATCAGGTATGTCGCGCTCTTGGCACTTGTCCCACGCCTTTAATTTGGTAAAAGAGGGATTTTCTGTGGAGACGCAGCATTTATCTTCTCTGTGCCTCGATTAGTTTTGGAGGCAGCCAGCCGACTGTTCTAAATGGAACAGCGAACAACTCTTACCGTACGGCCAGGGTTTGTGACCACAGAACATACTCCTCTCACAGGCCGAGATGTCTCTGATTGTGGCAAACTTAGTTATAAAACAGAGAGAGGAGGAGGCATCCCCAGAGGTAGCCTTCTCAGTTTCTCCCGAAAGGCTCGACAGGCGAGGGCTGAGAACTACTCCCACAGGATGGAATAATATATTGTAAATATTAATCAGTGACCGTTTTGAAATTGAGAGAATATTCATTATGCTTAATGTGTTATTAAAAATTGTAATTAATTGAATAATTTATGTATTTTAATCTCTTCATTTTATTATGTGAAATTGAAGATGAAAGTAAATGTTTTCATGCGAATTATTAATTTACAAAATTGGGAAAAGACTGAAGAAATTAAA
Source organism: Zhengitettix transpicula (assembly GCA_037074705.1). Classification (NCBI taxonomy): domain Eukaryota; kingdom Metazoa; phylum Arthropoda; class Insecta; order Orthoptera; family Tetrigidae; genus Zhengitettix; species Zhengitettix transpicula. The sequence goes on along the minus strand of CM073593.1, from coordinate 30,467,498 downwards.
TTTTCTGCTACATGTGGCAGTTGTTCACGTATGAGCTGTCTTACTCCTTGCAAATATTGAAGATTACGCACAGAAATAAAAATTTCTCAGAGGAAAGTTTGCGCTTAGATCGAAACGGAATGTAGCATTCATCTGGAAAGTGAAAGTTAGCTCAGTGGAGCGTGACGACGTAAAACAGGCGATTCTCGTCTGCAGCCTCACTCTGCCAGAGATTAGTTGACAATGCGTGAAGGCAAATGGCCACTGTTCTGTTCCCACGGTTCTCTTCTTCCGAAGGAGTACGAACGAACATAATGGGCAATTCCGGAAGCGAGGGAATACCGGCGCAATTGCGATAATGCAACTAAATTGCTACATTATTCCGCTGAGACGTCTGCCAGCCTCAATGAAAAGAAGATTTCTTCTTCTTAAGCTGCCGTTATGAATAAGCGACCAGCGTTAACACTGAGCCACTGAGACAATCTCATTCGAAAAACCAGGCGTGTTTCGCTGTTGGGCCTAGAGGGACTTCTTTCGTCTAGTCCTCCATCAAACAAAGAATTTCAACGTATTGTATTCCATTACGAAGCATAATATATAAAAATAACCTTTTAATAAAACTTAGAATAGTTACTTATAAAGAATGGGCTCGTAACAATTTGTTTTGGTAAACCCACCCAACTTATTTCAAGTTGTTATACGTTTTGAAGCCTACTAGTATCTAACATAACCTTCAATTAGACATCGTAAACGTCTTAAACCACCAGTCATTCGACATTTCAACAATTGGTATAATAACTATGCTCCACTGCTCAGTTAAAACAGTACACCAAATCAGTTTTTGTGACTCAACTTCCAACGTATTTTGACATTTGAATCGTAAATTTCATTCAACACTGTTTGTAACATGATATTAACCTTCATAATCCGTATTTAACTGACACCGTCACAAGAAAAATTACTGCCTAATCCAGCATCGACACAGATTTGAAGCCAACAAAATTCCGTGTAATACAGGACGGATTAGACTCGGCTAATTAGTTTTGAATACACTGATCAGAACTGGGAGGAGGACACGAATTGAAATGACCGTTTATGGGAATGCTGGAAAGTTATTTTGAATTGAATAAATAATTTGATTACCGTGGCTTTGTTAATCCTCTAGATTCCGAGTGATGCAAGGCTGACAGAGTTTTATCCAATTCTCTGGTACTGAATATGTTTCATTACCAAACTTATGTAACGTGCATGTGAATTGTTGATCACATGTCTTAATAAAAGACAAAATCTAAATGACTTAATATGTTATGTAGTCTGTTTTTTATTAATAATATAAATTTAATAAATTCATGTCCTTTTCAGTTCATTCGAATAATTTTGAAATTTTGTAATTGAACTAATTTTATTAAAATGTAATTTATCATAAGTGCTACCTATTAAAACAACTTTAAGTTCTTATAATGAACCTTAAGATATATTTAGAATCATGATGAAAAAATATTTTACTATTATAAAATCATAAATAAATAAATGGCAATTATTCAGAAAAAATTATAAAGTTAATTTCAAAATATAGTAAATTAAATACAGGACGTTTCGTCATCACCAGTACCTCATGAGATATTCCAATTTTTATAATTTTATATATAATTCAAGAGTATATTTTAGAGGCAAGGTTCTGCTGCATTGCCTGTTGTAACCGGAACTTTTCTCTTGTATTATAGGTGAGGATTTAATATATATACTTGCAATTAACTTTAAATATTATTTCTGTCTAATGGGAATTTTAATTTAAATATTTATAAACCATTATATTTATCTTCTTATATAGATGTTTTAAGGTTTAACAGAAATTTTAAAGGAATATAAATTGTAATCTTAATATTAATAATTTATTTATGATTGGTAACATCTATTATTAAATTGAAAAAATGTTGAAAATTTAGAATTTGAATTTAAATATTACATTGTTTTACATTTCAAGATAGAAGAAGAAGAAGAAGAAGAAGAAGAAGAAGGAATAAATAATGTATTACAAAAATTTTTGTTACCATGAAAACATAACAACTTGAAAGTACAAAAAGCTACTGAAACGACGCTGCGTTAAATACAATATATTAAAATGACTATAAATAGGTCGATATTTTTTTAATACAAGTGAATTTATTAAATTTTCCGATAAAACATTTTTTTAATACATTTTGGAAACATTAACCCGTAAAACCGTGCAGTCGTAAATTATAAAAAATTTCATGGATAACATGTTGAAATCATAAAACATGACTGGACGTATTTTTTATTTATATTTCAGCGATCAAATGTGTAAGGAGATAAAGTTAATGCGACATTTACTGTTGCACCCAGAAACAGTAATCAATAATAGGATTTGCAATGGGAATTAACGGTGTTGAGAGAGTGGTAAAACTATATGACCAGTTTTTTTTAGGGCAACAGGCTACATGAGGGTGATCCACGTTGGGCAACTACCCTTTAATAGCATAGCAGAGGAAGGGATTTGAAAGGGGGGATGCGGAAGGGTAGAGGAAGGTAGCCAAGGGTTACTAGGGCCCCCGGCCTATATTTTAAGGATCCTACCTGGCATTCGCCTAAAGAAATGCAGGGAAAACCCTAGAAAAACCTGCATCAGGTAGGTAGGGCATTGGGCACTTGTCCCACGCCCTTCCGATAGCGGGAGAGGAGTTTGCTGTGGGGACGCAGCATTCCCTTCTCCGTGCCTCGACCAGTTTAGGAGGCAGCTGGCCGACTATTCCAATGGGAATAGCGGACAACTCTTACCGTATGCCCAAGGTCTGTGATCCCGGAACATACACCTCTCAGAACAGGCCGAGATGCTTCGGCTTGTGGTAACCTTAGTTTTAAAGAGAGGAAAAGGCATTCCCAAAGGTAGCCCCTTCGTATCTCTCCTACAAGGTTTTGCCTGCGAGAGAACATCCCTTGCAGGTTACCTACGGAAGGAAGGGATTGTAAATTCGTGAAGAATATGACTAGATGGTGAAATGAAATGTATGCAAGAAAGAGGAACAATACAAATTATTTATAATATAACACTAAACCCCCAAAATATAGTTACCTTTTAAAAATATAGAAACTGTTTAGTACACTTTCAGTATTATAGAGCGCGGCAGATAGGATGGCGCCTTAATTTTGAGTCTTCGCGTCGGTGCTATCCCTTCACAGTGCGTAGCAAACCAGCTCAGTTTGCGTCTAGAGATTGACCGCGTTAGATCTTTGTGGTGTATTTGCGTTTATACCGCGTTGCCTTCCCCCTCCCCAATCTGCGTCATCCGACATTATTCACGACGACTAGTATAGTGTGTTTGCCATTTCTTTAGAACTTACGAGGGTTTCTGAACTCCTGTTGCTTCAACACACCCTCGAATAATATTTGACGGAAACTATGGTTCATAAATTTTATTTCTTCTCTTTTCATATTCTGATTATGTAAAGTTGTAGGTAAATAATGAGTTTTTTATGCACTATTCATTAAACATTACGATTTGGTTAAAATATGATTTGAGCCAATCCAACATTAAAAAATTATTACTAATCTGAAATATTAAGTCCAGGTAATACTTGTACTTCGGCGATGAATTATTACAACTTTTAATAGAATACACGGTTGTAGTTCATTCAAAGAAAATCCGTCGTATAATCCATCAACTCCTCATTTAATTCAAGTATTTTATACACCCCCTTTTTTTAGAATCATAGTTTACTTACAAGATTGAATTAGACGGATTCGTATTGGAACAGCTATTGTCGGGTTGCTTATTTTTTTTTTTAAAAAAATTGTATGTGGATGTATGAATCACAGAATATTAGACGCGTAGCTTGTGACGTCAAACTATGATTATGTACTAAGTGTAATTTCTCGTGTTCCACTACGTTGTTTTTCACAAAGACAAATTACATAAAAAGGCTGAGCACAGGAGGCCAGACAGTAAAACATTATTCCGCATTGCGTATTGGCTTCCTCGTACTTCGCTTGCCATTCATACGGTCACTCCTATAATATAGATAAATATTATTAATGAAAAAAATTATATAGTCTTCTTATTTATAAAGAAGTACGAGTTATATTCATAAATAAAGTGTTATTATATCAAATAAGATGCAGTTATCCGTTTCCAATAAATTGAAATATACCTCCACTCTTGACTTTAAATTCTGCAAACTAAACGGCATATGTTACACCTTGGGATAGTAGAAATATAAACATCAACATTTATTTAAATATGTAGAATGGCTTCTGAGTGCGCACGTTAGCGTTCTTTTTATACAGTTTACACTGAATTACTCGTTACATTGTAGAAATACAAATATTAAAATTCATTGTTTAGCCGTTTTTAACTTATCCTGTTCAACAAGTTAGCATTTTCAAAGATTGAAGACTTTTCCGGTGTAATTGTTGGACAACACGTTCTCGTCTAGAAAATGACGACAGGACTTTCAGCCGTCGAAACGTCGCGTTTTAATCGCTGTTGGCACTCGTGTAAATATTGAGAACATTTTACCCAAGTTAGAATTTTATTTATATAGACTATATATATAGTTGTCCTATACCAATAACCCCCGATTTGACTCCAATCTCGGTTGTTTTTCGTTATTTTTATGTAACGTACCTTGATACCTATCCCTAAATGTGCTCACCTCCCGTGCCGAAATTGGTTTATCTCACTGACCCCGAAAACTTTTCCTTCATCGATGTATCGCCGTATAAACATAATCGAAAATTTCCACTTACGCTAATGAGGTTTAAACAAAAAAATGGAATTTAATAATAAAACTCAGAGACATCCATAACCCCGGGTTTGACTCGAATCGCGGTTGTTTATGCGTTATTTTTTATCCTAACACGCCTCCACTCGCAACCCCTTAGGATGCTCCCATCCCATACCGAAAGGCGTTAAAATTATACACAAAAAATATTGGCTACAGCAATACCATAAATGTCATTGACCACGACAAATATCATTCAACGCGAAAGACCGGCCAGGTAAATGTTTAAAATTTCTACTCCCGACAACCTCCGCCCAGTCCCTCCAACCCCTGCGTGTTGCCCAGATTTTCATAAACAAACTCATCGACATACAAAACCCCGGTTTGTCTTGAATATCGGTTGATTTTGATGTTTAAATTTGTTCCAAATTTATCTAGCAAATGACAGGTGTAATAAGCTTGAAATTTCTATAACTTCTGCACAAAATTTCCTTGCAACTGGTTACAGTTTTGAAAAATGCGTTAAGGTTTTTTGGAATTTCCGAACTCTTAAAGGAATATTTTCGTTTCCAGAATTAATGCGACTCTTACTCAATATTTTTTATCGAATTTTGATGGGTTTTACTGTAAAACTTACCTAGTTTATAAAAAAACCTAGTTTATATAGCCAAATTTTATTAAAAACCATTTCCAGTATCTTTTAAGCTTAATTAATTTTCTCTGTATACACCCATAAAAAGATAAAAATAGAATTAATTTTTCTCATAATATGGAGGAGATTTCAATTATTTTGTGCTACGCCATCTGTATACAATACTGTCGCTGAAGTCACAAGTGTCGGCCAACATTTGTTTCATAATTTCTAACAATTAAGTATTCAACAACTTAATGTTAAGAATAAATTGGTTACGCTTTAGATTTATTATAAAGAGGAGCTAAGCCATTACTTTTATTTTTGTTATATTATTCAATAAACGCTCAAGAAACTAAGTCCAAATAGTTTCAAGCTCCATAACTATTTATTGGAGCTAGGAGACTGTAATTAAAGACCAAAAATGCTCATTACTTTATTTATTTCTAAATTTAAATAGGATTGTGCAAGTTTGTTGAACAAATAGTTGTGTGAGTGTGAGAAAACACAAATTAGTATCCCAAATAAGTCAGGACTTCATAAAATATAAATCTGCGCTTCACAAATTAACAAGCGAACTGGTAAAGCCCTATTTTTAAACATGTAATAATTTTGAATGCAACTAACATTGAATAACTTGATTTGGTGTTTCAGTACACAAGATCCACAAGAACGACAGGAAAACGTATGTGAAATTAATATTTATTTCGTATCAATATACTTTCTTTACATAAATACATGTATTTATAATTATGTACTCATAACTGTTAAAAGTTTTAATAACTACACTCGCTAAAATAACGACGTGCTCAACTTACAAACTTTCTTACAATCTATTCCCAGTTCCATTCCAAATCAGTCAAAAAATACAATTTTTGGAACATCATCATTATTATTATTTTTGATGTCTAACAAATTATAATCGATACACATCCAGAGACCGATCATTTAATCCTTCGATTCAGTTCTTTTGCAAATCATTTGACATAAACCAGGGTTTGATTTTGGAGTTAATGGCGTGGAAAGGAAAACTAATTTTCCTGGAAAATAAACATTGCTTATGTACATAACACCATTTTTATTATAATTTCGTGTAAGGGATGGTTCAAATGAGTACTATTTCAGCATTGTTGGGGCTGCAACAACAATTGCCATAGATTTACATTTAATGAGGGAATTTAGGGTGTTTTACAGAAATAAAGTTACGCAAGTAGGTTGGGGATTGTAACGACAATTTCCATAGATATATATCTTTTTTTTTTTGGAGAAATGAGGGTAATGTTTTTTTTAAGTTCTCTACGTTAGCATTGTTAGGACTGGAACAACAGTTGTAATCGATATACGTATGCTTTACAATTACGAAGTAAACAGTTAAGGATTTTTAATTTATGTATATTTTTTTTTCATTTTCGGAGTGTACAATAAAGTGAAAGAGATAGCTGGATAGACGATGAAAGTTTTTGACACATATATTTTTTTTGGCGCGCGAGTCCGAGGTAAGTTACACTTCAATGCACATGGATGGCGTTTACAAAACAAAAGTAACGTAAACAATAAGTAGGAATATTATTATGTTGTTGTGGCTGTAGTGGTAGTCCCCTATGCCGAAGTTCTCTTCTCGACGGCGGTCGGACTGCGCTTCCGACGGCCGTCTTTCTTGTCGTCCGAGTCGTCGTCTTCGTAGTCCGCCGACCTCTTACCCAGACCAAAGCTGAAGCGGCGGTCAGGACTGAGAGGCCTCTTTCCCAGCCCGAAGGAGTAGAGACGTCCGTCACGTTTGCCTAAGCCAAAGCTGTACATAGCAGGGGCACGTTTTCCCAGACCGAAGTTGTAGAGCCTGGCGCGTTTGCCCAGTCCGAAAGAGTAGAGACGGCTTCTCTTGGCGGCGGCGGTGTCTTCGTCCTCGTAGCCATCGGCTTCCTCGTCGGCCTCGTCGTAAGCGATGTGGTCGTCCAGATCGTCACCATCGTCGTCCAGGTCTCCTCGCTTGCCCAGGCCGAAACTGTACATCCTAGGCGGGGTGCGTTTGCCCAGGCCGAAGGAGTACATCCGCGGAGGAGTGCGCTTGCCCAGGCCGAAGTTGTAGACCGGGAGGCGCTTGTACTCGGACACGTAGCTGTAGGCGCGTTTGCCCAGCCCAAAGTCGTACAGCCGCTTGTAGAAGTCCAGGTCGGATGGCTCGACGATGGCGGATGACGCTGGGGCGGAGGCCGGGCCTGCCTGTGAGGCGAGGGCGGTCCCGGGGGCGTCGGGGGCCGTCTCCTGCGGCGCCACGGACCCCGCCAGCATCACCAGCAGCGCCCACAGCAATAGCGTCGTCATACCTGCACAGTCGCGACAAACAAATCATCCGTTACCTTATTCTAAAGTAGCTTATTGCGCGGGGTTACTCGGGCTTGTACCAATCTCATATTACACAGAAAAAAAATTATATCTATATGGCGCATTTTTAAGAATTCTATTTACAGATATTTAAAACTAATAGTACGGCATACAAAGCATTAAATAAAATATTTTACAAACTATAAATATAGTTAACATCCGAACATGATTATAAACAAACTTTCAACAGCACGAATAAATAAATTCATAGGTCATCCCACCCTTGAATAAACAGCACAAAGCTGTATGCTGTAGAAACGTTGCGAATTAAAAAAAAAAACATTTCACGGCATTTAATAGACTGTCCAAGTGAGTTATTGATCTTAATTGATAAAAAAAAGTTTTCAAAAAAGGGGACTGCCATGATCTTCTTCTCCCTGTGTATGTTCATGTTATTGTGCTTCCTTTACCTGATCTCACTACTGCTTACTATGGAGAAAGGAAATTTAAAATTGAAGGGTAAGACGTGGTCACGTAGAGAATATTCACTTGGGAAAAGACATTATGATATGTCGGAATGGCAACTGAGTCTCAGAAAACATGACTGTAGCTGTTTCCGTGTGGTACTAATACTACGATTTAAAGACAGCAAACAAACAAAAACCTTTATATCAAAAATGATTCTTTACTGAAGATTATCCAAATAAATTAACTACGCGTAGAGAAGGATAAATAGAGTAAAATGATTACACTGACAAGAAAGAACTTTGTATTGAAATCATAGAAAGATGAAGGTGTGAGAAATAAGTAAACGTTGGGGGAAATGATATATATAATATTAAGCACGTGATTTAGAGAACGGCTATTCTAATAATAATGGGCGATGTTTACGACTCCCTTCAGCACGAACTTCGCTGATATTGTGCAGTCAATAATAAGAAAGATAGTCAAAAACAGACAAAAGAAGTGATAATATAAATACCAGACAACGTTTCTGGAAGCCTTGTTCCCTTCTTCAGGTGCAGAAAACATGTAAGAGTGGATACAACTGCACCATAAATAATGCAGAAAATATGTAAGAGCGGATACAATTGCACTAGTTGGTTGAAAAAACTCGAAAGTGAAAGCATTGTATCGGCTCTTACATATTTTCTGCACCTGAAAAAAGGGACAAGGTTTCCAGAAACGTTGTGTGGTATTTATATGATCACTTATTTTGTCTGTGTTTATCTATCTTTCTTATTATTTTCAATCAGACGTAAATTTTTAATTGTGAATTTAAATTAGAGAGTAATGTGTCTTTTCAACAGTTTTTTTTCGAAGATAGTCTTATTTTCTTTAGTGTGATGGAAAGTTAATTTATTCAAATGGGTTTCCGTTATTATACACTTATCAATCGCTGGAAAATTATGACATCTTTGTTGAAGAAATAGATACTTATGGAAAATTATATATAAATGTATATAATTATATGTTATTTATAAGAAGCAAATTCTCCCCATATGTGTTGTGGGAACAATAAGAATTAAGTTTCATTCAGAAATCTACAGCTATCAACTATTAAGGATCGTAATTAATTTCGAGGCAAGCAGTGGCTACAAACGGCGCAAGTTTCACGTCTCTTGCACATGGCGGTTCCAGTTAATACGTTTGACGGTTTAATTAACGAGACTCCTGATAATTTCCATTTCAATGTGTCGCCTTAGCTCATGGAAGGTCGTCATTTCTGTGACGTGGCATATAATTGATTTTCGTGCAATAGACACGCTAAAGAAATAGGAACCGTTTGTGGAGAATAACCAACATGCTATTATGATTTGTAATTAGCTACTAATGTTATTTTATTTTGCATTCTGACTTGCTGTTGGGTGCAAAGTTAGTCGAATTTTTCAGTTATGTTGTAAGTTAAGGAATGAACTATGCCGAAAGAGGTGGAGAAAATATGTCATACTGTCTGTATAAGAGTTGGTAGGGGCGAATAAGTGTTACACTAATTATATTTTAAACTTTCCCTTTGTTATAATACTACTTGAAAGTTTGCTGTAGAATTTATTTTCATTGCTGTGCACTTCAGTATATTGTACGTCTAACATTTGTAACTGTAATTAAAATATCACGTTATTAGAAGTGAATTTTAAAAGCCACTTTATATTATTCCGTCACATTTACACTTACTTTGGGTACGAAGGTAGTCAATTGTTTCCTAACGATCAAAACACGGTTAGAGAAACAATCAGTTCTGACACTGTAAGTGATCAGCGTTAGTAAAAAATCCTATTTAAATGTGAATAAATTAAGATGATAAACTTAAGGAGCTAAAATGCAGAATTTGTTTCCCAAAATCTGCTAGTAATTGTCTTTCTGTTCAATAACAACATATCTTTTTTTTTCGTCCGGCTAGAGAAATCTTACATTCATTTAGTTTCACCGGCGGAAAGTGAGAGGTTTGTGAATCTGAACATTGGAGTTATGTAATATGTTCCATTCAGTACGTTAAGTTCAGTTGCAGTTGATATAGACAGATAATTATCGTAGGGATAAATCCAGAATGAAATAGTTAACGTAGAGTAGTAGAAGGAAGATGTTAGAGAAGCTAACTTGAAAATTTGCGAGATTATCCTCTGATGAGATTTTGTTCACAGTTCATTTAAAAATTAATTCACATACTTACTACTCATATTTCAAGAGTTTGACAGTTTATGTAAGATCATCAAATGTGGTACGACCCAGTACCTCCTTTATAAAGAAAAGTAAAAAGTAGATCTAAAAGCACATACAAAATGCCCACCATAGTAAACCCTCCATACATTTGAAAATAATGGTTTGCTTTAATAATAAGAGGCTATGGGGACTCGTCGGGAAACAAAGAGTTGGGAAATTCGCGACAATATGGTTAAAAACAAATTTACCGAGTAGACGTGTGGGGGTTGACATTTTCCCAGGTGGGGGAACAAAGTTTAAAAGTAAGAGGAAACTGCTCAGGAGGTTTATTCTTCTTGGACATGGTGACATGTTAGCATTGTTTTCTCTTCGTAGAGAAACAGCGACAAAAGTTTATCCCATAGCTCTTTCAGAGAACGAGAACCTGCAGAAAGGAAACCTACGATTATGGACGGACATTGAAGCAGAGGAAGCCACTTGATATTTTCCTGAAGGCACCAATTACTAGAGAATATACCACAAGAATGCCGAGGTTATGTAAGAAAACTCTGAAGATCATTCTATCTTTCTTCTTCTCATAAAATGGAAACCAACTGACGTGGTTTTGGCTGTTCTAAACCCGCTATTTTTTGTTAGCCCTGAGATAGAGTTATTATTTTACATTGAAACGGTTCATAAATTCATATAAATGTGTTAATTAATTCTTTAAGTAATTTTGTATTGTAATTTAAAATAATTTGTTAATAAATGAACTCATTTTTTTATATAATTTAACACTCATTTATAAATCACAAAAGGGGCTTAGTTCAGTACTGCTCTTGAGTAATTCATATATTTATTTTTTCCGCATTACAGAAACACAAGCTAAGTCCAGTTATTTCGCATCGGCTACAGGCCCGAGCCTTGCGGGAAAGGTGTCAAGAGGAAAATCCTGACGCCGTTTCTCTGCCAAGTGGAGTGAGGATATTTCCCTCGGGTCCTTGACCGTAGTGCCACGTGGCGCGAATATGAGACTTTCACGAGAATCACCTCGGTGTGAAATTATCTAACAATTTTTTATACTTATGTTTTAAAAATAAACCCCACGTGTTCAGCACATTTTTAATTCAAAAGTTTTAATTAAATTTCAAGTAAAATGTATGTTTTAATCCTGCTTTTACTTTTTATGTCGTGTATAAGCATTGTTTGAGTTTGTAATCTTATTTGAATGTTGAGCAATGTGGGTGTTGTTAATATTAAAAGAAAAATTAGCTTGAAATTAAATTATACTTTCTTGACTAATCATACGAAGTGTTCAACAGCCGATCTACAAACTTATACTAATTAAAATGGTGTTTCATAAATATTTTAGTATATACCTTATGCACATATATTGATTTATTTATCAATAAATTAAACACGTTAATCAAATAATGTATGACTATATTGGAAACGAATTGAATAAACCTTTAGAAACGGATACTACAGAAAATCATTCCTAGACTAAAGACGGATTACTGAATAACTATTTTTATAGTTTAAGTCAGTTTTGATTAGAAAGAAAGTATCTGAAAGGTATTAATTTTTTTAAATAAATTTTTCTGTCATACTTTTGATATATTACGTTTTGAAAATTTATAACATTATGTTGCTTGTATACTTTTCATAAAGGAGTAAACAATAAACAGATACAATTAAGTGGTAAAATAAATATAAATAATATTTATTTTATAATTTAATCTTGTATAGTTATTGGATAGTTCTTTATCTAATCAGTATATATTATTTTGTTACTAATCCTGAATAATCTGGCTTGAATATCTTTCACATGTCTCAGTAACTTTGAATGAATTCTAATATTAAATGAGACAAGTTTTTCATATATCCTTCCACTAATAAAATTATGTACTGATTTTTTATATTTTAATTAAAATTTATCGTTTAACACTGCAGTTATTATTTTAATTTATTTATGTTCCTGCTATTTCTCAAAAATATAATCTAAACAGTTGAACCGATAATTAAATATTTTTCTTTAATCAGTATCTTTGTAATCGCTTCCTGTTTTAATTAAAGTCCCTTGGAGCTCCTAGAGACTGTAGACGCTTTGTCTACCAATCAGATTGTGAAAGGCTGCTTCCAGGTCGATAAATGCTTTGTTGATTCAGAGTTGATTCTCTAATAGTCTTGCTTCTCAAAATTATTCCAGTATAGCAATTTTATTTAAATTATGCAGTATCCTGTCCTCTCATAAATATTTTGGGTGCGTATAATTTAGTCATATGGTAGTTCTCGTCGGTGGATCTGGAAACATTCAGCTTCTTCTTAGAATTTAGGTTTTATAGTTAATTTATTCACTGATTGTCATTATTTTACATTAGCTATTTTTACCAGAGATCTTGTATTCAATACTAGTGTCATATTTTAAATTGGAAATAATTTATTGTTGTCTTTTATTTATCTTTCTTCTTAATTAGCAATTGTCATCTAAAAAGAAAAATAAGTAGTAGGAACATTTTGAAATAAAAATTTGAGTAAAATATTTTACTATATTTATTTCTCAGTTCGACTCACTGGCAGTTGGGACGTTTAATAACGTGACCTTCGAAAAATGACAATCATAAATGTATAGAATATCAATGAATGTAATTATAAAAGAAACATTCACGAAACTTTTTTTCCCCCACACTGAGTCCTTAACTACAATTTTAGAACAAGTGAGACGTTTTAAAATAAGAACAAACGACAGAGTGGAGCAGCAGTTACGAATGCAAATGACATCCATGTGAGGGAATAACAGGCTCCATGTTGGGGCAGAAATCAGTTCGTTACTCGGCGACGTTTACAATTCAAATTTTGCCACAGTGCTGCATCCCACGGCTTAAAATGTGGACGGCAAAGTTTTAAAAAACATTTCCATATAAATATGGAAGCGTAAACTTAAACAGAAGACCTTTGTAATGAACTGTTCTTCTCAGCCGAATTCAGGCATTATTAAAGACTATTTTAAGGTAAATCGCGTTGATGAGACACTTGTGTGACAAAAAAACTTTCTAAGATTTCTGTCCTTCGATGGCTTTTGCATAATTTATAACCATCATATAATCTTTAATAAAATAATTTTCTGGATTCCTTATCAAGTTATGCTATTATTTTACAATTATAATATTCTATAATTCAACTGCTGACTTATTTTATTTTTCATGTTGGACGGCAATCGATGTAAGATTTTCTGCAGGAAAGTCCATCGAATGAAAATTGAGGAGTAATTAATACACTTATCATTTCTTTAATTACTAATTACTGTTATATTAATATCTTTAACGTAGTTATGAATTATATAATTTTTTTTGTAAAGTACAATGTTTGTTTTTTAAACTTTATAATTGTAATAATTATTTTTTTCATGTAATATTATATTATGACGTATTCTATTTCTAATGGAATAAATAATAAATCTAAACCTAACTCCATATATTTTTTATGTTCAATTCTGAGTAAATTAAGAGTGAATTAAGAGATTACCCAAGCAAAGGCGCAGTCGAGAATTTCCTTTGTCATAATATTTTAAAATTACTAATTAGGATGCTGACTTTTTGAATTTATGTGCTACTTCAGCATAAGAAACCATTTTTACGAGGATATCTGTGTAAAATAATAATACCACAACAGCGATAATGTTACCAATATTCCGACCCGACACGTAATATGCTGCATTTATGGTTCCGTTTTCAAAATACATAGTTCTCAAGTACCAAATTTTAAAAGCGGAATTTTTTAGTACCAAAATGACCTGAATTTCTAACACGAAAGTATTTTCCTTCGCACTATCATATTCCCCAGTATAGTACAAAAAGTTGAATGGTCAAAAGTATCTTTATGGGCAGAGAGTTCTCGGGTTTCGGACGGATACCAACACTCTTTCTGCAGCAAATACACCGGGAAAGTCTTCGATAATTGTATCTTTATGTGGACCATCAATCAAAAGCAAACTGCCTTAAAAATCTGACCAATTCCAAATGTTTGAGTATTTTATTAATGACCACAAGAAACAAGCCGATGAATGAATACATATATGTTCTCTAATAACTATCCAAATCCCTGGTTCCTGTCGCTGCCGGTGTAAAGTCTTCCCCATCGTATTTTTTTTGGGTTCATTACTTCCCTGCCTACGTTAATTGTCTTAGAAATACTTCATCTTCCGTAGAAGAAAGATTGTTTTCTGAAATGAATTAAATCTCAATATTTCGCAGATAACACCCATTCATATACGAAACTTAACTATTGTTTGTCCTCTAAAATACGTTTATATAGAGTTACACCGTTGCAAAGGTTTTGGATAGTTTGTACAATTACTTGATTCTTTTAAAATTGTCTATCTTTCCATATATATATATTCGTCCGGCGATTATTTTGTTTAACACGTCTTGTCTTGCATTGCATACAATACAAGAAACACCGAAGATAATTTTCATTATTAATTTCAATATGTTTATGAGATTTGTCGATTGCCAATCATTAAATTCTATATTCATACGTTTATTGTTACTTCGATTCCTTGGATTAATCCTATTCATCTGCGTCGTAGTGCCACCAGGCCACGACTCGTACATGGCGGAACTCACGACGCCTCTCATTTCTGAATAAGTGGGTAAGTGTAAAGATGAATGCAGACAGCGTAGTTCTGAGCCCATTATTCACAGCTCTCGGTATTGTTCCTGAACGGTCTACGGGATTAAACAATGAAGCTCTAGAGGCGAACTGCAAGCATCTGCAGCGAGCCGGAACCTGCTAAAGACTAGGCGGACGTTCATCGCAAAATACCTTATAACTTGCACTACTGCAGTATTATTGTCGAATAATTCTATTCATTATAAGAAAACAGATTAACGACGGTCGAAAAATCTTACTTAATCTCCTTGGACTCGTATCTCCGGTTTGAGCACTTTTATACGTAGGCCTAATTCGCTTTGCGGCTTATGCGCCTTTGCATCCGTGGTTTGGTTCTATTTGAGTTTCCAGTGCCAGATGTAAAAAAAATCACAAGCCCAATTTCTGAAGAACAAACGAGTGAAAAGCATCAAGACGACAAAGGCGATAAGTGAATATTCCTTAATGAACTGTAACGGTCATGATGGTCACTCGACTGCAACCATGTTGAGAACAGGTTGACAGTAACATCAAGAATGTAGGATTGGTGAAGTTTAGGCTCTGAACTCTGACAAGAACAGTCGAGAAGCAATATTTATATAATCAGTGAGTTTGCATGAAAGCCGAGTACAGTCGAGATAATCTAGTTTCAATATTTGTGAACTGTTTGTGTGTGAGTGTATAGTCTAAATAAATACACGATTAAGTGCATAAATTATGCCTTTTACCCTCGAGTACGTTACACTTCGGCAGCAGAATACTATAGGACGCCTTCGCAGTGAAGGCGTGTGGCGGCGATTGAGGGAGGGGAAGCAGCCCGGAAATAGCACACACACGACAAAATATTCCACGGAAAAGCTCTAGGTGCTAACTGAAGCTGATTGGAAGTGCTCCGGGAGGGGTAGCACTTGCGATGAACAAAACTAAACTGGGCCGTCAAGAAATGTGACGCGCACTATAGACGTCTCCAAGGTCAATTATGTATAATCCACTTTTGAAAACAAAATTGTCGCTCAGGTATAACAAAATTTCGAATCTCAAAGCTTGCCAAGTGTTTATTTAATTTTCCATGTAAAAATTATCGAAAATTATAAACAAAATTCTTAATAAATATAAAAACAACCAAATATAAAATAAATCAACAGCTTATACCCTAATTCTTTCAGTTATTGATGGTAGAAAATTTTTTAACTTCCTTTAAGCATTGAACCATAGTTTTTGTTCGAATACTATAGTTTACGTGTTAGATTTTTCTATGAAATCACATAATTACCCAAGAGTCAGTCATAATTGTCTTTAAGATAGTTAGGAAGTAATTTCAAATCCAAAGTCGAAGAAAAATGATAAAAATGTATGCTTATTATATGATAATTGAACTTAATGTATCTCAGGTAATATTAATTTAAATATGCTAATGTGTACGAGTCATTATTATCAGACTATCATTTTTGAAATGACAATGGACAGGGCCACGCTGTCGTGACCAGCTGGTGCCTCGATCCGCCTAACAAATTCTCCGAGTTTTAGCTAAAGGGGCAACAGGTGTCCCCCAGCCAGTGTCGGCGTCGGCGTCGGGGGATCAGCGCCCTTCATTAATCACACCATTTAGGCGCCAGTAATAACGAGATTAGCCCCGATCCGCCGTCGCTAATAAATTTGCAGGTTACGTTTCCGTTTATCATGTACGTCGAATTAGACTGATACACACGTTCGGGTACAACGGATCAAGGTTGGGGTTTCCCCCAAATAAATGGCGAAATACAAATATGAACTAAATTGGGCGAACATCATTAGTATGTTGAAAGTTGTTGGTTTTCACTAGACAAGCCTCGGTTGAAATGCATCCCGCATGACGGAATGTTTATGGGATTGCTAATAACCTAAGAATATGTACTCATGAAGATAATCAATATACCGGTTGTCCCGATAAATTACCTAGAGCGGGTATTGAAATTAAGTGCCGTGATAAAGAACAAACATCATCGGTGGAAATTAGTTTTAGTGGTATTAAATTATTTCTACGTATTCTTTTAAACAACTTGGAATGAAACTAAACCAATTATACTAGATGATTGGTAGGCAAATAAACTGTTAATGTATAAATTTATTATAAACACATATGGACTTATAGGATCCAGCTTTAGGGAACTGCAATTTTAAGCTCATCAAAACAAACTAGTGAACCAAAGATGTTTAAAAAGATTTAAACCGTCACAGTTGCCAGAAGAATTCCAATTTTCGAGATTTTGTCATATATATTCTGCACATGAAATGCATGATTGAATTATACAGTGTGATAAAATATATATTCTGATCCTGTCGTTTATTACGTCCATTATTAAAATAATTAAATCATAATAATAAAATACTTAATATTTATAAAAACTTGAAGTCTTATTGGTATTCGAGCAGTTACGGATCATCGTACTTGTACATATGTATTCGGCGGGCTACTATAGTATGCGTCAGCACTGAAGGCGGGTGATCTAACGCGGTCAACCTCTACTAACTTACTGAGCCTGATTGGCGACGGACGGGAAGATGGAAGCACCTGCGAAGAAGGGCACTAAACTGGACTAGCAAGAAATGTGATGCGCGCTATAGTTAACTAAGTTGACGAATGTCAATATCAGTAAGGTATCAAGTTTTCATAAATATTTGAAGTTTCATCTTGTTCTTGAAAAGTTTTTTTATTTAAAAATTGGGCTATTAACACGTATTTACAGGAACATTCGTAGTGAATAACTTGATCATAATATCTATTGTATCACACTGCTATTAAATAATGTTTTTCGTGCGTATTTCGTGAGCGTATTTAGTGAGCTTCATATGAAAATAAACTTTTATGGTTCAGAATTTATTTATTTATCCTTGGATATCATTATCGTTCAAGTTTCGCAATTTAAAGATCAGTACCAAAGTATTGACACAAAACACAAACTTGAACATCTATTACTAAACTTTACAATGACTCACGTGAGGGCCGGTCTAACGGTCTAATACTGGGAGATTAGGTCACCTGACGTCACTGAGTTGCGTTCGCACTGTCCTAAAATGTCACTCACTATAATCTCGTCTCTGTGAATAGTATTTTATAATACTTATTTTTTTATATAAATTATTATGTTATTATTATACATATAAAAAACCAGCGCATCTTTAAATGAGCCATATTAATTGACAATCACGATTTTGGATTTTCTATGGGCCAATGTGCTGGCTTAAGAGCAGAGGCGTCTTTAGAAAAATGTTGACATGAAAAAAGTTATCAAAGAAATTTAACGCTGAAGGGAAGGGTTCCAATCTCAGGTATAAAAATTTAAGATGGTAGTAAGCTAAGAACGGGCCGTTTTCTCGGAGAAAAGACAGCTTTGAGTGCCATAATTAAGTAGGAGGTATTACGTGTAATGCGAAAACACTAGAGAGGACTTTATGGCTGGTGTCTCATGTCGAAGTAATTTCATTTCTTCACCTTGGCGACAGTGTATATTAAACAAACGATGCGTCACTGGGTGAACAACAACATCCGTGCTATCTGCATGTCAAAGGTGGCCATCAGAGTTCATGGAATTTCATTTCATTAATAAAGTAGGGTATAAAAGAAAATGTAATGGGATTTATCTCGAGACCCTTCTGAAAGCGCACCATAGTATCACTTATTAAGCTTCACCTTTATAAACCTTCAACTTTTGACTTCTCTTTCCTGTGTGATATTTTCATCCTTTTAACGCTGTCAGACACACAGAAATTACGCCACATAGAATAATAAAAACATGAAAACCTCTTCCAATAAGTGCATATAATTTAAAAATACATCTAGCAATTAATTGTTTTAAGAGAGATTTTTATTTAATTATAACATGATATATGGATGCCGAAAAAATTTATTACTTTATAATAGGTAGGGTTCAATGTTAAATGTAATAAATATGTAAAATAAACATAAATATAATGTGGAAGTCAATAAACAGACAAAATAAGTGACAATTTATTATATTCAATTAATGCAGTCGTTTTTATATTTTTATAATAAAGAGGTACGTAGGTCAGATTCCGAGGCACCTCGACCTGTTTTGAGAGGTGTATGTTCCGGGGTCAGAGACGTTGGGCATACGGTAAGAGTTCTCTGTTCCCATTGGAATAGTCAACCAGTCTGCCTCCTAATCTGGTCGAGGTACTGAGAAGGGAATGCTGCGTCCCCACAGCAAACTCTTCTCCCGCTATCGGAAGGCCGTGGGACACGTACCCAATGCCCGACCTGCCTGATGCAGGTTTTTCTAGGGTTTCCCTGCATTACTTTTAGGCGAATGCCGGGTAGGATCCTTAAACTATAGCCCGGGGGCCCTAGTTAAGCCTTGCCTACCTTCCTCTACCCTTCCGAATCCCCCCTTTCAAATCCCTTCCTATGCTATTAAAGGGAAGTTGCCACCATGTGGATTACCTCTCATGTAGCCTGTTGCCCTAAAAAAAATAGTAGGTCAGTTTCGAGAGGTATGTTCCGGGGTCGTAGACCTTGGGCATACGGTAAGAGTTATCCCCTATTCCTATTGGAATATTCTGCTAGATGCCTCCTAAACTGGTAAAGGAACCGAGAGGGGAATGCTGCGACCCCACAGAAAACCTCACTCGGAAGGATGTTAGACAAGTACCAAATGTTGCAGATTTTTCTAGGGGTTTCCCTGCATCGCATTTAGGCAAATTTCCACGTAGGATCCTTCAACCGTAGCCCGGGGCAGTAGTTAACCCTAGGCTACCTTGCTCAACCATTCCGCATCCCCCATTTCAGTCCCTTTCCTACCCTATAAGAGGGGAGTGGCCACCATGTGGATTACCCTATAAATGTCCTGTTATTCCTTATTCTCTTCTCTCGTATAACTGTCGTCTTCAGAAAAATTATTCAGATGAAAATGTATCCATACTGAAAATGAAATAAAACCAATACTTTGAAATAAATTTAAAATACATGCCATGTAAAATTATAAAGATTTCGGTGTCCGAAGATGAGCTATTTTCTCTAAAAAATTGTCCTATTTATTTTAATTCGTGGTAGAATGACGGTGAAAGGAGTAAAGGCGGATGAAACAAAAAGTATCAAATTCCAAAAAAAAAATAATTATAACACTTTAATTTATAAATATGACAGTAAATATAAAAATTTAGCGGGTAATTTTTATTTTCTACGACTTTTAGTCTGATAAAGAAATGAGGTTGAAACAATAGGAATTGTATCTGGAATTTACAAGAAAAGAAGTGCACAAATATCAGTTAAACTATTACAATTGCAATTGTTGTGCTGAGAAACGTAAGGAATTAATAAATATTAAATTATTAACTGTCCAATCGATATGAAATAATCACCGTTTGTAATATTTACATATTTCCCGGATTTTACAGCTTAATATATAATCAATGTAATTTTATTCACAGATATGTAATATATTGTAAAGTCTTTTACATATTCACTGACATATTATTTAAGCTCCAAACTTGATTTTAAACAATATGTTCAATTATAAGTTTCAGATTGGTAGTAAATCTTAAAATTTTAGTGCAATAGGGACGGTCTTCCTTTGAGTATTCATTCCTGGGTTTGCATGAATCAAAGTCTTGTTTAGGCCTACTAGAAAGATTCACTTCAATTCATTTTAGTCCTATGAGAATTAAGTCCATATATGGCACCAGTGTATATCTAACACGGCTACTATAACTGCGTATAGAGTGAGACGCGGTTTCAATTTTTAATTTAAGTCTTTACATTTAAAATAACAATTGACTCCTAAAACCTCTCAGACGAAACGTCAGCTGCTTCGTAAAATCAAACGAATAAATACATTTTTTTTAAAAAAAATTGCCTTGGGCATACGGTAAGAGTTGTTCGATATTCCCATTGGAATAGTCGGCCAGCTGTCTCCTAAACTGGTCGAGGCACAGAGAAGGGAATGCTGCGTCCCGACTACAAACTCCTCTCCCACTATCGGAAGGGCGTGGTACAAGTACCCAATGCCCGACCTACGTGATGCAGGTTTTTCTATGGTTTGTCCTGCATTACTTTTAGGCGAATGCCGGGTAGGATCCTTAAAATATAGCCCGGGGGCCCTAGTTAACCCTTGGCTACCTTATTCAACCCTTCCACATCCCTTCTTTCAAATCCCTTCCTATGCTATTAAAGGGGAGTTGCCACCATGTGGATTACCCTCATGTATCCTGTTACCTAAATTAAAAAAGATTGCTTACTGCTCCGGCCAATTATTATACTTTTGGTTATTTCGAAATCAAGTGATCAACGGTGTCAACTCGTTGAGTTTTGGCAAAATAGTTGTTACAATTCGTCTTGGTAGTAAAAATAACAATCGTCTCCTCGTTTACCTCTCGACGAATGCATGAATTTCTAGGTAGTTGATGTGACATAATAATAATAACAATATAACCTCCGGATTGTATATTTCAAACAACAGTGAGATTCGAGGATGAAATTGCCACGTCAGTAGGAGTGAATGAAGATTTGTAAAGCTCAAGAAAGCGCAGACAGTTTTAGTTCCTTGTATGTAATGCTCTTGAAGTACGCTCCGTTGCTCACGTAGACGTGTACTAAGCACATGTACCATATTTCACGCACACCAAGTGTGCTTTTCCCAGGGGGTAGTTAACACTGCGAAAACTGTCCGGAATGGAGTACAAAATGAGTTGTTTCGTCCCGTTTTCCGACCCGATAACCGACAGTAATACAAATAAATATATCACCGCGTAAACGGCACAGCAAAAGCGTTCTGCGGGGCGGAAGGCTTACATTTTTTTGTCATGTGCTTAACTATCAACGATCATTCCAGGGAATGATACAGCAAAGTCAGACGAAACTTTTAGAAATTTCTTTTTGTATATGATATCTGTTTTGCCAATTCGCTGATTCTAAGTAACACGGTCACTCTATGAGAATTAAGTCCATATATGGGACCATATCGAACACGGCTTCTACAATTGCGAATTGAGTGAGACGCGGTTTCAATTTTTAATTTCAGTCTTTGCATTTAAAATAACAATTGACTCTTAAAAACCTCTCAGACAAAACGTCAGCTGCTTCGTAAAATCAACGTTTTTTTAAAAAATAAAATTGCCTACAGCTCCTGCCAATTTTTATACTTTTGGTTATTTCGTTCATCACTACCGTGAATCAAGGTCTTAATCAAGGTAAGTAAGGTCTCTATTAAAATGAATGGAAATAGGAATCGAATTCGATACGAGAAACGGCTATTGGCAGCCTCTCTAACCTGATGTCCTACAATATGATGGACCATCGCAGAGCAACTGCAATACAGTTAATAAATTGTTCAAATTGTTATTATTGATTTCTTTGCAGAGTAGAATCGCATCAGATTTGCAGCTCATGCTTTGCAGGACTGGAAGTTGTACTATATTTGGTCTTTCTGGACGGTCTTTAATATGCCTTCAAGGGGAATAAATCTAAATTACCAGGGCATACGCCACAGCTTTGATGAGGGTTTTGCAATTTGTATGGAGAGAATACACACTGATAAACTAAAAAGTTTCGTGGTATCATTATCAGAACGGTTTCTCGTTAAATTTTCTTTGTTGAAGAACTGGGGTGCATGCCAGAAGTTTTGCGGCTTGCAGACAGATAACGTCACAAAGCAAGGAAATAAAAATATTTGCGGCTTACTCGATAACGCAATTGCTGGGAACGCTGCTAACGTTGCGTCAAGATATTTGCTTTGTGGCCGGGGCGAAATGAGATGGTTCTGGTTTGAATTCCAGCTCACGCGTCCCGAATTAATTACTGTTCCGAGGCACTTCTCGGCCTGCCCTGCACTGCCTGCTACCTGTGGCACGGCGCTAATTAACTGGCGTCACCTTAATTGCACAGGAGTCGACCTAGGGTCCTCGGGCGAAGAGCGCGAGAAAAACAAGCTAACAAACAGGAAGCTTGCCGGAGGAAAAGAAACGTACCAAAAAACGTATTCATTGGTGCATTCATATCTAGATAAAAGCTAAACGATCATTTACAAGAGACAATATTACGTGGAGACAACAGTATTTGACATAAAAAATAATTCATAAAGATTCAATTATCAACTGTTAAATAGATATGAACTAATCACCGTTTGTAATGTTTTCATATTGGCCGGAGTTTCTAGCTTAATATATAATCAAAGTAATTTTATTCACAGATATGTAATATATTGTAAAGTCTTTTACATATTCACTGAAATATTATTTAAGCTCCAAACTTGATATTAAACAATATTTTCAATTTAAATTCCATGAACAGTAATAATTTAATACTTGAGTAAATCATTTCCATGACTGAAGACTGAGGATACAGTTTCAGATTCGTCGAATTATGTTAACTTGCATGAAAATAACTCCCTTAGCCTGGACTTCGCTAGCTTATAGAATACGAAGCTCTACAAATTGATTCTCAGTTGTAAAAATTAAGGGAAAATAAATATTAGTCAGTAATCGAAAAACTGGGGATTGGATTAGGCTCACGGTTCATAGTTGAAAGAAGTAAACGAAATATTAATAAACTTCTGCTCTAGAAAATAATTTACAGGAATTCAGTTAGCAATTGCGTCACCACTATGTCATACTATCATATCTGTTTAGAAATATCAAAAATTTTAAACACACCGAAACTACCTGATCTTCTATCTAAAAGAAATGAACATTGCTTTCAATTAATTAAAAATTCAATTGATAACGTTTTTATATATTTTCTGGTCCTTGGAAATTCATAAGAATTCCTTATATATATATATATATATATATTGTAGTAATTGGTAATTAAGGCATTGTTCTAATTGAAAAGTTGAATTGTTGAGGACTCATTATTAGTGGATATAGAGCGGACGCCGCAACAAACCGGCAAGGCAAAGAAAACATTGCTGATCGGTTGGGAAGGTTTTACGCGCTCAAAATTTACGAGACGAAGAATTCAGTCGGGCAGCGGACAGCAAGCAGTTTGAAAGCTTTACAGTCGGGCAGCAGACAGTGAATAGATCAGACGAAAAGTTTTACAGTCGGCAGTCAGAACGAAAGATTGTGGCCCACTCACAAACATGCTTTCAGTTATTAAAAAGTAAAGCAATATTCAGACAAACCAATGAAGTCCATTGTCAACTAAATTCACGAGATCTACAAATCCAGGTTGCAGTAAAGCATCGAGAACCAACCAATTTGTGTTAAACCAACTAACAAACAACGCCAATTAGAGCCTGTGAACATTTAGAGTCTGTGAGTACTTAGATGTCCCCAAAATTGTGCACGAAAAGCTAAAAAGAGACCTGGGCGGCCGTAAGTAGAGAAAAACTTTAAAATCATTTGTAAACCGTGTTTAAAAGATAAAAGTCAGATCGTTCTTTAATTATCGATAAAATGAGATCCTTAATTCTTGATAAAATTAAACTTGTTTAAATTCAATCTTTAGTATTATTTCTTCCGCAACAAATTTCGTCTATGTTCAGACGCATTGATTCCCATAAAAAGTAAATGTAATTTTGATTATATAAATTCTGCCATTTATCAAACCCAGTTCAAGACCCTGAGATCCCAAATATTTTGTGTATTTTATACTTGTTTTTAAATTTGGCTTAATAAATTTTGTTTGCTCTTTAAAGTTATTAGTGTATTTCATTTCAAAAGCTAGTTGATTAATTATTACAATATATATATATATATATATATATATATATATATATATATATTGTAACACTAATTGGAAATTATAATGGATTGTTATCGGCGAAAATATATCAAAAGAAACAATGTAAGGTCGAGCCATTGTTAGCGAACGCACGCCGAAACGCTAGTCACGGACAGATTTGCTTCGAGTAAAGATCGCGGTTTCAAATTGAACTAAAACTATACCTGTTAAAGCATTATAAAAAGTATTGCAGAAGATAGAGCAGTATTAAAGTAAAATATTCATCAAATTTTTGCATAAGTAAATACTGCAAAGCAGTAGCCGTTTCGTCTGGACTGAACTTTATCAAAATCAGCGGGGAGGAGTTGGACCGTGATCGAATTGACGAAATTGTTGCGGAGCAGAGCAGCGTTCTAGTTACAGCCAATTTCCAAAATTATCATGTGCATTGTTATAATCCGTGAAAAATAAGACCTGTTATAAAAAATTAAAGTGTGTGTGAAAGTGTTCCGGAACCAGGTAGAAATTGATTGTCCAGGTACCAACAAAACAGTAAGTTTAATTGAAAATTCATTAATTGTAAACGCTAACTAAAGGTAGTATCGTCAGATTTCGTTTCACGTCTGATTTAGTTGTTTTATTTCGTTTCACGTCCGTTTTATTGTTAATTTTAAGTTGTAGAGGAATTTGATTGTATCATATAAGTGTAAAGTCTGGTTCTATTTAGAAGGCACAAAATAAACGACCCTGAGATGAGAGCAGAGAAATTGTAATATAAAATGAAGAAATGTAATAAAATCTTACTTGAAATAAATCAATTGTTTTGTAAAATTTGGTAAATCATTTTAAATTCCTTTCGTAATTTAAAGATCAATCGTAATTTTTTTAATTGTTTAATTATTACATCTTAACCATCAACGTGGGCTAATTCATTTAATAAAAGAAAATTAATCGTTACATTTTTGCCCAACAATGTGGGGCAATTTATTTTAATTAATCATACCATTCTTGTTGATTATTACAATATATAACTAAGATTAATTCTTAGATATTTCCTCTTAAGATCTATGAAAACAACTCTCAACCGTCTATTTTACACTATCGATATAGTGGCAAGCCACTGAAATCCTAGATTGTGGTATTGTTTAACTTAATTAATTTGACAACAATTAACAAGTGTATATTAGCAATTAGGTTAACAAGAAGGAAATTTGCGAGAAACACAAATTACAGGCAGCAAGTTAGCCAAACTATTCGCATGTTAAATTACCGTATTTAGCCTGTGGAAAATCACGGTCAGTGGTCTACCGGTGCAGTGCAAAATTTCTTCGTCGGGACCTTCTGGGCAATTAAACCATTGTTAGAACGTAATAGCTGGCCTCCTAATTAGCTACGAGAGTGCAACGGTGAAGTTGGTAGACTTGAGAATATTTATTTCTGGCAACCATCGGACTAAAAAATCGCTAAAAGGATCCATTTTAATGCATCGTACACCTTTGCTATTAAAATACGTTTTATCATCTATACTACAATGAATATTATTTACGTAAAAGCTTTTAGAATGGTTGTCTAGGATTCTGTTGAACTAAAATTGAACTAGAGGCATCGGGACGGTCGCTAATTCAGTGACCATTTTTATCATTTATTATTAATTCCTTCACACCCACCTCTTGTACGTAATTAAACGACACTATGTTTCTTCTCGGCTATTTGAAAAATTTTCGTGCAAGATGAGAGAGTAAATTCCGTTTTTGTGGCTCAAAGTTTGTTTGGAACATAGGTACATACTTTTATTTATATACTAGCTAGGTGCCCGGCGTTGCTCGTGTACTTATTTATATAAACTCGAAAAAGTATTTAATTGAATACTTAAATATATTCCTCGAGTATATCAGGATATAATCGTCACTCAGTCTTCATACATTACGAAATATTACATTGATGAAATTGTTAGCTAGACTCACAACTAATACAGCGCGAAAATTAACTTACATTTTCCCCAATGATGGTAAAGTAATTCGTATTCTTCTTTATTATCATTCGATGGAATATTGCTGTATAAAATTATACTTTTTATTTAAATAAAATATTTCTGCTTTATTTCATTCCTAATAAAGGAGATATTTCCTTTGTTCGTTGCGTAGTAACGTCTTTCTCTCGCGTGACGTCATTGTCTCTTGGCGCGCAGTAATTTAATATTTAATGATCACGGTTTTTAATTATAATTCTTTCCACATGTATGCTAGGCGTTTCTCACCCTCACAGTACCGTTTCTCGTGTTTTGAAGAATTTGTGTACCAATTTTTGTTGCAATCTATCCACGCTTTTAAATTTGTACAGAAATTAACGTAAATACATACATACATACATACATACTAATATACATCCTTTTTTATTATATAGATAATAATTCTGAATTGAATAAATATAAAAAATAGAACTGTAACTGATAACAACATTGTGATCGCACGCACCAATATTTGAATAATAACGTGAAACAAGCTCAAAGATATTGACAGATCTCAGTTATTTGACTCTGATTTATATTTTATAAAAATTTTCTATTATTCATATTCTTTTTATTTTTTAGATTAGAATTAACTTGAATGTCGCTTTCGTAATTCGATTAATTACTGCGTGAAATGTCTGTTAAGGTTCAATATGCAAAGAAAATGTAGGAAGAAATAATTCAAGTGAAAATTGTCGCATGCTAAGGCTGCATTGTCATGGTTTTTAATAGTAATTACTCTAGTTTGAAGTTCAATTTTGAATTAGATCTCTTTATTTTCTTTACATTACCTTTTTAATTTTAAATTATTGACTAATTAGTATACGAAACGATTTTTTTCAGGACGTTTCCCACATTGTTTCTCTTTCCATCCTATAAATCATAAAAGGGGTAACGTTTATTACTTAATAGGCAGAACCATATTACTTTATAATTCTGCATTCCATTGCCAAAATTTTAACGTTGTGACCAATATTTTACTTGCATATTTCTATCCGCTTATCTTAATAAAAGTCGTCATATAAAAAGGCGGGTCAATAAATTAACCCATTCTACACTAGTGAAACCCAGAGTTGACAACGTCACCCCTTCCCAAAATTTTAGAATTGTTCTTCCATTTCATATAGCCAAAGTCTCATATTTACTCAAGTGTTATAACATATGGATTATTTATAAAACCACTGATTCCTTATTAAGAATGGTAAAGGTCCTTTGGAAGCAGCAGGCACCCATTTTTGGTTTTCAAAACTGAATATTTCTATTCCAACTTAGTATATATTGGACGAACAAAACGTGAATTAAAAACTAGGATTAAGGAGTATAAATCAAATTTTGAACTTCCAGTTAACAGTAAAATTTAATAATAATTTTGATTGGAATAATGTTAGTATACTTGACTTTGTACCTAATTTTCACAATACAATCATCTCCGAAACAGTCAACATTAAAGTTCACTTTAAATATACTAAGTGACACGCATACGTTAAGTAGAATCTGTGATTCCATACTTTGTTGTGAAGTTCTTTGCCTCCTTATATATGTTATCATTCTGATAGTCAGTAATAATTGTCTGTGTAGTCATACTTGAGAAGGTCTGTCGACTGGCAGAATAAACGTTGTAGGATTACTGATTCTTTGGTCAATTATTATCTGTGAGTCAGATTTTTCAAGTTTTAATATAAAAAACAGATATTAATATTGTTCATCAAGTAGGATAATGTTAATGTTTTGCGGTTTGCGAGTGCAAACGTATAACGTTTTTGATGAATTACGAAGTTGAACAAACATGCGGGGTTATTTTATTTCAATTTGGTATACGTTATTCGTTGATGTCGTCTCGTTTATTTTTAATAGACGACGTGTATGTTTAATTATTAGCGGAGGGTATTTATTTAACTTTGGTCTAATTGCCAGAGGGTAATGTAACTCAAACTCGCCAATCAGTACAGAAGAATATATCTCCCTAACGAGAGGAACTGGATGATCCACACATTCTCTTCCCTTTGCCCCAACACACTCACAAAGAGAGAGAGAGAGAGTGAGATTAGGACACAAAGAACTTTCTGTTACCACACACTGTAAAGCTCAAAATACTTTGAATTGTAGCCTCCAGAATAAAACAAATAACCTTTGAACATTGACATGGACTGACTGAAACAGAAGATTATGTAATTTGGTCATACACTATATTTTTCGAAATAAAATAACACAATAATTAAAATAGTTTTGTGTGATGACTATATATTTTTTTAATTCAAGCGCTATTAGGCGCGTCGTTTTAGGTAGGTATATTTTATTTTCCATGACTGAAGACTGAGGATACTGTTTCAGATTCGTCGTATTATGTTAACAATGCGATCAAAAACTTGCATAAAAATGACTCTCTTAACCTGGACTTTTGTAGCTTATTGAATACGAAACTCAGCCAATTTATTCTCAATTGTAAAAATAAATTAAGGGAAAATAAATATTAGTCAGTAATCGAAAAACTGGGGATTGGATTAGGCTCACGGTTCATCGTTGAAAGAAGTAAACGAAATATTAGTAAACTGCTGCTCTAGAAAATAATTTACAGGAATTCAGTTAGCAATTGCGTCACCACTATGTCATACTATCATATATGTTTAGAAATATCAAAAATTTTAAACAGACCGATACTACCTTATTTTCTATCTTAAAATAGTTAACATTCCTCTCAATAAATTAAAAATTCAATTGAAAACGTTTTTATATATTTTTTGGTACTTCGAAAGTCATATATATATATAAAATTTTGTTAGTTCTTAGACATTTCCTTTTAAGATCTATGAAAACAACTGTCACAAGTGCTCTGTGATCTATTTTACACTATCGATATAGTGGCAAGGCCGACGAAATCCTAGATTGTGGTATTGTTTAACTTAATTAATTTGACAACAATTAACAAGTGGATATTAGCAATTAGGTTAACAAGAAGGAAATTTGCGAGAAACACAAATTACAGGCAGCAAGTTAGCCAAACTATTCGCATGTTAAATTACCGTATTTAGCCTGTGGAAAATCACGGTCAGTGGTCGACCGGTGCAGTGCAAAATTTCTTCGTCGGGACCTACTGTGCAATTAAACCATTGTTAGAACGTAATAGCTGGCCTCCTAATTAGCTACGAGAGTGCAACGGTGAAGTTGGAAGACTTGAGCATATTTATTTCTGGCAACCATCGTGCCAAAAAAAAGGCTAAATTTCAGACGAATTCCGAAAACTGAGAATAATATTTCTGCTTGCTGAATCGTCTTTCACACAATAAAAAGACTATGAGAGTGCAACGGTGAAGTTGGGAGACTTGCGCATATTTATTTCTGGTAACCATCGGACGAATTCCGAAAACTGAGAATAATATTTCTTCTTGCTGAATCGTCTATCTAAATTTCTAAATTGATAATCGAGGTAATTGCACAAATCTTTGATCTACACAATCTTCCATCAGAAATATAGGGGAAAAAAGGTTTCACAAAATTTATCGGATCATATTTGAACAAAATAAATGTTGTTCCTCGATCGTTTGTTAAGCGTAGTGTTGTTTTTAGATACTCAGTTCAATTATAAAATTAATTGAAGGTCGCCGAACAATAGATTGTTGAAGATGATGAATGACGACTGTCTGGTGATCGGTTAATAAATCATGATATATCAATTTATTACATTACTGTTTGCCTCAAGGAAATGCATATCAGAAAAGTTTATTTTGCCTGTTTGATTTCCTTTCCTTGGATAGATCAATCCATGTTATCAGTCCTTAAAGTTTCTCCAAATACGACGTCAATTATCCCAGAATTCTGGGAACATCTTCGTAATTTTTCTCAAACTAAAATTGACAAATTTGATCATAAATATTGGTTATTTCAGAGATATTGCTTACAAATAGTTTTTATCTGCTTAAATATTTTGCCTTTCTATAATATAATATTTACTGCCGAATTACTCTCAGTTTGTTATATCGAGTCTTTGTCATTTTTAGTGGGTGCAATAATAAATTTTTCTACTTACTAAGTCATAGAAGATTTCATAGTTACATTTCTTCCAAGAGTTAATATATCTCAGTGCACCTACTTGGTCACAATGGACTCGAACTTAACGCACTACGTGTGAATTTCTAAATGCAAGACCGCAGTTTCAGACCCGGGAGCGTTCAATTACTTCTTCAGAAGAATTAAATTATAGTCGTAACATAGGACGTTAAACCAAAGCCAATGTGTGATTCTTTCTACGTTTTCCAGGCTTTTAAAAATATTAACTTTCTTCGATCGAAGAGATAGTGGA
This sequence comes from Zhengitettix transpicula, assembly GCA_037074705.1. Taxonomy (NCBI): domain Eukaryota; kingdom Metazoa; phylum Arthropoda; class Insecta; order Orthoptera; family Tetrigidae; genus Zhengitettix; species Zhengitettix transpicula. Next base: position 30,436,573 of record CM073593.1, on the reverse strand, counting down.
CAAGTTCTCTTTAATTTTGAACTCTAGGTTAAATGTTAAGTTTGCTGGCATTGATTGGTAGAAATCTATTAGTAGCGTTAAGCTTGTCAGTTAATCGCATGTTACACACATTCTCACTACCATTAATGAACCTAACACATAAGGAAATTATCGTTATCAAGTTATTTAGTATTTTTCACAGTAAATCAAATGTAAAAGCAGAACCATTTGACTCTTTAAGTTTCGATTTAATTACTTAGGAATGTTCCTGTAAGATCTTCGTTCTGATTCTTTCTTTTCTTCACAACATCGTCCAATTACGATTTCGCCTGTAAAACAACGGAAATCAGAAAAATATTGTATCACAAAATTTTTGAAACTGTGGAGTTGTAACAAAAATACTGGATAGTCATATCTTTGCTTTTCCTAGATCACAGAGGGCTAGTCTGTGCTTGACTTATGATTCAGTTGAAGTGCCCTTGTCTGCATGCCGGGCTACGAACGACGTACCGTGGGACCAGGATACCTTCGGGAGATGTCAGCCAGTGGGATTTCCTTGCTAATTGAAATCCGCCAGTCTTTGGCGAAGCACAGCACGCTCACTCTGACAGCGATCGGAAACAAATGTGTTTGTCCACGTGTTGCGTAGGGATTAGAACCAGGCACGAACCGCGTCCCTCGGGCTTTAGGCGGCGCTGCACCCCGGCCCCGGTACCGTAATTACGGGCTTAAACTGCGCTCCCCTACTCCCTTCAGTTCGATATTAATTAAACTGCGTGTCACGGGCGATTTCAAAATACCGCACACCGTAACCATGCTGACAACTTTCTCTTGTCGTGCAGTCTACATAAAAAAAATGTATCACGTATGTGTGACGTAATATTCTTTCAAATTACGTATCGTGGTTTATTTTCCCAATTTATACGTTTCGATGCATCACGTGGAGTCCGTTATTCAATGTATTTACTAATTATTTCGATTTATGTTTGTAAATATGCTATCGGATTTCATATTCTACGTACATGGCCGTCTATGCGTGTCTACACGCAAAGCCAAACATTTCCACAGAGAAATAACCCAAAAGAGATATTTTCCTCCTTTGGGATTTTCTTGTTCTTAGTTATAAACCATAGTAGTTAAGTTAAAGGTTATCTTTGAGAGGTGATGTTCTGTTGTCGCAGTCTTTGGACATACGGTGAGAATTGTTCACTGTTCTCATTATATCAGTTGAATCTGGTCGAGGAATGAAGTCGGGTAAGTTGCGTCCCCACAATCAACACTGATCTTGGTAGGGCGTGGGACAAGTACCAAGAGTCCGACGTACCCGAAGCTGGTTCGTTTGTCATCTAACAAATTTTTAAATAGTATTAATGACCGGATTTTATTTTTATGTAAAATAAAATAAATTAAAGTATTGTTATATTATTTTACTTACGTTGATTAATTATGAATGCGTGTAATGGTACAGAATCACGATTAAGGCATCAAAAATAATGTTGTAAAAGGATTGCAAGTCTGTACTACATCTTATATTGCGTTAGTTATTTATTAAATTAATAGAATGATTTGTTTTATTTCCTTTTATCAATCAGATTAAGCCTTGAATTAGTTTATTTTGTAACTCCGCTTGCGAGTTGATTGGGATTGTGACTTAACTGTCTCACGCTCGGTCGTAAGATCCCAGGTCTCCCATCAATTGTTAAAGTGGGCCTCCTAAAGTACTTTCTCTTCTCCTTTTTATTCTTTTCTTATGACAAAAGACGAGGATGTCACGGAGCCATTTTGAGGTTTATATCTCCGATCCATCCTACATAAAAAAAATATTTTTGAATTCATTCCATCAAAAGCAAAATAGTATTTCCTTTACCGTACATAAACATCAAATTTATGGCATTAAATTTATAAAGTATGAGCTTTTTGAATAGATCTCAGAGTTTGGTGACCGAATATTGGCAGGAAAGAATGATCCCATGTAAAGCAGTTTTGCCTAACTTGTGGGCATTTAACTTGTGATATTTCTTTTGAAACGCTGGAATTTTATGATAGCGAACACTTAACCCAATTGGAAACGAATAATCGGAACAGTTTAACACTTGATATTATTATAAAATAACTATAAAATTATATCATGATTAAAAATATCTACAATTAATACATTGTAAAATAAAATTAATACTTTTGGACATAACGTATAAACTGGAATTACAGTATACATAATTATTTTGACTAAGTATTTTTCAAATAATAACACGGTAATTACAATATTTTTAATAATTAATTTTTTAAAAAACAAACAAAAATCAATTCAAACGGTTTTACGGGATATATCAAAAACTAAATTCTATTAATATTAAATTTGTATAATAATTTACATACATTGACTTCAAATGAATATGACGCCTTGACACACCAAAAGTTTCTTGTTTGATAATAAATTTAGATTTTTATGCGAGGTTAGACTTGTGGTTTTCCGTCGATCCTTAAGAGAATCAAAGCATTAAGGATGTGTTAATGCATTTCAGTAATATTACATTCGTATTTAAATATATTGAGAGCAATACACTAAAGAGTCGAAATTTTAACAAGTAATAAATTTTTTCGTTTAAATGTTGAGTAATTTGCTTCTACCAATATTTACATTTTTATAGTTTAAAACCCGTCATTTGAAAAACTTTTCTTATTTATTTGTAATTACGTTGGAAATGTAATAATGCACCTAAAATTTTGCCAATACAGAGTGTGACTCATTCAAGAGCTGCTATACGTAATGCCATTACTTACATACGAAGGAAAATCCATTGAAACAAGATGATTTTTAATCTTACTCGTTGAAATTCTAAGCCCAGTGGCTCATGTCGAAACCTTCGCATCTTATCTTTCACGACGTTACATCAAAATTTATAACTTTTTTGGGTGGGTTTCTGGGAACAATATGATCCAGCGGTCTCTGATGTTCATAATTTGATAGTTCAATATTTTACGTGGGCTGCACTTTAATAAGGGATCGACAAAACTACGATCGCAATACCATAAAAGAGAAGAAAAAAAAGAAAGAACCACTACAACTACTAATACTGGCTGTTTCCACTTTGGTACAGACTGAATATATTTTGGTACTTACTGATGTTTACTTGTGATTAATTTTCATTCAAATAATGATATTGCTAGCCAAAATATAAGTTGGTGTTCTTAACGTGGTCTACTGGGGTTACCACTATACCTACGTTCTTCGATTTGTCTCACTAAACTGAAATTTTGCGTTTTCGATCGCTATGATCGTTGTACGTACACAAGGTAAATTGATTCGCTTTACCCGGGATGGGGTAATTGCCCTAACGCCCGTATTGTAGTGGTGTAATACGGTTGAAATTTGACTCATATTTATTCTGCGGTGAGAGATGATAAGTTGTTAAGTCGAGATATTTCCAAAATTAACCAAGTTTCCTGTACTAATATTCCAAACGTATTGCGTGCTGCAAAGTATTTACTCAGAACTATAATAATTTCCGAGGTATAAATATTCGTAAAAAACTTGACGTTCCTTGTTAAAAAAAATCTTTCCTGGAGAGTTGCGTTAGTTTATTTAAAAACACTGTCATCGTGGAATTAGATTCTAATCTGACCTGAATCTGTCTACTTATTTATTTAAAAAAATCTCTATTATAAAGTTTTCCAATTGAGAGTGAGGAAAGGAAATTGAAAATATTTTTTAAAAAAAATTATAGTCGCATCAGCTTCTGGTTCATTTAAATTTTGATGTATAAATTAGTTTTTTTAATAAATTTAATGAGTTTGGAGTAGAACTTGATGTGATGTTCTATTGTGATCCTGGTCACATATTCGTAGTTGGGTTTTTGTATTGTTTTTGATATTGGTTTTCCTGTAAGCATGTGAAGGTTGATAATAAGAAAGACAGTCAAATCCAGACAAAAGAAGTAATAATGTAAGTAGTACACAACGTTTCTGGCAGAAAATGTGTAAAAGCCTAGAGAAACACGACTGCAATAGTCAGTTGACAAAACTCAAAACCTATTTTCTACACCTGAAGAAAGGAACAAGGGTTCCAGAAACGTTGTGTGGTGTTTATATTATTTTGTCTGTATTTCGCTATCTTTCTTATCATTAATTTTCAATCGGCCGCAAATTTTTCATTTCATGTGAAGGTTGGTTGGTATATGCAGTCGAGGTTGTGTAGTCAGGTTAAGAATCCTTAAAGATTACACTGAAAATGTGCACAATTGTGTCACGTTTCTTGGTTCCTGAATCAGAGATTTCTTCATTTATGCGTAAGAACTACGCCAGTTAATTGCGTGTTGCAGTAATATTTATATGACGTCCATAAATAAATAAAAACATTAACCTGTTTAGTTATAAATATATTATTAATTTAAATTTTTAAATATTATAATAGAAAAAAATTCTAAAAGTTTAATCCCTAATTTATTAGGACTTCTTTAGGAGTTTTAAAGCCAATTAAATTATCTAACTTCAAAATCCATGTTTCTAAAAATTCCAACAAAGCAAGATTTTACAAACATGATAATTTATAACAATTGATAAAGACTGATAAAGTTTCTCTTCGGAAAACTTTATACCTGCTTGCTCAGCGGTCAGGATTGAGGAATGGACGATTCAGGAAGGGACTGTTGTCCGCTATGGGCACGGCCGCTCAAAATACGGTGCCTCCAAAATAGCCGGTAAACAAACAGCAAACAATAAATAGTCTAACCCGCGAGTCTGAGCAGAGACATTTTTTAATGAGTGTTGAATTTTTCATGTACTGAGTGTTTTCTTAAGTAATCGTATGAAAACTGTTTACATACTTCAATAAAATTTATTATTTAATCCAAACTGTTTTATAATTAAATAACAACTATTACTTAATATTACAAGTTCTAGCACAGCCCTCCTGGAGCAACGCCAATGGAAATGACGAATCGGACGGGGATGCGTCGCCGTCGCGACGGCGTCGTCGGTATTTCGGTTGGCAGATTGCGACGCCTATGAGATTTATTACCGCGAACGTCTGCTTTACGGGTCGATCGAGACTCGAGCTCAGTTAAGGTAATTATTTCTGACTTGTACTGGCTCTGTGGGAACGCAAAGATGTTACATCTACCTCTACATCTAAATAATGAACTGCATTGCTACAGGAAAATATTAAAAATGAAGTGAACCACATGCAAAATACTCTATAAGTAAACACGTAGAAGTTGCACTGGATGCGAAGAGATGTTGTTCGATGTATTAATGACTATGTGATAATAAGATTCAGGGTATAAATTACAGACAAAACAATCCGAATGACGGAGAAGCAAAATAGTCATTACGTATCCTTCGAAAAGTGAAATTAATTGAAATCATGATTTCATATAAATTACGCAGTAAGGCGGTGAGTGTCACTACATTCAAGTAACTCAGTTTTCCTGTCCGTCATGGAAATGTTTGGTCTTGGAAGAGTACTGAATTGTGTTGGAAACACATAATGTGTCTGTTTTCAAGTATAGTTTCACTTGCAACGTCATCGGGGTAAGCAGCTTCGTTTGTTTCCTCTACTTACATTCAATTACTGTTATGAAAAAACATGACATCACGCGATGTTAGGGATGTTGTTCCGTTGGTTGCCACAAATTAATACATTATTTTTGTGGAAAACGTTGTAACAACAGATGGAGAGAGGAGGATGAGGAATTCATTTAGTTCTTGCTGAGAATGACAGAAGGAGATCGCGGCGACGAAGTTAGTTATCATAGACAGGAGAAGTTAGTAAGCAGACGGTGCTCAGTCCTTGAGGTCGAGTATTCCTGTCTGTTGGACAAAAACCGAGCAATTTTTCGTCTGGAATAGGAGACAGAGACCACAGTCTAGGCCACAGGACACCTCACAGTTCTCCGTTAATGATTTGATAATAAAAGCTTTACAGATAACTACAACATGTTCCATGCTACTAAACATTTGATATATCCATGAATTAGGGAGAGAAAAAACCATAATCATTATTAACTTCAGTAAATTAAAAAAATAATTAACAGCGTGTTGAAACTGGTAGCGAAAATAAACTGTTTACGATAGTGAATAGGCTCTTTTATTGTTGTATAATAGAAGCATTAATGAAACTGCATTTATAATAACAAGTTTGTAAAATTCACTGATAAAAGAAACGAAGATCATTCTCAGTTTTCATAAAAGTCTGTTAGACGTAAATATAAAAAATGCCTATTCACTTACTTAATTCATCGAAAAGTTTGTAATAGCTATTTTAAGACTTTAAATAAAAATGATAATTGTATAACATATGGTGAAAGATATAAATTAGGAGGGTAATGAATTCCTCTTCTTTCATGCTTATGCAAAATATCTTAAATCCTTGTTGGCGATATGTGGAATACTCGAAACTAATAGAGATGTAAATTCTGAAAATAATTAATTAAAATACCATTCGATTGGAACTAATTGATGAATTCGTGAATTGTGACTGGTGCTATTTCCATCAGTTGACTTTGTTGTTTTTCCTGAAACCTGGGCATTGACCTCACGTAATTGCAGTGTCGATAACAGCTCGAGGAGACTTTATGCTCAGATGGAACCGACGGCAAATTTACAATAATTACAGTCCCGTCCGCTCTTTGATGTTATGTGACAGCCACCACATCAAAATTTACAAAAAAAAGCTGTAATTTATTGTAGTTATACATGCTGTGATGTGGAAGGTCACGCAGAGCGTTTGGATAAACAATATTACTAAAGGATTTGTTCAGTTGCATGTTTACCAATAAAATAATGCAATTAATTCGAGAATGAACCAAGTATATACTGACAAACTAATCATTATTTTAGTATCTACTAATTTCTGAATGGGCTATTTTGAAGTCATATAAGTTTTCATATTTTAGAAATTAATACTAGTTTATTTTTTACTTTTATTACCAAACATCCCAGTTTTTTAATTCTAATGACGATCAAGTGAAATGACCATGTAAAGTTCTGTAAGGCTATTGGTAATGTTTATTCGGTTGATCAAGAAAACGGGTTGAGAAGCTAGATCATTTTATAATTAAATATTTCGGACGGAAGTATGTATTTAAGATAAATACATTTTTTTTAAACTTATCTCCCAAGACCACGTTTTTGTGTAGTGTATTGATTCGACAAAATCTGAATAAAATTTCGGAAGTTGCAGCTGACTCAAGTAGCTTACCCGAATAACAGGACCGTTAAACTTGTATTGTACAGTATTATATTATATTAGCTACAACTGTTAAAACGTTTGGGTGTCTCACAGGCAGTTCAAGATTTGGTAGCATTTCGACTATAATAATGTAATAATGAATGTGTTAACATTGGGAGAACGAAAGAAGCTACACGGATTGTCTCCATCCACAAACTAAGACCACTACCCGCTCCACGAATCGTCGATAATTTTTTATGCTCACTTTCATCGCTCACTCAACACTTAACGGTTTCTAACCGGAATTTGTTTCAGTCAGCTTGTATGCTGTATGTTATTGACGAGAAAGAAAGGTAATGCGTATATTGCAGACAAGCGAGACAGTTTCAAATAAAATTTGAGTACCTGAGGAAACGTTCAGATAGTATGATAGAAAATTGTTTCTCATTTCCTCCATATGCTCAGGTGGAATAAATCTGTTGGTAGGAAAAATTTACTATATCCAGAAATTACTTAGCAATGTATGTTTTAAAGAAGCTTAATTTGAAATAATTTAAGAATTTTAGTTGTCTGTCATGGAGGTGTCTTATAGAAAGAGGGTAATTGTAAGTGTGACAAATCTTCCAATGTTTTATTCTTTCCGTTAATCATAACTTTTTTTTCGTAGTTGATTCTCCACTAAGGTGAGAATGGTTCTAGTCTTCACTGAATATTCTCGAAGAAATATGATCGTTTCATAACTCTGTATTTTAGTGCTGAGGTTTTACTTTAGTAATGTAATGTAATATGGTAACACATGTAAACTCTCGAAACGTAATATGATTTAGATTGGTCGATATATATTTTCTTATTGGTTCAAAATGTACATATCTGGAAATAGAGAATGCGTAGGTACGTGATTAGTAATTTCGTGGCAAGGTCTTCAGCGGTATGTAACGTGTCCCCCTTTGAAACTATACGTAATGCATCTAATTCCTCTTAAGATGATCACCTCCGCGTTCGTGCTTGAGCTTCCTAATTATGTCACACGACACGACACGCGTCAAAGGGTTTAACTAATGAGCATATGTAGCCCTCTGCAGTGTCACCTGGCTGAGTTGAATGTACTAATTACTATACCTCAGAAGGATCTGGAATCGGTCAGTGGAGACCACAGACTCGGCTCCACTAACAATAGGAAGGTAATATCTCGAGCGGCCTTTTGTTTGGACAGAGAGCAGAGACGCGAGTAGTCTGACTCGGATAGACGTTGGTTTTAACATCTCGTTGCTGCATTTAGGCTGATCTGACCGTCCGCCGATGAATGTTGCAGCAAATATCATTTTAACGGCGACTGGCCCACAAAATAAATTATTTTACATGGCAGCTTTCAGCCTTCAGTTGGCCATATTCATCCCTTCCCTATTATTTAATAAACGATTCACATACATACTTTAAAAAATTGCGTTGTTCTGTCCTATAAATGTATACATGGCGACGTTGTGTCAACATGAGCCCAATTTAATAATTAACGAAGCACTTAGTTGTTGCACAATTGTCGACGATTTTACACAAATAAATAAAATTATCAAAACGTTAACCATACAGACCCATGCTAATATAATAAAACAATTTAATTTCATATTCGTCGGAAATCGCAAAAAAATTAATTGTTTACACAAAAATATTCACTTTTATTAAAATTTCATTCGGTAATTCCGGATGAGAAAATCCAGTAACAGACACATAAAAAATAGAGAATATAAGAGAAATAAAATTAATATCCCACAGATTTTTGTACGTCTTTCGCACTTACAGATCTACAAAATAAAGTTTCAAGAAAGCACAAATACATGTGATTATGTATCAAACTACTTCAATACATTTTCTTCGTTTATATTCCCAGGACTTGAATGATTCTATGCACAATCCGTCATGCAAAACAGAAATAAACTTTGGACATTTTCTGAACCTTTGGAATTAAATGATTCAGTTCCTTTATCGCCATTTAAAAAATGAAAAATTTCGCGTGTGTTTTGTTCCTAATTTTATAAGAGTGACCGTTGTTCGAATTCTAAGTTAAAATTAATAAAATCCTAGAGATATTTATATTTATAAATATAGTAAGTTCCTTTGAAGTTTATAAACAACTCAGTTTCATCATTCATACCTCTTAAAAATATTTTCTTGCATTTGTCCTGAATTTTGCCAAGTTCTTGAGGATTGTCATACATTTAAGATTATAACGATTCACTACTATTAAGTCGTTATATATTATTACTTGGTTATAGAATTTATTGTGATTAGTTGTAATTATTCTGGGAATCTCATAAGTACTTGTTAAAACTGCAATGTTTACTTTAAAATAACTATCTACCCGAGATGGTTTACACATTGAAAATAAATTATTATAATTATTTTTCCATCCATATGAATCTTCCAATAAGAAGGTTTAAGAATAAAATAAATAAATGAGCGAAGTGAAGTATATTTTTTGTTACGTAATTTAAATAAGTTTATGTCTATATTAATCTTTTGTGAAGTGAAGTGTAGTGTGGGGGGAAGGGGGGGGGAGTGAATAAATTTTCACGACAAATTTCTGTGACTTATTTTATTGTTATTAATTTTTCTTCTGCTTTCAAAATTGTTTTATTTGTTATACTTTTGTTTATATATTTGTTTTAGACGCCACCGGGAACGATCCCAATCACAGTTAGTAATATACCTATATATTTCTTAATTATTCTATAATTATTTTTTTAAATAACTATATTTTCACGAGACATCAATAGCGGTATAAAAAATGAAGTAAATCAATTTCTGGAATATTTAAATAGTTGGGGAAGACAATCGAAAAAATTTCATAAAATGATTCCTCTAACGGACGTTGTTTTTCTATGTTTCTTAATTCATTTGGTGTAATTTTAATCTCAAATTGCCCCTGAGGCTTTGAATAATTAAAACCTTAAATGTTCGTTTATTATAAATTTGAATATTAGTAATGATAAGCGACGCTGTTTTAGCTATAAATAAATATCTATTGCCTGTTTATTATTTAAGTACTCCAGAAAAACATGATTGCTGCGATTCTGTTCAACAGAAAAAGCATTTAATTATAAATGAAAAGAAATTAATTAATTTGACGTAGATTAGAGCAGTAGGTGCATTTAGAGATGTAATATTCTTCGCTTTGATGTATTTTGTTTCGAAATTTCCTGAACATAATCGGACTATTGGTTTTGTCGCTCTGTAATTAGGTCAATTGAAGAACGTTGCATATGAATGCGTTAAATAATAAGAACCTTGTATTCAAATATGAAAATTACGGCAGATATTGTAAAGCTACAAATTCACGAGAGGTTATTCCTTTTTAACATACTGAAGTTCATATTTGTTTTCTTTATTATGAAAATAATTACTGTACGTGCGTAACGTGAGCAGTAACACAGAGCTGAATTTCCCTGGGAAATAGAATCATCAAGACTCTTAAGTTGTTGCGTGCGAAATTGAGTCACACGCTGCAACTGCTCAATTTGTAGAATATTGACCGCTGGGAACTATTCAGTCGTTTAACAATCAAGTGCCACGAATGTTAATTGCGACTCAGGTATGGGACCTGACAGGTCACAGTGGTCCGAATTGTCTTTCAGAGCGTCGGTCGGAAATTCAAAATTCCATGTTTCAAATCAGGAGGACAATTATTGTGTTGATTGCTCCGTCAACTTCCTGTCGATTTTTTCTTTTGACAATGCCGGCTGCTTCTTTGCGTCGAACCGAACACATTTCGTGACCGTATTGGTAATTTTTACCTCTGAAATCAAGAAATTGATTTAGAGATTGTCGAACGTAGAGCGTGTGAGAATGTTGCCAACTTCGTGTGAGAGATCGAACCAGAATGATTCAGCAATGCTGGTCGTGTATAAGAAAAGCAAGATACTCTCGAGGTTAGAAGTTTTCCGCGAAACTACAATGGGCTGTCGCGAGGCCTCACCTTCCTCTACCCTTCCGCATCCCCCCTTTCTAATCCCTTCCTATGCTATTAAAGGGGAGTTGCCCAATTTGGATCACCCTCATGTAGCCTGTTGCCCTAAAAAAATAAAAAAACCTCCTAAGTTGGTCGAGGCACGGAGAAGGGAATGCTGCGTCCCCACAGCAAACTCCTCTCCCGCTATCGGAAGGGCGTGGGACAAGCACCCAATGACCGAATTACCCGATGCAGGTTTTCCTAGGGTTTTCCCTGCATTCCTTTAGGCGAATGCCGGGTAGGATCCTTAAACTATAGCCCGGGGGCCCTAATAACACTTGGCTACCTTCCTCCACCCTTCCGCATCCCCCATTTCAAATCCCTTCCTATGCTATTAAAGGGGAGTTGCCCAAAGTGGATTACCCTCACGTAGCCTGTTGCCCTAAATAATAATAATAAAAATAAAAATAATAAGAAATATCAGCAGAGGCCTGCGAGGGTATTCTCTCGCAGGCAATAGCTGCGAGGGATTTTTCTCTCGCAGGCAGAACCTTTTAGGAGAGATACCTTTGGGTATGCCTTTTCCTCTCCGTTTTTGAACTAAGGTTCCCACAAGCCGAGGCACCTCGGCCTGTTTTGAGAGGTGTATGTTCCGGGGTCGCAGACCTTGGGCATACGGTAAGAGTTGTTCGCTATTCCCATTGGAATAGTCGGCCAGCTGCCTCCTAAAATGGTCGAGGCACGGATTAGGGAATGCTGCGTCCTTACAGAAAACTCCTCTCCCGCTATCGGAAGGGCGTGGGACAAGTAACTAATGCCCGACCTACCTGATGCAGGTTTTTCTAGGGTTTGTCCTGCAATTCTTTAGGCGAATGCCGGGTAGGATCCTTAAACCATAGCCCGGGGGCCCTAGTAACCCTTGGCTACCTTCCTTCACCCTTACGAAACACAGGAAACTAATCCTATGCTGTAAGAAATATGATGATAAATAAGCGTAAGGTAAATGAAAATACCTTTAAATGAGGTAATAATTTATTGGTAGGCTATGGACGTTTTTAAGCTGTAGTCTCATTTTCAAAATCAATCAATTAAACGCACTCTTGCCTTAAAGATCATACTTGAAGCTAGAAATTATTTCGATGTTTCCGAAGTCAGCTCCACTTTCCTGACCCCGAAGATCGTGACTGCCGATTGTGATTGGAAGAGCGGGATAAAACCTTCCTAAATCTCCAGACTGTTTCTCAGAGTGCGAAGTGCAAACATTGCGAGATAAATGTGCGTGGGATGAGAAGAAAGCGGCAGCTGGCCAGTGTTTCCGTTGAGGATGAGGCGATAGCGCACGTAGCTAGGCAACCACAGAGGATTCCTCGCGTCGTTATCGCCGCCGAAGAGATTACACGTTCCGGGAAACTTTATGGCAAATGACACTCGAAACATCCGCCGCCACATAAAAACAACCGGGATTTTCAAAGTATTACTCGGCCCTTTAAAGCAGTGTTATCGCGGCCTTTGTGCTCACCGCCAAGCATAACGAAATTAGTACAAAAACTTGTGTAGTAGGCAGCCTATATTTAAATAAATTGTTAAAACATTTAAAAATATGCGTGATATTTTGACATGTGGGTGGGTACTTAATTGTTACCTAAGGTAATTTTTTTGAGTGAATTCCATCTTTTTCAATGTTTTGCTGAACAATAAAAATATCCTTCATTTAACTTTATGAAATTTTTCTAGAAAAAACAAAACAAGTTGTGTTCCTCGGTGTCGTTGCAAGTGTAACGATTCTTCTTCGGCTTTTCCCCCTTTTATATTTTTGCCGTCTTCAATTTCCATTTCTGTCTGTCGTTCCAATCTTCCTCTTCCAAATTCCTTTCCTCCATTATGGTTTTTACATGGTTTTTAAACTTTAATCAGGGTCTGCCCCGTTTAATTTTTCCAGGAGGTGACCATTGGTATATTTCTTTTGGCCATCTTCCATTTTATATTCTTTGTACATGACCATACCATTTAAGTGTTTGATTTTCAATCCTTTTAACGACAGATGTGGTTATGTTCATTTATTTCCAAAGGAGATCATTTATAATTTTATCCTGTCTTGTTATTAGAAGACTTCTCCTCAGATAATCGAATTCTACTGTTCTAATTTTGTTCTTTTGTAATTCTGTCAGGAGCCAAGTTTCACTTCCATAACATAGAATGTTCTGTATTATGCTCTTATAAATTTTGATTTTAGTTTCGTTTGTTAAATTTTTATTCCAAATTATACCGTGTAAAATCTAGGTAGCATTCTTTGCCATTGCAATTTTAGTTTGTATATCTCTTTCACACGTTCCTACATTTGTAATTATTGACTCCAAGTATTTTTTAAAAAATAACGATTCTAAAACTAATAATTTTTAAACAATCAAATCTACAAAGACGTTTTGAAATATTCTTCGGTGTCACCAGCAACAATTCTAGTTCCATATACATCCAGGAACAATGTCTCCGCGGTGGATAGGAGGAAACCTCGCAGATACGCCTACGTCTTAACGTCCACCTACTTACTGTGTTGCTACTATAAAGTGAAGTGTAGTTTGATGGTTGTGAACAAATTTCCACAACAAATTTACTTGCATTTCAAATAATTCCTCGTTAGACATATTTACCACAAATTTATTCATTTTATACTATTCTCCTAGTTATCCAGTTATAACTTTTCCAATATACATCTTATCAAATTATAGCTTCACCTTGTAAATTACCTGAAAAACCTTAAAAACCTTATTTATTATATTTATTCAATCTTATTTCAAACCTTTTTTTGAGTGAACTCCATCTTTTTCAATGTTTTGCTGAACAATATTATACTTTTCGATAAAAATATCCTTCATTTAATCCTTATTTAATCTGTAATTATTCAGATTACTCATTTTTTCCCACAAGCATCTTCGGTACTTCTGTAACTTTTAATCATCTTTAAATTTTTATTAAAAGTATGTAACATATTTTACTTTCCAGGCAAATAATTATTGTACATAAATAAAGTGAAATTAATAAATTCTTATTTAGAAAAGACAGTCGTGAGAAGAAAACAGGAGATAATATACAGGTTTGAATTTTTTTGAACCTCGGATCATGTTCGGATCTGTTCCTTATTTTTTCATAATATCAAAAAAATTAGAAACAATTATAAGAACTAGAATATCAATAAATTAAATTGTCATTTATAAATGAAATTATGTTTTTTTTCTTAATATATATATATATTCTTTAGAATAGATTATATATTTTATTCAATACTCAAATGTATATATATATATATATATATATTGTAGTAATTGGTAATTAAGGCATTGTTCTAATTGAAAAGTTGAATTGTAGAGGACTCATTATTAGTGGATATAGAGCGGACGCCGCAACAAACCGGCAAGGCAAAGAAAGCATTGTTGATCGGTCGAGAGGGTTTTTACGCGCTCAAAATTTACGAGACGAACAGTTCAGTCGGGCAGCAGACAGCGAATAGATCAGACGACAAGTTTTACAGTCGGCAGTCAGAACGAAAGATTGTGGCCCAGTCACAAACATGCTTTCAGTTATTAAAAAGTAAAGCAATATTCAGACAAACCAATGAAGTCCATTGTCAACTAAAGCCACGAGATCTACAAATCCAGGTTGCAGTAAAGCATCGAGAACCAACCAATTTGTGGTAAACCAACAAACAAACAACGCCAATTAGAGTCTGTGAGAACTTAGAATCAGTGATGTCCCCAAAATTGTGCACGAAAAGCTAAAAAGATACCTGGGTGGCCGTAAGTAGAGAAAAACTTTAAAATCATTTGTAAACCGTGTTTAAAAGATAAAATCAGATCGTTCTTTAATTATTTAATTATCGATAAAATGAGATCCTTAATTCTTGATAAAATTAAAATTGTTTAAATTCAATCTTTAGTATTATTTCTTCCGCAACAAATTTCGTCTATGTTCAGACGCATTGATTTCCATAAAAAGTAAATGTAATTTTGATTATATAAATTCTGCCATTTATCAAACCCAGTTCAAGACCCTGAGATCCCTAATATTTTGTGTATTTTATACTTGTTTTAAAATTGTTAATAAATCTTGTTTAATAGTTTTCACCTAAGTTCTTTCATTTAGAAACGCCACATTCATATTATATTTAAATATTACAATATATATATATATATATATATATATTTCAAATATGAAGTATTAAAGTACTTAAGACCATAATTTACTTAGTTGTTGTTAATTTTAACCACATTTTTTGAGTACGTGAAAAATTCATTATTGAAGCTTAGATCTATTATTAGTTGAGTTTTTGCTGTATGCCAATTTTGAAAGCGCCATTACGCTTTTCAAACCAATCTGTTTATTCTCGAATTTCAGGCACTCCGTTTCGAAACAGCTGATGAGAAGAAAACCCCGCCCTTCCGTACGAAATGAGTAAAACACTTGTTAGTAGGTGTGAAGTGACAGCGGCGGTAATTAAACGACGAGAGCGAGGAAGGAGCAATTTTGCAAGACTGTGGCCCGCGTAAGTGGCGACGAGACGAGCGATATTTCAATTATTCCTGTTTGTCGTGAGCGTTACGACACACCTGCGCCGCCAGAACAAATCGTCGTAATTAAAGTGAGCTTGAGTTAGAGAGATTAACGCCGGAAAGGTGGCTGCCTGCTAAGTAATAGTCCGACCCGTACGACTTACTGTAATGGACTTCCTGTTAATTGCCCCTGTGTTGGAAACACTTCCTGTATCTCATCCTTTATTCTCGAAGACAGGATGATTCTGCCGCAATTTGACTCACTCGGCATGATATAAGAATCTCTACTACAGAGTCAATTCATGAGAAAAGTGTGCAAAAGGAAAATTGGTGTTATATACAATAGAAATATATATATGATTCTGGCTTTGCTGTGATGAAAAGATCACTTAGCAATGGATAAAAAGCAGACTTGGTATATGTGTGTCATAAAAAAAGATGACTCGCGGCTGATTGCTATATGCACTTTTGACCATTTATACGGTACTGTTAATTGAAGTAAATTATTGAATTTAGTTAATGCATAATAGGGTATGTGACCTCGCAGTGGAATTGAGGGTAAGGAATGTTTTCAGTGTTAATTAACACTGAGCTTGCCACGAGCTGATGGGCAGTTCAAGGCTATTGATGATGAAAACTCAGGCAGGATAGCGGAGCATCAACCTCGTTAGGGCAAAAACCAGTAAACGCGAGGAAAATGCCTGAAAGCGACACACGTAGAAGATCGAACGGCCGCGTGGGTGGTGAACGCTGCGCAACGACGCGTGGCTGGCTGGTCTGAGTCTTCGGAAACTTGAATGCTTTTTATTTATAAATTAAATTATTTACTATTAAAATTTGAGCAGGTGGAAGAAGAGAATATTAGAATTGAGAAACTGAACGGATAACTAACTAGGGATATAACTTAGTGTTTATCCTTGTAAACAAACAGCTAAAACATCTGTACTGTATTATGGTTTCGTGTCATGAAACATTTTTAATGCGTCCCGTGTGTTAACTGAGATTTTAGTGAGGATAATTTAACCAAACTGAGATAGTCACGCAACGCAAAAGGTGAAATAGCACCTACAAAACGGATCGATAATTATTCAACCGCGGAAGTTATCAAAGTATGGCATCGTAAATTTATTTTTTGTTTTATCAGACATCCAACTAGTTTTCAGTGGAATTTGGAAGATATTAGTAGAAAATAACGTTCAGGTTACAGTATTTGTCAGCCCTGTCTCGATGGCTAACACCGCAAAATTCTAAGTCTGAAGAATCGTCGCTGAGAAATGCTACAACCCGTTCGGAAACTCGAGAGCAATTTATAAAGGATCAGATCTTGATCGGACTTTCCTACTCATACTTTCTTACAGTTATACCGGCTCCTGTTTTTTTTATTCGTTTATGTTATAAAGGATCCCAAGTTCAATCTGCTGTAGTTATTAAATTTACTCTCAATGATTACTACAGATTGTCATTACATAAATCTACGTATTGTTCTACGGCTTTGATTCTCGTCTTGTTTCAACGAAGCCTTTCTTCGAGGAGTCTATTGAAGTATTTCCGAAAATAATTATACCTCGTAAAAAATTCTTCAGGGAACTTTGCACACAATGGTACAATTTATAGATGAAGTTTCTAAATCTAATATATACGAGGGTACTACCAGATATAAAGAAAACTTAAGAAATTTTGGAATAAAAATCTCTATTCTAGTCACCTTATCCACTTATCCCGGCGATATTAATTAGCTTCGACACCCTCTTTCAAGAAAGAACAACTGAGCTCTTCAAAACAGCCATAAAAACAGATGATGGTAAATCTCTAACCACCGAACAATTTTATCAAGTTTGGAAACAGAAAATAATCTGACGAATATGGTGCGTGAGAAAACTGTCAGAACGCCAACTAATTGATTTTTGCCATCGCGATAATGGATGTGTGTACTGGTACATTGTCGTAATAAAACAATATTTTTTTTTCAACAAACACTGCAATTTATCTTGATTTTCTTACTCAAACACTGCAATAACTTCGTATAATACTTGCAGTAGATTTTTCAGCTTGAAGATAACCAATAAAAATTATACCAAGCGCATCCCAAAATACTTGCAGGAGATTGAACTCTCTTCGCCTTTTTTTTGGAGTCGACTGTTCCTTTTCGTCCACCGTTTTGTGTTCCTTCGTTTCAGGTATGAAGTGACGGACATGAGTTTCATTCATAGATCGACGCAGAAACTCGGCTTTATTTCTGTGAGACATCGCCAATAATTAGATCAAAACATCCTCACGACGCTGTGTTTGTTATTTTGTAAGCAATCGCGGCAACCATCTTGCGCAAAGCTTTCTCATGGCCAAATTTTCAATCAATATGCGATGTACAGTACTTTTTTTTAAATGACTACCTAGTCAGGTAACTTGCTTACTTTCAGTCAACTATCATACAATACCATTTTAAGATTTTAGTCACATTTTCTGACTTGGTCACTTCATTTGGTCTACAAGTGCGATGTCTTGGAAGATCGTATAGCCTCACTTACACTTTTACATAATTTATTGTTGTAAACAAAGGAGCAGATTTCCCTAGCTCGACTTTTATATTTGCTGGAATGAGACTTTTGGAATAAATATATTGCATCACATAACGATGACCAAATTTTTCCCCCACGTTTACAAACTCACTGAGAACGTTCACTATTGATGGCTGTCAAAAAAACACTGATTTCGAACTTAAGTTTTATAAGATTGGTGCTTTAGTCCATTTTTGTATTTTAAAGAACACTCCACCATCTGTTATTCTGTCTTGGACTTTCCTTTCGCACACACAAATATAACTTATGTCAGCAAGATAGCCATGATGATCGTCGCCAGGGATTCAGAAAATTTTAATTGGCAAAGGTTATATTGAATGTTCAAAGCTAAAATTGTAGACAACTTCATTGTATATATATATATATATATCATGATCCTTCTCAGAGCTATCTCTCTTCTGATCCATGTAGAGATTAGAAATATTAAGGTTACGTTATGAAATACAATGATCCAGGTATTTCAGGGCATTTTACATTATCAGAATTCATAAAACAGTGATTAAGAGTAAAGAATGTTTAATTTATCGTCAGTCGAATATTATTAAAAAGTCAGTACCGCCAGAATAGTTTCCATATTGAGGTCATGCAGTATTAGCAATTTCCAACGCGTAATCAACGGCGGACAGTCGTCCTATTGATGCCACACTTAGTGATCACTAGGCTGGAACGTGACGAGAGGTGACGATAACAACAGAGCAATTGAAATTGGGTAACAGATCAAAGGTTCATCATCGACATATTACGTAGATGCAAGTTTAAAATAGTCACGCAAACAGACAAAGGTAATTTCATGTCGTAATTTCATGGCATCGGAAAACAATCGAAAGAAATTATTAAAAGGAACGAGAGGAGTCATCTTTCACTAAGAGCAGTAATTGCTTAGTATAATTTAAAGAACGTTGTCTAATTACTTTCTCCCATTTCAGCTACAATACAGTACGTAAGGTGAGAAAAGTACCGTTGGTCGTATCGCTTTACTGTTTAAAAAGTACATATACTGCAATTAACAGTACTTGTTGCCTGACACGAAGAGGACAACGTCACTTATTTTAAGAAATAAAGCAATAGCTATGCGTGAAATATTGTGTAACTGAGAGTGCCAGTGGCGGAATAATGTGAAGCGAGAGTTTCAGATCTCCCTTATATGACCTATAATCCTTTATAGATGATAAAAA
This sequence comes from Zhengitettix transpicula, assembly GCA_037074705.1. Classification (NCBI taxonomy): domain Eukaryota; kingdom Metazoa; phylum Arthropoda; class Insecta; order Orthoptera; family Tetrigidae; genus Zhengitettix; species Zhengitettix transpicula. Next base: position 30,417,188 of record CM073593.1, on the reverse strand, counting down.
GGTTGCACCTGGCTCTCAGAATGCAAGTAACATACTTAAGTGGAATTTATTTATATTGTTCACAGAATTGTCCTTATTATAAGTGTCATATTTCTAGAGCCAGCTGGCCTAGACAACATCTTTTTGGCGTCATATTACTGAAGTTATTGTGGAATGCTTGACGTCTAGAAATGGCAGAAATTTATTGCAGTGAAATTACTCCACCTAAGGGTAAGTTGGGAAATAGCGTAACGTACAACGCTCAGAAGTGGGCAATGGTGGAGGGGGTCATTACTCACCCAGAAACCACCAGCAGTGGTGTGACTTAAACGTTTCTTTTAATTAGTTGTCTGAAAATTTACGATATACAACAGTTTCATTCTAGTAAGTAAATTCGTGTATTTTTGTAATTAGAAACTTAGTATAAATCTTTACGATAGTGGCAGAATGGTTAAAATAAATTTTAACAAATTCGTGCGTGATGACATTAGAAGTGAAATTTCATAAGATACAAGAATAAAAAATAATTTGTTGGTCATATAATGAAAAAACTGAAATATTTGAAAATATTATTAGTTTAAAATATTTTATGCTCCCATAAGTCTGATTTTTAAAAAAATAAACTGTAAACCACGTAATTAAGCCAAATTTAAGTCATTTAACTTGTAGGCTAATGAAAAATTATTGCAGAACTAAACAGTATATATATATATAAATAAAATTATGTTACTTAAAATATATCGCATTGGGTTTTTATTTATTAATCGGGCAAAAACTTACGTAGTCATAAAATACCTTTTTATTTTTTTTGTAAACAAGTTTCCTATTCCTTTTCTTTCAAAGTTTCACCACCGCAAAAATTAATTTTTGGATTTAACATTTTATTTCTGTTGAAATCATTTGGGGTTCGTTTACGGACTGTAAATTTGTATTACACTTTCTTGATTTATACTGGGTACGTGGCCAACGCTCCGATTCTCATTATTATACAGAATTATCTTGGAAAATTTTGTAAAGAGAGCGTCCGTGGCTTTGTACTAGGACTGAATCACGTGCCTTACGGATTTTAAAAATCCTGGAAGGATCCAATTCAGGATAAACAGAGGAACGGGCATTGAAAGTCATGTTGTGTTGTACACATAACATCCTTGGATGAAAATAAATTTTTGGATCATCAGCACATGTAATAAGTATAAAAAACTCGTGAAAGACGTAGAGAAACGTTATTTATCAATTTATTGGGGTAAATTAAATTAAATTTGAGTAAGCAATTAATTAGACGATTAGTGACGAAGCAACATACGTTTCGTTTGCGAACAGTAACTCTCGTCTTACTATGTTTGACATTTTAGACATTAAATTATAATGAATTAAGAATGCGAATTAATTTATATAATTAACTTTGAATATTGTGAAATATATCTGATTTGATGTTTCTAATCATATCATATGTAGTCTTCCTGTAAATATTTGTTATAAGTATTCCATTTATAATTATATTCTTAGTCGTTTTATTTTGATCTTCGGGTGTCTCCTTTCACCTAGGCCATCGAATTCGATCCGTTTATTTTAGTTCTATCATTACAATTATATCTCACATCCGAGCGTTATAGAGCGACACGCCTCTCTGGATGTATCGAATATTTGTGAAGAAATAACTTTTCCAGTCAACAATTAAGCAAATGTACCGCAATCTGAACAAAAATCGTGCGTGATTGCGTGACCTTCTTTGGAACTCAATATTTCGGCGAAACACAGTAGTGATTGTTGCTGATGAGGATAAATTGTTTACGAATACGTCCAGAGTATAAGCAATCTCGACAAATTAGGATTTCTCAGAGAATATCTGCGCTGAGTGTCAATTATCGTTGTTAAACAAGTTTGAAGGAAAGAAATTAAGACGAATTCGCGTTGAGATAATCGGGTCCTCGGGCTGCGATCGTATTTGTCTTCAAATTAAGGAGCAGCCTCGCACTTCACTCGAATTGCCGGCAGTAAAACACGAGTAATTGCTAAAGCTTATTACGGGGAAAGAAATCCTTGCCGTTGTTTTCGTCGCCTACGTCGTCAACGCGACAATAAAATTCGAAACTCATTTTTTTTTACGTTACAGTTTCTTCCAGTCACAATCTCGAGAGACAATACTGTGGTAATACAGATATTGGAATCTGGAATCTCTAAAATATTGGCATAGCCGCGATGAGCGAAAGCGGTGGACTACTGTGTCACGCGGGTTGTCTAATCGAAAATTATATATAAATATATTTTCACTTACTCGATAATTTAAAATAAAGAATGTAACAGAGTTCATCGACGTTTTCTTTCGAAGTTCTAGAACAGTCTACCTGTTCCTTAGTGGAAATCATATTTAAGTAAAGAATTTCAAATTTATTTTATATGTTCCAACATTGTATAGTAAGATGGTTCGTAGTTAGATATTATATTTTACAGAATTATGATTCTTTACCATCATATAGTAGTTGTTTTTCATGCTGTATCATATCTCAATAAATGTTATTTCATATTCTTGTCTGATGGGTTTTTATTCTCTTTTATAAAAGCTAGTATCATTTGATAGCTTTTATATAACCTTTTATTATATTTATATATTCGAATTTAATGTCTCTGTGTGTGAATTAGTTTCAATAACGGCTCACAAATGTAACTTGGCTTTGTTAAAAAAAAAGTACCTAATAAATTTAGCGGTATTGTCCAGAAAGCGTAGGAAGAAGTGAAGGGAGAGAAACAAAATTAAAAGTGTCCTTTTTTCCGCTTCTCATTAATATTAAGTTCTAGTCTTGTTTCTAAACTTTTTCGTGAAACCAGAAACTCCTTCCAGCAGCCACGCAGTCTGTCTCAGGAAACGTCTCCAAAATTTTTTAGGACGAAATTACGTTGGTGAGCTTCAAACGTACTAAATACCGTATACGAAGTGTTTCAGAAATTAAGCTCATATGTGGAGGCTATCAAGTATAATAACATCACATAAGATAACTCTACAGCCCTACAGAGGAGTGTATTTTACAAATGTATATTCCAATATTTATATATGGCTTAAAATGGATGTTCTATACACAAGATTCTATTAACATGAAGGAGTATGGAACATATCAGTTCGGTAATATATTATTTTACCTACGTTCTAACTTGACATGTTTTCAGACCGGAAGTTATGAAAAAAATAGAGTATTATGTAGGAGCCGTTGTAATTTTAGGCGATTAAACGTACAGTACCGGATTACAGAGGACGAGTGCTGCAGTTATTTGTGCACGCGCAGCCATGGAAACCGCAGCTCAGTACACACGTGGCAAATAACGAGCTCCAGCTGTGGGAAGTGTTGTGACAAGAAATTGAAGCAACACTGCACGGCAATCAGAGTCCACAGGTGCAACTCTGTTTTTGCGTCCTACGCGTACGCGTAATCAATTTCCTATTCCATTGCGTAATCGGGTAATTGATAACGTGCTAGCTTCTAGTATTAGTTTTAGGTGACAGATATTTGCGTAATTTCAGAAGTAATATTTCGTAAATCCGGATCAGTATAAAGTAATATTAAGCGAAATAAGTACCAAATAACAGATATAATGCGGACATAAGTGAGGGACGTTCAATGATAGACGCATAAATTAATCTTGCCAAAATTCCAATTGCACGATGTTATACGATTACCAACGGCGTAATACACATGCTTCACTATGGCGATTTCTAAAAGAAAACTAATATATTACATACAACGGTTAAGCAAAGAAGATGGAAATGTAAAACACAATTCTACAAGAAGTACCACTGATACTACAAAACGTGTTATGGATCCAAAGATTAATTAAATAATAAATAAATAATTAAAATGTGTGTTCCTGTCAATCCAAAGTCTTGATTTTGAACTAGACAAAGTCTACAGCCTACGTAGTACGTTTAGAAAGTGTAAATACAAATAAATATTTTTCAAGATTATCTCGTTCAAAAGGGCCGAGGTACGAACATACCAGTATTTTATTTATACAGAAGTGTTTTCCTATTTATATTGTTACAGAGATTATTTAGTGTTCAGCTTTATGTCTATTTCTACTGATAATTCTGGATTAACATAGTATGAGATAAACAGTTGCCGCGACAGTTTTTGGTTGGTGCTTGCTCTCTCACTGGCGTAACTGACATGGCGTAGTAGTGGACGCTGCTTCTTCTGCGATTTTATGATTGCGTGTTTTGATTTTCTTCTAAATTCCTATTCTTGACCTGACATGCGTTAAACTATAAAACCTACGTTGTACCTTGAGAAAATGTAAATACAAATACGAAAAAGTTCAGCAGATTTTGCTTAAATGGTTTACACGTTAGAATTTTATTTACATCCTGTATATTTTCAATAAATCTAAAGTTTTGTACATAACGTCATAAGTCTCTTAATATAATCCTCAAATTCTGAAGCTGGTCTGTGGTTCCACTTTTTATACTACAGTCTGTAAATAATTCCTCCTTCCCCTCTTTCGTTGACTCTCGTGACAACCAGGGATTATCTTTGAGCAAAGTACTTTTAATTAATCCAGGCTTATTATTGTTTGTCCAATTTTAATTCCTTTTCTAAACGACGCAATTTTGTTTTTCCCGAGTGACGTCAAAGGAGCGGAACTATGAGATGGCATGTGTGTTGGACAAACACTTGATGGGCTTATAGTTTCCACATGTTCGTTAAGTTTCAGGCTTAGAAGTTCTCAGCAGTATTGAAATTTTCTGAACAATTATGAATGTTATACTGGTCTAGTAATATTAAAGAAATATCTTTTGCAGAGGAGAAAAGTTTTTATATTTGGCTCAGTACAACTCTAGATTATGAGATTTGGAAGTTTTATGCAGAATGATGTGTAATTCTTCGATATTTTGTATCCACTAATGAAATTTTGTTGATAAACTTAAATTTAAAAAATTAAATTTTAATAACAATTTTCTTTATACAACAATATTTCAGTGGTAGTCAGATCATTAAAACATTATTATTATGGTCCTATTAAAATACACACATATCCGAAAATATTTCGCCGTGCATCAGGTAGCATAAATTATAAATAATCGTCAGACAAATAATGTATGTATAAAATTACTAAATGGAGTATACGGTTAGATTTGTTATATGTACAATTTTATGGTGCCAATCTGTATTTTCTGCACTTGTCTAAAAATTATATTGCCACTCATCAATTTGTTGTTAGAGCTGTTTTTGCCTTCTTCTTGCCTTTAGTCGTAGAATTTTCCCAATAATGACCAAACAGATAAAAGTCAAATACGATGCTGTATATGAATATTTCATACAAGTCTTATAATATAATGGTTACGTGAAAAGTCAGAAGCTTGCGTGTTTCAGTAGAATGTCTGTGAGAAAATGTCATGATGTAAACTCAAACGTGCTGTTTTACATATTGATTATTCAATAATAATTAAAATACTATATTCCTTAGTCCATATTTATAAATTCCTAAAAAAGAGGTTTCAACTTTGATGTTTATCTAGTTCTTTTAATGTTTGCATCCAGTTCTGTTTCTAAGACATAGGATTTTTGAAAAGGTTTATTTTCCTAAAAAAAAATATAAATCGCAGTTAGACTTAAGATAGACTTAAATTTTTGTTGTATAAATCTTTGTTCATGTACTAATAAGTTTTAACTAGGAGAAAAAAACTGGCGCGTTTACCTATTGATTGCAACGCGCCAGGATCGTTAATCACGCATTACAATGTCACCGATTTAAAAGCAAAATGCTTAATGGAACGTAGTGACGTGTTGTCATCACAACAGGCACCGGTTTATGTAATACGATGATTTCTTTCAGGCTTTAATTCATTGGCGACACATTGAGATTATGCGTTACTTAACAGTTATATCATAGTTTAATCATTCCTGGTCTATGTGACAGTACAGATAAATTAAAATTAATGGCCTTCTACAATTAACAATAACCTTTTAATGGATTTGTTTTCATGCTTTTCGCAAATGAATGGTTACTGCAAATCTATTGGCGAGACTATACAATTGTTTTTCATTTATTATCATTCACTACATATTGCAAAATTTTTTATTTTAGGTTAGTTGTGAATGGTTTTATTTCGAAACAATGGTGTAACTTGTTTTTAGAGTGTAAACATTACATCAGGTATCAGAAGGTTAAAAATAAGTAAGAAGATAAAGAAGACATGATGTGAAAACAAATCCAAAAGGGATTTATATTGCGGCTACGCTTGGGACTGAACGGAATTGAATGTAACTGAATAAAAGTCAAATCAGAATATACTATAATTATAAGATAATCATCAATAAACAATTAACGCAAGCTTATTTAAATTATTTTTAATATTTGGAAATACATTTAATCCTTTAGTGTATAATTATGTAACATAACATTTATAATCACCCCAGACGCGTCAGTTGGTTCCTAAGAGAGCTAATTTGTGATTCAGATATTACATAACACGTATTTAAGGAATTGTGAAATTTTTGGCATCCGTGGACATGTTATAACATGCCTTTCGTTTCTTTCTGCGAGTCAACCCCTTAAGCCAGATTTTTCTACCCGCCGATCAACATCGGAATATTTATTTTCTGTATTTTTTCCCAAGATATTATTCGTCATTCTCTGAGTATTCTAATTGAAATAAAATAATAATTCTTCAATTAATGTGAATTATTGATAAATAATAATATTTATGTTTAATATGTGCAACAACATAAACTAAATTGACTTTGGCCAGGTTTGATATTATTTTCGTTTTTTACCGTATTGTATTCACAAAAATGAATCTTAAAAACTTTGGATTAAAAAAAATACGAAAAATCATGCACTAAAGGATTAAAGACCAGAGTTTCTCAAACCATATTTTTACATTACGGTTGATTTTGTATCGTCCGTTGATGACCAATCCTTATCTAACCGTTCAGAAATATTTGATAATTCTAAATTAAATATGCAAGAAAATATTTTAAATGTTCTTATGAACATTTTACGAGATACCATTAAGTGATTCTCCGTGTGAATTTTTTTCGAAAAAATATATAACTGGGCCAATCTTTTGGGCCAATCACAGGTATTAGTAGCAAGATAAATGGGAGACACCTTCTTGACTGGCAAAATGACCTGAAATTTAAAAGACCTCGACAGCCGTTTTCTACCGGAGTGTCCAAGAAAAAAACGGGAACGATATTCTTTCTTTATCGGCAAAGGGGAGGGAAGTTTTAAAACTGATTACGGCGAAATGAAACTAGAAGGAAGAGTTGTAAAATTAACGTTTTAAGTAAGTTGGTAATTTGTTAGAGATAGGTGGTGTAAGAAATGAGTCATTAATTCCATGGGAGTTAATTACTGGAAAGAGACAGATGAGAGAAGTGATAGATGGAAGGAGAGAGGTCGTAAGATACTTGAGTTATAGTATTATTAAGGTAGATGAACTTGAATGAAGAGTTATGGTTAATTGTAAATTTTAGATTAAATCCGAAGATGTCTTAAAATTGGACGAAACGGCGTTTATTTAATTTTTTTGAAATAAACATAATTATCTGAATTAAGGTCATATTTTTTTACTGCCGTATTTTTATGCTGTAAAAAAAGATAATGACAAGAAACGTGCCACAAAAATCTCTGCGACTGACTTACGGAAAGTAAAGTAAACAGAGAATCAGAGAAGAAAAACCCACAACTCCCTGAGAAAAAGTAAGACTTTAATTTTATCTTTTAACTGCAGAAATTAAATTTAGATGATTTTGATTATTATTGTATTATGTAATTGAATTAATTATTAAAATATTATATAGTTTAAAATCTCAATTACGTTATTTAATTTCTCATATTTAGATGTCTGCAATGAAATAAAGACGCTGAAGAAAAAGTACATATTTCACGAGTTGATATGATTTGTTGCGAAAATTCCTTTTTGTACATTTTAGGTTTCTTAAAAGTGATCGTAACCACAAAAATTCCCAAAAACATAAAAAAGATTTCATTCATAGTATGTGAAAAAATACTCAACTTTAGACTTCTCCGTGAAACTTATTTCTGTAATTTTAATATTTATCGATTATGACTATCGACTTGAGTTTGCCTATCAAGTGTAACTGCACAATATATTGTTCTCGGAGTTCAACCGGGTTTTGCATAATTGTAGAACGCAACGTTTCGACGACTAAAAGCTCTGTCGTCATCTTCGCCTATAATTATATATATATATAGTTGGGAAACATGTTGATAACCACTGTTAAGTTCATATTTGAAAAAAAATTCCGTAATATCTCCGACAGAGATTGTGAAGAAATTTCCGTACACGACCACAGATATCGCTTCTTGAACATATATTTATATTTTTCACTTCGTTCGATAGAATTACGTCACTTTTAATAGATTATTTCTTATTTCCGATTTTATTGTCAATGAAAACCATCCTTTCAGATTTATTGTCACAGAAACGCCACTAGCCAAATGTTATTATCTAAAATAATTACGTTGCTTTTTAATGATCCCCGAGTTTAAAAGTTTCTGGAAACTCTCTCGGAGAAAGTTTAAGGGATTTAGGCAAAGCTTCGTTACTAGATCCATGATATGATTAATTTTTTATGAAGACTTTGAGCAACTTTTATGTAATGTTTAAATTTGGAAATATTTTGTGCAATTGAACAACTGACAATTAACGTTTTAAAAAGTATCAATTCAATTTGCAATATTTAATTTATTTGTATAAATATATGTAAATAAATAAATCAACAGGTTGTGTCGGTACCGACTACTGACGTATATAAAATTATATTTTGTATGCCCGAAAGATGAAGTATAGTTTTTTGCCAAGATGTTAATTTTTTGCGTCTATAACAGATTTTGTCTAACCAGAACTTGATTGCGGTTTTGTACACTAACATTTTATTGGCAACCAGTCGTACGAATTGTACCGTTCATTTTAATTAATTTGTTAGTTAACAAATTGGCCGGTTTTGACTGGTAAATAGTGTAGTTTGTTTAAAAATATATATGAATATCCGAGAACGATAAAAAAACATTCCCATCACTTCGTAAGTTTCTAACGTATGACTAATAAAACACAGATGAATAACTACGAATAATGAGAGGTCATAGTTGCTCATAATTAATTAATACTTATAAAATATAATGTATTATGACAATGTGAAAAAAAATGCAAGAAACGTGCTGATATTTATTTGGAAACATGTTTTGACTAGACCTGATAATAGTGATGTGAAATGTAGTAACAACGGTTTGATAATATAAAATTGTAATATTTAGGTTCCCAGATAGACACATATTACTATTGTTTAACCAGTTTCCTGTCATTTTTGTACAGGAAATAAAACCGGAGGACGAAAGTGGAGTCTAATAAAATTTATTTCAGCGCGAATAACTGAAATAAGTATTTACTCACTACGGTCCAGCGGGCGAAATAAATTACCCGTTTTTACGTTCTCTACTTTAAAAGGGTCCACTTGTGAGAGGGTTAGAGCTTTAAACCGACACACGACAATCCGTATTTTTTATTTAACAATAAAAAAATGTTTTTATCAGGCGTTTAAAAAATTAAATCATTCAAATTCTCTACTTTACTCCATTTGGAGAGGTTGCTTGAAAATCAAAGTAAGTTTTTTTATCTGAAAAAAAAAACTTTCACGTATTGCGTGGTAAATCGACAATTGAAAGTATTAATTGTTCTGTTGAAGGTCTTATATCGTTCATGAATAATTCTCGTAAACCTAGTTATTTCATAACACATTGTAAAATCGGCCAGTTTACCCCAAAATCTCAGGAAATTTATCGTGCAAAATAATACGATACTTTCCCGCGCTGTGTGACAGCTGCACAATCCAGTTAGAAGTAACTATTGTTAATGCGAACTTTTACCATTTGTAGTCACAGTCCAAGAAACGTGGCATAAATTTGGTTAATATTATGATTTTCAGTCATTATTCAATCATGTGTATCTCTGCATGCCGGTTTTTCAAACAATAATGAGCAGAGCTCCAGCAGTTTAAGTACAGTTGCCAACACGACTCCTGACATAATTGTTTGCAGATCGTTTTGATGCTACGCTGCATTCCAAAGTGCGGGAATTTTCTATTTTTCATCTACAACAAAGAGAGAAAGATGAAAGCATAGATTTCGAGCAGTACAGAAAACCTCTGTTCGATTTCAGAGTTACGGATTTATAGCACCAGCGGGACTTAAATCGACTCAGACATATCAACGAGCTACTGAGTGAACTGTAATTAAAATGAGAGCGGATTGGAAATATTAGCAGTTTACCATGAATCGTATTTTAAAATTTCTTTATATTCTTACTGTTCCATGTCTATAAATACTCCAGATTCATGATTCCAAGGCTGTAAAACACGCTAATAGTGTATAGAATCATGGAGACTGGTGAAACACTCAAAAGAGATATGAGAGGATAAGGCACAATAAGTTCCTGCAGCTTCAAAGTCGGATGCTGCACGGACAGAGAATGTAACATTAAAAGTAGCTGAGGCTATTAAACTCTGAGTTCTTTAACGTTAGAGGAAGGGAACGAGATATTCAAAGAGAGTGATGACGCTTCGGAAGTGCGACGTGGCCGTGCATAACGAGGAATAATGCCCGCGAGGTACAGAAGAAAAGAATCCCGAAGAGATGAGAGCATTCTCGAAGCATAAAAGAGAAATCATAATAGACTGCATCAGAAAATATTTCATTTGAGAAAAAGTGAGTGACCTTTTTTTATTAGTTTTTAGGCATGAGTGTGGAGTCGCGAATTCAACCCCTATAGTTTTCTAAGTTATAATACTCAATAAATCTGTTACTTCGCCAACAGATTACGTCCTGAAGACGTTTAGTCCTATTTCTTCAGTCCTTACGTATGGCTGCAGACGTGAGCACGAAACTGATTGATATTGATGCCGGAAAACTGTGTAACGGATGCAATTGACAGGCAAGAGGAACGAACAAAGCAATTTTGTATCAAAATGTTCCACTTGTTACACACGGGCGAAGTGAACTCGCTGAAGAATGATGTTGTTACTGAAAGAACACAAAGCTATCTCACCGGTCACAGATTACGATTGCCTTTTCCTTTTACTATTTAACAAATTTAAGACTGTATAACTGAATCATACTGCAATATTCTTGAGTTGTAAGTTTATAAAATTTAATTCAAGTTTTGGCAAAACGATATTTATATTACCAAATCGACCAACTCAAAGTTTCAACAGGTAACAGTTTGAGCAACTGATCATACGAATGCTGCAGGATATTCGTTGTTTAATCTTGTAACAATTTCGTGTGTTTTCTTTATTCAATAATAAATTTATTATATATTCAATATACTCCGACAATTATCATTTAATAAATAAATAAGCAATATAACCACCAACATATCAAAAAAGTATCAATTAATTAAACCCCAAAATAGTTTCAAAACAGCGTTTCGTCCACTGTTATGGGACTTCTTCAGATAATCAGGTAATGTAAGTTTTTGAATGTGTTATGACGTTTCGGCTACAACTGTCATAATACGCAGTATATGGCTTTAAATTCATATTTAGTCTTATTTACTTTATATAATTATATACATACATTCAAAACTGTATATTATCTACTTACCTGAAGAAGGCTCAAAATTGGGGACGAAACGTTTAATTGAAACGATTTTTCGGATTAATTACATTTTTCTGATTTATTGGCTGTATTGATTATTTATTTTAGTCTATTAAAATATGTTCCTTGCCCTTAAAATATGACGCAATTGCCGCGTAAGTATATAACGACGTAGTTGTAGTGACCAAGGAGTCATTAGCTACTTAGAAACATTACAACACATTTGCGCAATAAAATACTGTAATATGGCAACTATAAATGTGGAAACTTTGATTAATTTACCACAGACCCGCAAAATAACATTAAATTTACTCTATGAATGAAAACTGCTTATTTGTTATAAGATTTCCGTTTTGAAATTTAAAGGAATTTTGATTATCAGTTCACATGAAATAGATTTAGATTAATATGTAAATAATAATATTAATATGTGAATAATAAAGCGTTGAAGTTTAAATAATCTTTGGAGACTTGTTATTATATTTCAAAGAATCAGTAGGAAAAATTAATTTTGACGCAATATTTCTTTTGACAATCTTTCATATTACTCTACTCTACCTGTTAACTATTTATTCATTACTTAGTGGTTTAAATATTATCCTAGGTGTATTTTATACCTCCTGGAATTAGTTAACACATCTATGAGTGGATTATGATTTAATAACTGCGGTCTGTATTTTTTTATAAGAAATTATTTTTTAAAATTCTAGTCGTATGAATTAATTTCCAACTATTAAATTCCGTCAATATAAAGGATACAAGGGTGGTCAGAAAAGTTTCTGGCCCAACAATGATAGAAGATATTTTTTTGAATTTTTTATTTTTCAACATAGTCTCCTTGTAACTCTACACACTTCTCCCAGCGATGCTCCCATCTCTGTAACCCGTCCAAAATGTAATTGGCGTTTTTCTCTGCAAAATAAGTGTTCACGAAGGTGATTGCCTCTTCATTTGACGAAAATCTCTGTCCTCCGAGCGCAATTTTTAGATGAGGGAACAAGAAGAAGTCGCTTGGGGCTAGATCTGGTGAGTAAGGCGGATGGTCAAGCAGTTCAAACCGTAATTGGTGGATTTCCGCCATGGCAACCGCTGAGGTGTGAGACGGTGCGTTGCCTTGGTGAAAAAAGGATTTTCTTTTTCTGCAAATGTGACCGTTTTTCCGCAAGTTCTGCCTTCAGCTTGTCAAGTAATGATGCGTAGTATGCTCCTTTAATGGTTTTTCCTTTTTGAAGATAATCGATTAAAATAAACACCATGACTATCCAAAAACAACAGTCGCTATCACTTTCCCAGCCGAAAAAACAGTTTTTGATTTTTTGGAGCCGGTTCTTCCTTTGCAGTCCACTGTTTGGACTGTATATTTGTTTCGGGCGTATAATGATGAATCTAAGTTTCATATACAGTAATTAATCGGCGCCAAAACTCGGATTTATTGGGCCAAAACTTCGGCAACAGAGCGTTGGAAATGTTCATTCGAACACGTTTTTGGTCTAACGTGAGCAAACACGGCACCCAACGCGCAGACAGCTTTCTCATGCCTAAATGTTGATTTAATATGTGACAAACACGTTCTTTTGACATGTTAATGACCTCTGCTATCTCTCTCACTATAATTCGGCGATCGTGTAGCATCATTTGGTGAACTTTGGCGATGTTTTCGTCGGAAGCTGAAGTTTTAGGACGTCCCCAACGTTCATCGTCTCCCAAGTTCTTACGGCCACGTTTAAATTCAGCTGCCCAAAATTTCACTGTGGTAAATGATGGTGCAGTGTCCCCATACACAGAATCCAACTCATCTTTGATTTGTGTAGGCGTATTGCCTTTCAAAAACAAATATTTAACAACTGCTCGATACTCAATTTTCCCCATTTTCACAAAAACACTCACACCAACTCACTCGAACGACTGTTACATAACAACTGCGCGTCCAAAATGACTGAAACTTTGGTGAGTAACTGTCAACAGATGAACAACGAAATACACTAGCTTTTATTTACTAGTGCTGCCATCTTCACGTTGAGGTTGGAAACTTTTCAGACCACCCTCGTATTTACTTTATTATAAATGGAAATGTGGCTTCATACGGACGTAGACACGTGGTCGTGCATAAGCCAGAGCTTTGCGGCGGCACCGCTATCGTGAATCAGTAATACATCAGTTGTTGGATCGTTATCCATTAGCGTCACGAATTCAAACAACGAATCGTCACGTAAAGGGAAGACAGGAAATATATCTCCGGAAATTATGAAAGTATCGACATATTAAAAAAAACGATCCACGATTGAGATATTCACTTGATTTATAAAACTTAAAACACGTATCATTTAAGCTTTTTGAGGAAATACATACACTCGAATTCCTGATTGCATCATATTCGTCAATTATCTTCGCATTACAAATTGTCTAACGTGTAAAGCACTTTTCGCTGTTTAAAAAATTCTAATATTCTCAGGTCTTACTTGTTCTTATTTTAAATTCCCTGAATATGTTAAATATAAAAACAGCTATTTGGAAATTATTTAATAAATCGCACATCGATGTCGGTTTACATGAAGTTTAAACAACTGTTTCTCAAGATCTTCATTTGGACATGTGTTGTGGCTTATAGTTGTATATCATTATTAATTAATACTTGGACACTTGAGCGTATTGCACATGAAGTTCATTGTTACGTAAAGTGTAATAAATATTAAGTACATCATTATCCCTGGAAAAACTCGGCGAGAAACAACTTTGGGTATTAAGAAATATTGTTAGAAGTAATAAAAAAAATAGATTTAGACTATAATAACCACGATTCAATTCCGCTGAAACTTTTGTATATTTAATTTAACATTAAAACAAATACTCATCGATAATTAATAAATAAGTCCTCTTTTAATGTTAGCGTTATTATATCCGAGAAGAAAGATTTCAAGGATACTCAAGAGGCAGTGCATGAGTATTTATAAAACCTGTTTTTACTTTTATTATATTGACTTATAATTCTTATATTTTCTCGTGTTTTATTAAAGATGATTATATATATTTTTTAGTATTTTATATGTATGTATAGCTTTTGTTATCGTTTACCACGCGGAAATTACGTGAAATTATTCATCGCATTTATTTGAGTTGTAAAATATAACTACGTATATTTGTATTTCTGAGCGTATTGTATACGATAAAAACGTGTAACTGCAATATTAAGTAACTATAGTTTTGAAAACGCTCAAATAAGAGTCAGTCCATTTTAATTAAATTAAATTAATTAATTTAGTTTTCACATCTCCTAAATTAATTATTTTTATTTTCGCATTACTGCTTTACAGTGCTCAGTGTAACAACTCGTACAATGGGCGTATTTAAGAAGGGAAAATGAGTCACTTGATTATAGAAGCACCAGAACGTAACCGAAGCTCAATTAAGTGTTAGTACAATTATCTGTTGTGGAGGTTGGGGAATTTGCAAGTGCTATTATTACGGATTAAGTTCTCTTCGGGGAAAATGTCTACGTGTTGTTTGTTGGAAACAAGGTCGGGGAAAATGAGCAAGTCCTCCTCAGTGCGGTAAGAGAAGTAATATGTTTCTACGTCTTGCAAATACCTTGCGTGGTGACATTTTTACTTACTAATTGAACGAAATGGCATGTAAAACCCTTTTTATTGCTACTGATCATATGCTATTATCCTTCCACATCCCGAAACCTGTATTATTAAATCATCGGCAAAATCCTAAGCTTCCACATTTAGATGGAAAAGTATAAACAGCAGACACATTTGGTAAGACTGAAATATTGAGACTTGTCACTGATTCTTTGCTGTTTGAAACATTTGTTTCAATCTTCCAATACTCTTTCTCCTCATTTGACTCGCTTGTATAAATTATTTAAAAATCGAGTAATTCGTTTAATTGACTTCAAACTATTGCAGTAGTCATAATGTTATAGTCAGAATTTTTAAAACCATTTCTTTTAATTCGTTTCTGCAGTGGCGTTCTCCAGGCTGCATCTGCCTCATTACTATTTAATTTAAATCAAAATTTCCGAATATCGTAAGATGTGCTGTTTCCTGAATCCATTTCCATTACTTTCGGTGACGAGTATATAATATCTAGTTTGTCGCAGAAGATTTGTATTGAATTTGTGAACGTTCTGGTTGAGACATTGTTACTTTAGAGTACCTCCTTTATAATTCTGGCCGCAAAAAACCTTAAAAGCTGACGCAAAGTGCCCACCATAATAAATCATCCAGACATTTCAAACTAATAGTTTGATTTAATAGTTAAGGGCAGAGCCGACCAGCGGAAACCCATATTTCTCGGCAAGCTGGGCGAAAACATAGTTACTGTCTAGAGGGGAAAAGGGGATGACGTTTTCACAGGTGGGGGAACGTTGTATATAGAGCGAAATAAAAGGATCAGTGGCTTGTTATTCTAGTATTTGTTGACATGTTTTGATTACAAATAATAGAGAAGCGGGAACAAAAGTTCGGAGGAAGACTGCTTGCTACAAAGAAAAAGAGTTTTCTGGATTTGAAATATTAAACGGATTTCTGGATTTGAAGATCATAGAAGCAGAAGATGCCAACTTGACAACTTACAAATACATCGGAAAATTGCCAAACTTATGTATGCTACCCCGAAAGTATACTTTTGTTACATTTATTATAAAATGCTATTCGGTTGACTTTTTTAACCGGTGAGATTGAGTTAATATCTTGCAATCTAAAAGGGTGGCTCGCAATTTCAATAAATAAGTAAAATGTATCAAATAATTTGTAAATAAAGGCTTAATTTTTATATATAAGTTAATACTCATTGGTAACAATACCACCACAATAGTGAATTATGTTTGATATTACCTAATAAAATCAATTAATCGTTCTGCAGTAAATTGGAAATAGGTCACCTTAGAATTGACATTCGCCTAGAGCTGCATTTCACGTGTTTGTTAATGATTTAGTCATAAATAAAACTTACTTTTGCTACAAAGAGTAAATTGGATTATTCGTGGCATATGACAGATATGTTTAATATTAATGCTATATATTCACTTTAACATTATTTCACATACTCAACCGTACAAAAAATACATTACTTATAATAAATGCGCTCTTTTTCAAATTCTCCTTATTGTCCTTCTTTTTCTATTAATATTAATTAAATGCTTTCCAGTTTGTTTCTCCTTTGGCCGTCATCTCGTCGTCAGTTTTTCGCTACTATTTCATGTCCTTTAAGCGTCCCACTCTGTCAGTCACAATTATAACGCAATAATTTTTCCAGTCTCTAATATTTTGTGCACAATATATTTCTGATAATTATTGAATAATTGTTTTGTAGATGTGTTTTCCATGACGTCATCTGTTAGAGAATATTCATGGCAGGCCATTAATTATTTTTACGAGTAAATAATTTATAAAATATATTTGGGATATCTGTATCTGATTGTTGAAGAGTAGTGATGAAGATCAACCAATTACCTGCAAAATGAAATTAGCCAAAGCGGGAGATGTTCCGCCCGTTCGTCATGAATTACCAATGTGACTTTAATGGCTTACACTCAGAGTGCACACAGAACCAATCGGATGGACGTCGTTCTCAATCGCCGCCAAGACTTAACAGGCCTCGGTGAATATTTCAGGCGTTACAAGCAATTTAAGCGACCGCATATTGCGAGACAATGGCGCCTGCCAGTGCTTGCCAGAATCCATACCGATGGTGTTGACGGAGAAGTCCGTCTACCATAATACGCCCAAACTACTGTATATAAGTGTTTGATGAAATTTTACTGGAAATTTTCCGTATTTTTATTTAATAAGCACTTGTGTTTGGGAGATCTGATGCATCCCTGCATAATTTTCTTATGTAAACATCTTGTTATCACTGTACTTGGTACTTCCCGGTCCATAAGTAAACTCATGTTGCTGTCTTCACTTTACAATATAATTTCCCAGTGTCTTCAGCATGGATGTTATATTTTTAAATTTCTGTTCTCTTGTCTGGATAATTTTGAATTTACACATAATCTTCAATGCTCTCTTGTTGCAAGATTCCATTATTTTCCCCAGTTTCTCATATTTCATCACTTAGTCGGAAAGTTATGTACACCTCCAATTTGAAAAATTCTCTATTTCAAATATATTTCCTCTGTTTCCATCATTGCTGATCTTTTCGGAAAATAGGGAAAGTTTTAAATTTTTTTTATCATTACTAATAATTCATTATTAAAAATTGTTGACTCTTTTCCCACGATTTAAACAGGATCTTTGGTTTCGCAGTCACCTACGTGAACCACTAGATCCCGATATAATAATTTGACAAATGCAAACTTCAAATTTTCATTTTACATTGCCTAATTGTAAACCATGCTTTTCCTGGAAGGCTTCGTTTCATCATGATTCCGAAATAATCGTCATTTTGAAATAAATTATTGTTATTCATTACTCTGATATTTTAATTCATTTAGCATATTTCTGTCACTTTTTATAAATTTCGTATTTAACGTATGTTACATAAAAAAGTTATACTCTGTATACACGCGTCTTTACAATTAGTGATTTATTATATTCGGTTTCTTCTGCTTATTTTTAAGATTCTTCATAGTTATATATATATATATATTCATTTACTTTGGTAATAAAATTTGGTCCGAGTGAGACTTTCTACAAGGTTCAGAATATGAAATTCGAGTCGGGTGGCTCCACAAAGCCAGAAAGTAATGTTTCTATGAGAGCTCAATCATCCAATATTTCATAATTTTTTTAAAAATAATAATTTCTGCACGAATTTTTCATGAATGCATTCAAACAAATTCCTAAGCAAGCTTTTTTCTTCGCATCTATTGTTAGGGTGCCAAACGAGTGTTAGATGCCATTTCCGATTCCTGACTGACCGTTGACAAGAGATTTAACTACAATATAAATATTTACATACATAAATGCATATAAAACTATCGTAAATAATAACTGATTCGGGACAAACTCATTATATTATTCATTAAAGATTTATTTAGATGCAAGAATTAGAAAATGAGATAATTTGATACGCTCAAAGTTCGGCGTTGTGATTGATTAGGGTATAAGGAAGCAGAAATTTAATTATTATCAAGTATACTCTAAACTGAACTTGTGCTTAAAATATAATATATATGATAAAGTTATAACAACATAAAACATATAAGCACAAGATCATTTTGGATTTAATGTCGATAATTATGGTTAAAACAATAGTTACTATCATAATATTTGAAGAAAGTGGGAAACGGAAATACCATCACTTATAAATCCGAAGGACGGCCGAAATCGATTCAATGGATTGCATTTTGCATTATTCCAAAGTAGATTGAACTGATATTTATTCATCGATTTTGTAAATATGTTATCGAGCAGAAATATGGAAATTCTTTGTTGTTTGAGATAGTTTAACGGACTATTGATAGTAAATTTATTTAGCTGTAATTGATGTAGCGACGAGCTTTTGCCCTCAAAACATGACGACTGCGTACGATTATTATCTCTCAGCGATACATTTATAGAAACTGTTTAACTTTAAGCTTATTATGCATATATATTCAAGAAAAAATTGATTTGCGCTCACGATGGGACATACAAAATTTTGTACCATTTTTCTGCTATTTTCCCCCCAATATATTCAAAGAGAGAATTCAAAGTAAATTATTTCTTGCTAAAAAATAATCGTCGAACACCATTATAACATGGATACCTCAAGGGCAACTCTATAAATAGTCCGATGCGTAAATTTACTTAGAATATTCAAGGATCGGTACATAAAGAGGGCATGTAATAGTAGGAAACTTTTGTTGATATAATAATGAGTACCTGTAAATATTAATAAAAAGTTAATAAATATATATTTAATAACTTGTCTTTAATATTATTGTCGCAAGAATGCAGAGACTATACAGGTTACTACGCGATTATTGTCGGAAAAGCGTATGTTAGACGCTCAGAACTTTGGCAAAAACTTTCAGTGTATTTTTGGGAGTCTGACTGGAGTGGTCACGGGAGTTATTTTGGAGCCAGACCAGGGTGGTCATAGGGAAATTAAGTGTTGGTAATGTAATACGAGTCTGCTTGGGAGTGCAAACTATAATGTTTTGAAGCTAGTCTTTGAACTTTAATCAATCTAAATAAATAGGACGACGTAAAGTTAGTGATCAGTTGTTACAAAGGCGCCGGAAATTTTTGAAGTGAAAAGATATAACAATCGGTGTTATGGGCTGTTAATTAAATATTTTTTTAAAAAAATAACTGTGTAAGCACGATACAATACCAGAGCAACTATAAAAAAAATTGTATGTAGAAACTTTATTTTGTAAACCATTATATAATAATAAGTTACCGTCAGATTTCTCTAGTTTTTTTTGTTAGATTCTTTTATACAATTTGGTACTGTAAATTTAATTTGCGTTTTCTTTTGTAACTTTGGTGCTCATTGCAAATCACTAGAATTTATTAGACGCCCTGTACGGCCGTGAAGTACTGAATCTCATTAAAGTCGAGGAATTTGTAAAAAACATAAGTATGTATTAACTTTGAAGTAAATAGAAATTGTAATAATTTTTTTCTTATCTTTTAAAAAAAACATTTGTTTAAATTCAAGGAAAAAAATGTTAATTTTCTTCCTTTTTTTAAAAAAAAGTTCTAATACCACTTAATTAGGCGCCACAACGTGTTGCCTTTGATTTTCAGTGAATGCTTAATTTCTAATGTTAGAATATATATAGTAATCACATAAAATCAAAGGAAAATAAGCCCCACGTTAGAGCAGCAATTTGTAATCACTAATTAAAATAATTAAATCGCCACGTTAATCCGTCAATTTTTAGTAATTTAAATATTAAAATTATAGAATTGTTTTAATAAGTATCAAGATTTTAACATAGAGAAACGAATTAATTTATTAACGCACAAACAATTAAATTTACACAAGTCATTTAGGCTAATAAATTTTAATTACATTATCAATTGATCTTTTACAATAAAATGACTATATCTCAGGGTCGTTTACTGGGCCTTACTGCCAAGGAAATTGTCTCGTTCGTACACACAAACACACTTTATAGACAGGCCATTTTTATCCACTGACTCTAATTAACACTTTCAGTTTTGCAAAGTTGGTTCACTGTTCGTTTACGAAATTCTATCAGATCGTTATGAAGATTATTAACTTCTGGAAACAGTTGCCTGTGCTTCCAAAATCAAAGAAAGTGATCTAAATCGAGAATATAATGATTTATATTCAACACTCTGAATATTTAGCGTTGAATATTACGTGGTTATCTCATAGACTCCCACTTGTAAAAATGTTCTGACTGATTTATCTGTTGTCACATGCATCCAGACACTTTTTGGATTTTATACTTTTCGTCTGTCCACTGCTATATTTCCGAGAAGACTTTACTGTAGCTCGGCTCCCCACAGACTCCGCTATGCGCGTCTAGCGAACCAACCTCTACAATACCAGCAATCATTGCATTTTCGCCACATTCTTGAGTACGACTTGTGTGTTTTATGCTAGTCCAAATTTTTGTTTATTAATTAAATATTTCTTCTTAATTACCAATATATATATATATATATATATATATTCTATAGTGATATATTCTCCGTCTCTTTTAAATTATGCATTCCGTTCTGTTCACTCGCTCAAATTTATTCTATGATGGAAATACAGTCAAAGAATATAACCATGAAGAATTTTCCGTGAAAATTGTTAGTAATCAGAAAAACAATAGTAAACTTAACGACTGAAGGATAACCCTTTTGTGGTTCCGTGTATTATAAATCTTAACCAAATACAAGTAACAATTATTAAAATAACCGCTTGATATCATGGAGTTGTGTATCTTCATCTATTATATAAATAAATTCACTAATCTCTTTTAATGTAATGAAGTATAATCGGGCTAATCTTTGTCGTCGTAAGCCTCGTTTCAGAAATATAGCCCTGAATATATCCATCCCCAGTAAAGACCGTTTCCTTGCCATCATTCTTCCATGTTTGTGATATTAGCGTCATGTCCCCCAGGAAGAGTTTTTTCAGCGTCGTTAACGTCGACGGGCGTTGGAGAAACTTATCCAAATTATTCTTATGATAATTTCTGGAAAAGAAGCTGCATTATATTCAAGACACCCTAGCATGTAATCTGCCGGAAGAAGTTTTAGGAGAAAAACATACAGAGTTTTGTGTTTGTTTATTGTCGTGGCATAGACTAAAAGGAAACTTTAGTATTATTATTACTGTATGATAAGTATTTCCATTAGAGAATAAAATTGGTTTGAAATTGTTGGAGTTCTGCTTAGACCCTGACAATAGTATACAAAGTCATGCCGTAAGGCGTTTACATTTTCTATCCAAGCTACAACAAGAGATGATAAGGGGTGAAATACAAAATTCAACCTTAAAAATATATTTTGGTTCCGAAATGTGGCTTATATTGACGGTAGAAGCAATCTAAGATAATTTAATTATGAGATAAAAAGTTAATAAATCTAAAATAAATTTATTTGAAATGTTATTAAATTTTTTCAGCGGATCATGTACTTAATTTAGTAGATATGACTACATTTACTAACACAGAGCCAAATTGTTTTTCGCACAGAAAGAATGTGTCTGTAAAGAAGTCTTAACAAACGAAAGAAGGCATGTGACACCATTGAAAAAGTAGACACAATGTATGATGCGAAAAGACGACTAACAGTGGATTATGATGACGAAAATCTTACAGAACAATTTGAATCGGGTTGACTGGATCAGTGTTGTCAGATTCGTGTCAAATATCAAAATAGTGCAAACATATTCGCCAACATAATTCAATATTCACTCTTAAAAAACAACATTTTCTGTTCTGTGGTTTTTATACATTTGGAAGAGTTGAAGTATTCAAAAAGAGGAAAATGAAGCAAGGGCCTAACCAAGGTAACAAAGCTGCTAGCTTACAACTTACCACGACTGATCACCAATGAAGCACCACATCGACTAAAATATAATGAAAAAATTGGAACAACAATCACATACTAATGAAAAATTATACTTATCTGTTTAATGATACTTTTTGATGAAGACACGAGTTAATTAATGAATGATTGCCCTATAAGCGATTGACGAAGGAGATGTTTAGTTGCCTGTGATATTGCCATTGACATCGCTTCCAAACACATTACAGGAATTAGACGGCGAACAATGGCACTGCAAAAGCTCTCGTCGCGACTGTGAATACCAAATAGACCGCGCAGTATAAATATGCAAGGGGAATTTCAAATGTGGAAAAGCTTTTCAATTTTAAACGCATCGTAATTTATTGTTATGACGGGCGGAAAAGCTTATTAGCATACATTTATTTACTGGAGTTTGTCATGTCCACGTACAAGGAATAGTGCTGCGATGAATACCCTCAGCGAAAATGCAGTCAAATAATACAATTCAATTGAAAATGAAAACGTGAACAGAAACGCTCCAGGAGAGAAATAAAATATATTTGTTAACAAACTTGATTTCAATTAAATCATGCGTCATCATGATATCAGTTCGCTCCGATTTTGTATAATTTTAAACTGAAAGGCGAAAATTGTGTAGGTGAATTATGAGATATGTTATAAATCTAGTGGATATTGATTAATTCGAGCCTACATAAGGACACTGCATAGGGTCAGGCCACAGATATAAAATTCTATCATCCAATAAATAAAATAGACTGTACGTGTGTTTGTGGCTAGGTATGTACGTTCCGCATAAAAATCTACACCCGTGGAGCGACTTTGACCAAATTTCGTACACGTGTCCCTTTTGCACCTGAAACAAACACTGTGAGGGTGTGACACGTCTACCACCCTCAGGCGCAGGGGTTAGAATTTTTCATACAGGGGGAAACGGTCGACATTTGTGTGGGATAAATATTTTTCTGTGTCATGAGATACGTAGCGTTTCTATTTTCGTGTATAATTTCAACCATTTCTGGCTTTGCGGTTGGGGGCGAAGTGGTTTTACATAAAAATAATGGAAAACGACAAAGATTGGCGTAAAATCCGTGGTTATGGATGTCGCTGTGTTTAATTATAACTAGGGCAACGTCGCGCTCACGGCTATTATTTTATATGGAACACGATTGTATGAAAATAAATATAAAAATGGTGAGGCAGTGGTGATGATTGTCTCCAATTCTCGAACTAACGAATACAGTAGAACAGTAACGCAAGCAGAAATATTGCAGGTATTATAACAAGATTATATACTATCAACATGGAAGAAGAGCGTCCTTTGAACCTAATTAAGATTTTGTAAATGAGGCGGAAGAGATGCTTCATATAGGAAAACTTTATTTATGCACGAAAATAGCGTCCCAGTTTCTAACAACGAGTTAAGATGGCAAAGACAGTATCTGAGGTTTTAATATTCTAGCCCAAGTTACGTCAAGTATAATCAAAATAAATAAATCACCCAATATCGACAGAGAAATATAATATTTAATGTAGCGTTAAATTCGAGAACTATATTTGTAATGAAATTAAGATTAAGTAATTTAAATGTATTGTTACCGAATAATGAAAATATAAAAACGTCTGTATTAATTAAAAATTAAAAAATGGCTGATGTAGCCAATAAACTCATAAAATTTTTGAATAAATACCGCACTGTTTCTGCAAACCTTGTTCTTACATCAGGTATTGAAAATAGCTTTATGAACGTATGTAGAAACGTTGTCTGGTATTTATTCATATTTTTTTTCTTCATTGACAATTTGTTAGTAACCCAATAATGTTGCAACTTCATTATCTGTTAGTAAGTTGTTGAATAATGTTGAACATAACCCGGGCGGCCGGTACGTGAACTAAGAAGTTTCTGAATGAAAGTAAGCGTTACTTGGAGTGATGCAAATTTAATAAAGAGACTCTTTAATGTGTATCACGGAAAATAAGGCACTGAGAATGGCAAAGAATTTACGATATGTTGAATCTATGCCGTACGTAGAAAATCTTGACTCAGCGGGGAAGAAGTTTCAGCACATACTATTAAACACTATAACTGTAAAAATAAAGTTTGACAACAGCTTCAGTAGAATATTGACCTTAATGTAAATATAGCAATTTTTTAATATGATTGTTTTCCGTTTATATTTGAGTTACTATTTAATAAATTCGTAAGGTTTCAAATCTTCAGGTATATTGAGGAGCACAATATAAAAGTTGCAATATATATATATATATATATATATATATATATATTGTAGTAATTGGTAATTAAGGCATTGTTCTAATTGAAAAGTTGAATTGTAGAGGACTCATTATTAGTGGATATAGAGCGGACGCCGCAACAAACCGGCAAGGCAAAGAAAACATTGTTGATCGGTTGGGAAGGTTTTACGCGCTCAAAATTTACGAGACGAAGAATTCAGTCGCGCAGCGGACAGCAAGCAGTTTGAAAGCTTTACAGTCGGGCAGCAGACAGGGAATAGATCAGACGAAAAGTTTTACAATCGGCAGTCAGAACGAAAGAATGTGGTCCAGTCACAAACATGCTTTCAAATATTAAAAAGTAAAGCAATATTCAGTCGGGAAGGAGACAGAGCAACTAGTGTAGCGTAGATTCATCATGCTGGCCATAGACAAACCAATGAAGTCCATTTTCAACTAAAGTCACGAGATCTACAAATCCAGGTTGCAGTAAAGCATCGAGAACCAACCAATTTGTGTTAAACCAACTAACAAACAACGCCAATTAGAGCCTGTGAACATTTAGAGTCTGTGAGAACTTAGAATCAGTGATGTCCTCAAAATTGTGCACGAAAAGCTAAAAAGAGACCTGGGCGGCCGTAAGTAGCGAAAAACTTTAAAATCATTTGTAAACCGTGTTTAAAAGATAAAAGTCAGATCGTTCTTTAATTATTTAATTATCGATAAAATGAGATCCTTAATTCTTGATAAAATTAAAATTGTTTAAATTCAATCTTTAGTATTAGTTCTTCTGCAACAAATTTCGTCTATGTTCAGACGCATTGATTTCCATAAAAAGTAAATGTAATTTTGATTATATAAATTCTGCCATTTATCAAACCCAGTTCAAGACCCTGAGATCCCAAATATTTTGTGTATTTTATACTTGTTTTAAAATTGTTAATAAATCTTGTTTAATAGTTTTCACTTAAGTTTGATGTGAGAAAACGACATGCTATTTTTTACTCTAATTTTTACATAACTCACTGATGCATAATATGAATGTGCAATGAAATCTGTATTGAATAGCAGAAACGTAACTATCCAGTGCTTCGCCACATTCATATTATATTTAATTATTACAATATATATATATATATATTTCGTTTGTAAGCTGACGTGACAGGATGTTCAGCCCCTGCCTGTTCCTTATCCCCGTTTCTGTGTGTGCACACCCCATTCTGAGTCCCCAACGCAATCCGTCTCCTTAATGGAGAAGTACTGATATGAGAAGTTCCATCTCCGTCCCTGATTGGTCAAACAGTAAAGTTATCGCAAATTCTTTTCACCAACCGAATCGAATGTACAGACATATGGAATTCAATTTTACATTTACGATTGATGTGAGAAAACGACATGCTATTTTTTACTCTAATTTTTACATAAGTCACTGATGCATAATATGAATGTGCAATGAAATCTGTATTGAATAGCAGAAACGTAACTATCCAGTGCTTCGCAAAATTCTTATTATGCAACATAGTGGAATGAATGCTTAATATTAATTAATAAAACAGACGCATGCGAAAAGGTGCACACAAAATATCTATTCAAGTGACAAACGGAGGTACGGGAAGTATTTTTCTCTTTAATTACGTGAAAATGTTTGAATAAGTTGAGATTTGACTTCCGCTTTTCAATTAAAAACTAATTAAATTTTTTCAAGAAAACTCATAATGTCTGTAATTCAATCACAGCTTCAATTAGCTTGGTTTAGAAATTATATGGGACTGCCGCCGGCTCTCTTTGTTCTACAAATTTTGTATTATTTATTCAAAAATATTTTAAAGCCTGACATTTCATGACTCAAGATATTTTTGTATTAGTCACAAATAAAATTAATTTGTTAAATTTCCTCAGGACATTTATTAATATTGAATTTTAAAGCATCTTTCGGCAACGGTAAGAATCTTCTGTATGAGAAAAACTATTATATATATAGATATAGATATAGATATAGACTAGTAAAATTGATTTTATAATTTCGTAATAATTACATTATGAATCAAAAAATAAGGAAGACAGCCAAATAAAGACAAAAATAAGTGATAATATAAATACCACACAACGTTTCAGGGATCCTTGTCTAATTCTTCAGGTGCTAAGAAGAGCCTAGTTAGTTGATAAACTTCAAAATATATAAATTGATTTTGTTATTACATATTTAAGTAAGTCAGATGACTATGAAACTATACAAAATGATTCAATTAGTAATATATTTTTGTATGACAGATGATTATGGCAATTTCCGGAAGATCATTTAAAATTTATATACAAAAAATGAATTGAGGATATACAAAATAATTTATTTTATATATGACTGATATAAAACATACCGTGTCTATTGATAAATTAGTTTTGTTTCATTTGTCGAAGGAGTTTTTTCACAACAAATACATTAAAATGAATATATTTGTTACATTTATTCCACAATAATTGGTAAATAATTACAAAACGAAGTTAGATTAAATCCATTGGATTTCGCGTTTTATAACTATTTTAAAGATAGTGTTTGTAATGAATTCGCTTTTCCGGAAGTTTACCATTCATTTATTCCGCGAAACCCTTAAATTAAATGTTAATTTATTTCCAAATTAAAAATTTCACAACCTTATTATTTAGAACCGAAAATCCGCCACATTCAAAATCTCAAGAATACGATCAGCCTCTTTTCGTAGATTTTGGTTTCCAAACAATTATAATTGAAGAAATAAAACGGAAAGGAAATTGAAAATTAACTGGTTGAGAATTTTGAATTCTTTATTTTTGAGATAAATTTAATTATATCAGTCTAAACTTTAATTAAAATTTGGTGCTTGAAAGTCGAGAAAACAATAATAATAATTGAAAAAAAATATGCACCTGTATAGAACCTATATATATGGTCTCCAAAATTTAGTTTTATCGGGTCTTAAATTTCAATTAGTCTTTTAAAAATATAGTATCGTATTTGTGTAGTTTTTTATTCCTTCTCAAATATTTGTATTTTATAGTCTAAGACTGGGTTAGGAATCTTCCTCATGACAGTAACAACGTAATACTTGTGTAATACAATATTACTACGTTGTTCAATCTTATTCTGAGAAATTAAAGGCTTCCTTAAATCGAAGGTTCAATTGACAAAATATGAGTATGAAATGTTTACAAATAGCATGTGCTTGAGTTTGAGGTTTGTTTCCTTTTTAAACAAGTTGAGGAATTGTTATGAATTAAAAAGGTTACGTTGGAAAATTAGAGTTACAGGTCTACAGAACCAATGCACAGGAAAGTTTTGAATAGAAGTGCTAAAAGAAAATATAAAAAGTACGTAGCATACTTCAAAAAAGTAATAGTATTTATCTATGAAAATTACAATTGATCATGTATGGTTATCAAATTTACTTAACGAAAATTTATTTGACGAATATACTTTTAAATGACTCTCAGAGCAGCACAGTCGCCTTGATCTCTAGTGTGTTAGAAAATCATTTTGAGATTCTGGTCCACGAGTTTCGAACTTATGTAAATTCTCATATATTTTACCTCTGCTATTTTAATAACTCCATATATTGCCGTTCAACTCCGTGTGCTGTTGGTTCGTTCATTATTGCTGATGTGAACTGCTATTTAATATAAAGTCTAATGTATATATATATATGGAACTTTATTAGAGATTTTTGTATTAACTCACTAATATTGATGTAGAAGAGCAAAGATTGCAAATCATTGAGGCGAAAGGGCTTAAACGTTAACGGAGAAAATATCTTCCGAATCAGACATAAATCAGAGGAATTGATTTGGACAAGTTAGTTTCTTGCTTCGTTTGTCGGTGACGTTCCACGAGACGAAGCCACATTACGACTCGAGATTAAGACGTTACGATTTGTAATGCCGCGGAGGAGAAACGCACATTAACACAGTCGTTAGCGTCCAATCGCCGCTATTGCAGCGATAGTAACGCTGTTTCCAGCGAAATTAGAACCAACATGCCCCTGGAGGTTATAGACGCAGATCTTGAGACACTGACGTATATAATCCACGAGAATATTACCCTATTGTCTTGAGGAAGTAATGCAAATCTTCAGAAGAATGTATATTATAATTTTTATCCCATAGGATGGTGTTAAAAATTTTGGAAAATTAATTTAATGTTTGGTATAAAATTTTAAAATTAGTATTGTAATGCCAATTAATTAGGCCATTAAGTTTTTGGACATAAAATTTGAATTGTTTGAGAAATTCATTATAGCGGTCTGATCGAACAAAGCGACAATGAAAAGCGAGCTCACTTGCTTTGTCAAAAAGTCAAAAATGGCGTATGCGCGCTAAAACTCGAGAGAACTAGGAGTCAGTTCGCGGAAAAACATCGTGAGGAGCAGAACAAGTAATATAACTGTTAGTTGGAGGCGGGGCATTTTAGAGGACGGAACAAATAATACTAGAGCGGAGACTAGCCGTCGTTAATGTATTATTAAACAAAGTTGTGAATTTAAGACAAAGTAAAAACATTCACGGATGTATTACATCGTAAATATCGCTAAGTAAAAGCAGTTTACGTCTACAGCCAGCCAGAGAGTCTAAGAGAGTTTACGTCTATAGCCAGCCGGAATAATAGCAGTTTAAGTCCAAAGCGGTAAAAGACTAACATAGGATTCGTATAAGGCGAGCAGACATAAGATAGCTGACATTCAGGAGGACCATCCAAGTTCCTGGGAGCCTATCAGTTTTGACTTCAATACTGAAAAATCTGTGAGTCGACATTCTAGAATCAGTGTATAATTTTGCAATAGTGAACTTCCGAAACCAAAAGGAATGCTGGTACCAGCTGGACAGATGTAAGTAACAAAACCACACTAATGATTAATTGTAAACGTAATTAAAGAATAGAGTCAGATTTCGTTCTCTTTTAATTGTCAATCAAAGTTAATTTCTTTTCTTTTAATTTCTTTCTATCGACATATTGTTAGCTAAATGTGAACTGTTTGTTAATAAGAGAATGAGATCTCAAATTTTGTGCTGGTAATCATATTTTGTTGCCACAAAATAAATAAATATTATCTTTGTTAATTTTGATTATTATTTCTTTTAATTATTACCTAAATGGCGCTTCACGTGAGGCAAATTAATTAATTCTTTAATTTAATTAAAGGCATTCATTTGATCATTACAATATAATGAAAAATAAAAATAAAATTTTTGATAAACATTGAGGAAGATTAGGAATTTTTTTCGCCAAGATTTTAATATATTTAGAATTATAAACCAGCAACCTTATATGACTTTGTAAAAAAGACCAACCGCAATAAACTTGAAATATTTATTACGTAGCTGATAGATTTTAAAGCAGAATTGATTTAGTATTTTATTTACGACGATAACGTGTACGATTCCATTAATAAAGTAAACAAATAAAATGCAGAAATATTATATAAATCTTAACCCGGTGTACTCTTTTTGGAGTGCCATTACAGAACTCTATTATTGATTAAATGTTATAAAAGCATTACAATGCTATTAATATTCAATTTTAGTTGGTAGTAAAAGAGTCTAGATAGTTTTCCTATGCAAAATTTATGAATATTTTTACAAGTTGTGGAGACTCTGCACAGCTTTTGATAGTATTAGATCGGAGCTTGTCAGTCCCATATTTTGCAACGGGATATATATTTAAATTTCAGTATAGCAAGATGTGGAGGTAAAATATTCAGATATCATATCGGGGCTATGAAAATAAAGTTAAACGGTTTATTTTAACATACTGAATTTGTGCATTGAATGCACATGCAACATGATGATAGGAAATAGTGAGGTGTCTTTACTGATCACAAAATTTTAGCTCATTGCGAAATTTTAGAACTAAAAGGAAATTCTTCTCTCCTGTGGCGAGCCAAAATCAAATCATCTACATGAAAAGTTAAGAGAATAGTTTCCCTCGTTAAATAGGAACATCAGCACTTCATTTTATTCTATTCGATACACAGTTTAATATAATTATAAATATCCCCGATGAACAATTTTTTTCGCGTTAGTGTATGTAATAAATGTATTCTTTTCAAATACTTATAAACGCAAAAAAAAATTGTAAATGTATTGAACCACATATAAGCTCTCCTCATATCATTTTTTTAGATATTTAAACCACAGGAGCTTTTTCGTCTTTGCCATAATCTTCTGTTTTTTAAAAAACATCATACGAACATAATTTTACATACAACATATAATTATTAATTTTTACACTACATTGAAATACATTTTCATTAGTGTTATAATACGTAGGCTTTAAAATTTTTTAGAAAATCATAATTAATGAAAATTGTTAATGAATGTAATAAAAAAATGTATATACTAGAAAATATTAAGTCGATTATCGTAAATGAAAGAGTGATAAAATTGAAGTATGAGAAATTGACTATCCAGATAGAGGGATAGACGTATACATATACTTTGTAATGAATGAAGGAAAAAAATTGACGTAATGCACTTAATAAAAGTCATCAAAGACATTTTATAGTAGACGACAGTTATGAAAAATGCTAATGAAAGTGTATTGTAATGTAATTAAAAAATAATAATTATATGTTGTATGTAACATTATGTATGTATGATTCATGTTCTTTAAAAAAATTATTACAAAGGCGCCGAATACTCCTGTAGTTTAAATATAAGATATGAATAGAACTTATATGTGGTTTGATACATTTACAAAAAGTTTTTGTTGCTTCACAATAGTTAATTAGTTAAATGCCATTTATAAATAGAATTAATTCTCCTGATTACAGCATTTCAACTTTTGTACATTTGTCTCCTGTGAAATATATGTTTATTAACTGCAAACTGGAGCAGACACTTAGTATTTACACTTTTTGTGCTGAAACGGAGGAGATTTCAATGTGCAATAATTTTTCCACTCAGTTGAATGAGAGCGCGATATAGTTCATATGCTAAATAAAGAAATAGCTGAATCGGTTACAAAATCTGTAACCATAAATTTTATAGTACGGAATCTAAAATAGGTTGGATAATGTCAGACAAATGTAACTTTTTATTCATAATGCTTTCTCTTTAAATATTTTCTAATTACTCTCGAGTCTCCAATATCTGATTATAGTTTTGAAGGTATAGCCCTAATTTTCTTTCACACACACACACACTCTATAATAATATAGATTTAATTAATCGTAGCCTTCTACTATAAGAATCTAATAACATTTCGGGACGTAACATAACATTGACTTTTTGATATTAATCACTTTCCGTATCTCTGCTGCTCTTGTTTTGTATTTTGGAGCCAACAAACACTTAAAAAATTACGGATAATAAAATAAATATATATTATTAAGGAAAACGTATGAAGTTACCAAAATTTAACAAATTTTACAATCAATGGCACTGAATTCAAATGGAATTGATATATATATATATATATATATATATATATATATATATTATAACATGTCAAGTTGATCTTGTATTATTACCTTTGTCGGCATCCTTTTGCCGCGCCGTCTTTTGTTGGATATTGTTAAGTTGAGACGGATTATGGCGCGTGCGTCGATGTTTTAGTGCAGTTCCCGTGTAGGTTTCGTCGGGATATGGAGTTGAGTCTCAAGGAGAGAGCTCAAAACATTAGAGCATAGAATTATTTGAAATGTTATCAGGAACTTTAAAGTTTGTCGTCGATAAATAAGCCACTCCCTGCAGATATATGTATCTCATGTCTCGACACAATAAACGTTACTAAGTTTGATAATTTTCTAATTTAACAAAAATTATCTGGCGCCCTATAAAATTGCGGAAAGGCACGAAAGTCGCGAGAGGTCGTGGGATTACAATATACCACCATTCACATACATACACATATGCTTATATACATTGTGGTAATTAAAAGAAACGTAATTAATTTATGAACAAGATTTTAGAACTTTCATTGTTGGCGGCGTAAACATACGATTTGTATACAAGAATATGGGGATATAATGCTTGCTTGCTGTGTGTATTGTTCTGAAACATTGCTGGACACGTGGAGCTTTAGAAGAGTAAAGTACAGTCAGAAAGAGTGTGTTCAGAGTCGTCGGTTTCCAGTCTTTGGGCAAACAACTGCGACGATACTATGCCGACTGTTTATTTCCCCGAAGCAGAATAATTTTGGAAGTCGAATCATATGATTCGTCAGTTCTTGGGCGCCCGGTTATTTCATCAAGTGAATAACAAAACTTTATGATTTTAATAATTTATTGATCGAGAAAATAGCGAAACAATTGGTGTGGTTAAATTCAGCAAGCAGGGAGTGTAGCACGTGGAAATAATAACCACAAGTAAATTCTGTGAAAAACATGGCCTGTGTATAAAAAATGTGTTAAGCAATAATCGAGTGTGCACGAGGCCCTTCTTTTTCGCACCGCAAAACTATAAGGTAAATCAAACAAGGCCCGATAGTCGGCCTTGAGATCAAGCCGTGGCTTATTATCAAGTGTAATATAATTTCAATGATTATTAATTAATTTTGTTGTATATTTTAAACTCTGATTTTTAAAATTTAAAATCTAATCATTTAATTTTAATTTACCTATTTTAATTATCATTCAATAGTAAATACTACATTTTGACGTCTTCAACGTGTGGCACGTTTTAACTTAGATTAATTTCAATCATTTATGTTTAATGGCTACAAATTGGCACTTCAACGTGAGGCTAATTTAAATCAGTAATAATGAATTACTACAAATTGACGCTTGAACGTGGCGATTTAACTGTGATTTATCTATAATTACTACAATATATATATATATATATATAATAACTCATTGGCTCGACAGCCCATGAAGGGCCTTGGCCTACCGAGACGGCTGCCAGACTGTCATCTTACATGACACATTCTGGATTTAGTAGTGACACCTGGTCAGAGTGTCGATTCTCCCACAGCCTTAACCCCAGTTTTCTTGAACAGGACGAACACAAACATAACATCCATGCCCATGCCGAGATTCGAACCTCTGTGATGCGAGGCAATGACGCTGGCCACTACACCACAACAGGCCGGCATATATATATATATATATATATAATTAAAAATAAGTAATGAAATATAATAAATTGTTTCTTTAATTATTGGCGGCGTAACTTTGAGGCTGAGCATTGTTTGGGGAGAATACAGAGACGATAATGGTTGCTACGGTGTATTGTTTCTCATAAAAACTGAAGCAGTAACTTAAAATATGAAAATTTAAATTCAACTATAAGCAAATTTGTCAAATAAATATTTTTTTTTATCTTTCAAAAAACGTATTAGTTTAATTTCGACTTCCTTTCTTTATTAATTTAATTAATTTTGAATATTACACCATTTGGCTTCAACGTGTTGGAATATTGTTGTCTAGTTTCTTTTGTATATTACAATATATATAATAGTTTTAATGTCAACCGTTTCTTTCATTCAATATTTTTTTTACCGAAGAAGATTATAACAATTCCTTGCAAATAAAATATTTTTTTGGTATATACAACTATATTATAAGAGATCGCTTGCAAATAAAGATACTATTTGTCTATAAATCTTTTATAATTTGTGTACACATATTTTGGAAAAATCGTAAAAGAACTCATATAATGTTCAGTCATAAAATGACGTATTTTTTGTGGTAAATTAACCAAGATTAAATTTATTATTTTTTATGCATATTGTACCAAGAAGGGTTGTGATTCGGATCTCCAAACGGTAATTTTAATTTGAAGGTCGCTAAGGTGTTTATTGAAATTCCGAAATGAACTCGAGATGAAACTTCTAAGCCACTCTCTCAGTTCTTAACACGACCATAATTATTCAATCAACAATCATCCAATAATTACGAACAGTAATTGTTTAACTTTGGTTGGTGTATTATCTTTATTTTCGTGATTTGTTTAAATTATAAATGTCCGCGTTTCGTTAAGTATCGCAAACTGTGTATGACATTTTAAGTGATTTAAGCTTCGGTTGTTTCTGTGTGAGATATTTAATGAGCTCAGTGGATTTTCCCTCCCATCTAAAAAAAACTGGTTAATTTTCTCGAAGATGCTGGACTGCATGTCCTATCAAAAAGACGGTGCTCATAAAGTCACCAGTTTGAAACCATAGGCAATACTGTTTAGTAGTCGAGACTCCGGATTTAGTGGTAAAAGCTCAAATATAAAAACTGAAAGGTTTTACAATAACCGAACTAATCAAAACTTTTGTTTTGTAACTTAGAGCGAACGGTTGAAGTTTGCAAATGATGGGTCCGCTAGTCTGTGCAAATAACGTCACTGAAAGTTTAAAATTAGTAGAGAATTTCATTGGCTACGTATTTTGATATCTGCTATGGCTCTTGCCAGCTGTCAGTCCATTGTTCCCCATCAAATGCAGACATTTATAATTTAATTAATCCCGGGTCAATGATGCCCGCGTGGAACGGCGTGACGTCTGCAGAACTCTGAACGAACGGCTTCATAAAAGTTGGTCTTTCCCCCGCCAGAGACTTTAGGTACTTTAACTCGAATACGCCAGAGAAATTGCACTGTGTGGTAATTGCCGGATTCATTCCCAAGATTGCCCTCAACTGTGCCACCTATTTCTCGAAAATTAAATAATTTTACAGACAACAACCTTTTATAAACAATATATTCGTATGGCAGTTAAAATAATACGAGTTTAACTTGGAAAATACCTGTGACTCTGAAATTTATACTGTAATAAAGTTAACATAAATCAACAGAACTTTATGTTAATTCCTTAATCTTGTGAAACTTACTGAATTTGTTTTCTCTTGTGCACTACTTTAATACAACATAAACACGAGGAGTGGAAAAAATTGAAGACAAGCAAAATCCACAAAAATATCAAATACTTTTACAGCTTAAAAACAACTTGTAAACAAAACCGCAAAGAGCAAATAATTCTATCAAGACACACTAAATTAACACAGCTACTTGCTTAACAACAGCCCTCCGCCAACATGCAAAGTATGTAATATTCAACAAACAGTGGACCACACTATTCTGGACTGTTATAAGTACAATAACCAAAAAAAAGATCTCCTAGGCGAAGAGAATATAGATAAAATAACAGGCTGTCTAAAATATTAAGTAAATATAGTAAAATTCATGACAGCGACAAACACAAAGAAATCTAGAATAATAATAAAAACGCAAACAGAAATCAATGTTCGTCCCAAAACTGTAAATGTTAATACATCAAAATCTAAATAACTTTATTTAAATGTATATATATTGTGGTAACAAAATTTGGACTCGTATTGATGGCGGCGTAAAAAGACACGAGTTGTATACAGGAAGTCTAACAGCTGTAATATCCAGAACTACCTACGGGTTTCAAGTCTATGAGTGAATAACTGCAACGATACAATGCCGATTATTATTTTCCCTGAGGTAGCATAGTTCGGAGTCAAGCTTATATTCATGAGTTAGACAATTATTAGGAGCCCCAGGTTATTGCATATGTAATGTGATTTAAATAATTTGCTTTAATAAATTAATTTGTTTGGTTATTTTAAATCTTGATTTTTTCAATTAAAACATCCGAACATTTTAATTGTTTTACTACAAAATTGGCATCGTCAACGTGTGGTTTTTCTTAGTAAAATTTTAATTGTTTTGGTAATTATTTTATTGGACGCTCGATTTTGCATTGTAATTATAAAATTTAGAATCACTACAAATTGGCACTCCTACGTGCAGTTTATTTTCCTTTGTATTTAATTAAATACTACAAATGCCCGACCTACCTGATGCAGGGTTTTCCCTGCATCAGTTTTAGGCGAATTGACGGGTAGGATCCTTAAACCACAGCCCGGGGGCCCTAGTTAACCCTTCGCTACCTTCCTCTACCCTTCCGCATCCACCCTTTCAAATCCCTTCCTATGTTATTAAAGGGGAGTTGCCACCATGTGGATTACCCTCATGTAGCGTGTTACCCTAAAAAATGTAACAAATGAAATTGTAAATGTATGGTCGCTAAAGACCTTGTTATTGATTATAATAACACGTAATTATAATAATATAACTCTTCCAGAAATATCAGATCTTATATGAAAATATTAAAGTTTATTTAACTAAATGAATGTAAATAAACTTTAAAATCTATGAATGTGTAGCGACTTTCAATTACATAACTTTAATTGGCCGCAGATCTCTGCGTGACATCATCGCAAAGTTACCGTAACAATGGCAGACTATTTATCTAAAAACTGTATTATCTGTGATTGCGATAGTTCAGGAATAAAAACAATGTTACACAATACGGCCCAGAAAAATAAGTCGGCAGTCCTGGCTTAGCCTTGTAAATGCTCAGACTATCGAGCGAAACGCCGAAAAGAACGCCAGAACTACACACGGCCTAAAAACTCACAAAATTAGTACAAAATAAAATAGGGCCACGAAAACAATTAGTAACTACATAGATTTCTCCTAATTTAGCAGATCTTATAAACTTACAAATTTATTCGCCACATCACGAAGTAGTTAATTTTAAATTTAGATAATGGTCTTAACTAAACCCAAACCCGCTGGTTGACCGCAGCTGTATGGTTTAAATGAGGCTATTGTAACGGTTGGATCGTGTCAATTGTCCAGAATAGATACGTGCTATGTGTATTTGTGGCGTTCCCAGATATCGCACTGTGAATGTGGTCGTCAAAATTAAGCCGATTTGTCACAACGTCATTTTGACGCACTAACGCCTCGCTGAAGAATAGGGGAATGCGACGCGACAAATTTCCCATTCACGAATATTTCATTCAATCAAAAAGTCTGGACACGAGTGAGGAGAATTTCGCGATTTATAGTCCACCTCTGCGGAAAATACAGTCGATGTAAACAGAATGAACCTTTAAATAATTCATCACAACTGTTAGCGTAGAATTAAAATTGTACAGAACGACACCTTTTTGTTTTCAAAATTTACTTTACGCAATTCTTGCGCAATATATTCCTCCATGGACGTACTGGCTGCGTACTGAATAGACCCGAGGACTTTAATGAAATTAGAAAAGGATTAAGCACAGTTCTGCTAGCATGTGCAGATTTAGAAATGTTGGAAACATTCTACTAGTGTTATAAAGAATTCAATGATCTGTATCAGGATAATTCGTCAGATTTACTGTAGCAGTCGCAATACCCGCAGAGTTTATATATATTGTGGAGATTATCAACATGTAATGTAGAGAGCTCTGGTGGAGGTTACCTTTGGGGATGCCTTCACATCTCTCTGGTTTTTGAACAAAGGTTCCCACATGCCGAGGCATTCCTGTTGGAATAGTCGGCCAGCTGCCTCCTAAAGCGGTCAAAGCATGGCGAGGGAAAGCTGCGACCCCACAGCTAACCCCTCTCCCACCATCGGAAGGGCGTGGGACAAGTACAAAATGCCCGACCCACCTGATGCAGGTTTTTCTAGGGTTTTACCTGCATTACCTTTAGACGAATTGCCTGGTAGGATCCTTAAACCATAGCCCGGGGGCTCTAGTTAACCCTTGGCTACCTTCCTCTACCCTCCTGCATCCCCCCTATCAAATCCCTTCCTATGCTATTGCCCAACTTGGATTACCCTCATGTAGCCTGTTGCCCTAAAAAAAACATGTAATGTAAGTTTTATTTAATAATTTTTTTTAATATTATTGTCGGCGGAATTACTGAGGCCAGAACATTGTTGAGCACAAGAAAGCAAAAGGTTTCTACGCGATTATTCTCGGAAAAGCATATCTAATAGGCACAGAACTTTGGCGGAAACAGACCAGAGTGTTTTGGACGCCTGATGGTCATAAGATGGTCATAAGAGTGTATTTTGGGAGCTTGGCCGGTCAGGTCATGGCGTGTGAATATAGTTTTGGAGACCAGCCGTGACTAAATTATTAGGAATTCAGCAATGTCTATGCTGAAGAAAGGCTGGAAATATCACATTTAGCATTAACGTACTTCTACAGCAACACTGAGTGACCATAAGTACGACAACGTAAAG
Source organism: Zhengitettix transpicula (assembly GCA_037074705.1). Lineage (NCBI taxonomy): Eukaryota > Metazoa > Arthropoda > Insecta > Orthoptera > Tetrigidae > Zhengitettix > Zhengitettix transpicula. Next base: position 30,378,422 of record CM073593.1, on the reverse strand, counting down.
TTCGTGAACAATGGTTAGAGAGGAGCCGGAAATTTTGTGAAGTGAAACGATATAGCAATCAGTGTTATGGCCAGTAAATTAAATGTTTTTCTTTAAAAATAAAAAAACTGAGGAGTGCTCAAACCTGTAGCAGGGCAGCTCTAAATAAGAATGGTCATGTATAAACGTAATTTTGTAAACTTTTATGTAAATATAATTTACCGACATAGTTCTCTAGATATGTCAGATTTCTCTAGTTTTTGTTGGTTTTAGATTCTTTTATACAATTTTGTTATTGTAAATTAAATTTGTATTTTCTTTTGTAACTTTTGGTGACAATTACAAGTCACTATTATTATTAGAGGCCCAGTAAGCAGCTCTGAGATTATGAGTATCATTAAAGCTGTAGCAATTTGTTGAAAACATAAAAATATACAAAATTGAAAGTAAATCGAAATTAAAACAAATAATGTTTTGTTATCTTTTTAAAATTATTTTGTTTAAATTCAAGGGAAAATCCTGTTAATTTTCTTCATTTTCAAAGTTCTAATACCACATAATTTGGTTCCAACGTGTTGGTTTTTTATTAACATAATTTGAATATAATATAATTAGGCGCCACAACGTGTTGGCTTGTTCATATCCTTTTAATACCTTTTGTATACCACAATGTATATGTTTCAAATATAAGTTCCAGACGTTTATTATAATTAATTTTTAGTAGTAATACAGATTTTATACTAGGATCGTTCAGAAAGTTATCGGCCAGACACAGAGACGGCGCTAGTAGGTAGTTAAAGTAGTATAGTTAGACAATATTTTAAAGTTACCGAGTTGTATTTCTACGTCAACCTGATGAAGTGAATATTTAATCAGTGACTATTGCGGTGTGAATGTGGACTATTGAGGGTCGCCATAATTGCCGCATTACTGTAATTTAACCGGTTTACGCCTATTCAACGTTCCAGGAACATTTCACAATTAAACTGTGGCAGTGTAATATAATAACTATTTATTTGAACCAATAATAACAATTAATTTAATATTCATTACGAGTATTACCCAACAGTCCTTAAAAAATCAATGAACCATATCAAGAATTCTTTTCGACTTGTGTTGTATAATTTGGTATTTTGTGAACAGTTGTTGTTTATTTCAATAAGTTCATTGCGCATTTTCAAGATATAAGTACATCTTTGATTACTCATAGTTTTCAAGTTTAAATGCAATATTGTTTTTTAAAAAATGGTCAATGTTTAAAAAATAATAATTCCATGTTTTAAAGTAATGCCATAGTACTATTTTAAATAATTATTTAATCTTTATATTTATTTGAAATAATTTACTATTTAGTTGCAATTTTAATATTTTGCTTATTTTCTATTTCCATTTAAACAACAGTGATTCTGTTTATTTTTTATAATGGACTAAGGATCGGTAATTAATTTTTATATGACTTTAAGTTTTACAGAGGTTTGGTTATTTTCGCCTTTAAAAATCTTTTGGAGCAATAAAACAAAAGAAAATATTCATACTAGAAGGAGAAACATCTGAGAAGTCATGCATATAGTAGACATGATTTGAAATATTCGTGAAGTTTATAAGAACCGACATTTAAATTTTAATGATGCGGAAATACACATAAATTAATATTTAAATTTTTAAATAATTGAGTGTTATTTAAGTGCAATCATGATCAATGATCCATTATTTATCACGAGTTTTTAGACACATGAAAATTTGCAACAACATTTTGACTGTATTTAATGAACTTATAGTATGCATATTTGCATTTTAAGTTCATTGAATTCATACCTACCTGCAAAGTTAGTGACATTAAATTACTTTTCCACATTTTCTTTCTGTGTAGAAGAAAATTGGGTTAGTTCTCAACTAAACTTCCTGGAGTTATTTCGAGGGATTCCGTGATACAAGAATCGCGTGTTTGTTTTTTTCCCCAGCCGACTAGACGTGATGTCAGAAGAATTGCATCGGAACTATATTCGCTGATAAGCTTAGAAGAAATCTTTCTTCAGGTCGTAATCCACAACAGGCAATGGGAATGACTGACAGGCAATTCTTGTTATAACATACAGATTTCTGATATCTCCAAGTTCAACGAATCGCTATTGTGTAATAAAAGACGAAGATTACAAAGAATTCGCGTATACAAAAAGTAACGTTTTGAGGATTTGACACAAAACATGTTACTTGGAGGAATGGTAGAGGTACGTTTAGTATTATTCTATTCGATTACTTAAAAGTAAAATCGTATTTAGTCTACTATTTACTATATTTTAGTATCAATAATTATATATATTAAATTTTATTTGCCTAATTTGTTATTCCACGAAAATAAGAGATTTTGTGATTGGGTGGATTTTCAGAAGCCAAGAGACAGCACAAGCTAAACGACCCCGCCAGCAGGAGTTGACTGACCTTCGTTCACGGTTAAAAAAATCATTTTAAAACCCGCACTAAAAAACTTAAAGATTTTAATTGTAGGTATTGTTTCAATGTAGTGAAAGTAGAAATACGAGTTTTAAGGCACAGGTTGCAAGGTGTAGACAATTTTCTGCGTTGGCGGCTGTTTTTGGAATAATCGAGTTCAGAGTAAGAGACTATCCTGTATCCTGCCGTGTGAAGGTAATTAGCAGGAGTGGGGCTTGTTGTGGGGACGCAGCATTCACTTTTCCATGCCTCGACCAGTTTAGGATGCAGCTTTCCGACTATTACAATAAATATTTCATATTTAAAATTTACAAAGGTTTTTGTTCTGTTATGAGTTTCTTTCACAGCATATTACGTTCTTTTATAAGAGAATATTGGAACGAGACGCCGCCATTTAGACTTGAAATTCTCACAAAAAGCACCGATAGGATTCTGCTTGCAAATTGCCCACGTAAACAAGAGCATTGACTCTCCGTTCCTCCGCCGGGGCGATGGCTAATGAACCGGAAGGTACGATTAATCTCTCGAGGTAATCTCTTGCTACCAATGTGAAATATCACCTCCAGTAAACCGATTAAGCAGCTTCAGCGAGAAAGTGCTCGTAACGAATGGGGCGCCAAGGTTTGTTTAATATTTGGCGGAGGTTGGAATGTAACGAATGAAATACGGCCGTAGACAAAAAGCAGGAACAAGAAAAACTGATGTCAGATTCCGCTCTAATTAATGAAACCTCTTCCTAAATACGTGTTCGAGAATTCTTTACCATTATTAGAAGTAGTTTCATTACATTTTTCACTATATTTCCTGATTTCAGGTAATAATATTATTATTTAAATAATTCCATTATTTGATTTTTTAGAATAGAAAAAAATTGCAAATCATAATATTTTATAAAAACTTTTAGAAACATTAAATACGCTTTACTTTTATAATTATGAAATTTGAACAAGACAGAGTTATTTTTTAATTATTATATTATTATGGATTTTGGAAGTACTACCACCAAAAGAGAAATAAATTTTAAGAAATGAAAGTCTGTATAAAAATGAGCTTAATACCTAATATTTTAAACCTTACATGTCCTATATGTTTCATTTCGGGTCTCTATGGTATTTTATTATGAATAACGTAAGATTCAGTATTACACTTACAATAAATTGGGTGTTATCATACATTGTCATTGTATGTTTGGTAATTCCACCGAATGAGCCAAGAAATTCCAGTTTTATATCAGTCATAAACTTAAATGCATTAAGTGGTACAATAAAATATTAAAGATATTGAACCTAATTACAGACAATAAATAATTATAGAACAAAAACATTAAAAACTTTTGTAACGTTGCGACCTCTTTGTAGGCCTTTATCAAAAAACGTTTGAGGACTTTCTGTATATTTTTCGATTTATAATTGTTTATGGTTTAATTTCAATTTTGTTATTTTTTTTTAACCGAGAACGAACATCAGTCAACTCCTGCTGGCGGGGTCGTTTCGCTCGTGTTTTCTCTTGGCTTCTGAAATTTAATTTAATTTGTTCTGTATTTTATCTACAACAGTATAATATTTTTATAAGTGGTACAATATAAAAAAAAATTATATCGCCATCAACGAATGCGAAATTAATATGAAATTCTCTTGCAGAGAATGCCCTGACATTTAAAGCCAAAATAAACAATAAATGGAAAACGAGGTCGTTAGAAAAATAACATCAAATTAATTGTTAATAGCATTTGAATAGATTTTTGTAAACAATCTACAACGGAGTTGTGATGAGAAAAATATTCTGAGTTTCTAGTATTGATGTAATAACGTAATACCGTCAAATATACGTGTAGTATATTTGATACTTTTTTGGACATATGTGTAAAACGTTATTTCAGTACACAACATCGGTATAATATAGTTTACTTTAATTTAATAATTTACAATAACAAAGAAGCACGTCATGTAGACAATGTAATATAAAATAAAAATGTAAATATCCATTATGTATGGTAAAAATAACAGGCGTGTATTGATTCTAAACTATGATCTACATATTTATTATGTAGTTTATTGTCTTGGTATTTCTTATAAATTTACAGATGAATATGAACCAATTGTTTCGAATGGTCCTGTACGGAAGAATACCATAAGGATGAAGCAATTATAAAATTTATTGTGACTGTAACAAACATGAATTCAATCAAGTATATGTAATTTACAAAATTTAAAATTATTATATATTCAAATCAAGAATTAATAAAGTTTCGGAAGTAGTTTTATTCACCATGAAAATAAGAAATTGAGCAGTGATAAGAGTAACCCATATAAATGATATACGGACCTCAAAGTTGCCGCCTGCTACATTTCAAACATCGTATCTCCAATAGTTTAGTATTTTAATGGACTTGGAAGGTTAGAAAAAATTTTCAGTGGATCCATACAGAATGGGAAGTCTTGGAATAATCCTAGTTCTTATCGTCAACAACAAAAAAGCTACAAATATTTCTCTCTAAATTAAAACGCAATATAGTAGTAAATATTAAGTGCTGCATGTAAAACAAAACTCTCTACGTGTAAAAAGTCTGAACAGGATATAGATATATATGTCGAATTTTTGTTCTCCGGGGAAATGGAAATTCATGTCTCGATCTAATACTGATATTTTCGGAAAATTTCATTTTGAATATAAAATCTTGTCCCTAAATTGTTATATCAGTGTCGGAATAATCTGAAGGTCTGAGAAGTGGAGACTGTAATATTAATACTTTAAGCCCACGTCATTAAAACAGTGCAAAGAGTTATAGAACATTTTTGACTGTTTATGGAAATGTCCAGTCCTTCAGCCTGGCACGAAAGAACTACGCAATGGCAACAACAGAAAATCTCTCTCAGTTTATCACAGAGAGTTGTAAATTATTATTATCATTAGGACAGGTTTTTTACCTAAAAATTTATTTGTTCATTTAACCCTATATACTTGTTATATTTGTGATTCAGACAGGACTAGTGGCAAGAATTTCAATTATAGATTCAAAATTAGAGTAAACGTTATGTTATAAATTATGCTATTACTATTCTGAGAACATGTACCATTAATATATGCACTGGTCTATTTGCAATATGTTTACTCTCTCAGCCGCAATAACCATCGAGTGTTTCGGGATTTCCGATGTCCCGTGATGGTAAACACACACAGGCAGACAGATAGAGAGAGAGAGAGAGAGAGGAAGAAAGTGAAGGGGGATGGAAGGCTATTCATCGGAAGCGCTCTTTATCAAATCCGTCTCTTAATTACGGTCCGCTTGTCAGCGTCCAGAAAGCCATTGTCGCCGAGAACCGCTCCCGATGGCTAATGGTTCGCCCATTCGTAGCACGCGATCGCCAATTTACGCAGCAGCTCTTTGTGTGCAAGTAATAACACATTTGCGGCAACTTTGCGACGAGAAACAAACAAAAAAAAAGTATCTAGCGCCGTGGCCAATAACATTGCTCGAGTGTGGGCAGTTTTATGACTAGAGACTTTTTTTAATTTGCGGTATGCGAGAAGGAGAGATAAATTGAAATCTAATAAAGAGGAGAGCAGAAAAACACGGAATTACGTTGCAGAAAATGCGGGAAATAAAAACTTCGTTGCATTGCGCAAGTGGAGTGTAGAATGAAGATTGGTGCCATGCGTTCCGCGCCACTCTTCGTGATTTTAGATGATTTCATTCTAGTTGTTACCGTTAAAAAAAATATTTTGTAGATATTACCTATGTGTAATGTAAGTTTTATTTGATAATTTTCCTTAATATTATTTGCGGCGTAATTATTGAGGCTAGGGCATTGTTTGGCGCAAGAATGAGAGACTGAAAAGGTTTCTACGCTATTATTGACGGCAAAGCGTGTGTAATCCACCGAACTTTGGAAAAGCGGCTGAGCTTGACCACAGTAGTCTTGGGGCACAAACGATAACATTCATGAACGAGTCTATTTTTGAGAGGCTGACCAGTCATGGCAAAAGAGTGTGTTGGACATGGAGTACGAGTCTGGTTTGGAGTTTAAACGATTATGTTTTGAAGCTTGTCTTGGGACTTTAACCAATCTAAAAAAATAGGACGACGTTCATGAATAGTTGTTTGTGAGGCGCCGTAATTTAGTGATGTGAAACGATATACTAATCAATGTTATGGCCTGTTAATTAAATATTTTCTTTAAAATAAAATAATTGTGGAATGCACAATTCATACGGTACCAGTGCCGCTCTAAATTAAATGGTTTGTAGAAACTTTATTTTGTAAACTTTAATGCAAATATAAATACCGTCAGATTTCTCTGGATTTATTCGATTTTTTTTGTGTAATGTGCGGTTGTAGAATTAATTAGTAATTTTTCTTTTGTAACTTTTTGCCAATCCCTACCACTATTAGAGGCCCAAAAAGCGGCTCTGAGGTTATGAGTATCATTAAAGCTAAGGCATATTTTTTAAAAATAAATATATACAAAAATTAAAGTAAATCAAAATTGTAATAAAAAAATTTGTTTAAATTGAAGTAAAAATCCTATAAATTATCTTTTCCTTTTAAATTTTCGAATACATAAATTGGTGTTGACAATAACTTTCAATAATTTGTACACTACATAATTTGGCACTTCAACGAGGGGAGCTTTTATTATTATATGATTTTGAATACCACAATTTATATTAACAAAATCGATACCTATTTGTGGCGGTTTTGTTTACATTTTCACATATCATGTTTAAGGTTGATATCAGCCTCCCAATTCACGTAAACCGAACCCTCAGTCTCAATTCCACATGCAACTACTCCCAAAATAAGTCAGCCAAAGATTTAACCTTATCAAATGCCTACGCTCAAGAACCGGCTTCTGTTATCTTAAAATCCTCTTACAAAATATTCACCCGCCCTGTACTGTAGCCACGTCGTCTCTACTCTCTTCCGTCCACGTCACCTCCAATCTCTTAAGTGCTCTGGAAAGAAGAACCCTCCGCTTCTGACTTTTACTTTACTTCTTATACTCATCCATCCACCTATTCCAACAGCATTTTCTTCTAAATTTCTACTATGTCTACCAACGTCTTGCCCATATCCGTGAATCCTACGGTCACCGATCCATTGAAAATATCCCAACAGTCCCATCCACCTCTGAATATCATCCTCCATTACCTAGAAGAAAAATACCAAGAGTGAGAGCCCCACAATTGTTCACCATACTATAATACTACAATCGTCCCAGTTGAAAATCGAAGATTAAACCGAAAAGTGCCGTTCTGGTTACTTTCACCGCTCCAAAACAATAAAGAAAGTGCAACAATCACATACCAGACACAACTAATGTTAAAAGACAATTAGAATGTTTCCACCTTCACTTATCCCTGAAGATTATAAAAAAATAACTTACGTCCCCATTCCCAAGTAGAAGTGACGGCAAAGGACTCAGGTCCTTCTATAATAATACCATTCATGTTAGATTGTCTCGCATTTCTCTCCATTAAACCTGCGACCAATCGGTACTTGAAAAATAATTCATCTTCAACTGCCCCAAATATCGTTTTCAATTGATATAAATAAACAATAACGTCTGCAAACTCTTCAGTGCCATACGTATTTATATTATTCTCCACTTACACATTCCACACATATTTTTTTATTACAATCCTTGTAATGTACGGGGCATGAGCCATCGTTCGGTATAGGACGAGGTGAGCCTTGCTAGTGACTTACCTGGAGGATATCTGGTGACGACCTTGCTTGGATCTCAACACCTGAATCTACAAACTAAACGCAACACGACGTCCCTTGAATATACTCCGCTAACGAACCACAAGTGTAATCACACTCCTAGTAGTTAGTAACGGAAAATTTAGGACTGACACGGGCCAAGCGAATTAAGGTTAAGTAACTTATAACCAAACAAACAAAATTTAGATTAATAACTTTTTAAAGAGAAAAATCTACTACAATAAAATATGAATATCGAAATATTCTATAACTACATATATTATGGTTTTAAACTAGTCACTTGCTGAAAGAATGATTGATCTGCTCGTAAAACACTTGAATAAATGCGAAAGTGATCCTATCAATGTAAGACATATGTATTTAATTGCTACTCTTTCCTGAGTACCTTGTGATCCAAGATGATTCCACACAAACTACGCAACTATATGTTTTAGGGATTCATTTCATTATCGTGGACCAGGACAGCGTGAATGAGGAATCCGTTCATACTTGATCCTAATAAAACGCCATCCTCCATGACATAACAAAACAAGGGATTATTCATTCTGTCTGTCAGTCGCTGGATATTTATGGGGCCATATTACATTCCGGCGAGCCCCCTCAATTGACAACACACATTCCAGGTGAAATGTCGACCGTGGGAGGGTTTGTGAATGTCTCAGTTGGCGCATTAGTGGAATTGTTTGCGCACGACGCGTCTGTGTTCCTGAATACACGCCGAAAATAGGTGTTGGGACCTCTTCTAGTTATGCAAGTAATCACTCAGCAATCAGATCGTTAGGATGTTGTCCTTTCTCGTCGCCCAGGCAACGACGTCTTCGCTGACTGTTAATCACCGTTTGAATTTAGCGAAATGAATTTACATCACAGGATATGAAAGAAAATAAGCACCATGCATGAAGTTATTGTTAACGTAACAAATATATATCTATATCTATCTATCTATCTATATATATTGTAATGCCTTGAAGGAAAGGCATTGTTTCAGATTAATGGTCTTGGCCGTCAGAGGAAGTTGTAATGTTGTGTACTTAAGATTGGTATTGAGATTTCAGAGCAAGGCACATGCGGGTGGCCTGTCGCAAGATAAATATGTTAAGGCAGGCATTGTTTCTGATTAATGGCATGGACAGTTTAAAGAACAGTTTGTAATGTTGTTTACTTAGGATTGAGGATGCAGTTTGGGCGGTCTGCAGAATTTAGAACAGCGCACGTGCGTGCGGGGTTGAGAAGACAAGTCCAAAGTAATTGAGGGTGCAAAGACAAATTAGACCTGTCTCGATTGTCGGCTTTGGGACAAGACAGAGTGGCTAGATATTTGCTAGCTAAGGAACTGCAGCTGCAGAATGTAAATCTCAGTAATGGAGAAAGTGTCAACGAGCAGTTGCAACGTAGTTTTAGGAACAAAGAAGGGACAGTCATATATAAAGAGAAGATAAGATTTTGGAAGTTAGTTGGAGTTAGTTGGAGTCGAGGAGTGGAGTGAGTTGAGTGTGGAGCTAGGAGGTGAAAAGTTGAAGTTGGTTGTTGGTTGTGGAGGCGTACGGCGACCACCGAGAATGGAGAAAATTTGCAGCCTGCGAGAGAAATAGCAAATTTATGTCAACGATAAACATTTTTGTATGCAGATGTTTAATCTGTTGTAATATCAAAATTTGACCACTGTCTTCGATGGTAGGAGACCAGGACACAGCATCCAGCGTCGAGTAGTTTCACCACGAGCAAGTGGGATGTCCTTCACCGAGTATGGAGAATCAGCTATCGTCGAACCAATAATATGTGTTAGAGTCAGTGTTTAAAACGTCCAGTATATAAAGTGTGTGTGTACGAACAAGCCAAATTTTTCTGAGTAATCGTAAGTTGAAATTTCATGGTATTAATATGTGTAAACCGAATTAAAAGATACAGTCAGATATCGTTCTTTTCTTTTGTTAATAAAATAAACTCTTTAGATTTAAAATAAATCTGTTAGAATAAGTACGTCGATCATTAATTTCGTCTATGTATAGACGATTAAATATTTCTTTTTAATTTAAAGATAAATGTTGGGTTCTTTGATTAAGTTAAATGTTCTGTCCGTTATCAAACCCAGTAAAGACCTTTGAGAGAATAAGATCCTTTTTATGATTTTAAATTGTATAATTGCTAATTTTTGATAAATAAATTGTTTGTTGTTTATAAATATTGATCTTTTTATTTTGACACCCGTTTGATTATAACATTTTGGCTACCACAACGTGGGGCAAATTAATAAATCCCGTTTGATTATTACAATATACATATATATATATATATAATGTAGAGAATACTAAGGAATTTATTGTATGTAAAACATTTTTTGGCTTCAGTATTGCAGTACGGGCGATGTTTTCGCGTTGCGCCCGTTGTTTACGAACGTTTGACGATGGGTCAAACTGTGTCTTGGTGAGAGGGGTAAAAGCCCAAGGAAATAAACACAAGCCAGTCAGTAGTGGAGAAGACTAGCCCGTGGGCAGTAGGGCAGTCTCGCCGTTGTTGGTATTTGTGTGTTTGGAAAGCTTGGTCGAGGTGGACGTTCTGTACAGCTGCGCCGTCGGTTGTGGTCGTTACGGTTTTTTAAGCAGTTCTGTGCTATAGTGGATCCAATTTGTATTGTTTTGGTATAGCAAATCTCCCTCGAGATTCAGGCCAGTCCAAGGTTGGTAAAAGGCCCCGGGAGATGGTAATCTCGGGTAAAGCCGTCTATCTATGATAGCTCTGCCAACAAATCCTATCTCCACACCTCCTATGGTGACACTGGGCAATGCAGCTTTGCTTAATGTAGGGTTGTGAGTTTGTTGTGATCATTAACGAACCACGAAATATCGTGCATCCGTTGAAGGGTGTTGAGAAACAATTTTGACGGTCCAAGGTGTTTGTTTGGATAGTAAATAAAGTGTTTGATTTCTGTTATAAAAAGTTTTATAGTTTTGTGTTCATTTTATAAACTCCTATTTTTTATTGGAGGCCCGTAGGCGATCCCTGAGATATATTTCCCTTTAATATTTTGGTGTACAACAATTTGGCACAATTATAGGGGTAAATATTGATTAATTTAATTTTTTTTACAATTTTTCAATTCTTCTGACATTTTGTAATTTTAAAAAATTAAATCGATAATTGCCTCTCCTTAGTATCTGTTATATTAGATGTGAAATTGGTTGAAAGTAATTGTATAATACCGCATTCTGTTATAATTAATCTATTTCTATTTTTTGTTAATTAATTGTTATCGAGACTAAATCCTACCTCAATTAAGTCAAATACTGCATTAAAGGAACCGACTGGAAAAATATCGACTGGACCTTGATCTGATCCGGGATCTTCACTTGGTACGGGAGTGTTATCACTGGGCCCTCTGTCAATCGAGTGGAGGTCTGGGTTCGATTCCCTGTAGGGTCGATATTTTCCCATCTTGATCTTATAATTCAATGGCTGAGCTTCGTTTGAAAGAATTTTTGTTCTTGAAGTAAGAAACTGGTTAATTTAAAACGAAAATGACATAACCTCCGGCGGAATTCGGGACGTATACGACATTCGGCTTTAGATGCGTGGATCACGCGGCCGTATTTATATCTATTTTATATTTATACGTATTAAAAGCGATATGATTATTGAATAATTACTTCCTTAAAATTTAAATAAGTTTTAAAACAAGATATTTTACTGCATACTATATTACTGTATAGTATAGGCAAACTCCTTTCAACTCCAAGGGGTCCACCAAGATCCTGTTGAAAATCTGTTTTACACCAACATTTTGAATAGAAACTGATATTTCTGTTCCAATACTGAAAGGTCCTGTAAGGTTTTCTATTGCTCAGACTACAAAGAAAATTTTCCGTTCCCGCAATAAAACTAAGATTTCTAAACCCTATTCAGCTCCATTAACATGAACAAATCGACATGCAGACTTCTCTCTTCAGATTCCAGAATACTTCGAGTTAAACGTAACGAGTCATCACTGTTTGATTCTTGACTCGCCTTATTTCACAGATTTCTTTATTCGTTATCATTTCTCTTTTTCTGTGTTTTGTCTACTTCAACTTTCTCATAAAGTCTGCCTTTCTTCGCAAATTCTGCAGCTCTGTGGCACGTTTTGGGGTCTTGGAAGATGAAGAGTGACAGGGAAGGTAGAAGTTTCTGTGACTTGGTCCGTCACCTTCACCAGTTAACCTGAGGAATAAATTTATCGAAACTTCCTGTCCGTTTTCCGGTGTGGCAATAATCTGGAGACTTACACAAAAACTGTTCACATTCACGAACTTCGCAAGTAGTGAAATGCATTCTGATGTCGATTGCGTGGCAAAGATCAAGGAAGTAGTAGTAAGGAGGGAAGAAAAACATCGTAACCAAGGTTTCAAATAACCTAAATAATTTAGTAAATAATTAAATAATAGTAAGAAATGATTAATTACGACATACTTAACTTATTTAATAAATTATTTTATCAGTTGGAAAATAATTTTATTGAAAAAGTGAAATATTCAACGGGAGGATACAGAATGAAATCCAGAATTCCATTTATACAAGATTTAAAAGTGATCATGCAACACAAATCTCCATCGATTTTTTAGAGGAATTTATATAAACATACTTTTTGTAAAATATTAGTGACGTGTATCTAGTGAAACGCCACGTAAATATAATTCCTAAGTTATTTACCTTTATTGAAACTTACCAAAACACTCTTTGCTACTGAAATTGAACTGCAACTGCCTCGGAACGTTTCAGACCTGCAATAGAAAAATATCAGAATTAGCTTCAAAGAAGAATTAATTATAAACCAGTAAAAATATAGTCAGCGGATATAAAATTAATTTTTCTTTGGTTTAATAGATTTACACTGATATTTAATCAGATAATAGAGAGATTTCAGGATATTCCATAGTCAATACAAGCTGGAATTAATAGAAAATTTTTATCATTGATTTCATTCTATGGTAAAAAGGCACATAATTACTAGCCGTATCTAGTGTCCACTTAACTACACTAACTTCGTTCATATTTTTATTTTCTGAAGGCTCGTTGATTTTTCTTTATTCTGACGGTAATATAAGAAATGAGAAACCTTTTTATTATTTAGTAAGTACATAGTACAGATAGAGTTATTGATAATTGAGAAGTTGAACGTTGCAAATATGTCAAATGGACACAGAAGAGTACAAATGCGAAAATCATGCCAGACAATTCATATTACCGATAAATTTTCATCGCGCCCTCGTCGATCTGTTCGACTTTTCTTTGACTATTGTGAATAATATAATTTCCAGTGCATTTAGCAGACAATGCATATTTCATCGTAAGAAGACGCCAACCGGTCTGATGCTTTTTTGGGCATCCTTGAGTGAACTAAATTTTCTGTCCCTGAGGTTAGGGTATTTTTATTGTGTTAATGGAGGTCAGAGCTGGGCGCGTCCCTCGGAAAGAGCGAATGTCGCACCTGCAGACTCGTCATAACTCGTCACTGCTGCGGGTTGCGATTCCATCTGTCACGAGGTTGAATTCACAAATAAATGTGCGCAAAGAGAAAGGAAATACATGGTGAATTTAGCGAAAAAGGCCAGTATAATGTTTAAATTAAATGCAAATTTATGACGCAATGCGAAGTGGGAAATATAATAAAAAAATTAATTCTGGTAGAAACTACTCAATAAGGATTAAATGCACACTACGCACACTACAGAAAATTATAATGAATGAAAATATTATTATTAATTTTGAAAAACATAGCTCTCTCAATCGATCAATTTAACTTCTGTTTTGACATTAACTGGATATTTCTAATAAAAATATTATTCACAACGAAATCCGATGAAGAATGATCAATCTTTTATCAGTATTGTGAGACTCCAAAAATTACTTTTGACAATGTGACATCCCATTCCGAAATAAGCCAGCGTTGGGATTAAAAAAAAAGAATCATAAATTATGTCATCCTATTATTTACTATGATCCAACAACGTACGTAAATAAATTTCATTTATTTAGACTGTAATTGATCATAAACGACATAATATTTGAATTATTGATTAACTTAATTGAGGTATAAATTGTCTTTAAAACAATTCAAGTCCTTTATAAACCGTTAGAAATGTTGATAGTATTTTAAAACCCAACATTCACATCATATGGAGAGTTGTTAAATAGTTAACCGGGGTAAAAGAGTACGCAGGGGAAGAGTGTCAGAAAATCTGTTTTACGAGTAGCAAGCATGTTCAATCCATGTTTTGAAGTTTAATTAATGTAGACGTTTTCTTAGAATTTATGTTACAGGTATTTACTTCTGTATGTATCACGGAAAACACTTCATCGCTCTTGTAAACCGCTTATTCTGCTTAAATGTTCATTTCTCGCAATGAAGCAGGGGAGATGTAAGATTAAATTAATTAAAGAAACTTATTGAAACCAGACAAATTTGATCCATATTAAAATTTTACAAAAAAAATTTTTATTATCATTTTTGTTAAATTCGAGAAATTTTTGCAGGCTAGCTCAGGAAAAAAATGACCCCGTTTAATATCAGGATGTTGCATGTTGCATACGTCTAGGATTGAGAAGCACGTTAGTTACTGAAATATCTTGGTTCGACAGAGCTGTTTTCGTTAAGATAATTCTTTCTCGCTGACCAGTTTGCAAGTTCCCTACCAACGGTTTTGCAAATAATAATAAATTTGACATGCTTCTATGCTAGTCGGACAACTGGACAGCGAATAACTTCCATTGGTCCTTTAAATAACTTGTATTCCTTAAATTATGAAACCAATATCAATTTAGAACATTAGCGGATTTATTTTCCATCATTCCTTAATTTCACGCAAGTATTTTTTCAGGTGGTGTTCGTGACTCTCGACGATGTCCGCAGATTAAAGATCTGACATTTCGGCGCCATTTGAAAAGAGGCATAAACCATCTGACAGAATTATCCATCTATTGGACTATGTACGTTTATCGCCTAATTATTATTTTAATATATGTGTCTATATAAAAAATAACAATACCGTTAATGTAAGTCTCGTGTCGATTTAAAATAAATGGAAGGAAAGCAAAATATAGCAATCGTCTGAAATAATTCGGTTGGTAATTAGAGACCTATACGCATTTTTAAGAATATCAAGCTATTCTTTTTCACCTGAATAACGTTTTGAAATTATTGATTTATCTTTCGAAGCCTCAATCACACGTATGCCAGAGGTGAGGTTTAATGTTTGTATTCTGTAGGGAAAAGCTGTACAGGTACATGGCTGCGACTGCTGCCGATATAATAACAGACAGGAAAATTAAAGGTACAAGGCGTGAACGCTAGCATATTGGCGCGTAATAACGATGTGTGGGCGATTACACAGATGGACGAGCGATCGAACCCAGGCAGGGTCGTCCGTGTCGATGACATTAACTGCGGATCATACATCACCAACGCACACGTATACATGTCAACTATATACAACATACCTGCAGCCACCATCGTGAAACCACATCAGGTTTCGAGTATAACAAAACAGAAATGTTACAGAACTGTTTTTAAAAACGACTTTGAGACGTTTAATTGTTGTCGATTGTCTGTGTATTCAATTCAGAATATTATTTTACGTATTGTTTAAGAAGCCGAATATAGTTTTTCTTGTCGAACACGTCAAGTTAATAATTCCTGAACTGTAATTATATGCAAACATTGTAGATTTTTATTTAATTCTTATAATGGAGCTTCACGTTGAATTATATTAACAGATCTATGGCGATAGTAATTAACGACAACTTATGGGAGCTTTAGTGTAACAGGCGTAGGGGATTATCTGTTCAAAATCGGAGAGGTTTCGCGTGTCAGGCAGAGCTTTTGACCAGGAAGCCATTAACGCGGCTGATCTGTGGCTTCTACAGACTATGCCACCATTGGAATTTTCGGTTAGGAGATGGTCACTGAATAACTGGCGATTCAACTACAAAACACGTGAGGAGAAACAACTGAATGGTGCAACACTGAGTCAGTCAAAGTGAGGTGTCAATAAACGCGTTACGATTGTTGGTAAATAATGATACAGGTCTGTGATGAAAAAGCGGTTCAGCGGTCAAACTTCAAATAATCCATGGATAAGATTATATATTTTTATCTACTAGGCTGGCCAATTAATTTAAGTTTGTCCCATGTTTGACTTTGCTTAAATAGAAAAATATTATTATGAGCAAGTATTTATTTAGTATGTATTATTAGTATAGTATTTAGTATGAGCAAGTATTTATTTGGTTTGAGAACATGTTTTAGTTAAAATATAAATACATAAATGTGTTAAAAATATTAAAATTTAAGTGTAAACACTATTTTCAAATACGTTATGTCGGAGAGTTGCAGCAGTTGTAATTAATAAAAGTAAAATCCAATTTAAAATTTTGGAGTTATCCTATAAATAAAGACAAAAATATACTTCCGCACGAAACTAATTACCAAACCGTATTATTCTCGACTTCCTTCCACGAGGTTGCAAGTACTAACACATATTTTTTTAGTAGAGCAACTTATTTCTTGGGGCTGTTACATGTCTTGCATGACGGCAAATAGAAATGAAATTACGCATAGTAGGGGACATGGAAGACGGCGTTCTCCTGATTGAGTGGCGTACAGCGAGAGGCGCTGGCTCTCTCCTTATCTTTTGACAGACAGCTGTCGCACGGCGCCACAGAAAAGCTGCGACGTAGAACCGGCTCCAGGGAATTGGCCTACCAAATGTAACGCGGTTACTCCGATACATTTCGAAATAAGACCTTTGGAAATAGAGACTTCTAACCTTAAAAAAAACCTACAATACGTAATCGCGCCTCGCAACAAAATTTACTCGTCAATGCATTGTTCTGAGGTGTTAAAGAAAAAAGTATGTTACACCGATCACCAAAGAATGTATTTTTTATTCAAGTACTTTAATTTTCCGGTTTTGTGTTTGCGTTACATGACGAGTTGCCGCTGTTCGGACAATTATAGTCCGATAAAAATTAGATGTAACTTGACTTATTTTCCGGGGAGTATGACTTTGAATCCATATTGAATAATCAGAATGCCTTAAAATGAAGGTCTGGACAAGCAGCGTTGAAGAATAATCGAAATGTATTCTATTGTTTTCAGTGAATTGTATACGAAGTCTAATAGCAACTGATCAGACGGGATACTCATAAATAAATTATAGAGGGTGGATTAGCAAAAACTGAAAGTGTGAAACATAACTGATGGGGAAACAAACATAAACTGAAGAAGTGAAGAAAGTGCTGGAATGTAAGAAACCAGCCAGATGTAATGGATTGGATATATGAAGATTAGCACAGAAATCAGTGAGTCGTCCGGAATAATAGCAAAGGATGGTTGTGGCGCTCGTCATCGACTGGTCCTCGGTGGTCAATGAGCTGCCTTTTTACGCAAGGCACTCGAGTCCATTCAGAAGCCAGTCTAGTCGCTGGAACTCTGTATTATGCAACATCGCTTTCGAGAGAAAGTGAGGCAGCTGGAAACTAATCAACCAATTCGTCACGTTTGGTTTTATCGTATTCCTAACCAAGGCGAATATCGTGAAATATTGAACGAGAAACAGATTAGATAGTTCAAATAAACATCGCCTTCGTACGAGAACAATGTCCTTTGTTATGGAACAGTCTTTCAGAAGATATATAAAATTAGAACATTATTAACCCGTTCACCAAAGCTTGTAAAACTCATCTTCCTCGATTTATCAAACATTCAGTAACCAATTACTGTTCAATTTGTTGCAATAGTGGCGAATCAGTGTAGAATTTATATATATATATATATCGTCAACACCTTTCTCTGGGATTTGTAGTAGAGCCTGAAGACTGGAACTACATGATAAACCAGATAAAAACACCCAACGAATTAAATGGCCGTTGAGACTACTATTCGATTATAATTTAAATAAGAGCTCTCATGGTTTTTAACAATAAAGTGGATTTTGGGACGTAATTCTCAAATTTCATGAGCCTGATGCTACTGAAGGTGATAAATTATCCGTAATGTGATTAAATATAAGATAGAAAATGACGATGGCTGGTCGGACGACCAACAAGAAAGCAAAAAAAGTCTGAGTGCTTCACAAAAAACTTTGCATTACCTTAATAACCCGTATAAGCTGATTGATTCTCAATCTGCAGATAAAACACTATTAGCTCATTAGTTGAAGCACGCCGCCGCAACGTTAGATGAGGAAAGCAGAAACATGACCCTGGTGGAAATGAGGAAAGAGAAAGCTCGTCGGGTACTGTGTTTTTTCACAACAAATTACAGATTTTCGAAGTTACTTACGCTTGTACCTCATAACAAACTTTTTAGACGGCTTCCAATAGCTGAGTAGATACGATGGTCTACATCTCAGCTCTAACATTTCTCTTACCTACCGGACACTAAAAGAAGCCTTCCGTGTTAGGAGATATTCAAAAACTTCATCTAACTTCCATAACTGATTTACTATCTCATTAATAAGATTTTCTTCATTTAAGTCATCACAAGTCCTTACCACGTAACAATCTGACTCGTCCTTCACCTGGCAATGAAAAAACTGTGCACATTAACATCATCCTTCGTCACATGGATTTTCTACCGTGTTTACTACTGATCGAATTTATTATTTAATGTGCTAGTCATAGATCGTTGTTTTAGTAGAACATTTTTCTTAATACTTTTTGTTGTTATTTAATTACTCGTACATCTAGATTGTGTCAGGCCAGTCGTCCTCGTAGACCAGGACCTTAAGGGGACTGTATTGTCAAGGAGAATAAAAATATGTTGCTATATAAAAGTAAATTAGGTAGGATAACTTTTAAGTTTTAACTTTTTCAAATGGTGAATGACAATTTAGCTGTTCACCGCTTCAGAGTTTCAGTTTAAATTAAGTTTGCCGTTTATTATCGAGATAGCGGATAGCAGTTCGATGTTTCTTCGTTCATAAAAATATAGGTAATTATCATAAAATAAAGTTTCATCAATTCAATTGTAGACGAAGGAGCTTTTAGTATTTTACGTATTCAATTACTGTAATCTCTAATTTTTCTTCATACGTAAAATATTTGCCAGTTTTATGTTTCCTCGCGCCCATTAACTTATGAAAAAAAATATAGGCGTAATTTTAGAAGCACTTAATTGTATACCTAGAGAAATCGCTGGGTACTAGCATATTCATATATACAAATTATGTCTTAAATACGCGTTTTATAGATTGGTTTTACTACTAACGGAAAACTAAATAACCAATTTACAAACTTAGTAAACACGGAATTAAACTAGTTAAGGTATACATATATAAATGAGGCTGGAGCACTTATAATTAAAAATTATTGTAATATTAAGTGAAATAGAGGGATATTGTCGAGGGAAGAGGAAATGAGGCAACTCAATTGGCTTGATTCCAAGCCACGCGTTTGTTCCTAGTAATTCCAATAACATAATAGAAATTTTCATAGTAATATTACGAAGGCCGACAGGTTTCCGTCAGTAATTTGGACAGATTGGTTAATTCGCCTACCATATTTCTAGTTGAATACTAATTTAAAGAGATAGTTATTCACGCCAAGATTTATATTGTTAAATTATAATGAAAAATATTTCTGAATGGTGACATGAAATCTTGGATGATCCTTTGCATGAAGGAACCGCAGGATTATTTACTGTCTATGCACATGAGCGTGGATAATAGGATCTGTGGAAGTTTGACGTCTCCTTTTGCTACTGTAAGGCGAACTTCCTGATTAACGGAATCAAGTTTCTCCAGTCTGAAGTAGTTAGTTGACTATAATCGCCGATCCCAGCTTTTAATTGTAAGACAGGCGACATCTACCCGACAAGAACCGAAGTTAACGTTACGTGGTTTCTAACTAGGTTATATGCCATTAAAGCCTTATCCAATAAAATTTAATTATTATCATAAAAACTAAATTTAGCTGTAATATATAACCCCTGAAGAAATAAAACACGCTGTATTGGGAGAATATATATATTTTTAATTTTTCTGTGATTGACTTCGTGAGGAAGAAAGCAAATGTTCGATCTTACTAGCTACGGAATCGCTATCTTCTGAGAATAATATTTCTAAATATAGAACATTAGAGCTTAATTTTGTAACAATTTAATATATTCTTATTCAAAATATTGGATTGCTGAAAATTCTAATTATGGTTAAGTATAAAAAAATGAAACGTAAATACTTTTTGAGTTAAATCTATTTAATTAATTGTAATAAATAGTGAGAAGTTAGAAATAATAGTATATAAGTCGACGTTATATTTATGACGTTTTACCTCCTACGTGAATATAATTACAAGCGGACTTTGATATTGCTAAACAAATGTCACCAGTTCTAATGCGTACTGATTTTATTCCTTACAAAATTGAAATGCTGGTCACGCATTTCCATTTATTCTAACCAGTTACTGTGGAAGACTAATAAAAACAGCAGTGCAATAATTACTCATTCACCTCACGTACATTTAAATGTTTAGCAGATTTGCGGTAAATATTTCACCCAAAACTGTGATCGCATATAGATTTGGCTGTTTTATTGTTCATTCGACAGTAGTCTACAAATATTGATATGATCTACATTTCACACTGCAGACTATCGCCCGTTCTATTTGTACATCTGCAGGAAGGAGGAAGTAACTTGTATTAGGTTACAGGAAACGTAATGAGAAAAGTTCGTGTTCGATTTCTCTGTCAGCTACTCCGGGTTCAGCTTATTTGGTGACCCTGTCATATCCACTCTCGACTCATTTTTATTCGTAAAGTATGCTAGTACCCAGCGGAATATCTAATAACGACATTTCTTTAGTTAACTTAACAGTAACCAGACAGCATAGAATTGGTCGTCTATGCGTGATCTCATTTTATGACGCTGATATTTTTTTGCTCGTATATATATAATGAAAATAATGGGGAAATCCGGGTTGAAATTAGAGGAATGCAAGTTGATGGAGGAAAAGACGAGTTTTGGGTCAGTTGGAGCTCCTAAGAAGAAAGGAGCTACGCAAACTATTTATTTACGTCGCGTAAACAAACAGGATATTCGCTTTTACCAGGGGCCTTTGGTTATTATGCACAATGAAAATGCAGCATTTAAGAAATATTTCTAGTTACAACCCGACGAGAAAACAAAATGAGCTGCCGAAACAAAAACAAGCTGAACTAGAATTTTTGTATATGCAGAGAAGCCGTTCAGGAGAATAAATGCTGAAATAATTACATGTATGTCACTCTGTTACTTATACGATCACAATATCTTCACGAAATATAGTCATCAGTATGAATGCTGTTTGCCGTGGACCATTTAGTGGCGTCAAAATAAAGTAATGTTTTACAATAAATTCTTCAGTCGTTTTTAAGTATTAATTTGATCACTTCTCTGTGAATGTACACATGATGTATACAGGTACTGAGGGATTGACTAATGTTAATTAAATTTAAGTAGATTATTCTATTAGTTTGTTCTCATTAAACACACATATTGTCTAAGTATGACGCTCTTTGAGCCGGACAAGCCGATTAACTTTAAGGGACACTAGGGTTTACCTTCCATACGCCACACATGAAAGGACATTAAAGGTGGCTCAGCTGTTTGCGTTGTCAAAGCTGCTTAGATGAATCGATCTATGAAAGCGTGCTCTCTTGAGTAAAACCTATTTATTTACCTAAGTCCACAGAGAACGCGTATAAAGGCTAATTCAGTTGCTTGTCAGAGAAACTTTCGTTTGGTATGCTTTGGAGTCTACATAATAACATCATTGGACATGGATGCTGCTACGTTCACTCAATTCGGAATAAACGAAGAACAGTTCATTTATTGACATTACATAAATGAATCATGGTCAAATTAATAATTTATTAAAATTTACATTTGCCACATGTGCTTGTATGTTCAGGGACCTCTTCAGTTGTATATAATTAAAATAATATTTCAATTGATATAAACCATTTAAAAGATAAAAACTTTTTCGGTCCTGGAAATTGTTTGAAGCACAAGAATCAATTTTTTTTATTATATGAAACTGATAAAGTCCTTTAATTGTTAATTGTAAATATTAATAAATTCTGATTTTATTATATTTCTATTAAAGCAAGTCAGATAAAATTTCCTATTTTATTTATAATATTCAGTTACATTTTATCAAATTATTTTCACAAATATCATATCAATTTTGTAATAATAATAACTTGAATATGAAGTGTGTTACTTGATTCTTGTGTATCTGGTTAGAACATGATAGAACTTAGTCGCAGTGTTTCGTCATCCATATTTTGTTGCGCACTTTGTCCTCGTAACTACTTAAAGCGTATCATATCCACTAGAAAATTGAAATCTGCTCTTGCGTTTGCGTCTGTCCTGATAAATAGGGCGTCTTCGGGGGTTGGTAACGAGGACATTATTCTCAGTAAGGAACCCGCCTCCGGAGACCGAACATAATGACCGGAGTTATATTTTAATAGATTACAACGCAGCGAATTTCTCCCTCTCGTCTTTCTGCAGAGACGAACCAATTTATTCTACAAAAAGCGTAATATACGTAATCTTTATAAATACGTACTTCGAATTTCCCTATGTTGTGCGTTCCTCGTTTTTTATAAGATTGTTAGTATTCAGGAAATCCATTGTGTATCGTAAAGGGGATTATAGGAGATTACAGAACTGAGACATGAAGGGAACGAAAATTAGTAGAATGTAAATGATAACGGAAATATTAAAGTGAGAGAGAAAATAAATAAACTTTTTGTACAGTAAGAGGAAACTGAGAATTCAATTAGAAAGTGTGTGTTCCTATGGACGAGATGACCAAGTCTACACAAAATTCAGTTGCATAGGATTCTCAGCTCAGAATAAAATTTATGTTTTATTTTACTTCTAGTTGAGTGGCCTAAGTTTACCGACTTGTAATAATTTAACTCAGCAACATCCATAACCCCGGATTTTAAAGCAATATCGGCTGTTTTCGCGTTATTGTTTTGTAACGCCTTTCCAAACCCCACCTCTAAGGGTATTCCCCTCCGTTGCTGAATTATACCCCAATAAAGGGAGAATACTATCAATGTCATTGATCCCGAACATTATTTATCCAGCGCAAATATCGGCTGTTTGAACACGTCTGATATTTTTTTCCGGTTCGAAAGGAACTCGAGTACGAAATTTGGTAAAATTTTCTCCACGGGTGTAGATTTGTTTGCGGATCGTACATTCATACTGTAATATACAATTTAAAATAATAGGGTGTCAAACAGTAATAGGAAACAAGCAATGCCACCACGTTGCGTCACCAAATAATGTGGTATTCTAATTATTTATAAATGAATTAAAACAATTAACTTTTAAATTCCAAACGTTTATTACAATTTTATATTTAGTTGTACTTTGTACAATTTTTTTTCATAAATGCCGTAGCTTTATTGAAATTCTTAATTCTTCAGGGCCGTTTATCGGGCTTCTATCAGTTACAGTAATTTGCAATTATAACTTAATTACATTAAAATAAAATGTTATAAAATAATGAATTTAAATTTACAAGAGAAATGTTAGCATAAAAAATCTATAAAAATTTGAACAAAAGGAAATTTTATGAAAGCTTAAAAAATCTAAAGAAATCTGACGGTACGCAATTTTTATACCAAGTTTGCAATAGAAACTCTGTACATACCAATTGTCGGAGCTGCTCTCATAAAACACTACTTATATGCTTCACTCTATTTAGTAGAAATTCAGCTGAGTCTTACAATTCCTCTAATAATAATAATAAATATTTAATAATTAATAATTATAATAAATTACAATAAATATTTTATTGGAGGTATAGAACATAGTTAAAAAAATTAACCTAAACATGTTCGCCAATTATGCTTTATAAAAATCAGGCGTATTAAACCGGTAATTAAAACACTAAGGAAATGTTCGCTTAAAATACAGATTTATTCAGTAGCAACGATTTTTTTATCGTGATAGTTAAAATATGCTGTTTTTTAGGGGAGGGGGACTATTATTATCTGAGATTTTGGGAGTGACATTCGGTCAATCTCGGTGGATTTCTCTTCTCTTCTCAGAAGACGGGGACATTATTGGAATATTCTCTACTTAACCTAAAAGCCATCACCGTTTTCTGAAAGGAAGGCATTAAAATGCAATGCTCCCTCCATCACAATGGGAAGGATTATCGACGAAATTCGAATCACTGTGATGGAAACTGCAGTTGGAGTTGATGAATGGTCGATCCCACTTACAGAACTCAAAAACTATTTGGCGGAACTGTACTTCAGAATTGTATTATTCAGTCAATAGAAATTTGTTTATCACTATGTGATTCTAGGTTTTTATTTTTACGTATGTCATAAAGATTTTTAAGAAAGCTAGAAACGAATGCATATTTCTTATTTTTCCGCAATCACTGAAACTCTGATCGATGAAGTTATGTAACATATATAATTGACTGTTCCTGCAAAACGTTTCCTCATTTAGTTTTCTGTCAAGAAATATATACTAAAAACCGTAAAAATTCGAGTTGCATAGTTGTAGTAGGCCTATTAAGTTGACGATATATTGTATTTTATTCACTTAATGCAGGTTCTATTACGACCCTAGGACACAATCGTTGAATAAGACGAAACTGGGGTTAATAAAACTTTATACTGCTTTTTTCATTAAAAACTTAATGGGTTCATTAATACGTAAATGCGAGTAACTACATCTAAGAATCTAGAAACCGTAGTGTACAAACTGAAAACATTTTAATATCCGTTCAAGATTTTGATTTTATGTAAGCCGAAGAAATATTCCAGTCTACCGAGAAATGTTTCGCAATTATTAATATCGATGAAAGAGAATTGGAATGAGTTGACTCAGGAAGCCTTTTATCTTCTGTGGTTAGAATGCGAGCAAATTTCAATAACTTTTTCCTCAATCTGATGAATTTTTTCTTTTTTCTTTTACTCTTAAAATAACTGCGCGTTGACTAAGTTTCAGATTGCACTCAGGAAAAATTATGTACTAATATTAACATACAGATTGAATAATGGAGTTCAACAAAAATTGATCGTCGAAGTTGAGCGAGTCAGCAGAACTCATTTACAAATTCAAAGTAGTCAATTTTGTTAAAAGGGACAGAAATTTATTAAGACTACGAAAATAGCTTTTAAAGAGAAATTTTATTTTTCACCTGAATTATTTTCGAGTATGACGTAAGAATTAACAGTATGGAATTACATCGGGACATGTTATTATTCGGCGCACTCTCTACTTTGTTCTGATAATTATAACCTACATTTCAACTATTAGTGTCGCCCGTTAGACTACTTACCCCCTGACGGGGAGTGTTTGAGCAACGATTTTTACGTATACTAGATGTTATTATATTTAAGAAAACTAGCACTATTCACAAAACCAAGTCAAGGCTCTTTAAACAAAAAATTGAAAATTTTGCATATTGTATGAACCGAGTTAAAAATAAATATAATATCGTTAATGTTATGAACCTATTACTTGTACAAAGAAAAACCAGAAACCAGTTCAAGTTGAATGCGGGCAGCCAAAAATCTCAAGAAATTCACGCGGGATCCAGAAACAGAAATACACCTGACTAATGTGGATCAGCAAACATAAAATTTTGAGAACTGCACAACAAATAAACTGAAAGCTATAAAATTCATAATTACGAGTTATATTATCTGTAAAAATACTTTCATAAATTTCCGTTATACGCATTGTTTCATTGAAAAGTCTGTTTTGAAATCGCAATTCCCCGATGAAAGAGATATCTCTTAAATTTAAGAATAAATGTAAAACCGGAGAAACTGTAATAATTGTGTGTTAATTTATGTGGATGAAATCTAAAAAAATTCGAAGTCAAAATGCTGGCGCCCAAAAATATCATGGAAAAATGTTTTAAACATTCAAAGTTCATTGAAGCTGTTAATTTTTCTTCAATAAATATGTCTGTCTGTGAACTGTGTTAAAGTTTGTGAGTCCAAAACCCTTTACTTGTGTTTTAACTTCCACGTTCAGTCAGCTGATTGTGTGCGGCGCGGATCAGAGAGTAGTGACGTCAGAGAAGTGAAAAATCTGACGACGTACTTTAACACTAACATTAAAATTTTCTCCTTTATATTTCAATAAATCCACATAACAAAGAAAAGAAAACAAATGGATATTGTACAAAAATAAATGTACTGGTTACTAGGACGAAAATCACACCTCTCCATTGAAAATTAACTACTACTATACAAAACCATAATTATACCAATATGGAGTTAAGAAATAGAATTAAGAAAAAAAAGAAGTAAGTCAAATACTGCAATAATACAAAGATGCCAGTCTAAAATATTAATAGCCATCGTTAACGCCCCCTGGTACATAACAAATGAACAAATACACAATGACTTAAAAATACAAACTGTTATGGAAACTGCCCGTTAAAAGAGTGTTAGTCACCACGTAAAGCTCAAATCACATTCAAACCCATTATTACAACCACTACTAGAAAATGATGAAACAAGAAGACTGAAAAGAAAATGGCCAGCACATCTCTAGACAAGATTAGGAGTTCTCTTCGCTGGAGGGTATCTCATCATGCCATAATGTATGATATGTAAATAACATGTCAAAGCTACCACATTAGCTTATAGATTAAAATGTATCTGATTGCTGATAAATGTAATATTAAAAAAAAATTCTATCATAATTAAATTTAAACGTAAATAATTTTAATTTTTATTACTATTTAATTTATAGTCACTTTTCAATTCGTCAGGTCAATATTCTTATCTTTATCCTTATAGAAACTGTCCGAGATGATGTAAGTGTTAGTAAAATGTAATTTCTTTGAATTAAACAACTGCTAGATGTTATCGAATTAAAATTTGATTCGGTAAAATGTCAAGTCAGATGGTAGCTGGTAGAAATTTCTATCATTTTGTTGGTTAG
Organism: Zhengitettix transpicula; assembly: GCA_037074705.1. Taxonomy (NCBI): domain Eukaryota; kingdom Metazoa; phylum Arthropoda; class Insecta; order Orthoptera; family Tetrigidae; genus Zhengitettix; species Zhengitettix transpicula. The sequence continues at coordinate 30,351,308 of CM073593.1, read as the reverse complement.
AAATATGAAAAAGATCTGTTTGTTAATTTTCTTTCCCTTTGGCTCTACAGCCCATTGAGAATGACTCTCACTGCCTACCGAGGTGAATGCCAGGAACATTCCGCGTTTTTTGGAGTAACACGTTCCCTTTCAGACGTTCACAAACATCGATGCCAACGCTATGATTCAAACGCGGTACCTCATTGTTATGTTCGCGGTGACGCTGACTGCTTTTATTTAATACTAGCTGGGTGCCCGGCGTTGCCCGAGATGTCATTTATCCATAACCCCCGATACACTCCAATTTCGGTTGCTTTTGAGCTATTTTTATGTAACGCTCCTCGAACCCTAAATGTGCTCACCTCCCATGCCGAAGGGGGATGAAGTCATTGACTAAATATATCGGCCGTTTTTACTTGTTAGAAGATGACCACCCCCACAAATGTGCGATAATAAAAAAGAATGTATTCCACGCAAAAATCGGCCATTTACATTGTCTGAAAATTTCTTTCCCCGCCCACCACCTCCCAAACCCGTCGCGTTGTCCAGGTTGTCACAATTAGATTCAGCGACATTCATAGTATCTGAATTGATTCTAATCTCGTTTGTTTTTGCGGTTTTTTATTTAACATACCTCCACCCCACCCCTAAACTTGCTCCCCTCACAGGGGTTAAATTATACACAAACAACATCGGTATAAATACTATCGAAGTAATTAACCCCAGGAAATAATTATCGCAAATATCGACCGTTTAACATGTTTGAAAATTTCCACCTCGGACAACTCCCGCTTCGGGGACTAAAACGGTCAAGTTTAATGTCATAATTAAACTCAGTGACAATCCCGATAGTTTCTGATTTCTTTTTATGTAATGCCACTTCACGCCTACCCTTAAGGGTGCACCCTTCCTAGTCCGAAAGGAGTTGAAATTATACACAGAGAACATGTAGGGAAATTTTATTAATCTAATAATACCGAAATATATTTAATCGACGAAAAAAACGGCCGGTCAACTCATCCCAACCCAGCCGATACCCGCGCGTTGCCCAGATTGTCATAAATAAATTCAGCGACATCCATTACCTTCGATTTGACTCGAATGTAGGTTGTTTTCCCGTTATTTTCTTGTAGATCCCCTTCACACCCACCCCTATCATGCCTACAAACAACATCGGTGATTTAACATGTTTGAAAAATTCCACCCCGTACATTCCCGCCTCAGGGGATTAAATGGGTAATTGAATATCATCTCAGATAACATCGGTTGAAACTCTGTGTCTTTGATTCCTAAAAATATTTATTGTTTTAGCATGTTTGAAGTTTATACCCACTCCCTTAAGTGTGCTTCTCTCTCATACCGAAAGGGGTTATATTTTACAAACAACATCGGTATAAATATTATCAATGTCATTGACCTCGCCAATTAATAATTGAATATCATCTCAGATAACATCGGTTGAAACACTGTCTCTTTGATTCCTAAAAATATTTATCTGTCTAAATATCCACTGTTTTAGCATGTTTGAAGTTTCCACCCACTCCCTTAAGTGTGCTTCCCTCTCATGCCGAAAGGGGTTATATTTTACAAACAATATCGGTATACATATTATCAATGTCATTGACCTCGACAATTAATTATTTAACGCAAATATCGATCTTTTTACATGTTATAAAAATTCCACCCCTATCCACCCCGCCCCTTGGGGTTAAATGGCCAATTGGATGCTATAATTGAACTGGGCGACATCCATAACCTTGGATTTGACGTTGTATTCGCGTTATTTTATTGCAGCGTTCCTCCACCCAACACCTAAAAGTGCTCTACTGATAAGCCCGAAAGGGGTTGAAGTTATAATTTGTGAAAATGTAGAGAAATCATATGATCCCGACCCCGCCCGTCCCTGGGAGGTTAAACCCTAAGGGTGCTCTTTCCCCAGGGTGTAGAGGATGAAAATTATATTGAGATAACATTTGTAGAAACACTATCAATATCTGTAACCCCTGAAAATATTTATCCGATCGAAATATCGACTGTTTTAGCATGTTTAAATATTTCCACCCCGTCCACCCCCGTTTCTGGGGGTAGTAGACGCATCTCACCCCGACAGTGTTTTTTTCCTGGTCGCAAAGAACACGTGTACGAAATTTGGTGAAATTTGATCCACCGGTATAGATTTGTATTCTCCACCCCAAACCCTAAGGGTGCCCTTTTCCCAGGGTGTAGGGGATGAAAATTATATTCAGAAAACATCGGTAGAAACATCATCAATATATTGGACTCGTAAAAATTATTATCCGACTAAAATATCGGCTGTTTTAGCATGTTTAAATGTTTCCACCCCCGTGCACCCCCGCTTCTGGGGGTGGTAGACACGTCTCACCCCGACAGTGTTTGTTTTCTGGTCGTAAAGAACACGTGACGAAATTTGGTGAAATTTTCTCTACCGGTGTAGATTTGTATAACGAACATACATACATACATACAAACATACATACACTCTTTTTTATTTTTAAGATTTGTTCTTAAACTGTCATAAAATAAATAATTCTCGGAATTCACACGGGTTTTGCATATTTATATTTACACGCAACGTTTCGACGACTGACTAGGCGAAGACAGTGCTTTCAGTCGTCGAAACGTTACGTGTAAATATAAATATGCAAAACCCGTGTGAATTCCGAGAATTATTTATTGAACAACTTCACCGGGAAAGACTTCAATCTTTGTCATAAAATAGTTTCCCCAAACAAGTCAATGGTCGTGAGGATGCAGTAACCCAAAGAGATAATTTCATGCTGAAGAGAAAGAACGTGTTTTTCGGTCCTCCTCGTGCGGATTACGTAAAAACTCATTTTCAAATCAGTGTAAGCCTTGGGGTGCGGAAAGCGCAGTTAGATGAACGGAAAAAGAGAGATAACATGTGGAGAAATATTACGGCTCGTGGAGCGGCTTAATTCGGTTCACCTGGAGATAAATAATCATTGTTAAAGCTGGACCAGTTTAGAGGAAATACTAGAATGTTCTCCGGAGAAATTAAACTGCCATTTGTTAAAATTTCTCATCAATCTCGCGAGCAGAAGAACGTTGCTAGTGTTAGAATTTCTGCTCGTCTCTGTGCAGTTGCTTCCCCTCTGTGATTATGTCCTCTGCTGAATTCAAAGTAACAGGATCACAAGCCTCAAACAATCATAAGAAATGCAAAATATAACTTCAAATGAATTTAGAAAAGTCAAAAAGGCTATAAGAGAAAAAGTGTCATTAATGCTGAGCTACAATTGAAAGTATTTTTTTCTATTCATGAAGTAAATCATTGTACCTATTATCAATTGAGACACAACAGCCATTCTTCATTGTAGTCCTAAAATTAGGCACCGAAAAACATGATTTAATAAATTGTAGGTGAGTTTGTGTTCAGGTCTTTTGAATGGAGAAGACTCCTTGACAGGGGAGTCGACCAGGGTGGCTCAGATGGTAAGAGTACCACGTAGTAAGCGGAGGTCCTGTGTTTATTTCCCGGTCTAGATTTTTCCATCATAATCATAGAAGTTGCACAGACTCTGTTAAAGTTTTTCTTTTTCCCCTTACAAAGCATGTTTTTTCAAACAAAATACTTAATTTTTTTTCAATCTTTGCTTTAAAAACTATTCATCCTATCATTATTATCAAAAATTTTAATCTTGTCCGGCTTCTTATTGTTGTAAAATTGTTAAAAGTTAGGTTGTGAAGTACTTTTTAATTTTAATCCGTTTTAAAATAAATGGAAATATAATCTACTCCCAAGAGATATCTTGTAAATTGGGAGGCAAAAGTCAATATAATACAATATGTCAGGTGCGTTGTGATGAAGTTGATTGATGATGTAAGGCCGCCTGCATCAGATGTATATATTGTAAGTCGTTATTATATGTTGGAAAAGGAAATCAATCACATAATATTGACGTTCTCTAAATCTTTTCTTGTCGCGTCTCTTTCTAATTAGTGACATCCAAATTGGGGAAAAATAATGACAGTTTTAAATTACCAGGAACTTTACAACAGTGTGAAAACTTATGGAAACTTTGAAGAACAAGAAGGAAAATAGCTATTGTATATTGCATTTTATTTGAGTGAAAGGCCATTCAGAGTCAAAATATATATGAATACAGTCACTGATTTTAAATGAATCAATAAGCACAAGTTCTATGAGGAGCTGTTTTTTTAGGGCAACAGGCTACATGAGGGTAATCCACGTTGGGCAACTCCCTTTAATAGCATAGGAAGGGATTTGAAAGGGGGGATGCGGAAGGGTGGAGGAAGGTAGCCAAGGGTTACTAGGGCCCCCGGGCTATAGTTTAAGGATCCTACCCGGCATTCGCCTAAAGAAATGCAGGGAAAACCCTAGGAAAACCTGCATCGGGTAGGTCGGGCATTGGGTACTTGTCCCACGCCCTTCCGATAGCGGGAGAGGAGCTGTAATGGTTATTTGGATTTTATTCAAGTTTAATAGATGTTTCAAATGAGAGAAATGGTAATAATAGTCTGCTTATTACCTTTCTTAATATCTCTAGGTTCCTTGGTAATAATTTCATAATACTTATAACAGTTACTCTCAAACATGTTGTATCTTTGTTTCACTTTGATCTTTCCCTGAGTTAATATAATACTCATACACTTTTTTAACTTGTATTGAACAAGTTCAAACCATGGGAAATATCTTAGAAGAATTGAAACATGGAATGCGAATATCATTTAGTTTTATATATATTTAATGCATCAGAATCCCCGAAAATTTATTCGAACGTTATTTTACTATACAATAATAACGGACCTCTTTTTAAAAAATCTACCTATATTATTTACATTTAGGGAACTTATATGGGTTTCCGTAGACCCAGTTAGTCTCTGCCAGCATTACCCAGAGATTGATTCATATCTCATTATTTACCCAGCGGACTACAATGGATCAAACTTCGAATTATTTAATTTTAAAATGTTTCATATATATATGGTATCAGTTCTGCACGCCATTACAATAAATGATATTCCAAAAATTTATATTTTAATTAAATAGCAAACGGGATGGTGATGTGGAGAGCAGGTACTGGGCAGGTCCTTGCTTTCTCTAGCTGTTGCGTCATTGATGGTGGACGAGTATATACGTATCCTAAAATCAAGTTGTCATCCCTCTCAAAGTAATTCCATGGTGTTTTTCCTTTGCAGCCTGAAAACTTGATTTGCTCTTTCGTTTATTCGAGTTGCAGCTGATTTCAGGTTTTTTGCTTAACAATTGGTTTGCGGTTTCTCAACTTTCGCTGAAGTCTCTTCTTTTTCTGTGCCAACAAGCTCAATCTGTGGATCTTATAATGTAAAGGATGTGGGAACATTGGAAAAGGTGTTTGTTACTCATTGAGACTATTGATGCAACAAGTTGATACCAAAACTGCTTCACTAGTCTATTTTGCCTACTATCATTCACACATGTGTTACGGTATTGCCAACTGGGGCAATTATTCTCGTAGTGTGGATGTTTTCAAACTGCAAAAATGAGCCATTAGAATTATATCAGGATCAGAAGCTAGAGAAAGCTGCAGGGCTCTGTTCAAAATACTTCATATTCTGACTCTACCTAGCGCTTACATATTAGAAATGCTAAAATTTCTTAAACGAAACATGAACCTTTTGAAAGTAACGGGGACAATCATGGCTACGGCACAAGAAACCGTTCAGTTCTTAGGTCTGAAAAGCACAGCCTCAGTCTTTACGAGTCTAGCGTTCATTATTCCGGTATCTCAATATTTAACAGCCTTCCTGAACATGTAAAGAACAGCAACAACTACAACTCATTCGTCAAGGAGTGTAAAACTTTTCTTGTAAATGGAACTTATTCCTCAGTACACGAATTTTTGAATCGGTCTCACATTCGTTGAACTGCCTTGCCTACAAAATTGGTGAATATGCTATAAATATGTATATAGTTTGTCAAGTTCCCCTTTTGGTTCTGTTTCCCTGCCTTGCTTTCTGTTTTAGTAAATATCCATGACGACATCCCTCCGTACCTAGCGACAGGAGATGATTACCAGGAAGTGTGATAAGTGTCAAGTTTCAAGTGCGTGCTTCTTAAAGATTGTGTGTATGATTGTGGTGACTAGACAAATGTGAAAAGATATGATTTTTTTGTGTGTGTTTGTAACCTATTAATATTGATAATAATATTGAGACGAATCCTATTTCCTCATTTGAGAGTTAATGGTGTCTATAACAGGATAAACAAACTATGTTTTAGAGTCATTAAGTATCAACTACTTACTTGGAATAATCCTCGTCCATAGCTAACAACAAAATATTTGATTGCTAATTCTTACTAACAAAGAGTTCACAGTGTGAATAGTCCATAGGAACATCTTGTAAAACCTTTAGAAAATACTAAATAATATATCCAAGAATCAGTATGTACGCGTATTTGTATCACATCGAAACAAGGAAAATGGGTCTGCTGATTGATTTATAGTAGTGAAGACTTTCCAATTAATTAGAAATATCTTTATACAAATTCAACAAAACAAAAGTCAAATTGTAAGTATCCCTTTATATGCTCTGTATTATTTCACGGATAATTATATAAGAAGAGTTTCCCAAAGTGGACCTTCCCCGGATCCACAAAAGAAAGGATTGTTTGTCACAACTTCATTCCGCCGTAGGTCCTGAGTAACTGGAATATTTTAAGATAATATTCTCTACGGCGAAGTAACTCTCCAACTAGCGATCTCCTCACCTGGGATCCGTCTGTCACTTTAGCAATTATTTTAATAGAGTTTTGGCTGTCCTTGTATGCCTCCCATCGGATTTAATTGATTAAACCTTCCAAAACTCCTGCTCTGGGAGACGGGCATTGTTTTCAGAACGTGGTGGTAGGTCAAATCACTTTTGAACTTTGGAAAGGAGCGAGCAATCTCGTAAACAACTGAAAATTAAATTACTTCAACAGTGTTGCCTATTCCAAACGTCTATGCTAGTCACCTTAACTTTACAATCGAGGTGTTTGTGTCTTCATAGAGTCGAAGTTGAATTAAACTAGTATTTTTGTGAGCGAACTGTAAGGTTATTATACTCAGGAGAGACTTGAGTTTTTTAAGAATAAAATACAAATAAAATTATAAAAGTGCCTTCTGCGGTGCGAAACGTTACTTTCCCCGTGTTTATTTTCAATTATCTCAACTTTTCTTCCGACTCGTGGCCAACTTCTTTTTCTTTATCTCTCGTTTTCATATTTCCTTTATAAAAGCACTTAGCGGGATGAAGAGTTGAAATATTTAGTTATTAAATGCACTTTGATTCAATATAAATAAACTCTTTAAAATCCCAAAGTTTGTCTCTCAAATGATAGTTCGCAACTCATTATAATTATATTTACATATATTTAGAAAACAAAAATGAAATATGTCTTGCAATTAACGTAAAGAGGAAATTTGAAAGAATAACTAAAGAAAAATAAAGACGTTAACAAATAATTTTAATAAGCCACAGTCCTGTAAAAGTAAATGACGTTGTTGTTCAAGAAAACGGTTGGACTAAACTTTATATAGTTGATATATGAAGTTTTTAAGAAATTTCTATATAACAGCTGACATCTTGAAACTAAATAGCGGATGTTACAAAATGTTTTCCACTGCTTGTCTTAAAGAAAACCTACTGAGCAAATATATTAATTTTTCATCCGCCATTTGAAAAAAAATACTAATAAAAAATTCAGGTTGTCCAAGTTTGTTTTCTTGTTTGTTGACAAGATTAGTAGAGGAGAAGATCGGCCAAGAAGAAACAAAATGTATTAAATTAAGGAACTTGATACTGGAACAAGTAACGGTTTAAAGAAAAAGGATAGCCCTCACGAATTTCCAATCAGAAGGGAGCTGGAGAGAGCCTGCGAGAAGATTCTCTCGCAGGTAACCTGCGAGGGATTTTCTCCTTTTAGGAGAGATACGAAGGGGCTACCTTTGGGTACGCCTTTTCCTCTCCGTTTTTGAACTAAGGTTCCCACAAGCCGAGGCACCTCGGCCTGTTTTGAGAGGTGCATGTTCCGGGGTCACAGACCTTGGGCATACGGTAAGAGTTGTCCGCTATTCCCATTGGAATAGTCGGCCAGCTGCCTCCTAAACTGGTCGAGGCACGGAGAAGGGAATGCTGAGTCCCCACAACAAACTCCTCTCCCGCTATCGGAAGGCTGTGGGAGAAGTACCCAATGCCCGACCTACCTGATGCAGGTTTTCCTAGGGTTTTCCCTGCATTTCTTTAGGTGAATGCCGGGTAGGATCCTTAAACCATAGCCCGGGGGCCCCAGTAACCCTTGGCTACATTCCTCTACCCTTCCGCATCCCCTCTTTCAAATCCCTTCCTATGATATTAAAGGGGAGTTGCCCAATGTGGATCACCCTCATGTAGCCTGTTGCACTAAAAAAAGCATTTCCAATAAATAATAATATATATTATGGCAAAATATTCATTTCTGTGTCAGGCAGAATCTGCGATGGAAGTTCTCTCGTAGCCAGAACCTTGTAGGAGAGACGGAATGGACTACCTTTGGGGATGCCTTTCTCCTCTCTCCGTTTTTGAACTAAGGTTCCCACAAGCCGAGGCACCTCGGCCTGTTTTGAGACGTGTATGTTCCGGGGTCACAGATCTTGGGCATACGGTGAGAGTTGTTCGCTGTTACCATTGGAACAATCGGCCAGCTGCCTCCTAAACTGGTTGAGGCACGGAGAAGGGAATGCTGAGTCCCCACAGCAAACTCCTCTCCCGCTATCGGAAGGGTGTGGAACAAGTACCCAATGCCCGACTTACCTGATGAAGATTTTCTAGGGTTTGTCCTGCATTACTTTTCGGCGAATGCCGGGTAGGATCCTTAAACTATAGCCCGCGGACCCTAGTTAACCCTTGGCTACCTTCCTCTACCTTTGCGCATCCCCCCTTTCAAATCCCTTCGTATGCTATTAAAGGGGATTTGTCACCATGTGGCTTACCCTCATGTAGCCTGTTACCCTAAAAAAAATCAATCCTGTGTCTGTTCAGTCATAGAAATGGTGAAATGTTCCAAACCTGTTGTCGTATTTATAGTCACAAAGTCAGTAAGTATAATAACGAAGCACTCTACTTATTATTTTCAATGAAGCTGGTCCTCCGACGTTAAGCTTCTCAGAGCGCTTCAAATCCTCTTTCATAGCACTTCAACATATATGAGAGGGCACATCTTGCTTCTCAAAAGCGTATTTTGTCCATAATAAATTGCCATTACTGTAACTGTATTCCTCTTAATTTATTACTATAATTGAAAGAGGAAAGTGAAACACAAAACAAAGGTATCTTATGCGTTGCGAGCTTATTAATGTTACATCTGTAACATACTAGCATAGACCAGGAGTGAGAAAATTGCGACCAGCAAACAGAGTTTATGTGGCCCGCCAAGACAGTCAGAAAAATCTGTCTTCAGATTTGGACATGAAGCAGATAGTGTTAGAAAAACGAGAGATATGAGACGATGTTCGCAGCTGATGTGTTTGAGAAATTGAACAAACTGAAGGTGAAATTGCAGGGAAAGTGGGTGTTTCGTCATAAATGTGGAAGAATCTTCAAAGCAGTTTACTGGCAAGGAAAGAAGGTGAAGGAAATTTTGGTCCTTTCCCTATATTGTATAAACTCAGAGTTTCTGAAAAAGTGTGTTTAGAGTTTGGAGGATGTTGTCACAAAATATTTCAGAACTTTAAGAAAATAGAACATAAAATCATTTTTCTTTCTCATCCCAGCACTGCTGATATTGATGCAGTATTTGATGATCTTGAACTTATTGACATCCAGTGAGATCACACTGTGAAACATGTTTAATTCATTGGGAGAATTTTGAAAATCTTTGTCTGCTGAAAAATTTCCACGTATGATGAAATTTGCTGTGAAAATATTTTCTATATTTGGGCCTAATTGTGAGAATTTTTTTTTGCTTGAAGGTCAATAAGAGCTAAATACAGGTGCTCTTTGAGAGAGATAAATTTGCAGGCTGTGACAAGTATTTTATCAAGTAATCTGACTCCTGATTTCAGAAAAATATCGTAGAAAAGTGAACATTTGTCTCATCAAACTGATTTTTTAATTAAATGTGCCTGCAGCTATAAATGATACGAGATTAGCACAATAATTAAATTGAATTAACTACTAATATTTCACTAAATTTATTTTGATTGATTTCTGAAGTGCAGAATTAACTAACGAATGCAATTTTTTTTAAAAGGGTAGGCCCTCCGCTGATCTCCTCTCACAAAGAGGCCCTCGAGCGAAAACTATTGCCCACCCGTGGCTTTGACGATTGCACTTTGTGCAGGGTCGGTCGCAGACGTAAAAGCGACTGAACAAAATTTTGATGCATTTCTTTTTAGTTTATAATAAGATGACCAGGAACATTTGAGCCACGTGTTCGCAGGGTGGGGGAGTTAGCAGATTTGTGTTTGTCCTTGTTCCGCCGTTGCTTTACTTGGTCCGCCGCAGGCATGCTGGCCAATTAAAACACACTTTGCGCAAGCAGCAGCAGCATCCGCCGGATTAAAAGTCTTTGTTGGGCCCTAAACTCGTGCCTGATGGGAAAGTGAGGCGGGGGGGGGGGGACAGCTACGTCAATAGACAGAGGGATTCTGTGGGTGGAACTATATAGCGAGCACTTTTCAAAATACGTTTGTACAATATCACATCACACTCAAAATCAAAAGCTAGCATTGACATACGATTTTATTCTGCCATCTCCATGGTCCGTAAAATTGCTAACATAAATTATTATATTGTTGGTGAAATGACGTATTCATCAGAGCGCAGATTTTTTAATTGGATTGATGTGTTCACAAATTTTATTTTTCCTCTTATACTATAATGGAACTTGAGCCTAGATTTGATTTGGAATCTCAAAACTTCAAGAATGTCGTATGTATTACGGATCAAATCACAACTTATTAATTATTTTTAAAGCAATAAAATGGTCGTAAGTGGTAACAGAAAGGGAATTAACAAAGTAATTTTCTAAAGTTCAATTTGGTCTTTACTTTTATCCTAATAATTTAAATTCATTCATTTACAAATGCGTTCAATAAGGTAATATTATTAATAATAATAAAATAGAGTTAATGTAATAAAAATTAAATAATTGCGAATACGGGCCAACGAATAAGATCGGGCTCAGGTGAAATATTTTGCCATCATTTATTAAGGTCTGATTCTGTGGTTGTGTAGCGATTTTAAGTTAAATCCGTGCGATTGTAATGATTGGTTTAAATGGTGGCCATAGGGAAGAGAGGAAGAAGAAGGTGTAGATTAACTATATATATGGTAATCCACATGGTGGCAACTCCCCACTTTTTTTTAGAGGAACAGACTACATGAGGGTAATCTACGTGGTGGCAACTCCCCTTTAATAGCATAGGAACAGATTTGAAAGGGGTGATGCTGAAGGATAGAGGAAGGTAGCCAAGAGTTAACTAGGGCCCCCGGACTATAGTTTAAGGATACTACCCAGCATTCACCTAAAATGTATGCAGGTTAAACCCTAGAAAACCTGCATCAGGTAGGTCTGACATTGGGTACTTGTCCAACGCCCTTCCGATGGCGGAAAGTGGGTTTGCTATGGGTAAAAAGCATTCCCTTCTCCGTACCTCGACCAGTTTAGGAGGCACCTGGTCGACTATTCCAATGGGAATAGCTGGCAACTCTTACCGTATGCTCAAGGTCTGCGACCAAGGAACATACACCTATTAAAACCTATCAAAACGGGCCGAGGTGCCTCGGCATGAAGGAACCTTAGTTCAAATACCAGAAGGAGGAGAATGCATCCCCAAAGGTTAGCCTCCTCCAGAGCTCTCTGGGAAGGTTCACCTGCGAGTGAATTCTCTTATATGATCCTTGATTTCCCTCTTATTTTTTTGAAGGTGTAACTAGGCTATGTACAGGGTAATCCAACTAGTGGACCAATCTCCTCTTATAGCATAGGAAAAGAAGTGAAGGGGGGATGCGGAAAGGAAGAGAAAGGTAGCTAATGGTTAACTAGGACCCCCGGGCTTTGGTTTAAGAATCCTACCCGGCAATTCGCCTAAAAGTGATGCAGGGGAAATTCTAGAAAAACCTGCATCAGGTAGGTCGGGCATTTGGTACTTGTCCTACGCCCTTGGCAGGTGAGGGGTTTGCTGTGGAGTCGCAGCTTTCCCCTCTCTGTGCCTTGACCAGTTTAGGAGGCAGTTGGCCGAATATTCCAGTAGGAATAGAGGACAACTATTACCGTATGCCCAAGGTTTGCGACCCCGGACATACACCTTAAAACAAGCCGAGGTGCCTCGGCATGTGAGAACCTTAGTTCAAAAACCAGTTTTTTTTAATTTTTTTTATTTTTTTTTCGGGCAACAGGCTACATGAGGGTAATCCACATTGGGCAACTCCCCTTTAATAGCATAGGATGGGATTTGAAAGGGGGGATGCGGAAGGGTAGAGGTAGGTAGCCAAGGGTTACTAGGGCTCCCGGGCTATATTTTAAGGATCCTACCTGGCATTCGCATAAAGAAATGCAGGGAAAACACTAGAAAAACCTGCATCAAGTAGGTTTGGCATTGGGTACTTGTCCCACGCCCTTCCGATAGCGGGAGAGGAGTTTTCTGTGGGGACGCAGCATTCCCTTCTCGGTGCCTCGACCAGTTTAGGAGGCAGCTGGCCGACTATTCCAATGGGAATAGCGGACAACTGTTACCGTATGCCCAAGGTCTGTGACCCCGGAACATACACCTCTCAAAACAGGCCGAGGTGCCTCGGTTTGTGGGAACCATAGCAAATGCTATTGATTAAGTTTCATTGAGAAGAAAGGCCTGTGGGAGACGACGTGAAATATGTGAACGCTTAGAAATTGTGTGCAATCGTTCGATGACGGTAACTCCGAAGAAAGAAAAGTCCGAAGGCCAATCCCGCTGTAGAGATGTCACAGCCATCTGCTGCAGACACGAAGTCGTTAATATTTAATTACGAGTGACTGCTGTCAACTCGTATGCATACAGCACAAAATTTTCGGCAATTAAGCTAGTAATTACGCATCAACAACTATCCAGGTCCGGGCAGACAGCTCAGATTAGTTTAATATCTTGATTACAGAGATTGTAGATTACATGAGTGAGCTAAGACAGATTAAAATTGATTGTTCAATTATGTACTTCATTAATAATTTTCTTCAAACGTTTCATTGTTACAACTATGAAACCCATGATTTAATATTTTTAATTGTGGTTTCATTAATTAATCATTTGTATAATAAAATTCCCATTTCTTTTACATTAAATATATTCTCTATTCAATGAGTACTACTACAAAACTCAATAATATTCCATTCAATAACGGAGATTGCGTTTTAATAATATACGCTTTTGCTGAACATTCAATGCAGGCTGATATAGGCCCAAACAGTTTTTTTTTCAGAAAGAGTTCTCGGGTTTCCAAACGGGTGGAACAGCCATTAGGCCTGTGGGGAAACCCGAGAACTCACTACATCAGGAAAGCCTTCGATTTTTGAAATTTTTTTTTTTAAATTTAACGTCTAAAATATTTTTACACGTTTATCAAATACATGAAATAAAATGAGAGAATTGTCAATCACAGGGCAAATAAAAATATTCAGAGAAAGTTGACAAGTGAACTAATTTACTTGTTTACGACAGAAACGTACGAGGAAAATTGTGTTTATAATTGGGTATTGTATTATTGCAAAACATAATTCACCTAAAGTATTTATTATGCGCACAACATCTAGATATGCCAACATTAGAATAAAAATTATAAATATAACAAAAATATGAATTAATGTGGGTTAAATAATTAATGATCTATGGGGAAATAAACGATTTGACCTGAAATGCCATTTGCATAAGACGAAGCATGCAATGGCCTTTGTGGACAACCATCTGGATTCAATACTTCAGAAGGAATTTTAAATGAAGATGATATTTTTTTTAAATGGCCCTCAATCAATATCATAATGAGTTTTACTTAAACACAGCCGAAATTTTCGTAAATGAGATATACAGCTAATTAACAACTATGACCAGTATAGTTTCGTGCATTTAAGTCAAATATTAATCATTATATTAAGTCCACTAAATTCCCATTTAATCTTTCATATTTACGCACTAAAAGATTATCCTCTAACTGAATTGGAAGCCCTCAAACAACAGTCATGTTAGATATAAAATTACTAGTGAAATTACCGATTTCGATCGCAAATTAAAAGTGTGCTTAAACATCACACTAAGATTAATTATAAATTTGTGTTAAAATAATACACTACATTGTCGAACTTTTATGATGTAACTTTAAATCAGTGCGTAAACACTGTAGCAGTAAAATAACATTAAGAAGGTACGCATTTGAAATATTTTAGAACCTTGCAGTTCATTCACCTGAAATAATCAAGTTAAACGTTACGGAAACTCCAGTTTTGTTCCGAGTTATTCGATACCGTCAGAGGGGCAAATCCTCCAATTTGTTTTCCTTTTTCCAATTAATAAAACAATGAAGGATGTCTTCCAAGTGATGAATATCGAATGTCACTCTCTGGCGCGAAGAAATCCTCAAAAGTATCATATGATCAATCGCTTTCTGTATTATTTTATGAATGCACAAAAAATATCAAAGGCATCTTAACTTTTGAAACTCTACAAATAATTCTTTAATTCGACAAAAAAACTCGAGTATTGATATTTAAGTTCACAAAGGGCTGTAACACCAGTTAAATATAACTTCAATCCACCTTCTTTAGACAACTGAGAAAATGTGTAATAATTGCCGTTGTTATTTCCTAATAAAAAATTCCATACAATTACTATTTACGTCTCGTTTGGTAAGTCCAAATTATGAGTGTTGTTTTTATAGGTTCTATTTTTATATGAATTTCGAACTGATCTTAAAATGAAACTATCTAATATTAAAATAATCGAAAGCACATTCCATTAGAATAATTAATATTTATAGATCGCTGTGATTTGTTCCCATGAAATAAAAAAAATATAGTTTGGGCTCAAATGTGTTATTTTTAGATGTTAATAAATAATTAAGAATCTAGTAGTAGAAATTACCGATCTTAAGATCTCAAACTATTTAAGTACTCCAATAATAACGGAAAACATTGCTCAGGAACGCGGATATAATTACACAAATTATTAATAATGGTAGATAAAAATATAAATCTGTATTTGTGTCAAATGCCGTGAATATATGAATTTATGTTTCTTTTGAGCTCCTGTTAAGAATGTTTCGCTGCGAACAATGTCGCACAATATCGCCGCTATTGGAATTTTATTTCCAACTGAAGGTGGAAAAAAATAAATTCTTTCGCGTAAAATCCAATGGCAGTAGAGGCCTAAAACGAAAAGTATCGTAACATCAATTTTAATTTAATTCTTATAATCTGGTTTAAAATAGCGATAATTAATTGTATTTATAATTAAAAACCTCTGCAAATCCTAATATTCAACTCGGAAAGGAACAATGGAAATAACGATTAATAATTTGAAGAAGCAGAAGTTGCGTTTAAAAATTTGGTCCGGGTCGCATTATTTTATATCTGAAGGAATAATAAATTATATACTGATGGAGCTAAATATAAATAAGCACAGGAAAGTTTCGCGCAGTTATCAAATTTGTCAAGTTGTCTCATTACATTGCATTATTACAATATTTTGAATCTGTTTGACAATATCAAAACGAGTACCCTGAAATAGAGTATTAAATTGTAATGTATAACCACGATTAAAGTATTCAAGAATGTTAAAATGCATCTGAATGAATTTTATAATTACTGTAAACGTAACCCATTTAAACTACAATAACACCGCGTCGCCATTTTGATGCCATCATTTTTCAGTTGTTTTCGCACAAGTCGTTACGACACATGTTTGTCCTTATCATTATTATCATTACAACTATACACTCGTATCATGCGAAAAAATTAAATATAACTTTTAAATTATAAAATTCTTCGCTGCCTCAAATTAATTTTCGAAGTGCTATAAAATATTCTTTCGAAACCTCAGTCTTCGGAAATAATTTATTAATAACCCCAATTATAATTTCTTTTGTGTTTAAAACTATTTCTGAGGGTTTACAAATACGTTATTTTGCTCCCTGAGACTTTTCTGCTGGGTTCTTCATTACTTTAGTACAGACTGGCGTGTCTGACCCCGTCACTTTTCTTGTGTCTGTGACGTTAGCGAAGATTCAGTGTCAATAAAGGCGTCAAGCTCACCTTCCTCTGCGTTCCTCCAATTTCCCGGTAAACAAGAGCGGTCTTATTTAGGGGTGGCGTCCGTGGAGATTTAGAGGCTGTCCCCCATCGGAAGCTGTCGACGACAATCGATCCCATGTCTCGCTGCAGTCGACAAACACATCGGACCACGCGGACAAATGTCTCCCACAGCGACGACCTTCATGGCTTTTTAATGTCACCAGCAGTCGCTCACATTAATATCGATTCGATGGAGCAACAGTTCATTTTCAAACGAACCGAATCAGGATTTATGGCTCGGTCCCTGCGGATCTTCAACACCTGACTATAATATTAAACCTTGCGCGTATTAAAAAATTATACCCAACGAGTTTGTGCGAATATTTACGGAGTGAGGAATGGAAGCTGAAATAAACGTTTCAGATGATAGAAAATGATGTAGGAAGCATGTTCGGAATACTTGCGTGGAATGGAACTAAAGGGTTATTTGATAATTGTCTAGGTTTTCGTATGTAAAATAAAAACTATGGAAGTCAATCCGTATTGCTTAATTGTAATTGGATTGTGCCTTACCAACTTAGCATTTGCCAGCGCTTCATCTAGCTCTTTTTATTTTTCTACAATATATACCCTGTTTTCAACTAATCTGATCGCCTGAAATTATAGCAGCAGCCAGGAACGCTGGCGGGTGGCTCAGATTTACCCGACAATCGCCAATCGGCTAAACGACATCAGATTGACTGCAGAAAGGTTTAAAACTTATGAGACGTTTCACACTATGCCGGCACGGTGTCGGCGTCGTTCACCCTGCAGCCGTTGTCTTCGGGGTCTGATTCTCCTACAGCAGAGCTCCAGCTGTCATCCAAGTGCATAAACCTAGAGGGTGATTTAAGTTATGGAGCGTTTCACATCAACACGGTCCAATTCGTCTAGTCTACATTTTCCTGGTTCATCATATGCGTTCTTTATTTAAAATTTTTTTGTACTTATATTTATTCCATTATCATCACGGAGGATATAAATTTAATTCATGATCGACTCATTTGTAGGGAAATACGTAAATACAGATTACAGAATAGAAATTCTTGGGAAGAATTTGCGGGGAATTAAGAAATTATGGATGATAAAGAAAGAACGGAATATGGAGAGTGCTATACAATTCCTATACTGATTTTGTTAAAACTGATTTTAACGGCTTGGAAAATCTGGTGGTTCCAAAAAATATATTTATTAATCGCACATTTTGCCAGTTTTGTTTTCCCATATATTAAATGTAAGTCAAATGTCGTTTTACCGAGCCCGTGTGAGTTAAAAAGTAATCATCGTGTTTCTTACGTTATTTTCTCCAAGTTATGCCTCCACATTGTAGTGGTAGGTTTTTAAATGATGAAGTAAAGGATATTTTACAAAATTTATTAATTATTTAACTGAACATGGACAATTAAAATACAAAATACAGTGTTCAGTTAGCCTGACAAAACAATCTGATCCCTTAATCTCTAGTTAAACATGGTCTACGGTAATTCCCCCAGGCGCGTCAAGGATTGAGACACTTGGCAGTTACCTTGCGCTGATGTCTGGCCGTGATCGTGTGGCGCCGTCGATCTCTCCGAGTTCTCTGGAAACTGCAAGTTTGGGGCTGTACGTCCGTCGCTGGCGACGGTTTGTCAATCAGTGCCTATACGTTTCTTTTCAGCCCCCTCACTGGATGTGAAAAATCGATCGTCTCGATCAACTTTGGATCGATCTTTCCTGAACCAAGAAATGTCATTGGTTCAGGCAGTCACGTGTTAATTCAAATTTCTGGGATTTTCAGAGAGACGTTTCCCACGGTGCGACAGTCCAGGTAACTTCCGAGGGTCAACATCCTACGTGTCCAATTCCAGACTGAAGGGATTATCTCCCAGCCTCGGCGGCGCCTGCTCAAATAACAACTTGCCAAGCTCTCAACCCTTGCTAATATCTAATTATGTTAAAATCAAAAATATATATCAATAATAAAACTATCGAACTACAACATACTTATCTACTAGTTATCGACAAAATATGCGTCAATTTGTAGCAATCTCTTTCAAGAACATATTTATGTAAAACTTTACAAGCCTTTACAATATCAGTTAAGGATGTAAGTTTATAGTTCTGTGAAAAATCCTCCATATTTTACACATTCTACAAACTTTAGACCTCTTCAACGCGATAATTGACAATTAGCGTCCACTAAACCGTCGAATTTATGATTTATTTTTCTTAAAATTTTAGAATCCATCTGAAAAGTTTGAAAGTAGAGATGAAATGAATAGTGGTGGTTGAATTTTTATTATAAGTTTCTTTTACGTCTGAAGTTTTGCAAAAATATTTTATTATAAGAAATAAATATCAGATAAATATGACTTACTTTTTTTGTGATTGTGATTTGAAACATTTGTATAGGAGAATACATTCCCTGAATCATGTGTTGTGAATGGATTTTTCTATCCGTGTAAGAAGATCGTCGAAATTTTCAATACCCATACGAAAATAATTTGTGTTCAAATTTTCTCAACTCCTCAAAGTCTCTTTTCATAATTATTAGACAAACCCATGACATCATTTTTTTTCGTTTTTAAAAACATCTATACCAGACTGTGCAAGGGAATAACTTATCACGCTCCATATTCGTCGGGCTGACAACTGGCTGTATGTGAAGAGAGCTTGGAACAGTGGCCGGTTAAATGTAGTTTAAACTGTTGTCGGGTACGTGTGAAACTAGCCTTATAGGAAGGGGAGGCCGGTACGACGTTGCCATCGGTATAAACACATATACTGCAACGATATAACGTGGTCAACCTCTGGCGGCTTACTGAAACTGATAGGCTCCCCAGGGGGAGGTGTTGCGCCGGCGAAGAATAATTTAGGACGCCATAGAATCTGCCACACAGTATAGCGACTTCGACGAACTTTGGTAATTTACATTTATTAATAAATAAAATTTTCCATCTAAAGGAGAACATATTTATTTAAAAGTTACTGTTTCAGCTTCAATAAATAATATACTATAAAAAAATATTCCTCTAGTAGTCTCGTACGTCGACATTTTGATTTGTTACGTACCAAAAACACAACATGTAAACATTTAACAATTTCAGATTTATTTTCACGTTTCAAAAGAAAAAAAATTGTGAATACTTACTGAAGAAATCCATAACAAGAATAGTTTTTTCTGAGACATTCCTCTTTAAGACAATTGGGGGCATAATGCTATTCGAGAACAAGAAACCAGACTGGATGGTAGCCAGAAGAAGAAAACAGTGGCTCTCGTAAAATACTTCTGCCATCACGACCCTTTAATATCAACCGCAATAACCGTGGAAGACCTTCAGGCATTCTTGGATGTAATCAAGCAGAAAAGGTACGAAACCTTTATGAGACTACGAGTATGAGCAGGTACACGGAAGTCAAACAGAAATATAAAACACTCCCTGAATTGATCACAATAGGAATTAGTTCTACACTGTATTTTAGGAACTCGAAAGAAACTGAGAAGAAAGTAAACCTTAAAATATTTTATAAAATTTCTTACAGAATTGAATCGGAATAAAATATATTCCTAGATTATATCAATCACAATATCTAAAGAAAACCATGAGGCATTCTTAGATATCAACTCATAGTATTTGAGCAATGTTCTCATATTAAGCTAAGTATTGACTGTCACTTGTTAAAATTCTCGCCGTTGTTTTTATAATTTTCTTACAAAATAGATATGGTTTGTTTTGTCGATTTCTGCTATTTATTTTTACAAATTATTTCACTTTCTATGACTCGAACATTATTTTAAACGTTATTCAAATTTCACTTCTGTTTCGTCGTTTTTTAAAAATTAAATATACAAGGTTTTTAGGAAAATAATTCCAACATCTATAACACATTTTCTTTCTGTGACTTGACTAGGATCTCAAATTGTATACATTATTAAATAAATATCAGTAACTCAATTTTATTTAATGACAGTATATCAAACGTATATAAACTATACGTTTGCTGTCGGTTTTCCTTTGATCTCATCAGTTCGTCATGGAAATGGATGGAATCGTTCTCTTAAATAAAACTTTTCATTTCCTAGATAGACATTAGTGACTAAGAAAACCAACGTGCAATTCTAATAGTCTGAAAAACGTTTATTTTAGTTAATATATTCTTCGGGAGAATATGGTTGATATTTTTGTCTTGTATAAAAAATATATAACAACTTATTTTCCATGTAGCATATAAACATAATACGTGAACAGTTTATTTTTACTTTTTTGCAGTATTAGTAAATAAGAATGTGTCAGGGGATAATTATAATAGGCAGTTATTATGGACCTGAAGGTACAAAATCAATTTCATGTTATGTATATGTAAATGTAGTAAAGACCTGATGTTAGCTTATTGAATCATTATTTTCTATTTGTTCGTCATTTACATGACTCACAAGCCCATATATACACACTTCACGAATCTGTGATTTTGTGACGCCCACTCACCGCTAAAGGTCAAAAGCTGCATCAGTTTCCGGATTTTGTCCTTCCGGAGGGTTTAGGCGGTGAAAATGTTTCGATTTTTTAATCACCGGTACAGGGTTAATGAAACCGCTGACATAATTGAGTCGTGTTGCAACACCCGAATAATTGAGCTCAATTAATTTAGAGGGCCGACTGTAATCATAGGCCGCGAGGTGTTCGAAATAGACCAGACAGATTATAAGCTGTAAGCTGATCGGTAATGGAAACACGACGTCTCACTAGTGAAAAATAGCATGTGTTTATATAAAACACTAACTATTGCCACAGAATATTTATTTTGATAATTTATATGAAACTAAATGTGAGGACATGACTCCCAAAAATGGATCAACGAGCTATTGCGCGTAATTTCTCATAGTACACATTCAATGGAATCTTCCAGCTATGTTGCTAAATATGTTTAAAAGTGATAAGATTTTTTTCCTGATTTTATCCGAGTCTAAATTCAAACAAATTTCAAAATCTAAAAAATACCCGTGTAGATTAAATAAATATTCAAGAACGTATAACAATTCTAGATCGGAGCCTGTTCGCAAATTAAATTCTGTGAAGGACCAAACGAATTATTGGTGTCTTCGAGGTCATATAACGACGTGAAAGCACTCGCAGGCTTCGTTTAGAAAGATAATAGATGAATGAATAATCCGGAAAGTCACCAAACTTCTGACCGGATGGAAAACCATAAACGATCAGTAACTTAATTTTGGAAACATTTCCTCGTAGTCTCAATGAAAGATGGACACTCACTTAATCCAGTTTATAAAACCGATGTGTTTAATTTTAAAATAAATAATGTTATTCATGCGAGCGGATATTGAACGGACAATTTTAAGTGACAAGTGGTTGATAGCTGCGCGTCTGTTGACAACGATACAGGGGATCACTGGTGTTCTTTTCATATCTGAACTAGTTGGCATTATCAGAGAATTGCGTTCACAGGGGAGAGAATCGCTTAATCTCACTGAGCCGACCTGGCATCATAGACTCAATTATTGTGCCAGTAATCCGCCATCATTAATGCAATGCTGACTGCGGTCGAAAGGGCAATGAGATGCAGTCAGGCAATCGTTTCCGGCCGGTAAACGAGTAAAGCGTAAACGTGGTAATTCTTTAGTCAATGGACGGTGTGAACTGCACATTCGTACAATTACTCGCCTAATATAGGACTATTTACTTATGAAAATAAATTTACTATTTGTCAAATGTGTTTGGGGTAATCGTTTGCGTTGAGATGGACATTCCTCAAATAAATTACGCAATTTTCAAAGTTATTTCTGAATCAAATGTATTGTTACCAGTAACATTCCTGATATTTCCAACACTGTTTGTATTACCTAGTGTGATACGTTTTGTAGAAACCCAGAACGAATATGTTTTGGCTCGCCGTCAATTATGTAAATCCGTTACGTCATGCGAAAGTGACATTTTAGGAAGAGTACTGGAACTACTGGCCTGCTGTGGTGTAGTGGTCAACGTCAGTGCCTCGCTTCTCAGAGGTCCCTGGATCGAAAAAGGTACTCGTCCTGGTCACGAAAACTGGGGTTAAGACTCAGGGAGAAACGATACACTGATCACGATTCACTTCTAAAATCTAGAATATCATGGAAGATGACAGTATGGCGGTCGTCCCGGCAGACCAATTTCCTCAATGGGCAGTCAAGCCATCAACAAACAGAAACTTCTAAAGAGCAGATACGGCTCCTATTGGAGGTAAATGGTAAGAGGCTAACCGGGTTAACACAATTGTAACTCAACCTACATTTTTTCTATTTTTTTGATCGTAGATATACAATATGCAAATTCTTTTCTTTTGATGATTCGGCACAATGTAATATAAAATTTCCATAAGGATATTTGTAAATAACTATGTGTTCGAGTAATGGGTTCCTCCAATTGGTCAAGAAGAGCGCAAAAATCGAATTTTAATTCGACTGTATCACATAGAAACTATGCCTAATGAAAAAATTATAGTCTAGATAAAAGAATTAATTTGTTTCTCCATTAAGATTTGTTGGCATGTGAAAGAAGATAAGTGGTTCTCGTACTGAATAAACTTCCACGTGGGTCTCTCAATAAAAATATTTTATTTTAGCCATATAAATAAATTCAGACCGTAGTAGAACACGTTTTGACTGAATTTGCATAGAAAACGTAATAGGATAAAAAATATGCAAAATTTTTGTGCTGAATTTAATTTAATTTTATTATATTTGATTTTTAAGAATTCGGCTAAATAATAAAAATATGAAAAAATCACTACCTCATGAGTCAATTACACTAATTCAAAATATTCTCAAGGTATAATTATATCATGAATGTTAACATTAAGTTTGCCCGAGTCGATTTCTACATCATGCGCTCCTGCAATAAACTGGCCATAAAAAGATAAAACTGAAGAAAATTAATTCTCTCCTTACTTCATAATATATTGTATTACTTATTCAATCAACAGATGCTATAGTCAACCTCAATATTATTAGGTTGTAAATACCAACTTTACTAATATCAATAATTATAAAAAGAAAGATAATTATGGACGTAAATGTCAGTAAATAAAATGAAATTTATAATTATCATCGCTCTCTGTAAATAACAGTAGGCGATGTTTGAAATAACTGGGACAATCAAGAATGAAAAGTGTGTTAACGCATTAAAATTTTGTACTTTTGATATTTCATCACCATTTTTATAAGAAACGTAGGGAAGAACTCGAATACAAACTTTAAGAATTAAGACTTATAAATATTACATGTTTTATAAGGGCAAACAATAAAAATATTATCTGTACACGGAGAGCAACAGTCGTGTGGCTTACATAAAAAAGACGGTTCTTTACCTCTGGCTGCCAACATAAATATGGAACGAAATAAGTCAGGATTTCACGGCTGACCTGGACCGAAGCTAAGCCTCCTTTGCAGGAGCTCGTTCAAATTGAGGGAAATATTTCAATATCTGGCGGACACATTGTGTTTATGAAGGAAATACATCGGAAAACGATCAGGAGCAGACTACAGATTGAAAACCGTTATTATATTGGAGAACGTTACAAGTTTTCTTATACAAAAATTATATTGACACTGTCATTACATATCAAATAAACGTTTTTTATAATTTAATTTGGGCTTGGATTATTATAATCTTAAAATTTAAATAAAATATAATAAAACATATGATCACTGCATTTGTTGGAAGAAAATGTATAGCGCAAACAATATGTTTACAAGTTCTACATAAAATTAAGATTACAAGAATAAATTTTGAGAAAATTACAAAGGCATGCTGAAATAAACTACGGTATTTGAACATTTATTAAATCACCTCACTTACTTATTAAATTTTTCCAAAGAATAAAAATTATGCTAATATTTTAAATCATAATCATCAATTCGTCCTCTAGACATATAAAACAGACGTTTTCGGCTTTATACTAAGCCATAATCATGTGTAAGAACATAAATTATTATTTGAGGACTAATAAAGGGGTTTTAATTTAATTTATCATTTATTTTATCAAAAAGTCTTTTATGCTGGAATTCTATTATAATATTCCTACATTCTTTTTCATATAAATCATAATCGTTAATAATGCATTATTATTTGTATGTTGGTACACATTCCATTCTTTTCTGCAATACATTCATTAGAGTTGTTTTTTAATTTACATTGTGTCATTTATATATATATATATATATATATATATATATATATATACACATACAAGTTTGTATGAATACTCAAATAAGACGAAAAGGAAACGGAATATAGAATTATAAAATTATTTTTATAAAGTACGAAATAATTTTCTGAAACTTCTGTGTATTTTCTTGTTTCATTATTTCTCGATTTAATATTTTCTATTTATTTTCAAATACTACTATCCGTGGTCTTATTCTTATTCATTCTACATTCTTGTACAATTTTTCCTTATCCTTGAAATAAGGAGTATGTAATCCTTTCAACAAGTACTTAAAAAATGCATAGCATTCGCCTTCAAAACAGCTTTGCATTTTACGTTTTAAGTGAATGAGGATTTCTAATCCTCTTGTAAAGTACTTGAGAAAAGCATTGCATTCTCATTATATCAGATCGCTGTATTAATTTATAGATTATTATTCCCGTGTGTGTGTGTGTGTTGTGCAATGCACTGTATTTTTTAGGGGATATCAATGTATCTTTAAAATTAATTAATTAATACAAATTAATTGTGATTAAATTAATGAAAAGTTCTATGTAAAATTTTCATGATTTATATAGAGACTTACTAAAATAACCTGAAGAAGTTTGGAAAATCAATAAAGAAGTGCAAATTTGAAGAGTGATATAGAATTTTGTTATGAATGATAAACAATTACTGTCTATATACCTTTAATCTAGAGTCCATTTCACCGATATAAATTCGCTACGGATTTAATTACTTTCACAGAACACACTTGAACTGGGTTGATTCTAAAAAATTAAATATTTTTTAACCTCAATAGCTTTTTATAATATTTGCATTGAACTTAAAGGTGTTTTATGTGATCTTAACTTCTCGGAAAGCATGTTTTTGAGATAACTCTTTTATTTTCTAACCCGCAACCAAATAAAATTCCATTCAAAATGTTATCAAACTCGTTTCCGAGTAGCGCGTAACTGTTCAACAAGAACTAACCAATCGCAACAGTTCCTCCGTAAAACGCTGTTCACATGCCGTTTTAAAGCGAATAAAAATGATGACAATTCTATCAGTGGAATTTTCATTATTCTAAGAACATATTTTGAGAAATATTCGTTGGCGATTTTGCAAATACAAAGCCGAGTTACGCACATTACATTAAGAATAGTTTGCGGATCGCGCCGTATTCTGTGTCAGGGAGAGGCTGGTGTCAATATTATCGCGATACTTGATAACACCATAATTATTAAATCAACATCAGTTCCTATAACAACAAACCAATACTTTCCTTAGAGGGAATCATTAATTATAAATAATTCAACTGTATAATCTCATAATCTACCCGATTACAATTAAATGTGTTTTAAAGAATTACGATCAATTTTTAATTGATTGAAAAATGTTACTTGACTTTGTTATTTAGTGTTCTTGAATATTTCCAAAAGGAATTCCCCTTATCAATTAAAATAAAGTTAGTCCTGGATAAAATGATCGTTATGATTCAGTAATCTAATCAATTAGTATTACCGTGATTGACTTGCAATAAACAGTAAGTCTTTTTTTTCATTTGTGAAATACACCCTTTTGTATTGTATGTAAATAATGTATTATTTATACTTACATTTTATTTATGAAATAACTATATTTCGGCTGGAAGCTATTTTGAAGGGCAGGAAAAAGTTTCGTTCCTGAAATAACGTTTCATTCTTTCGATCCATTAATTTCTGCGAACCATTTAACAGCGTTATCGACTTCTCCTGCCTGGACTAAGT
The DNA here is from genome assembly GCA_037074705.1 of Zhengitettix transpicula. Taxonomy (NCBI): domain Eukaryota; kingdom Metazoa; phylum Arthropoda; class Insecta; order Orthoptera; family Tetrigidae; genus Zhengitettix; species Zhengitettix transpicula. The sequence continues at coordinate 30,325,100 of CM073593.1, read as the reverse complement.
TAGCGTTGAAAAATGTCGTTTGGGTGTTGTTGTCGAGTATACCCAAACATAAAGCAAATATAGTGACATTTAAACATAATATACTTCATGTATTCCCTAGATAATATTGTTTCCTGGGATGTAATTGAATAAAATCATTTTTCATAGATAATCATGAGACGGAAACCTTCAGGTTTTTGTAAAGGGTCATACATTTTATATTTATTTTGAAGGTATAACTACTGAATTAATAAATTAAAAAACATAAGAATCGTGTATTACAATATAACATAACATCCTTATGTTTTCCATATCAAAGGGTTAAAATTAAATTTTACATATTAAAATCGTGATAATTATTATTTTCATCCAAAAATATTTCGATAATAATAGGTTCCCAATCCAATGCTAACGATTGCACTTAAGTACTAAAATTTCTAACTATATACACTAAAGTACTAAAATTTCTATGTACCTTCCAAAAACTCTTTTTCAGAGTAGGAGTGGTGCATAGAAAATTTTTATCTGAATTTTTAACTGGAGTGCTTAATTCTTCAGGAAGTTTGATAACAATCTATTCTTCGCCTTTTTAGGGAACAGAGAGACTTATAAGTCATACGTAAATTATTTATATATCTTTTATTAAATTAATACATATCCGAGTGGACCTAATTTATCATAATTATTTATTACAAATACCATCAATGACTAAATGAATTTACCAGAGTGTATTAGAAAACCTAAAATCTTGTATAAGCATGAGACCTGACATTTTTTCCTAATTACAATCTTTTGATCTAAAAAGTCTCTTTCTGTGGGGTTACCCCGAAATATAATTCCATATTTCATTAATTAAAGTATGGAAATACGCCACATAAACTAGTTTTGCAATTTTAGAATCACTATAATTTGACATTTCTCTAACAATATTAACGTGTTATTTCGAGTTAGCTTTACTATCTAGTGGATCAATTTTGTACTTTCTACTTCATTCACCTTTCTAAATTTTTTGGGCTTAATTCAGAATCTGTCGTGTGAAACAGCACTATGAGTGTTTTATTACAGATCAGAGTCAATCCATTTGCAGAAAACCAGATAATAGTATTAAATGCATTATTGGAAACCTCTTCCAAAGTATTTATATTGATTATTATTAATACACTTGCATTGTCTGCAAAATTAATAGCTTTAGACGCTGGATTCGTTGGCAATGTATTTTCATAGAAACAGAAAATAATCATTTAATACCGTTTGATAATATTTAGGTACGAATTTTGCAGAGTGAATAGAGAATAGATATGATAATTTAATATAAAACGTATTTACCATCCCACTGATTTAAATTTCATAGCGTATTCTTAAAAGACTGGAATTCAGACAATATTTGCATGAATAATATATTCTTTTGTTCCCTCGAACAGACATTCCCTTTAAGAGTTTATGAATAGCACTTGTTAATTCATAAGGAAATTATAATTCCTTTTCTATCTACTGCAATTTAGAATAAATAAAACTTGTCATAATATTTTCTCGTATAAAAAAGTTTTAAATAAATTTATTTCGTATAAATTCAGTTAAGTGACTGATCCTTCATAAGTGTATTTGTATATTCTTTTAATTATTTAATATTTATTTATAATTTTGGTAACAATTTCCAGTAACAGTAACGTGATTCAGCAGGCAACTCTTTTTTTAATCAGTAAACTCAACGAGAAAATAATGTCCCAGTGTATTTAATTATTAATTGTATTTGAATTAAATGAGAATCAATTATTCAATGCCAATGTATATTTTAACGCATGAAATAAAAACAACGGGCGGGCAACAAAATTCAGCAAGTATTTTAATAGGCTCCTGCGATTTTAGAATAACTGAGATTTAATGACATCATATAATAATAATACTTATTTAATTTATGTTTTGAATTGGATTACCAATTGGTGTTAAGTTATTAAAAATTATAAAAGTATTTACAAATTGTTTTTCTACAAGTTTATGAAGCTGGTTTATAGTATATAAAAAACACGTAGTCCATTTAAACTCGTCAATATTATTGAAATGTTAACTATTTATATGAAAAATTACAAAATGATAGTTTATTCCGGGTGAGCCTTGTTGAGAAAGCTTGAGAACACGCTAATGGTAATTTTAACGCAACGTTTTTGGTTGGTATTGCATAATTAGGATACAAAAATAACGGAATATGCATTGACATGGTCAATTCAATAGGTATTTTATAATCTTAGTACTGTTAAAATATTTACAAAAACAATTGAGTGATCTAAAAGAGCGAAGTCCAAAGTGAATGCCTTGTGCTTGTCTGTGATTCCCGCTCCCTATGAATGGGGTCCTCGTTAAGGACTAGACATATTTGTGTTTGTTTGTGTGAATTATTGACTAGTCCATCTCTGTTGCATTTTATGGCGGTCTCCAGAGCCTGATTGTTTGCTAAATCTTAGGCAAACCTTGTGAGGCAGAGAAAGCTAACTTCTTTTGTGATTAATGGCATTGATATCTGCGGACAATAAAGTGGAAGAGCAGATACGTCTCAAGGGGTCCTCGAGGCATCGTTAAATTTATGAGGAGACGAGGGAGGGACACACTAAAGCTTTCAGAATGGAATGAATGCCAAAGTGTGTCAAAGGTCTGAAACTAAACAGTGTTAATTAAGAAGGCAGCAAATATTATACCAATGGGAATCGTATAATAGTAGTCATGAACAAACTGCAATTACTAAGTACTGAATCGGCTGCGTGCAAAATTCAATTTCTCTCTGCCTCTTTACTGCTTTGAGATGTGTCGCAATACACGGAAAAGCTGTACCGAACATATAACCGTCCAGTTATACATTATAAATAAAACTTCCTTTATGGTAATACCGTAATACTGTTTACTTATGTTATTATGAAAATTATTCTATAAATTCATTTAAATAATCTAAGTGGCTAAGCAAACATATTACTTTTTAGCTGACAATCCAGTTTGGGTGTATTAAATATATTAATAACATTACAATAAACTGATTTATGTGTAATTGAAAGAGCTTATTTGGATAAGTTGGTTTTGTTATCTGCAATAAATTTTGCTCTCACATATTGTTTTTTTAATATGCAAATTTTGAAAAGCGAAGAGAATTAATGATTGTATGCAAAATTAAGAATGACTACGCTATTGAAAAACCGTCTTCATTTTTCTCTTGGATAATCTATCACCGCAGCTTAACAGAAAATTATACCATTTAGCTGTAAGGAGCGAAACAATGTGAAAGAATACAAAACAAGTTAATTTCCTAATGTAGTTACAAATTGCATCTACAAATGGGCAGTTTGTCTGATAGCTGATGAAATAAAAATAAAATAATTTATTTATTTGGACAATTTAGTTAAACGCTAATTACGTATGCTACAATATAACCATTTACCTACCACTATTTTTTATCTCTAACAATAATTATTCTTAAATTACTTTTAAACTATTGGTATTATTTACTGCTACAGGCAACTCATTATATAATATTAACCCTTTATCGAACATCGACATTTTAGTACTTCTTAGATTCAGATGCACAATAAAAAAAATCCGTACCCCTGGTGTTATGATTATGGACATCTAATTTCCTTTTTATAAAAATACTCTGGTAACAACCCCTTATTTATTCTATAAATAAATACTAACAGATCATACAAAATTTATTACAATACTATGACACTATTCTAAAACAATAGGAAAATAAGAATATACTTTTCAAGTCTTTTAAGTTAAATTTCCAGTTTATTAATTATCCATAGATAACCCTAAAACTTTTAAGATAAAACGCACAATTAAATCACTTTAATGGTACACAATCACATTTTTTGTTCGAAATTCTTTGTCAATTAAACCTGGTAATACCCATTTTATGCAATTATCTGAAAAATCGATGAAGTAACTAATTAAAATCATAATGGCAATTTATTTCTAGTGTTGTCGACAAACATATTATCCTGTAAAATGGAAAAATCATGTGTGGTACATATATAGAAAAGAATACTTGACCAAAAATAGATCCTTGCGTGACTCTTCACATGTTTTGTACCCAACCAGTATGAAACATTTGACCGTAAGCATCGTCCATTGTTAATAAGAAAATAATAATAATACACCGTAATAGAACGGAAACACTACAAACTTTCATGTTATCTAATTTGTAAAATTAATCTTTTATATCGAAGAAACTCTGATATATCGATAAATTTGTCTGGCAACAATTTATGGGTTAATTTTGTTCTAATCACATTTCTGGGGGAAGTAGTAAAATAAATCGGAACCCATAGATAGAGTGTCCCACAAAAAAAAATTACGATATGTTTGTGAACATCGTTTTATATCAAATATAATATTCTTGTTTGCTCACATTTTTGTACATAAGTTACGAATATTAAATTTTCATGTATCTGTACCTTTCTTCAATTAAGTGAAACTTCTCAGAAATTAAATATCTGGACCCAACAAGTATAATAAGTATCATCTCATCATCTTCATTTCATAAGAATTCCGCATCATAAGAATTTAATTTAAGTATTATCATACTTGGAATATTTCACTTACATTCATATTTATTTGTTCACAAATAGTCAAAGGTTTTTTAAAAAAAATTCGTTTATTTACGTCAGTCTAGTTCTTATGTCAAAAATGTTAACCACAACAGAAAGTGTTACCGATTTTTTATTTACTTTGATAATATTTTATTAGTATCTGTCGTGTCTGTAAATCCTAAAATGAATGAGAATTAAATGAATATACAAGAATATTTTTGCAGATTAGTTTAAAATGAAAATATTATTAGTAGACTATAAAAAAAGAAATAAAATCCAATTTTTTTAAGAGTATTTAAACAAGTTCTAATGCATGGATGGTATGATATAATAAAGTACCATATTTTTTACAAAATTAATACAGTATAACGAATATATTCAGAGAGTGACATTCGCGAATATATATAGTGATAAAAACATAATTCATAGATAATGTAAAATGCAAGTTTTTTTTAAAAAAAATACTTTGTTTCCATATTTGTATGGGGTGCGGAAAGGAAATTGAGTTTTTCACTGTGTGGGTGAATGTCGCCTTTCTGTCAATAGAGATCGCGAAAGGAAAGATTTATTTACCTCGTTTTCGGCGCCATTGTTATGCTTCAATGGTGTTGCGTGAAGCCCTTGTATTATGTGTTGTTTTTAGTGTTCACGCAGTTTCCACGGCAAGTGATTCGGACCGTTTTCAAATCTATGCGAATGAAACGCTAACGTGTGTGTGTTCGTCCGTTCATTTGAACGAGAAAAACTCCAAATACGGCTGAATAGATTTCACGGAATTTTCATAGTTGTGTTTCTGTTTTTCCAGGTATAGTTTAGGCTATGCAGTTTACCGAATTTTAAGTCAAGAGTGGTGGTTAAGAGGGAAGTATTTGAATTATTGTCTTCTTTAGAAATACAACTGACACTTTTTCCCTTAGTTTCTGTTAATTAAAAGTCCGTCAGTGGAAGTTTGATGTATGTAGATATTAATAAATTCTGAACAATAATCTGATTGTTTTCATATTATAAAACAATATGATTGTGAAATGATGTTTAATTCAAGTTTTTTTTTGCGATAACTCGCGAAATGGCTGCGACATTGGAATTACTGAAATTAACTTTATAGAGAGAATTATAAATAAAGAAATAAACAGTATTCCGTCATAAAATTCTTTGTGAACAAAACATTAATACATCTAGACGTTTCGTCTTTGTTTTAGGACCTCTTAATTGCATATCTAAATCAATTAAAGAAACCTTTCCTCTAAATTTGTATATGATTTATATATGAAATTACGAAACCCGAAAAGTTCCAAAACTAGGTCAAAACGTCGCGATATTTATTGTTTTGTTGCTAACCAATTTTCTGACAAATGGTTGTTTATATATAATATCATAAGCTTAAGGTATTTTTTCATCATTATAAATTATAGAGAGAAAACCCTGTGATCGATAAAACGTTTTGTAGAGAACTCTAATACTTCAATTAGCTTGCTATCTTTAGTGTCTCTCAGGATAATTTACCTAACATTAAATAATCTAACAACATAAGGAAGAATAATTAATTAATACCGTATTTATCTCAGTAATTAATATTTATCTGACTATAAGTATAAATAAAATAAAAAAAAGATTATTTAATGCATTTAAATTAAACAATTACAACTCACGAAATTACGAAAACAATTTTTCAGAGACTTTGGGACCTATTCAGGTAATACATATTTTTACATTTATATTTTTCATGAATTATAAAAAAAAAGTTCTTTTCGATTTTTTGAAGTTTAGTTGTATTCATTATAATGTAAATAGATCAATTATACTATACATGGACTGCTCAGCGCATAGATTGAGTCCAAATCGGAAAATTTTATGAGAAGTAATTCTGGAATTTAATTTTACAAAAAATAAAGTACTCTGAAATATTTGTCTAATTTATTTAGTCATCAAATATGTTTTTTAAAATGATACATTAAATGAATCTTTATCTAAATTTTCCGTTCATTTGAAAACGGAACTCTTTCAGAATTCTTACAATTGCAAATTTTCTGATAGTCCCTTTTGCTTAAAACCGGTAAAATATATCATGATAAATTAATCTGAAACATTGCTGCAGTTTTGTTTTAAATGTTTAAATGAACTAGAATTGTAAATATCATTTAAGTGCCGGTGAAACAGTTGGATCATTTTGGTTGGATCATCCCATTAATATAATTTCATTATAGTAATGCTATTTGTCAGAAAACACTATCGAAACCTAAAAACAACCTTTATCGAGTATAAATGCAACCCACATCACACCAAGGTTCACCATATAAAATTTACTTTGTTTTAAAAATTGTGCCGTCAGGATCGTAGCGATAATATGCGAAAGTTGCAGAGTTACTTATTCAGAATGTGTGTTCGTTGTTTAAAGACTAATAGCTGTTTTACGAATATTATTCACGCTTCTTATCTCATTGGTAACTTTCACACGTTGTTAAAAGCTATACTTTGCAACTGAGCGTAGCTTTGTTTGCAGAGAATATGGCACACTCTAACTTCCACTTAATCATTTCCAACAGCAGTATGTATCACACTAAATAAATTAGGGGCAAACAAACCAGATAACGTTTGGTAGTTCTTAACGGGTTGCTACGTGCAGGGTAATCATTTTCCTCCAAACAGGGGGAAACTGGCCAATACGTCATTTGGTTAGAAGATGCCGCAAAAAAAAATATTGATGTAAATAATTGTTTGTATACTAGCCTCACAATTAAAATAATCAATATCTCTCATTCACTTTTCCTTTTAACTATATTATATTAATTTAAAATACACCCAACCATTAAAACTTCATTTACATTTTGACTGATTAACTCTTAATGTTCCATTTAAGAACAATCATGTTAATGTGCTCTTTCTGAATTTTTTGCCGATAAACAGACAATATAAAATATACCAGGTCTCTAAAACAAGCATCGTAGTTAAAATTTGTGGTTGTATTACTGATAATTGAATTTGTATGGATTGAAAAGTAATGAAATAAAATGAATCTGACAATTGTACTACCGTTATTAAAGTTCTCAAATAAGTGACAAACATTCAGACAAGCATTTGGAATTTAAACCTCGAAGTTACCAGTAATTGTTCAATATCTTAATATATTTTGGAATGCGACATGTCAAAGATGTATAAAATGTAGTTTCTTGTCGTGAAGATGGGGAAATCAGAGACTTGGTGGAATAAGTAGATACTAAATTTTCTCGTGTGGGAAAGTAATTACAGAACTGACCTGTCGCTTTCTTTCGAATGTTTTCTGCAGAACTACTTCTACACGTCTTGAAACACAAATAATGATAACTAAGATAATTAAAATAAATATATCTGCTTAAGCTAAGGTGCAGATTTTCGCCTCCATACAAATATTATAGCAAATTAAAGAAGCTCTTGACTCTACAATAAATGTGGAATAATCTAGTGACCGAAATATGGTGGACGCACAACATTTATAGAACGTCATAATCTCGAACATAGAAATTAATCTTATTTCTATGTTTTTCCAACGTTTATTGTTCCAATATATTTGTAGGTGAGCTTTTCTGTTACTACGAAGTACGTTGTACGGATTGTTTTAAAATTATTTTTTCTACTTTTAAATGTCTTATGGTGATTATGGCACGGTAGTTGCCGATATCTACCTACTAAGTGATTTTTTTAGGGCAACAGGCTACATGAGGGTAATCCACGTTGGGCAACTCCACTTTAATAGCATAGAAAGGGATTTGAAAGGGGGGATGCGGAAGGGTAGAGGAAGGTAGCCAACGGTTAACTAGGGCCCCCGGGTTATAGTTTAAGGATCCTACCCGGCATTCGCCTAAAAGTAATGCAGGACAAACCCTATAAAAACCTGCATCAGGTAGGTCGGGCATTTGGTACTTGTCCCACGCCGTTCCGATGGCGAGAGAGAGGTTTGCTGTGGGGTCGCAGCTTACCTCGCGCCATGCCTTGGTCAGTTTAGAAGGCAGCTGGCCGACTATTCCAATAGGAATAGCGAACAACTCTTACCGTATGCCCAAGGTCTGCGACCCCGGAACATACACCTCTCAAAACAGACCAAGGTGCCTCGGCATGTGGGAACCTTAGTTCAAAAAAATCAAAGAGTTGTGAAGGCATTGCCATAGGTAGCCCTCGCCAGAGCTCTCTGGAAAGAAAAGGCATCTTTTTTTTTAGGGCAACAGGCTACATGAGGGTGATCCACATTAGGCAACTCCCCTTTAATAGCATAGGAAGGGATATGAAAGGGGGGATGCGGGAGAGTAGAGGTAGGTAGCCAAGGGTTACTAGGGCCCCCGGGCTATATTTTAAGGATCCTACCCGGCATTCACCTAAAGAAATTCAGGGAAAACCCTAGGAAAACCTGCATCGGGTAAGTCGGGCATTGGGTACTTGTCCCACGCCCTTCCGATAGCGGGAGAGGAGTTTTCTGTGGGGACGCAGAATTCCTTTCTCCGTGCCTCGACCAGTTTAGGAGGCAGCTGGCTGACTATTCCAATGGGAATAGCGGACAACTCTTACCGTATGCCCAAGGTCTGTGACCCCGGAACATACACCTGTCAGAACAGGCCGAGGTGCCTCTTAGTACAAAAACGGAGAGGAAACGGCATACCCAATGGTAGCTCCTTCGTATCTCTCCTAAAAGGTTCTGCCTGGAGAGAACCTCGCAGGCTTGTTTTAGAAAAGGCATCCTTTTTTTTTAGGGCAACAGGCTACATGAGAGCAATCCACATTGGGAAACTCCCCTTTAATAGCATAGGAAGGGATTTGAAAGGAGGGGGGTGCGGAAGGACAGAGGCCCAAAGGTAGCCCTTTCGTATCTCTCCTACAAGGTTCTGCCTGCGAGAGAACATCCCTCGCAGAATAAGTGACGGCCTAAAAAAATTTTATTCCTACTTTCAACTGTCAACATTTACTGGTTATACAAACCAATGCAGAGAGATAAGTCTTAATAATTAATACATTTCAAAAATTTAATTTTTTAGTGAAGCCAGAATGTGTTACTAGGGTTCGGCTTCAGTTTATATTTTAATTTCCTTCGCGTTTCACCAATGGAAACGGTCAGCTTATTTGTATTTAGATACATTCAATTTCACAAATATCACCAGTTTACCCAGTGGGCGATTTCATTCTATTTATATTTGTTCATAAATATGTTATACATGTTTCGTCGGAAACTCACGAAAATATAGTGTTACGACAAATGGCCGGTCACAGACCCGATGTAAACAAAATATTTTAATAAAATCGTCGAATTGTTGCATTTTCTTTCAATTTTTACGTGGGATATTATAGTTCTTCTTAATAACAATATAACTAAATTTCGAGAAAGCTTCTTTTGTTAATGATTAACGGTAGAAAGTATCATAATAACATATGGTTTTTCCAAGCGAAACCAAGCGACGGACAAATGCTTTTCGACATTGCCCTTAAATCGCCGGTCCTTTTTCTCTGTTTGGTGTTGATATAATTTCACAGTGGACGACCGGACGCTCTCTGCTCAATTCCAGAGGCAGCGCTGTTAATTGAGTTTTGGCCCCGCTAGTAACGACGTCAACGAAATTGTTTCGCCTCCTCCCTTCTGTGAAGGTCCTTCTTGCGTTGTTCCAAGACAATTCACAATGGCGACCGCAAACTTTTCGTGCGCGACGTGACGACGTCTCTCTGTGGGAGTGTGGAAATTCACATAACAGTAACCCAGAAACGCTTCAAAGGAGCAACCCAAGTTGAGGAAGGCGTAGTGGAATGAGTGAATGACTAGCACACTTATATTAATGTTATATAATTAAATATCTTTGGACTGTAACTACATCCATATCGCGCAACGGCTTTCACCGCTACGCAGGAATCGACAGCAAGCGAGTTTATATCAAATTCCGCTTCTATAAACGTAATTAATATTATTCTTGAATGTAATAACCAACGCGGACCTTACACTCATTCTATAAGCGATAAATTAACGTGAAACTCAAAACCTTGGAAGGAAATTGTTGACTGTCACGAGAAAGGTTTCCTTCCGTTCGCAATAGCACAATAAGGGGATCGGAATCAGTTACTCGTAAAAGGTTCTATATTTCAAAAGTGTGAATTTAAAAGGAAACCTTGCGTTGGCGAATGTATAATGCGTTGCAGCTGCGAAATTAGTAGAGTAAAATTAGTTTCTTATTATATTCTGTTGGCAATTACTCGAACATTATAATTGTTTTCTTGATATCTCATTAACAATCGGTATGTATTACCCGTGTATTATTTACATTCAGTGACTATAAAGACTTAGCGAGTGAACAGAGCCAGACAAATAATGCAAAATGTGACAGGGAATGTATACCTGTGCCATTTCACGTTGTATTGCCACACAACTAAATACATATTTGATCTTCTGTTTACTGATTTCGAGATATCAACTTAAGACAATTATCTCCAAAATAATATTATTCTAACTTTTTAGTAATACTTTGTGACCAGACATAAATGTCCTGCTGCTATTAGCCCTTTATGAAACAAATTCTTTAAGTACATAAAATACATCACACTATTTGTAGGGTTGCCAATGAAATTAAATGGTCTTAAGGTATTACTTTTCAGCAAGCATTGATTATACTCAATTATAAATACTAAAAATACCTTAAAATTAATTATGGTGGTTGAAGTAAATATACTTTTACAGATTAGGTACTCAAATAGACACTAAAACAAACGTCGGGTATTCCAGAAAAGGCAAAAATTCAGAGAAAGACGCGCACTTTATTAACATATATTTATAAATATTTAGATAATATTGCGTATTTTTTGAGAACTTGCCAAATCAAACGTAAATTATCAAGTAATAATTATTGATAGGATAAATAGTCAAATACAGACAAAAGAAGTGATGAAATAAATACCACACGACGTTTATGGGTTCCTTACATCTTTTTTCAGGTGCTAAGAAGAGCCTAGAGCGACACAACTGCACAATTCAGTCTTTTGTGTTTTGAAAACTGAATTTTGCGGTTGTCTTTCTACGTTCTTGTCAGCACCTGAAGAAAGATGTAAGGAACCCGTAAACGTTGTATGGTATTTATGTCATCACTTCTTTTGTCTGTATTTGGCTATTTTTCGTCTTATTAATTTCCAAAACAGACGTAGATTTTTCACTTTAATAATTAGTTATAATATCAATTTTATCATAATTAAATTTTAGTTTTGAATTATATTGTCGGCATTCATAAATAAATTCGGAAGATTCACTTCGCGTTGCTATTTTCCAACATTGTTTTTCCATACTTCTTCCAAAAGAAGTCAGCCAATGGAAAAACAATATTCCAACTCAGTTACGTAACGATTGTATTTATGAGTCTTTTTTAAATAGAGAGAAACATAACTTTTTATTTATCTCACACAAACTCGGACTGCGGTTTAGTACGCAAATGTAGTTTTCATTGTTATTATTGTTACACTTAAAAACAAAACCGCATTCTAGTGTCGACACGCGAGTTGAAAATGGAATAATGAAACTTGATTTCTGCCGGTTCCAGGTATCCAACCCGTTCAGCCACGTGTTGCTTCACACACAATAGGGCCAAGTTTCCGGCATTTTATAACGGTTTCACAAAAAAATAGATGAAAATAATGATTCTAAGAGACCACACGCTATTTCGAGAATAAAGCAATAAAGAGAACATTTAAATAATAAAATGACAAATTATAATTTTATTATTTATTTTCAGCTTCAAAACCTTCTCTCAGATGCATAAATATAACATTATTCCAATTATAAAATATAAAACGTCCACGTTAAAGGTATTCTAATTAGATAAAAAAAAAATTGAAAAATAAGAGCGAAATTAAATACCTTTTTGCTTTCGTCAGTTTATTAAAAATACGGAAGAGCCCTAAGTACGACACACCGCACAATTACTTATGTAATTATATCCATATAAGAAACATATTTATCTCATAAAAATATATATTCTTACGATTCTATATCCAAATTTTTGGGACAAATCGGATGCCCTACAGGAAATTCATTGTAATGTGATAATGAAGTTTCATATATTTGAGAAAAATAATTTTGTATTTCTATAGCACGCGTCAGAATCGACGGCGTGTGGCGCGGGTTGAAGGGTAGTACCTGCGAAGAGAGACACTAAAATGGGCCGCCAAAAACAAGACGCGCACTCTACTTCCGACAATCATTTTTGAGAAGTTCGACACACAAGCTTGATATCGTTTTAAAATTCCTTGTCCATAGTTAAACCTCAATTACACCACTCAAAAAACAGCGCGGCTAATAGCAAGAGATTTTTCAATAAAAATATTATTGTTGTTTCAACAATTTAAGTATTAATGGATAATTATTTAGCACAGACAAGAATACTAATAGCGTTTTCGCAAGAAACGTCTGTTCCTTTTATATTTATTCATAACGTGTAATTTTGTTTTTTACATGTGCCAGGGTAATTTTTCCAGAATTTATACGTTGCAACTTAGGAACATCATTTGTGAGTCCATTAATAATTACGTAACCGAATATTACTTTCTGAGTTACAAAAATATTGCGAGGAATGTTACCCATACGATTTGGAAATTCGGTCGTAAACTTCAACAGATATTTTATGTCTTTCAGACCAATAAGAGGTATCAGTAGCTAAAGTTTCATTCACAGGGAACAACCGGATTTGCATTGTAAGTTATTCACAACGTAATATTGTTTGACTTCTAGGATTAAGGGACATCAGTTCGCTGCATAGACGCGTAAGCGTTACAGACATTCAAAATCAATCTGGTGAACAATCACAATTTTTTTTCGTCGAGTTGAATGAGGCAGTGTTGTCAATTATTTCTCGGATAGAAATTCGACTAACGATTGATCTCTTGTCTTATATTTGTTGTCACAAGAGGCATATGAGTCGTAGACTACTCTATAAGCATCCAATTAGAGATGCGATTCAGTTTCAAGACGTATTTCATAGATTGTTCTCAAGTTGTACTTATCCGGAAAAATTCTCTTAGACGGTAAGGTGATTTGCAAGACTAAGCCAATTATCTTAATTTGCTACCGTCAATTTCGAGTGCCATACAAAAAATTTATTGTAGGTAAGCCGATTCAGTCCATAAATAGATACAATTTATAACCATATTTAATACCAATTAACGTTAAGACGGTGCTCATGGAAGATAAGTAAAAAAGGGAATAAAAAATAGTATAGAAATTCTATAAGAGAGGGTGAATTTTCCTCATGTAAAACATTATGGGTGTTTTATTTACACACACACACAGATATATATATATATATATATATATATATATATTGTAGTAATTGGTAATTAAGGCATTGTTCTAATTGAAAAGTTGAATTGTAGAGGACTCATTATTAGTGGATATAGAGCGGACGCCGCAACAAACCGGCAAGGCAAAGAAAGCATTGTTGATCGGTCCAGAGGGTTTTTACGCGCTCAAAATTTACGAGACGAACAGTTCAGTCGGGCAGCAGACAGCGAATAGATCAGACGAAAAGTTTTACAGTCGGCAGTCAGAACGAAAGAATGTGGTCCAGTCACAAACATGCTTTCAAATATTAAAAAGTAAAGCAATATTCAGTCTGGAAGGAGACAGAGCAACTAGTGTGTATTCGGTGGTCGAGAGTAGATTCATCATGCTGGCCATAGACAAAAAAATGAAGTCCATTTTCAACTAAAGTCATGAGATCTACAAATCCAGGTTGCAGAAAAGCATCGAGAACCAACCAATTTGTGTTAAACCAACTAACAAACTACGCCAATTAGAGTCTGTGAACATTTAGAGTCTGTGAGAACTTAGAATCAGTGATGTCCCCAAAATTGTGCACGAAAAGCTAAAAAGAGACCTGGGCGGCCGTAAGTAGAGAAAAACTTTAAAATCATTTGTAAACCGTGTTTAAAAGATAAAAGTCAGATCGTTCTTTAATTATTTAAGTATCGATAAAATGAGATCCTTAATTCTTGATAAAATTAAAATTGTTTTAATTCAATATTTAGTATTATTTCTTCCGCAACAAATTTCGTCTATGTTCAGACGCATTGATTTCCATAAAATGTAAATGTAGTTTTGATTATATAAATTCTGCCATTTATCAAACCCAGTTCAAGACCCTGAGATCCCAAATATTTTGTGTATTTTATACTTGTTCTAAAATTGTTAATAAATCTTCTTTAATAGTTTTCACTTAAGTTCTTTCATTTAGAAACGCCACATGCATATATTATATTTAATTATTACAATATATATATATATATATAATGCAATTTCTGCACAAAAGAAATATGACGATAGGCCTACAAATATATACCGGAATATAATAAGGACATGCATAAAGCGAGATTCTTCGGAGTGCTAATGCAACTCAGTGACGTTAGGTTTTTTTTAGTGTAACATGCAACATGAGGGTAATCCACATGATGGCAACTCCCCTTTAATGGCATAGGATGGGATTTGAAAGGGGGTATGCGGAAGGGTAGAAGCCCCCGGGCTATGGTTTAAGGATCCTACCCGGCAATTCGCCTAAAGTGAAGTTAGGTAACAACACATTCCACTATTAGACCGGTACTCACGAAAAAGCTTGCGAGAATAATATTTTACCTTTTTAACCACGGTAATTTTTACCTTACTTTTCTTCTACGAAAGACCATAGTAAAGCTCCGCCCGAAAAAAAATTGACGTCGTCGATTATGGATCTTCAAGCGAAAAACAATTCATTTACCATAATAAACAATTTTATTCCATTGCCATGAGCACATATAATCATCAGCCACGAGTCAGCTTTATTTACGATTCACTTTTTTTACGCTATTTCTGTTTACTGTTTATTTTATTATATTAATTAATGTTTCCACCTTGACACTACGTGTAGGTGGTGGACCTACCATGCCAAACCTACGATCTGTATTTTTTGGACAGTCGCAAACGTGAGCGTATTTTTTTCGGTTGCTCAAAAGTACTTGAAATGATGCAGTAGCAACTACTCTGTGCCTCTAAAGATTTTTGAATATAGCTGGTTACATTTCTTAATTAGTCATAATATCATCGCTAATCAGAATAATATTCATTTATTCGTTCTTCGAATCTTTACTTAGTTTTTTTTTCAGAGAAAGGTTGAGAAGAGCCTAAATTGCAGTGGAGAAGTTGCTTTTCTTCTCAAATTAATAATAATCGTAAATAGGGTGCGGTATTTTTTTCATTGAAACGTGTTACAGGTTTCTACAAGTTATACAACTTCTTTTCAATAATATATATTTTTTTAGGGCAACAGGCTACATGAGGGTGATCCACATTGGGCAACTCCCCTTTAATAGCATAGGAAGGGATTTGAAAGGGGGGATGTGGAAGGGTAGAAGAAGGTAGCCAAGGGTTAACTAGGGCCCACGGGCTATATTTTAAGGATCCTACCCGGAATTCACCTAAAGAAATGCAGGGAAAACCCTAGGAAAACCTGCATCGGGTAGGTTGGGCATTGTGTACTTGTCCCACGCCCTTCCGATAGCGGGAGAGGAGTTTGCTGTGGGGACGCAGCATTCCCTTCTCCATGCCTCGACCAGTTTATGAGGCAGCTGGCCGACTATTCTAATGGGAATAGCGGACAACTCTTACCGTACGCCCAAGGTCTGTGACCCCGGACATACACCTCTTAAAACAGGCCGAGGTGCCTCGGTTTCAATAATATATGAGTTAATAATTTTTTAATATATATTTTATCAACTTGCCTCCGGGAATTATCATATTCACAACAAATTATTTACAACCATGGAACTATTTTGTCTAACTTATTGTAAATTAAATTAAACAATTTATGTTATTTGAGTGTCATTGGAAATGTATTTTTGATATTTTACTTACAATATAAATTGTCATTGCTTGAGAATCACCTAAAGACTGTCACATTTATGTGCTATTTTATTCTCTGGAGAGAAGAACTGTGGTTTTGCTTCAATTTTTATATATACAAGCGTTAAACTAACGCCATTTTATAGTTGTAAAACTGAAGACGAGTACGTAACTTGTAAAATAAGTTAGAATGATATTCTGCGTCAACTACAAGCTAGATAAAAAACTACGAAGTAATAAAGTTTTTTTAAAACAGTCCTTGTTTCTCTACGTGATAAGCGTTGTTGGTAGGGAAGTTGCATGTAACTACTAAGTTTTCAACTGCCACCTGCAGTGGCTGGAGCTAGTTTGTGTTGTTCTATTAACCGCAATGTATGATGTAGGATGTCTGTGGTCCCCGTGTGTCCTGCTTTAAAAGTACTCTGGATTCCGGAGACGACTTTACACAGCGTGGCCCTCATAAAATTCTCCGCATGGTTAGACTTTCCTCGGGCGCATCCTCTGCAAATGTCCGAAACTCTTATTATATCCACGACATCTAAATTAAAAAATATGCGGACGTCACACAATTTACTGGAATATTTTACGTTTATGGCTGCACATTTCTCGCTAAACTGAGTGGCTTTTATACGTCATGTAGGAGTGGGTTTTTTTTCCTTCTCGTCTGGAGGAACACGTGACAGGTTCCCGTCAGAAATCTGAATGTTATAATTCAGCATGTGGCTCGAAAATGAGTATATATAATTCAACCCGCAAAAGGCACTTAAACAGTGGGTCACGTTTTCCTGAGTAAGACAGAGTGTGATTAACATAGACATAGATTAAATATGTAATTATGTAACGAATATCTAAAATTTTTAAGATTCTGAATATTATTTTCAAGTCAATAAAGCTTTAGAGTTAGGATTGATACAAATTACACAATAATGAACTGGAAACTTAATCTGACTTGTTTTAATATAAATATAATTAATGTACAGTAATTTAGAATTTATTAATTTAAAATTAAATTTATTACGATGTACAAAAGGTTTCACCCGAGTGTTAAGAGATGTATTCCGTTGTATATAATGAAAAAATTAGGAATTTAATTGATATAATACATTAAACATTAAAAATTTTACTACTTCCGCAATTTCGGCCCTGAAAGTTGTTGGACGTACTCAAAAGTTATTTTTGTTTAATGGATTATATCAATTCAATCAAAATTTATTGATTATATACAGCTATAGGGATTCTTGAAACGTTTAAATTTTTAGTATAAATGTAATTTCATCATACACGCTTCGGATACATTGCTTATGAAATTCAAATTTTCCAGGCCTGGGAATTAGAAAAAGTTTGGCATAAACTCAGGAAAATTTTTATACACACAATGAGACCATACACGAAGCAGTGAAAGGAGAGACATATTTCTTTTCAGTAAAATCATAATTAGTTTAATAAAACTAAAATCGAAAAATAACTAGGATTATTCTAAAAGTAAACTTTTTAAACTAAAAGACTCGTGAGTTTCAAATAAATTCTTCGCAAGGGTAAAAAATGGTACAGATATTAAAATATGTATATGTGGAATGAAATATGGAACACTAAAAACTTTCATTTGTTTGAGTCATAATTCAAATTATTGTAATTTTGTAACCTTCATAATTATATTTTGACCATAAATCTTCTAACCACCAATATTATCTATTCTCCAAATATTTATGGTCAGAAAAAACCAAGATTATAAATGCTGATAGGAGTCAAGGAAAGGACGATGTGGAAAAATTATTTAGAACTTAATTGTAACCCTTTGCGTCTAATTTTTCAGTCTCTAGATGTGACAATATAATAATATTAATAATAACTAGAAAAATCACCCGCTATCGTTCTATTTGTTGGTGGTATTTTAACCATATTGGGAACCTACATACATAATGTCCAAATATTTCCAACTAATTTTATTGCAAAACCTTGACTATTTACGGAGTTAAAACGCATAATGTTGAACATTACATCGACCATTTTCCACTACCTTAAAATATTCGTTTAGCTTACATGTATATTAACACAAAATTTTTTTAATATTCAATCTGTTTTTAAGTTTCACTAATAACAGCAACGTAGTCTCTAGATATGAAACAAATAGATTCTGCTATTTCACATTTAATTGTTTTTATGTTTTCCCGAATGTCCTTCATTAGTTTTAAATTGTAAGCTAATGTATAAAAGTTTTGATTTCATAAAGGAAAAAAAGATGTTCTGTTCCATTTTACAAACATTTTACACACAATTTTAGTTCCCTTCTAAAGCTTATTAAAATCGTAAAAACCTGAAATAATTTATAAAAACACATGTCTAACTAAGCGACACTTTTGTATTGTTAATGGTTTCTGTCTATGGGGGAAACAAAATTAATGTAATATGGAATGTATTCAAAACTTAATCCTTCCAGCTTCATCATGAATGCTCAACTCCCTCTCCGAAAGTTTTCCATTAAGTGGCGGAGGAAATGTTTCTAAAACTGCTACAACTTAATTAAATTCCATAACTAACTAAGATAATAACACGCCAAGCCCGTTAGCAGTTGTTGCATTGGATGCCATCCCTCCCCTTCACACAATGGAACAACTTAATTGGCTATATTCGCCGTGATATGAAAACGCAGTTTATCTTCCGTATTGAGTATTCCGAAATGCAATGAATCTAAAACAAACTCGACAGAAAGTAGTAGTAAATCACGAAGAAAACCTGTGATACTCGAAAGCCCTTGAAGGATTAAATACTTGTGCGCAAGATATCCTGTGAGATCGCATGATGAATTATCACATGATGCAGGCTAATAAAAATATTACAAAAGCACGATTAATTAATAAATGAATAAAAGTAATGACAGATAAATTGTGTCAAGCTTTATATTCTAGTACAATATTTTGAAACTGGAGCTTGTTAAAAAAATAATTCTCCATTATATTTTTTTGAGTTTGAAACACGTTCTACACTGATCAGAACTATTTTCCATACGCCGTGAAAATCATTCTGGTATTACAAAATAATACTCGTATCACTATTTGGAATTCTTATCAGCGTTAAATTAATTTATTATGGTTTATATACAATGTAAACTCAAATTTATTTAGTAACTGAAGATGGTCCTCATATGAACCAAAAAGTGTGTTATTAAACTTATATAACAAAATTAATATTGATCCTTATTGCTAATTGTATTGAATTTGCAGGCGTTATTTTAATACAATTAAAAGTGTTTAATCATATAACAGTACATAGTTTGCATAGAAAAATCTTCAACCGTGGAGAAACTTTGTAATTAGTTCCAAACATTGACCCACTTATTCTTCTGAAAACTGAGAAATTAAATATGAAATTTTAGGAATTGTGTTTCAATATCAGTTTATAATTTCAAAATTAATTATGTGCCTACCCGTAGGTTTTGTGTTACGCGTTATTAAATCAAGCCGAATAAAATCAAATTGAATTGTAACTTTTAATTCGATATTTTAAAGAAAACAATATTGTTAGCACGAATTAGGCAGAATCAGTATTGTCAAAAATTAGATAAAATGTTTTATTCGTAACTGTAGGAATGTACATGTACAAAGTTAAATATCCAAATAAATTCTTGACAGCATTACAATTAATAGGAACT
Organism: Zhengitettix transpicula; assembly: GCA_037074705.1. Classification (NCBI taxonomy): domain Eukaryota; kingdom Metazoa; phylum Arthropoda; class Insecta; order Orthoptera; family Tetrigidae; genus Zhengitettix; species Zhengitettix transpicula. The sequence goes on along the minus strand of CM073593.1, from coordinate 30,305,041 downwards.
TCAATTTATTTTTAACACAGATATGGTCACCAAGAATTAGAAACACAAATGTAAAAACAATGATAGTGGGCTGTTTGGTATTGGAAAATTAATTGTGATAATTAATCGCGTCATGTTAATCGAGATTGTACTCGAAACGCTATTTAAAAAGGAAGGAAATTAAGGAAGACAAACATCAACTGAAATTACTTCGGAGTACTTATTTATGACTTTCGATAATTTAAAATATTTCTTCACATGGTACAATATAAAATCGGCTACAATGAATAAAATTTTAATAAAAAACTGAAAAGAATACAACTGCACAACTACATTCTGTTCTTTGTTTAAAATTTCTGTTTTGCGAAATTTGACTTAGAAAATATCTAAAAATAACTGCAGTATGTTAAAACAATTTTGGAAAATAATAGCTTTTTTATTATTTTTCTAGAGTTAATTTTTTTAATTTTTAATTAGAGTTACAGGCTACATTAGGGTAATCCACTTGGTGGCAACTTCCCTTTAATAGCACAGGAAGGGATTTGAAAGGGGGGATGCGGGTGGTTATTTTTTTAGGGTAAAAGGCTACATGAGGGTAATCCACATGGTGGTAACTCCCCTTTAATAGCATAGGAAGGGATTTGAAAGTGGGGGTGCGGAAGGGTAGAGGAAGGTAGCCAAGATTGTTTTTAGGGTAACAGGCTACATGAGGGCAATCCACATGGTGGCAACTCCCCTTTATTAGCATGGGAAGTCATTTGAAAGGGAGGATGCGGAAGGTTAGAGGAAGGTAGCGAAGGGTTAACAAGGGGCCCCGGGCTATGGTTTAAGGATCCTACCCGGCGATTCCCCTAAAAGTGATGCAGGGAAAACCCTAGAAAAACCTGCATCAGGTAGATCGGGCATACGTTTTAGTTCTTTATTTTTATGAGATCGGTAAAATGATAACGAGAAAAAATACAATACGAACGCGCCACGACTAGCCGTGGGACAAGTAATGGTGAGGATTGAAGTTCGATTCCCTTTACCGTGAGTCCAATACGGTTGGTATTCCCATATAACTTGATAAAGTTGTGATTTGAATTACTTACACAGGTCCGTTTCTTTACTATTTCTAAAACATATCCAAGAATCCCGGGAATAATATAGAAACAAATAGTACGTGGACTAGCCGCGGATTTCCCATTTTTCGCAATTAGTCAATCAAATGCCGTTGTGCAGAACAGAAATAAAAATAAGAGAAACCCTAAAACAGGGGACTTTCAAAATTTTTTATTAAATATGAACTTATAAAGTAAAAGAAAACTTTGCTATATAATTTGAATGGTAAAAATTATAAAACTCACGGTCGTAATTTTGTTTAAATAAGCAGTATATTTTCCTGTGCGTTTAGATATAAAGTTCATTAGAGTGCAAAAAGAATCATTAAAATATAAATTACTTTTCATTTAAAATAATCCGATAAATTTTTAACGGATTGTTTGACAAATTATTTAAGCACCTACAGAATATAATGAAGTAATTTAAATTTTAAGTTAGTAATTTTACGAGGATTTCGAAGTTATATGTCTCCATACTTAGGTGACTACAGAATGAGTTTACGTTAGAAATTTTAAATATTTAAGGCCGTTGCTGTAGTCTGATTAATATTTGTATGTTTATAGGACTCGTATGTCGTTGGGTGAAGAACAAAGTAACAACGAAATATTCAATGATTTAATCGAAATTTTTGAAAACACAAACATGAAAACTGTAGTAAGAAACTTATATAAAGTTACTATGTTAGATTTATTAAATTTAAATTATTGCGTTCCTGAGCTAAAAGGCTAAATAATGATTTTTCTGATAAATAAAATACTGTCGTAATGATTTTTATATTAATTTTATCATTTCCACGCAGTTTTGGAACAAATTATAAATTGTGATAGGCCTACATGAAAATAGGGTAAATGACTATCTTTATTATATCGTCGAACTGTTATAAAAATTTTCCTTAATTGTGTTCGTTTTAGAATATCTTACCACATCGTGGACAAATCGTAAATTAGCTATCAATTTTACAACGGGATTTCAAGATTGAAATTTACTTACGCTAAATCAGTACTGGACAATTCAACTAACTAATTAAAAATACGAAACTATATAATCCCTTCCTAAATATAAGATGTCTATTAATCAACAACAAAGTATATGCTTAAGGGAAACATGCTTTGGAAAAATTTGAAAACTAGTATACAAATTCAAGATTTTAATGGATATTTGTGCAAAAATTACAGCAAATTATAAAAAGGTAAAATACAGAGCTGCGAGATTTCGTAGATTTAAACGATATTTTTACATATATAATTGTGTGGGCTTAGAATATAAGTGGTAATAAGAATAACATTTATATCGAAAGAATATTTTAGATACAGCTGAGATAGCAGATAAACTTGGAATAACTTAAGGAAACGTGTAAAACGTAAAAAATTATTATCTTGATATTAATCGCGAACGCATAAGAACATTATAGATCCGTATTCAGCTTTAGAAAATTCGTATTATGGAAGTTAATTATTGAAAAAATTCGTTTATATTTATAAAGTACTCAAAATTATTTTAAAATATTTCTAAATAATATGTAAATTTGTCGCGTTATATTTAAGTTAAGACGCATCAGTAAACAAATACGTAAGAGAAATATGAATGTGTTAAAAATGATTGTCTTTTATATATTTGAAGTTTGCAGGGAACTAACGTTTCGGTTAACTGTACCAACACGTAGGCAACTGTTTAGTTCAATTTCACGCCCATTAGCTAGATTTTATTTTATTTTATTTGAGAGTCACAAAAATACGAAGTAACACGTATTCGATTTTAATAGTTATGCTACTAACACGGCATAGAAATAAATTTTCCCGTCTAATACAGACGTTATTAAGAATAGAAAAATACGAAATTATATGCATTTGTTCATTTACCTGAAGGTACTGAATTAGCTTTGTATAAATTTTATGGTTTACTTCTTATGAATACTGTAGGAATTATTTACGAAATATACCAAACATTGACGCTGTTACAACAACCCTGTCAGTAGTTATAAGAAAACTACGTGCGTTTAAGTGATAGTAAAACAGGTGTAATTTCAAACAAAATCTATACCATTTAAAAATAAAATCTTATAACATAGTATGTATAATTAAAATTCCAACAACTTAAAAAGAAAGCACAAAAAAAATAGAAATTGAGAACTTTTTACCATATTTTTTTATACGTCTGTTTACGATAACGATTTAGAATTCATTATTATAATAGTTCTCTTCGTCGGAATTGCGGAAAGGTTAAGGTTAAATTTCAAACTACAATATTACAGAAACTTTTCTTTAATGATTTGCAGGATAATTTACGCATTATCACAGAGAAATGCTGCATACAATATATTTGATATTGAAACTAATTCCTATTTTAGATCAGCGCGGAATAATAATTACATTCATTGAAATTAACGGAAGATTTTAAATAATCTTTAACGTTTCGATAATATACTTTAATCTGTTGACTTCTTAACAGTTCAAATATTTTTGTATATATTATTCTTAAAAGTGAGTTGTGAAGAACGAAACATTAAGAATTTACTTAAAATACTGTATATAATTCCAAAATTAATAATTCGCGTTTACGAAGTGTTTATGTAACATGTTATTTACAGATCTGTTTTTCATACGTAACATAATCTATGAAGGATTTCTCAGAAAAAAAGTTATTAAAACATGTAAAAATGATGTAGTATTGAACACAAAAAAAATTACTTGTATGTATGAGTGACGAATGTACGCGTAGTGTGTGAGTGGCGTCTGATCGCGGCACTGGTACTCACCGGTTGCAGCGGAGCCGACGCCTGTGTCTGAGCGCGGTGTGTCGCGGCGCCCGCCAGCGCCTGTCTTTTATAACCGCCGCCTCGTGACGCCAATGGGCGTCCCCGCGCACGCACGCACGCGTCGTGGGCCTCGAGGACGCCTGCCACTAGCACCTTCGCCGTCCGCCGCCCACGCGCTCGCATACGACACCGAAGAAGATAATTCGCTTACGAGAAAAACGTAGGCTACACTGTGAAATGAAATATGACAGATTGGGCCACAGAGGAAAGGGTAGGCGTCCTCCTACGTCGTGAACTTAGGAAAATCAGTCTCGTTCCAGATATAAAAAGAAGTAGAGCATTCTGGAAAACGAGATATGTTCCAAAAATGTTCCACTTTAGAAACTGAAACGCGGGACATATTATCTCGTTGAAATGTATAAGGAATTTCCTTAAGCAAACGAAAATTTATTTAGTTCGCATTAACAGTTAATATGTTTATAATAAAATATTTTAATAAAATTATTTTAAACGCACCAACAGCTATGGTCATTAGCCACATTGTTCCAGTTTTGGATTTCACTGGTCGGATAACTGATTTTTTGGGGGTTATCGGTATGTGAACACAAATACTCGAACTCGGAACCTCTGTAAGGCGAGGCAGTGTCGCTGTCCACTTCACCGCAGGATGTCTGACTTCAATGTTTGTTTATATAAATAGCGGTATCCTACACTCAAATACATGACTATGTAATGGGAAAGAAGAAGATGATGTTGCAGACAGCCTATGTATATATATATATATATATATATATATATATATATATATCGGGTACTCCCCGCTTATAACATAAAAAAGGGGACTGAAGAAAAGGATGCGGAAAGTTACAGCAAAGTTCCTAAGGTTTAACTAGGGATCCTGGGAGAATAATAATAAGGTTTAGACAGGCTATGTATAGGGTAATCCCACTAGTGACTAATCCCCTCTTATAGAATAGGAAAGGGCCTGAAAACGGGGATTCGGAAAGGTAGAACAACGTAGCCAAGGGTTAAGTAGGGCTATGGTTTATGGATCCTACCCGGAAATTCGCCTAAAAGTGATGTTGGATAAACACAAGAAAAACCTGCGTCAGGTAAGTCGCGAATTTTGTATTTTTCGAACGTCCTTTCGATGGCGGAATAGTGATTTGCGGTGGGGACGCAAATTCACTTCCCTGTGCCTCGACCAGTAGATGACTGACTCTTCCAATATGAATATACACAGCTCTTACCGTATGGCCAAGGTCTGCGACCCCGAAACTTACACCTCGGCTTATGGGAACCTTAGTTCAAAAACCAGAGTGAGGATAAGGTATCCCCAAAGGTAGCCCCCTACAGTTCTCCGGGAAGGTTCACCTTACGTGTTGGAGTTTCTTGGCCAAGAAACCACGATATACAGGCTCAAGTACTTACTTGATGGATATAGAACAAATTAACTCTACAGTGTCTTTGAAATGTATCCTATTTGACCTTGTAGGACTTCGTGGCGCCGACGAATAACATTCGTGCGACATTGTCACGTATTACTGTCAACGCAGCTGCAGTAAGTGTTTACTGGCATTCTTTATTAATGTTGTGGCAGCGTTCGCCTAATTCTCTGCTCTCATTCGCTGACAGCCAAAACGGTTCCCATTTGAAATAGACTATTATGACTTATCGCCTTCAGATACTGGCGTAGAGAGTTTAAAGCCAAAATTTCTTAAACAATCCTTACACTAAATGCCTCTTATAAAGTTATTTTGTAAACTAAAGCAGCAGATCCGTAGTAAAGATTAAATTTTACAGAAATTTATCAGAAGAAATGTGGGTGTACATTAAGCGTCACGGGGTGACTCTACTCAACACCCCCTCCCCTTCAAAATTAATTGCGAACCACGATGTGTTTTCACCATTCGGGAAATAAAAATCTGTGCTGAACCAAGGGGAGATAAAGGTAAATGTATAGTTTGTGAAGTAAATGTAATTTTTCCAACCACATTTTTAATATTTTACTTAGTAAACGTATGAAATGTTGTAGATTTAATGTAGGTACCGTTATTTTAATATCTCTAAGCTGTTGCCAGTATTTACGTTAATATATCATAATTGCTCAGAGTCTGTCAAGGCCACATAAGCTCCACTCTCTGCACACATTTATAATATCGTCACATACACACACACTTCTGATTAGGGTTTAACTTTTCATGGGAAAATTCAACTTAATTTTTCGTACACAGCTTATGAACTGTTTACATCGACTTTTCAGAAAATTCCTTCATTATTATTTAATTCGTTTCGACGTCATCACATCCATAAAATAAATTTACAATAACTCGGGGATGGTGGGGCAGGGGGGGGGGGACATGAAAATCAAACACTTGATAGTGGAAAAGCATATGGGTGCTGGTCAGTCGAGGTACCTTGGTCTGTTTTGAGAGGAAACGCAGATCCAGTAAGAGTTGTCCGCTGTTCCTATTGAAACAGTCGGTAAACGTCCTCCTAAAATGCTCGATGACGTGTCCACAGCAAACGCCAATTCAATCAGCGTGGGAGAAGTTCCGAGAACCCAACCAACCTGATACCGACTTTCTAGGGTTTGCCCGGTAGGAAACTTCCTTTGTGCATCGTCCCTTTCAAATAGCTACTTACGCTATTAAATTGGATTACCCTGATTTAGACTTTCAATCTAAAAATATTGAAGACCGAACTTTATGTTTGTTTTTTAGGAGGACAATGAAATGAAACCATTTTCTAGTAGCTGAAATGTGTATCAACATGGTTAAATCAATGCTAATTACAAAGTTACACCTATCCTGATCTCAGCCTGTGAGAACTGTTCTCTGTCCGGCAGAACCTTTCTGGGGAGACGGAGGGAGCTACCTTTGGGGATGCCTTTTCCTCTCTCTGAGTTTTGAACTAAGGTTGCCACAAACCAAGTAACGTCGGCCTGGTTTAAGGGATGTCGCAGACCTGGAGCATACGGTAAGAGTTGTTCGGTGTTCCCATTGTTACGGTCGGCAAGCTGTCGCTTAAAAAGGTCGGGGAACGTAGATCGAAATGCTGAATCCCCTCATCAAACCCCTCTCCCACCATCGGAATGTCGTGGGACAAGTACCAAATGGCCAACACCCGATGCAGGTTTTCTAGGGTATGTCCACTTTTAAGCGAAATAAGTTTCTTAAACCATAGTCTGGGAGGCTTAGTTAACCCTTGGCTACCTTCCACTACCTTTCCACCCCCACCCCCTCATTTTAAATCACTTTCTATGTTATTAAAGGGCAATTGTTGCCGTGTCATGTAGTCTGCTACTAAAAAAATATTTAGACCTGAAATAGAGGTAGAATTTGATAAATTTATACCCTTTCCAATGGCGACAAGTTTAAATTCAGGGAATGAATAAAATGATTGTTGAAGAAGATGAAGAACTGGAGATGAGAATGACGACGTGCAAAATATGGAGATAAAAAGGCGTGTCCAATTTGATATAAGCGTCATGAAGAACCCTTTACAGGCATTCAAGTCATTCTCAGACGGACATTCAGATTCAGATTCAAAGTATAGTCAGATTTAGAATTTTTTAGTCATTCCAAGTTGGGTCCGAATTTCTAAATTAAACTGGCTAATAAATGAGTAGATATATAGCTCAACACTCTCTCGACTGAAATTGAGGAGCTTCAGCAACCCAACATCCGGTAACAAGTCCTATCAACGCGTACCAGCACCGGCAATTTGGGAACAACAGATTCCTCCTGCCATCCGGGTTGCAGCATCTGCAGGGACATGGAGTGAGTCTGGCAGTTTTTAAAAGATGTCTCTTGACGTATAATCTTCCGCTGCCAATTTTTCTTAATGTTTCATAGTCAAATTTCAAATATCACTGATAGAGAGATCACCAACAGTTTAATGTGTGCGTATTGGAATTTGATCCACAGTGATTTTACTTATTCAAAAGCTATAAATATGAATTTTGTTGAGAGTATTTAATCTTATTTCTTATGTTAACCCCCATACCTACCAAACTAATGGATATAATAATCCATTAAAATTAATTGCAAAGTCTAAATTTAACATTTATTTAAAATATTAATTACCTTACCCACTACTTAACTGATTAAAATATCCAAATATTGATCCAAATATTGGACTTAATAAAATCATTAATCACTTCCTCTAGGTAATGTATTACAAAATACAAGTAAAAATTAAAATAAACATAACCGTTCATCTCTCTTCGCAACACACACTTAACCAGCTACCTTTAATCTTTTATTCTATTTTTATAAACTATGTTATTCCTGTGAAAAGAAGAGGCAAGAAGGCACTCCTTATTCATTATTAACTGAATTAATTAATTATGTATGCAAATCCATGTGAAAAGGTGTACATAGCAAATTCTATATATTTATACTTCCGGCGATAAATATGTGAAATGTTGCACTGTAAATCTAACACAATGTACTTCAGAAATATCAACGAGAATAATATACTAGTAAACTGTAGGAAAGTTGTGCAAGAGTTGGAAAACATCAGTTAAATTTGGAGACGCCATCATACAAAGGAAGCGGTATATAACGCGTGGAAAGAATGTGGACTGAATTTGGAATTATTATTTAAATGGTAATTATTTCTTCCGAACATTATTACATGAGAAAACGTAAAGGTGCATAAGATAAGCCGTTAATGGAATTTCACATTTATGTTTTAGGCCTGGCCGGAGCAATATATAAAGACACACTAAAGAGTTTGTAACGGTTCGCCTGTACATAAAGGTATAATTATCCCCGCGTGACAAATTAATTGCATGTTCGATGGCGAAGCCAGTTTTATTTTCCCCCAACAAAAAATAATGAGTAATTTCTTTTGAGTTGCATGAATTAAGGTTGCGTACAGAGTCTGGTATTAAAAAAACTGATTTGTACTATTTCAACGAAATTGCATTTTAAATGTTTTTATTTACAACATATTAAGATCTTACTGATCTGAATGGTAGCGTAAGACTACTTTGTAGTCTGAGTGTTTGCAAGACTTTATGGTAGATCTGAGTTGCACTTCATGATAGTTCGTTCTAGTCTGAATAAAAAGTTGATAAAACAAAATGTGAAAACACCACGATAATTGGCAAAGCACAGCGAACTGTAACTTCGAACTCCTAGAACGCAGTGTGGCGATGCAACGTATCTCTGAAAGTGGATCTCTTCTTCCTCCTCTACTCCACAGATGAAATGGAAATCCAGCGATACGACTGGTAGCATATCTTCTCTCTGGCACGGATGAACATCGCTGCAGTTGTAGCAATCTAACCCACTTTATAGTTCCACTACATAAGATTATAAGCAAATACGTATTCATGTAATACTATACATTTTGTTTAATAAAAGAAATAAACAATTTATGTAACTTTTAAATTCAACAAGAAGGAACTTCCAAAGACATATTCGACTCTTTGCCCTTTGCGAAAACAAATGCTGCCTTTTTTCCCTTCTTTGGCGTGAGTTAATCTCTGACTACTAGAGGTTGGGGAGTGTTAAAAAAGCATCCAAAATTACAATATGATGATGTATCTATATTTAAGTCTAAAATATTAATTCTACAACGCACTCTACTACCAGCTTTATAAATTAGCTAGGTTTCATAATTAAATTGGTTCGGGTGAAATATATTAACATAACTATCAAATTATTCAACAACAGTTTTCATTTTTTTTTCAGAAAAAATAGTAAATGAGCGCGTGAACAGATAATACAGGTATCTCGTAAATAGGTTTAACAAAAAGTTGTGATAATTGGTCAGAAATAATTACCCGACATGTTATATGATTAAAGTCGATAATCAGTTGCGCACTAGAATATACAGGTTAAATTAATATATTAAATAATATACTACTTTTACCTTCGTGATTCCAATAATTTTGATTTAATTGAGTCTCTTAATTGGTTTCATAAAGCTAAAGGACTACGGGGAAATATACCGACGTAGTAACTAAAGGTCATGGGTTCGGTGTAACTCTGTCCAATGTTGAGAAGAAACAACGACGAACTTTCCTCTCGTTCGGACCTGGAAACGTGTATAAAACTATATTGTTGAATTATTGACTACCACAGTTTGATGATTCACAGAACACCTTAAGTAATCAGAGTGTGTTTTTTAAAACATTTCACACTTTATGAACATAACGAAATGCAATGTGAATTAGAGGATGGAAAATACTCTAGGACTCACGAAGTACGTACAGAAAGCGAAATTCGTACTAAAAATTTTCCATTAACATTAGCAAAGTGGAAAGTAGAAGACATAACTAGAAAAAATCCGAAATTAATTTGTGATTAAAGGAAGATTGATAAAATTAATAGTGAACAGATATTATTTTTAAAAAAAATGTTTATTACTGTTGATGTTCTTTAAAAAATTATTGAGCCAACATGAAGTTAAACTATTTAAGTACAGAAATTTAAGTTCGTAACTGTTGTAATGAATATATATTTTTCTTAAGATTTTTCTGCGTTATTATGAAGTAGATGTGTTTGCCTGAAATGATTACAGCCAGGTTTTTGGTCGTCTGAAGTAGTTAATTTATTCCTGTGTGAGGGTGAAGAAACGTTATATGTATATTTTTCACCATAAATAATTGTGTTAGTTTTATTGTGATAATATTGAGACATGCACGAAAACAAATTTGATCATTTTCAATCTTAGTTACTCATTGGAAAGGAACGAGTGCAGTAAAAACATTGTTAATCTAGTAGACATGAAAATTATATCGTCTTAAGATATTAAAATAGAATAGATGCTGAAACAAGTGTATTCATCTGGAGTGTTAGAATTTTAATAAATATTTTATAATGTGAAACCTGATTTCTGATTTTAAATACTATTTTCTAAATCAGTCCCATTTTCCATGTTACACTTGTTTTCAAGTATAATCTGTCATCCTGCATTCCCATATATCTAATGATAAACTTCTATTACCGCAACACGAACACGCAAGAACATGTATGTAACAGCCACAAACCCGGGGAAAATAGTTCTTTTAATTCTGAAAATGGCTTTTTTTTTAAAAAAAATTGAAGTCTCCAAATGTTTTATTAACATGAGCAAATTCCAATATAAGCACTGTATTTTAAGGATTTATTTGTCTATATTTGTTATTTATGCTTGCAAAGCAATCTCACAACATGTCCGAAAGTCAAAACAATGTGCTACAATTGAGTGAATGGGAGCGCGTGATTAAAATTTAAGGAATTCGACAGCGGGGAAGGACTTATTTTGCGTTGCGTGTACTCGGAGTTACACAGGGGAAAAAAATCGTATATTGTACCGGACTTATATTTATTTAACAACTGTTGCTATTTTATAAACGGAACGTATAAATTCAGTTGAAAGTACTGATGCGATACAACATGAGTACTAAAGTTAGATTCCACAGGCCGAGGTGCCTCGGCCTGTTTTGAGAGGTGTATGTTCCGGGGTCTCAGACCTTGGGAATACGGTAAGAGTTATTTTGTGTTCCCATTGGAACAGTCGGTCAACTGCCTTCTGAACTGGTCGAGGCACAAAGAAGAAAATACTGCGTCCCCACAGCATTCCTCTTCTCCTGCCATCGGACGGGCGTGGGACAAGCACCAAATGCCCGACGTACCGAATGTAGGTTTTTCTAAGGTTTGTCCTGCATCACTTTTAGGCGAATGCCTTAAACTACAGCCTGGTGGCCTTAGTTAACCCTTGGCTACCCTCCTATACCCTTCTGCATCTCTCCCTTTCAAATCCCTTCCTATGCTATTAAAGGGGATTTTCCACCACGTTGATTACCCTCATGTAGTCTGTTACTCTAAAAAAAACTTCGAGAAAAGTATTTACTTAAACTAAAATTTCTGTTTTATTACGGTGATTTTATCAAATTAATATATGAATATAAATAAAAGTAATAAAAACAGGCGTAATAAAAATGTCGTATCTAAAAATGTCGTATCTAAAATTCTGTCGTAATAGGACGTAAAACTAACTCAAATGATAATCGGCTCCGATGGAAGAATTTTCATCAGTTCAAACGATCGTAAATGACCATACGTGGTCCGGCCATTCCCGAGTCCAGGGAAAGGCTGTCCAAATGTTATAAATGTATGCATACATTACATAATAATTATAATTAAACTAATGAAAACAATATTGTGATCTGGTGTAAGTAAATAAATTCTGTGTATTTAACAAATGATGATCTGGATGAACTAAGTGTTGCAATATTCCCTATTGATATTCTCTAATAGCGTCAAAAAAAACGAACATATATACACTCAATATAAACTAGAATATCTTTAAAAAGATTTGATTAACAACAATTTGAATAAGAATTCACGTTTTCATTTATTTAATTATAATAGAAATTAATGTAAGTGTTATTCACTAGTGTGACAGTACTTAGAGGTACGTTCAGAACTAGAAGTTGGTCAGGGACCGTCCCTGACAGGGACTAGCTGATCGACTCCTTGGGAATAGTCATTCGAAGGAACTTTCTGCTTCGAAGCGTCACGTCGACCTAGTCTGCACAGAATTATAGACGCTTATATATATATACATATATATGTATATATATATATATGTATATATACAAAGTAATGAAAATATAACAAAAGCCAATACGTTGAAACCAATTAATGTAATATTCGAATTAAAAGCAAATTATAATTAATAAGATTTTTACTTGTATTATAACAACTTAAAATTTCGATTTTCAACAGCTTTTAATGAAACTCAATTCTTCAAGGCCCGCCTATTGGGCCTCTAATAATTATAGTAATTTGTAATTATCACAAAATTATATCGAAATCAAAAGATTTACAAAAAAAATGTTAATTAAATTTAAATAATAATTAATATAAAAATCTAAGTAAATTAAATAAATCTAAAGAAAGCTGACGGTACGCATGTTTATATAAGGTTTAACAATAGAAGATTTTTACGTACCAGTTTATTAGAGCTGCTCTTATTACTTACGCAATTCACTATTTTTCTGTTAAATAAAATTTATTTCAACAGGCTATTACACTGTTCACAATCTTGGTTCACTTCGCTAAATTCCAACCACCGAGTAGAATAAGGATCCAATCCGACCACAGTATTTATCTCGCGTTACAAAGTCTGTAAGGTTTAGAAATTTCGTTTCTGCGACAACTCTAGTATAGGGGTAGTCCGCTGCAACTTTTTTACTCGCGAAAACAGCCTTTGCTATGTTTATCATCGGCCGGCCTCCAAAACGAGACTCACTCAGACCATAATCGGTTCACTTTTTTACTCGCGAAAACAGCCTTTGCTATGTTTATCATCGGCCGGCCTCCAAAACGAGACTCACTCAGACCATAATCGGTTCAGAGTCCCAAACCAAACGACTCTACTATGAACATCATCGTTCTAGCTCCCAAAACAAGAACTTCCCGTTACGCCAAAGTTTTGAGTATTACACACGTTGCCGACAATAATAAAGACTGGAAACCATTTTAATCTCCGCATTCTTGCGCTACTCCGACTGTTTCTTACAATAATATGCCCTCAATATTACACCAACAATAATAAAGGAAATTATTGAAAAACACTTTAAGAACACATTGGTGATCCCTACAATATATATATATATATATATATATATATATATATATATATTGTAATGATTTGCCTTTTTATTACTTAATATTAAAAAAATAAAACTTTTTTACATTGAAACTACAAAAAATACATTAAAAAATATTGTTGGGCGCCAGCAGATATACATTGGTCTGCATAAAATTAAAATTAAAAAGTTCTCCTTCTCAACAGGGTAATGTGGGCGGTTCGGTGGCTATTCAAGAACAGAGTCTATTTCCGCACTGTGTAAAAGAATTCCACTTTTGAATGTACTTTACATATATTGTGATGCTTACTTTACTTGTGGCGTCAGCACACGATCTCCTTCTTCGGCCTCCCCGCGATGGACGTCCCTAAAACCTCTGCGTCTCCGTCTCCCTGCGTCTCCCTGTCTGCCTGCGTCTCTTCTTGCGTCTCTCTGTCTCTCCGTCTCCCTGCTTTTCCCTGCGTCTCCGTCCCCGTCTGTCCCTTTGCCTCACGGGTTCGTAGTATTTATTCGAACTCCGCCACCCCAAATGATGCAAAAAAAAGGGACGCGAACCCGCGATTTCTTTTGGCCTTCTTAGGCAGAAACACGTGCGCGTTTAATGTATTCATACTCAGGCCTCCTCAGGCCCGCGGTCCTTAAGGTTGTTATTCACTACAATATATATATATATATATATATATATATATAATGTAACTAATGGAAGAGATGTGTGGGAAAACTACTCTATATTTTAATATTGTATTCATTTATATTATTATTTTATATTGAGCTACGTCGATTACTTTAATGATCGTTGAGTTGATTTTCAACTCAGCCGTTCAAATATTATTTCAATATTCTCTTTCTTATATGAAGACTATCTAGTCCTTCCACTTATTGCTATATCCCGAAGCGCATTCCAGCGCTCATTATATAAAGTGACGGGCCTTTGTGCCAAATACCAATTTATAATAAACACATGATTCCTCTGTTAAATATGAACGTCATCACTGGCCTCCAGCATAGTAAGTGCAATAAATTTAAAGTGTTGCTTAATTCGTTTCAATTTCGCATAATTTAAATTTGGAATATTTATTTTTCAAAAAAAAAACGGTTCCTGTACCAATAGACACGACTGAGTGTATTTGTATATGTGGCGACATAAGAGATTTCAAGCTGAAAGACCAATCGGATATAGTGCAGTCGCCCAGCGGACTGTTGTGAAGAACTTGACGCACATTTTGATTTTCGGCATTGCAGCACTGGGAGGTGAGGTGTGGTGATTTCGGCCTCCCACACTCACCCATATTTTTGCTGTCTGTGTGCGTGACGTGAATTTGACAGAAGAGCACTAATCCTCTTCCCTCTCGATCCTGGTCGCTGGTCGTGGTCTACGTGCCCTAAATAATTGCTCGCGGCTCTGTCAACCGGGTGACGCGGGGAAGGGAAACTCCCGTATTATTTATTTATCCAGCTGGACGTCAAACACGCATGACTTTAGTCGCCCACGCCTGGAGCGTGACAACCCGTGGAAGCGAGAGTACGCTCTTACGACCTCCAGGGAGCACTTCCTCAGGGGCTCATTTACGCCACCTTTACTTCCGCAGTATGTAGATAATGGATAAAACGGTTTACTCTGAATAATGTAACTCCTAATTAAAATAACAGCTTGTTATTTTAATAAGCGAATCCTTCACAGCACTGGTTTTTAAGATAGAATATGAGATAAACGAGAAACTGAATGAATTAGTCTAGAAACAGAAGTATCACTGAGGAAGGTCAGCTCAATCCAAAAACTATATTAGATCGTTCTCCGTGGTATACAAAGGGGCAACTTTATTAGTTTTTACCACCCAAGAATGTGATCCCCCCCAAAAAAATATTTCATTGCCGTCTATTTATATTTCTTCCCATTCAGAGTAAAACGTTTCAACTGAATATGATCCTTTCAATGTAACTCTCTCTTTCCAATCAGCTAAATGTGTTTTTAAAAAAGAAAAAGACATTCCATCAATTCCGTAGCATTCAAATACATCTGAAAAATCACTGAAAATGGCTAAGCGGATATTTATATTTAATTCTTCTAGAGTTTCATCTGCTGAAAAATTATGTATAATCATTGATTACCCGATTTCAATATCATTGGACGTTCAATTTCTTTATTTTGTCATTAACTACATTTTAAACATGACAATTTTGAGCTCCTTTCGATAAATATATCTATTTTTAATTGATTCTTAATGAATTATGAGTATTCTGTAATGAACAAATTATCCTCCTATTTTGTTATAAGTAATGAATTCATAACGATTTTCACACATCTTAACCATCTCAAGTTCTTGCTCGTTCGATTAACTAGTGAATCTTTAGTTTGATTAAAAGCAAGATGCTGTTTACTATTGTTTGCGATTACTCAAGACGGATGACGGGCCACCAAAGTCCGAGGACGTGCGGTCAGGCGCGGAACATCTGATGAAGTGGTAATCTCCCGCTAGAGCGCTCCGCCGGTCACCGCTATTAAGATGGATTGCATTCCCGTCGGTCTGAAGTAAATACTGCTACATTGATTTAAACAGACTTGTGTCACCCAGCTTTATATAAATAGAAGTCGCAGCGAGGGGAACATCGAGTCCGACGGAGCACGAAATCACGCATAGTGAACGCAACTTAGGCTCGCGCTATGAAGCCAATTAAAAGCAGCAGTTAATACAGGATGGGTTCACTGTGAGTAACGAATACTTCAAACCAATGCTATTAATCGATAACAATAGTAGATTCTAGAGGTTCAAAATACTTGTTAAAGGTGTAACGTACAATTATTTAAAACTTTAAAAATAATGACTATTTATAGAATATTTCGACGTTATGGTGAGCGAAATTGTAACTAACACTTATTATTTTAATAATATATTAAAATAATTTATTTAATTAGTTATTAAATGTGCGGTAAAAGTTTTTAGTGACTTTAAGTGAATATAATTTAATAATCAGCCTCACCTGGGCTGTACGTATACGAGTCCAAAATAGCCTCACATGTGCTATAATCCTTGGCTCGACTAACCACTCTTACTATCCACAATATATAGATATATTTAAGCATTCCTTATGCTAAAAAACAAAACTCAAAATCTAAGTCCTACAAAATACCCGAAATAACTGCTGCAGGTTTTTCTAGGGTTTTCCCAGCATCACTTTTAGGCGAATTGCCATGTAGTATCCTTAAACTATACCCCGGGGGTCCTAGTTAACCCTTGATTGCCTTGCTCTACCTTTCCAAATCCCCCCTTTCAGTCATTCCCATGCTATAAGAGGCGAGTTGCCACTATGTTGATTACCCTATATATAGCTTTTCTACACTTTAATCTTCTTGTTCCGCTGCACACTCAAAACAACTACTAAATTAACAAAATTTCGCGCAAAAATTTCGGTATGTTTATCTGTTTCGTGCTAAATTCTCGCTAATTCGCTTCCTATGTCACGCCAACAATAGTGGAATTGGCCTTTGTGTCAATACTTTCGATTCATTCTAAAAGCTTCTTTTATTATTTTGTCACAATTATGCTCTTTATTGTATTTAACAATTGATATTATGCACTCTTCATTATTATAAACCTTTTCACATATGACAAGCGAACCGACGGTAGGGTGGTCGTTCGTGCAGCAAGATATACAGTCCAAATTTTTTTTTTTTTGAAAGAATCTATCGTGTTTTTAAAACCTTGATATTTATACGTTATAAAGGGTGTTTTTTTTAGAGGTATAGAACTTTAAGCTGGCATTACTGTTCAAGATGGCGACCGATTTAACAGCTGACAAGTGATTTATTCTCAGTTTGGTTTGGCAATTCATCATGAATAGACTCACGCCTGAACAACGCTTGCAAATAGTGCAATTTTATTTCGAAAATAATGGTTCTGTGCGGAATACGTATCGCGGACTGCGTCCATTTTATCGTCGACAAAATCGTCCATCAGAGCAGTTAATTCGATTAACCATGGAACGTTTTCGCACCAGGTTTACTCTTATTGATAACTCGCATCCCCAGAGACGCCGTACGGTACGTACAGAAGAAGCTATTGCTACTGTAGAGCGTAGCATTGAGGAAGACCCGAATGAGTCCATCCGCCATCGAGCACAGGAATTGGATCTGTGTCCATCCATGATGTCCAGGAGCTGTGGTTTCAACAAGACGGTGCAACATGTCACACAGCTCGTGCCACAATCCATTTATTGAAAGACACGTTTGGTGACCGCCTAATTTCACGTTTTGGACCTGTGAATTGGCCTCCAAGATCTTGCGATTTAACACCGCTAGACTACTTTCTGTGGGGCTATGTAAAGTCATTGGTCTATGCGGATAAGCCACAAACGCTTGACCGTTTGGAAGACAACATTCGCCGTGTTATTGCCGATATACGGCCACAAATGTTGGAAAAAGTCATCGAAAATTGGGCGTCCAGATTGGACTACATCCGAGCCAGCCGTGGCGGTCATATGCCAGAAATCATATTTAAAATGTAATTCCACAAGATTATCTTTCGAATAAAAAAAAATTCATGTCAATCGAATAATCCATCGTTGTTTTATTGAAATTTAAAGTTCTATACCTCTAAAAAAAACACCCTTTACAAACAAACTAGTCTACATAAATAGTCTTCATGAGAAACATTCTGTTATTCGTCGAATCATTTCGCTAGGTAAATAAACGTATAAAGACGTATTAAAATTGTATCTTTTAAATTTATAACTACAAAAGACCCGCTCTGTTATTTCAAATTGTAAGTTTTGTCCGTAACCATTAACAGCTGTGTAAGGCTAAGGAGGAACTTTCATGTTTTCATACACTTTATGAACACTTCTCAGAGAGGTAAACCAAAGCATATACATAACATGAAGAAACAATGTGATTTTTCTGGAAAATAATATAAACAGGATATTAAGAAAAATTATACGGTTGCATAACTCGGTCTCCGTTTACTAAAAATTGTAGAAAAGGATATATGATTTCATTATAAATTACGTAACATTGAAATTTGTATAACTATCCGAATTGCTATATAAATGGGTAAATGCATGTTTATTTATGAATAAATACTTGTAAAGCTATATGCCAATTATGAGCCTATCTAATCTTCATAAATTTCAGTTCTATTTGTTTATTGACTGGTCTTTCAACAAGCACTATAAGCAGAACACAATTGTGTTAATGGCGAAATGGCTGTTATTACGCTAATGAATATTTGAAATTTTCGGTGCAAAATTCACTAGAATTCCCATTGTCTGGATCGTTCAGCGTATTGTCAATTGAATGGAAGGGTTAAATAGAACATATGACTGATTCAACACAAAAATTATAGATGAACTAAATCGGTGCTTCGAAAGCTCTCAAATGTTTCACACACTTCATGAGTCAATGGTGATTTATTTTTTTAAAAGTTTTACTTTCTGAAATATTATGAGTACCCGTTTCAGATCTGCCTACGGTATGTTGCTAATATTTGTGCAACAATTATCAATTTTTTTTAATATGATTTTAGTTTTATGAATTGATTAATTTAATTACATTTGATGTATTACTGCTTCTTGAATTACAGAATATTGAAAAATTTTAGTTCGATATTTTCAAATAATTCAGCCTACATGGTATTAATTTTATTAGCTTCTATAACCCTATTACGTAAGTTATATATATATATATATATATATTCTATATTAACTACAGAAGGTAAATGAACTGTTCCCAGATATACTCGCTTAACTATATCTTATATAAATAAATTTAGTTTTAATTTTAATTGCTGTTTTAATGGGAACTCCAAATATCACCTCAACTGAAGCCATTAAAAACCTGAAACATCTTATTAAAAATAAGTTAAGCTCTCATAAAATATTATGATGAAATTTAATGTAACAAAAAAAACACAGTAAGATTAATGTTTTCATGTAAGGGAGACATTGTTGCGCTAAATACAAGGTACGGCCAATTCTGTGCTTTATTTACTTTCGTTTATGGCTTATTTAAAACAAACATTTCATAAGTAAACTTTTCGAAACTTTCAAAGAGAAATAGTTTGTCATTTTATGTATATTTTCACCATTTATTCATTCGTCGTTATATATAGCCAATCACACATAATAGTCGGCTAAATAACAATTGGAGAGATTTGACTTAAAGATAGGCATTTGCCACTTTTATGTGTACGCCGTGTTGCCTATTATTAGGCGCAAAATTTTTATTACTTTCTCTCTTTACTTTCCGCGCCTGTTAAATTAATTATTTTGACAATATCAGGACTAATATATGTGTGTATGTATGAGCGTGTAAGTAATTATTTCCGGGTTTCATTTAGATTTTTTGCTTAAGTGAGACGAAAATGTAAATAACGTAGAATGACATTATGGCATATGTACATACTGTGTGACTAAAAATATGATATGAGATCATTTACTTAAAATTTTATCAAGATAAACAGTTGAATATTTTCGATATTGTTTATGTTAACATGTAACATCTCAATAAAAATTATACACACATAAGGGAACGAGTTTACAAAAAAAAGAGAAAGAAGACTAAACTGCTCATTTTAAAAATTTAATTAATGTATTATTATTGTAGCTCAGCTTGAAGATATTTCAAGCATGTAAATTATTCAGTTAACTTGTAATCGAAGCCAGGACTGCACTTGATTAATAAGTTTCTCTGCTATTCAGCAAAACCGTCAACCATATCCATACCTCAGTGCTGAATAGGAGTATTTGCAATCTGCAATATGCAATCATTAAATGTCTTCCCAGTCTACAAATTGTAGTTACTTTTTAATCATGGCCTAAGTTTTACGACTCATGAGAAAAAATAACTATTTTGTAAGTTTTTACTGCTGTTATATTATGTTATAATGTTATACATATTACTGTTAAAAGTTTATTTGTTCAAACCTTGCTGATGTCTCAATTAGGCCTGTAATAAATGTACACAATAGTTCATTAGTAACTGTAAATTGTAGGCTAGGAAGGGAAGTAAATTATAAGAGTCGAAAGAAATTCGTAATGAGACGTGAATACAGTAGATGGTATTGTTCAGTGGTAGAGTTCCTGCAGAAATCAGTGGCCCCGTGATAGATTTCCTTTTCTATCGAATATACCTTCCTTCTTCAAGATAAATATTTTTTTGAGGAAAAACAAAATTTATTTACGACTGTGTCTATGTAATGCTTTTTTTGCTGGATAATACAATCCCTCCTCTGATTAAACAGATTACTCGTCATAATTATAAGGTCAAAAAGTCTATTAGTCAAAGTAGAATGAAATTCTACAATAAAATAATATCGCCGCAGTTAATAATTAGACTAAATTAACTGCCAAAAATTTAATTCGTGACATGAATGAACGAAAGTTATGTATTTAAAATATTTCTTGGCCACTGTAACAAGTTTCTTGATGATTTATTTCCTATAATTAATTTTATTCATATTGATTACGTATCAGCTAGAATACCTTATTTATCCTCATTCCCATGGAGTTATAATCGATTAAGCTCGTACTTTAGTATAAGTGGACTGATTAAATAAGACACGAGAAAGTCTTAGAAAGTATGTTCTTAGAGATGAGTCAAGTTGTGAGGTATATTCAAACATACTAGTACAGTAAAGGAGATGCAACGACAGACCGTAGATAATAAGTAATTGCGGATGTAGAAGCATAAAAGAGAAGAGGACAGACAGAAAGCTGCATCAAACAATGATGATGACAATAAAAAGATTGTAATATAGTTTACAATGTACTTCTTCTTAAAAGACCTCTTAATAAAGCATATTATCATAATTATCTCATTACTGCCCAGGGTTTCGTGTTCATAATCGTTTCTTAAACATGTTATTTTAATCTCGTAGACCCAACTACTTATTTATCTCATATTGTGATATAAAGCATAACTTACCAATTTATTTTAACAATTACACTAATATTAAATAGAGTCTTCTCGGGCTCCTAACCGAGTAAGCAATTGTATTTGCGACGTTTCGATGACGTTCACTGTCATCGTTTTCTAGCACTTTAACACGATTGCTAAAAGACAACGGCAGTGAACGTCATCGAAACGTCGCAAATACAATTGTTTGCTCGGTTAGAAGCCCGAGAAGATTTGATTTATTCTCTTCACCGAGAAAGACTACATTCTTTATATACTAATATAGTTACTCTACTCTACGCTCTGTTAATTAATTTACTTCAAATTTTCAAGATTGCATGTATCTATGATTTAATATTCCGAATATTCATTTTTAAATCGAATTATCCATATTATATACTAAACTGAAAAATACAGAATTCTTAAAGCGGACAATTCTTCCTGTGTTCCTATGCAGATCACGGATGGAACAGAATCATCCTCCAATCCCAACAATCAGAAAACTGCAAATTTGATTTCCACTCGCAGAAAGCGCATCCGTCGCCTGCGTACTACATAACACACGAGTGCAGATATTTTATCAAAATTCGGGGCCTCTACATTCACTATCAATTATGTCGATAGTCTTCTATACTTAATTCATACTTTGGTTTCGTTCATTAAATCAAATAGTTCGTTTCTATTTCATTACACAATTCTTCTAGCGAACAACATATGTATCAGTGTATTTGCAAAAAAATCATTAAGAATCCATAAATGAGAATACCCAAATTAAAATTTATAAATAAGGAAGAAAGCAAATATAATACATAAATGTGATAAGTCACACATAAATAAAAAAAATATAAGTTTATAAATAAAATGGTAGGCAATACGTTAAATGAGAAAATCTAAAGCGTAAATGAATATTTACATAAATTTAAGACATAATGAGACAGTTTTACTTATACAATTGAACAAAGGTGAGTTATTTTTGTCTTAGTTCTGAAATTTCATTTCTTTGATTAAAAATATTTACCCAACCTCAGTCATATTTATTCCGAGTTGGTAATTTTTTCTGGTAAGGATGGATGTTTATTGTTAGTATAAACATAGTAATTATTTCAAATAAAAGTAATTTTTTTATTGTTTAACTTTAAAAATATCAACAATTGAAAGCAAACAAATTACTCATAAACATATTTTATTAGTTAGTGATTTTCGCCGATTCCGTTCCATGTCTTTTAATTCTCGTGCCTGAACAATTCCGTCCCACCCTCTCTCTGTCTTCATTCCTCTCCCCCACACTAACACTGAAATTAGTTGAGATTTTCCTTTCCAGACCAGATTCTCTGTCAAGCTTTTTCCCAAAATTTACTTTAAGAAGTTCGCTGAGTCTTGCCCTTTGTTCTTGTTTCTCTCTTCTTTCATTTTAAGCCAACTTCATTAACATTTTTATAACCGTAACCTTAATGTTAATGTAAGTTTACAGTTTATATTTTCTTTACGCGTTTCCTTAATTCAATTCGTTTTCATAAATATACCAACAAGCTTGCTCTTATTCAATTGAAGGGAAAATAAGTTAAAAGTACTTCACAGTCCCCTTCGTTAAAATATTTTTACCCATATGAGACGTTTTAAGGTTTAAAAATGGTTTGCCTATCGCAAACTTACACACTCTTATGGTCAAATTAGATAACTTATGCATGTCTTACTGTAAGGAAAGGCGTAAATAATAATTAAATGAATAAATTAAAGGGGCAGTTTAGTGTTGGAATAATGGTAATTATAGCAACAAATAGCTATCCTCATCATGTAAACTTTTTCTAAAAGTTTCGTACTAAATTTTCACTTGGTCGTACTCCACACTCGTTTCTTACGAGAACGATTTCAATACTACATATTTTATTAGACTAATATAGTAAAACCTTTTTTTACAGTATGGGACCAGAATATATAGTCTGTTTGAAATTAGAAGATGAATGGCGGGCAGTTGCTGCCAGGGATGTGATCTTAAATCAACCAATCACAACGCTTGAAATAAAGCAGCGTTGCCGAACAATAGCGGCGTTATTCTACTGTTTTCTGGAAACTGTCTGGACACGCCAGGAGACTTCTAATTTTAAACGTACTATATAAAATATATTATTGTACCTACACCTTAATATCTATCTATCTATATATATACTCCATATAGAAGCATCTAGGACCTCTAGTTCATCATTGGTATTCATCTCCACGCTCCATCTCATGGCTTCTGGTTCGTTGCTTTCTGTCCAATAATTCGCACCGTTGCTCCGTCATCAATCACTGAGCTCTACACTTGTTGGGCGGAATACTATTAGCATTTCTGAATCCATATCACAAAGCGTAAAGTTAATCCGGTACAAATTATATATTGTAACTACAATCACCGGATTCATGAAGTGTTGCGTTACAAATGTCAAAAATTTGAAGCCTTAACATAATAATTATTACATTTGTTATTAGTTAAAACGAATTACTTTCGTCAATATATTTTTAGGTGATTTGTAGCACAGTCATGGGACGTAGATGAGAATAAAGCAACGCCTTTGAATCTCGTACTATCGAATAAATTCAATTGATAACCTGTTGGTGTTCCTGCTGACAATATTCTTACAAGTAATTAAACATTAAGCTAATATATATTTCTACAGAATATTCAGTTCTTAGAGATCGTCGAGAGCGGTTTTGATTTTGCATCGTATCTGTAAGCTTTTATCCCAAAATATATTCTGAATAAGTGTTTTTTAACTTTCCAAAAGTATCCAGCGGAGGAGAGAAGAGTAACTGCTTGCGAAACACATTTGAAAAACCAGAAAAGACAAATTACGTTCAAAAGAAAACTGGGAAAACTTTTTGTGTATCAAGGAAGAGTATTTTATAACCGATCGCTTGTTGACGGTAAATCGAAGTTTGATATCGAATGTAATTACGTATGTGAAGTTTTGGGAACAGATCATGGCGATTCCTACCCAGTTGGCAGAGTTTTCATTATTTTATAAGATGGTGACGTATTAAATGTTAAGGTCATAAACACCATTTACACGATGAGCAACACTTTTAGCTAAGAAAATGAGTTACTATTGCCTTCGGTTGTAGCGGAATGTTCGGTATAGATTGTACTAATTGCAATACCTCTCAGCGTGGGAGTTTGCAGAGCTTAATCGCCAATCTATTATACGCAGATTCCGACTGTCTCCGAGTTATCCGCCCACACCAGCCAAGTCATTGGTCCTCTACAGCGGCGTAGTACAGTCGGAATTCATTATTGGATATTCCATTAAGGAGGCTATAGTAAACAGGCTACGACATCTGTACTACGGCTTCCTAGCCATAAGTTAATAATAAGCAATTAAAGGTAGTACTTAAGAAAAATATTAGAATAACGCTGCTTCTACTGGCTGTTGTAATATTTATTAATATTAGATTTCATTGGAAGAGCTCCAAATATATCGTGGAGCCGTTCGGTAATACGGAAAATTAGGTAACAACGAAAACCTGATGCCAGACCATGGTACAGAATAAATGAAGCTCATAACAAACTTCATTATAGAAGTGAGACGCCTGCGAGATAAACGGTGCAATGTCCTGACATTAAATTATATAATTATTTATTAGAAAAATGCCTTTATATGGAAATACCAATTTTTAGGTACTCATTTCCAATCACAATAAAATGTTTATTAACAAGGCAAGACATCCGGTTATGCTTATCGATTTTCTTTTTGCCACAGGATTTTTTTACTCCTCATTTTAGAAAACAGTATCTACACTTCTAAATTTGAACTGCAATAAATGTGAGAATATAAATAAATTACCGATGTCAATCCCGTATACGAGTATGCGAAATTATTTAATTGTGATGTAAAATGTACTTATTATTACAATTACTTACTTTAAAAAAATATATGACAATTAGGTGACGGAGTAATTGGAGACGGAGATGATTAACTTGATGATTAACGAAAAATTATTTTTCGTTTCCGAAGTAGAATGAACGTTAAACACATTGACCCTGTATTATTATTAAAATTTATTAAAATTTCATATTTTAATACATACCGTAATCTTCTATAACATAAAATTTGCTGTATGTGCGTATGTATGCATTTGTGTAGTGTGTATGTTCCACGTACAAAGTTACACCCGAGGAGAAAATTTCACCAAATTTCGTACACGTGTTCTTTGCGACAGGGAAATAAACACTGTGGGGGCGAGACACGCCTACCATCCCCAGGAGTGGGGAGGAACACGATAAAACGGCTGATATTAGAGTCTCATAAATATTTTTCTCGGCCAAAGAGAAGATTGACAGTGTTTCTACCGATCTTATCTTTGTATATCTTTCAACCCCTTACAGCATGGAAAAGTAACACCCATAGGGGTGTGGGTGGAGGAGCGTTACAGGAATATAACGCGAATACAACCGAAATTGGAGTCAAATCCAAGGTTATGGATGTCGCTGAGTTTATTTATGACATTTAACGCGGGGTTGCCCGTGGGTGAAAATTTTAAAACATGTCAATCAGTCTATATTTGCGTGGAATCAATGACATTGATAGTATTTCTACCGATGATGTTTTTATATAATTTCAACCCCTTACAGCATGGGAAAGGGATTGGGGTTCCGTAGGGCGTTACATAAAAATAACGCAAAATTGGAGGCAAATCGGGAGTTATAGATATTTGACAACGCGGGCAACGCCGGCAACCCGGCTAGTATGTAATATATTCCACGTTGATTTGGTCATCTACGCCACGAATATTTGCATACACTTTCTGGTGCACAATTTTCAAAGAACTATTAATGAACAAACTGATAGTGTTGAAGCAAAGCTTCAACTTTGAGCTTCGATTTTATTCGTTTTCGCGGACCGCACTCTCAGTACGAAGGAATCACTTTTTCTTAATTACATTAATTTTCTGTTTAGATAAAAATGTGAGAAGAACTTCCTAATGCATTAATATTTGCGTTTTTTGATTCCGTATACAGATCTAAGCTGTAATATAAATACTATTTAGAATTTAATTTATTGCAAAACAGGAAACGCCGTTCAATTAGTACTTTACTACTGTTGATAATGATATGTTTAATCTTCTCTTTTTCTTCCATACTAATGATGCGTTGTCGTTCTAAATCTCGTTTAGAGTTAGATATTTTATGCTGCATTTTGAAATTCTTAATAAAACTTTAATCTTGATACAAAACTGATCTGAACGAACATTAAAACGATTATTATTTATTCGTGTTTCTTTATTATCGTTGACTACGTATAGTCCGAATCGCATTTAAATTGAGATTAAAATATTACTAATACAATATAAATAAATTTTGAATGAGTTTAATTCTACAATTAAGTATACACTTGGTGGCAATTAATATATTATAAATTAAAATGTAGTCTACTAACTGAAATAAAAATAATACTTCCCTTGTTTTTATATTATGTCCAGATTGTTATTAAAATAATTCGTAGTCAGAGTGTGTGACTCAAAAACTGCTTCAGACAGACTGTTTCAGGCTTCGATTGCATTATTAACATAAGAGTGTTCCCTAGACCAGATTTCTGCGCCCTAGATTTTATTTTGAAACAGTCGTCCCCTCTGCCATAGTATGCAGGACTTTCTAATCGACAGTTAACGTCGCCCCAACAATTCGGTGTAATTAATAATGCCGTTCAGGTTTAACAACGTCCACTTAGCTGTACACGCGGACACAGAAACAGAAGGTACGTAATGTTAAAAATTTATGAGATTCCCAGGAAACGTCTGATAAGGAAGTGATTTGGATCAGGGCTTGTTTTCAACGGAGCAGATCGCCTTAACTTACTTTAAACTCGAGAACTTTGAGCCGCTATTTATTATTGAGAAGGTTTCCCCCGCCACGTAACGCAATTCTTTATACGAAGTTAGAGCGTTCGCCGTCTACTCGTTATCCTGCACAGTCCTCGTCGTGGTGACGTCACGTCTCGGGCGAAAACAATCCTGGGGATGCAGCTGGTGTAGTTCCTTCTGTAGTGGGTGGTCTTAACGAACAAAACGACAACAGCCATCCTGCATGATTTCGAAAAGTATCGAACGCAGAAATGAGACGGAAATGTTTAAATAGAAATAACACCTTAATGTACAGAAGCAGAAAAGAAAACAAGGGTTTACGGCAATTCTCCATGGATTTTTAAAAAACATATAATTCGTGGGAAAGAGAATTAAATTCTCTACAACCTCTTTTCATGAGAAACTAGTGAACGACCGACAATTTTGGAGACATCAGCAGTAGAAATATGACAAACTGCATTTGTTTTTAAAAGGAATAAAAATATCCATCTTTTGAAGAACGACTTCTACCACTTCATTCGACTACAATTAAGCATACAAATCGACTCAGAATTTTATGCTCCCATATTTATAACGGAGAATTGTTTTCAATAGAATGTTTTAGCTATTAGCGAAAAACTGAAAAGTGGTTGAAAATTGCCTGGTATTTAGGCCACAGAGACACTTCGAATATGAAAACTTGGTTTTTCAGTACTTGCCATAACATCTACAAGTGTGGTAAAAAATATAAAATGGCCGACATTTTTGGCAAGATGTATATAGCGACACGGATATGGTCTGAGAAACACGACAGAAATAAGGAGAAATGCTATTAATTAGTAATGTGAAAAGCAACCAAACAGAAGTTGCTGACGTAATTGATATGTGGCAATAGCAATGGCAATGAATAAAAATTTATAGGAAATGTTAAGAATTGAAGGAAAATAAATAAGGATTTAATAAAAAATTAAAGAATTGAAACATGGGATATAATATGATATTAGACGAGAAAAATATTGGATTGAATGAGAACTAAGACCTAAAAATTGAAAAATATCAACAATAGATGCAAAAAAATTGGAAACAAGACGAGATGTTTATGGAATTTAAAACCTTCAAAAAAGATAGGTTTGATAATGATTTTAATAAATCAGAGATATTAAAAGAGATGTATTGAGATTGTAGCAGTATATTCCTGAAATTTCAGATTCTTCTTGGAAATGTTTCAATATGTAAATTATATTATGGTAAACTGTTTGGGACCATAGAAAGAGAATTACTACAATAAATCGAGTTTGTAATTTGTTTAATTTGTTCCTGATTTATTAAAAGCTGATGTCGATATTTTATTAACAAGTTTATTATGTTTCCATTTTAATAATTGTTTGAACTGTATAAGGATGAAAGGGTTTACATAACAGTTCTGACAGCGCTTATGAAATATTAACAAATGAAGGGTTGTTTAAATTCGTCGAGGTAGTAATTTTATATTAATATTTATATTTCTGCGTTTTAATTGAAAAGAGAAACAAATAGTTTGACCATTCAACCTCCATGATTATTTAATAGTCAAAATATTGTTTGGAGCTTAGTTAATGATTCAAAACGCCAAAAGTTGTAAATTTTATTTGTATTCAGTTGTGGCCGTAAAATATCTTTTTCATAGAAATAATGTTTACCAGGCGACGAATTATCGATAGTGCCTTGTATAAAATTAATTTCGTTGGACAGCAATGGAGAAACACGATTTGACTGATAAAGTCGTTAAGTTGGACTAAATATAAGTATTAAATACTTGGTTGATTTTTTGCTAACTTTCATGGAGATTGGAGATGCAGTTATAGCTTATATATCAACTAAATAATATGTCCTGACGACGGTAATCGTAAATATACTTTAATGTATTGAATTTTCGTGCAAACAATGAAAGTAAAATTGTTACCTATCTGCCGTGTTTTCAGTTATTTGGGATTTAGGGAGCCTAATTTTCAGACGGTCAGCCTGGACTAAGATGAGCTAAATATTTTCCACTCCTCCTTTTCTCCACCATACAAAATTTTGTTGTTCTCTAAGAATCTGGACTTGATTCCCACACCTATGGTTAGTCTTTTCATTTTTATTTTACTTTCCCATAACATGTTTGTTTGATATAACTAACATGCCGCAATCATAAACACTTCTACGCCTGTTTTATACCACACCCCTCAAGGATCCCCTTCTGCATCCCCCCTTCCTATGCTATTAAAGGGGAGTTGCCCAACGTGGATTACCCTCATGTAGCCTATTGCACTAAAAAAAAAAAAAGTTCCCACATGCCGAGGCACCTCGGTCTGTTTTGAGAGGTGTATGTTCCGGGGTCGCAGACCTTGGGCATACGGTAAGAGTTTTCCGCTATTTCTATTGGAATAGTCGGCCAGCTGCCTCCTAAATTGGTCAAGGCACGGTGAGGGGAAAGCTGTGACCCCCAAGCTAACCCTTCTCCCGCCATCGGAAGGGCGTGGGACAAGTACCAAATGCCCAACCTACTTGATGCAGGTTTTTCTAGGGTTTTTCCTGCATCACTTTTAGGCGAATTGCCGGGTAGGATCCTTAAACCTTAGCCCGGGGGCCCTAGTTAACCCTTGGCAATTTTGCTCTACCTTTCCGCATCCCCCCTATAAAATGCCTTTCCTATGCTATAAGAAGGGAGTTACCCCTATGCGAATTACCCTATACATAGTCTGTTTACACCTTCTTCTTCTTCATGTCGATGTCATGAAGTTTCCGAAAGATTCCCTCACCTTCCAATCAAATAATGTTTTAAAATAATATTTGGGACAAATTAATTTATTAACACAAGTTAAACTAATACTGAAGAGATTTAAACCATTTCATGTTATTACAACTGTTCACATGAATGTTTTTCTACTGTGCTGAATCTATTTTTTTACGTCGTACACAGAGATATACAACAGTTTCCTCTGCTACGTTTGTGGGACGCTGTAAATTAAAGACAACAACAACACAAAGAAATGAAAGGACGTGTTTATCGTCCACTGTGACGCATACTCGAAATAATTAATATTTTTGAGTCCGGTAAACAAACGAAAATTTCACTTTGTATACAAATTTGCTTTACATAAACGATTGTCCGGTAAATATGCAAACATTTTTATTATCTCTGTTACATAGATGTGAAGCAAATAAACGATAAGAATTCTATACCAATATAAATTATTGCAAGTACCAATGTATCCCACGTTGTATTAAAGTTGGCCTTTAGAGTACAATCACTCCATTAAAATACGGTAGAGCATGATAACTTAATCTCAGATTGGTACGGTTTGATTTCACTGCGTTTTAACTCATGTGTTTATTTTCCATATTTGTTATCTGTTTTACAAGAATTCTTCAAGGGTTGATGCAGCAGGGACTCGTTAATCGGCAGGAACAACTCAATTTCAAGTACTTTCATGTGTAGCTCAAGGTAGGGTCGGAAAGGGAATGACGTTACATTGTACGTCATTCGCGCCCCGTCCAATGGACAACATACAGTATAATTCCCCTCAATGTTCACAAATAATCAAATTAAAATCTCATTAAAAATCATGGCAAAGCACATATTAGGATAAAATATTAAATAATTTCGTCAAACAATTAAGGATCATAAGAAAAATCAAATCAAATCGCTACAATATAATTAAACAATTCAGGTTACGTAAGGTTCCACAATATGTGTATGAACCACAATATTAACTCTCAATAACTTTAATATGTATGAATAACAAAGATAGCCGATTCAGACAAAAAAGTGATAATATAAATACAACACAACGTTTCTGGGTTCCTTGTGCCATTCGTCAGGTGCGAAGAAGAACCTAGAGCGACACAACTGCACTTGTTAGTTGGAAAAACTCAAAGTTAATTTTCTTCTTCTTCTTTGGCACTACAGCCCGGGAGGGGGGCGGGGCGTCGGCCTCCTTCAAGAACTTCCCGCCAGTGATCTCTATTACGGGCGACTTTCCTCCAATTTCTGCATCCAATTCTTGGATCGTCGATCTCCTGTTGCCAACGTAGCTTGGTCGTTTTCCTCCTGGTGCTGTAAGGGGTCATTATTATTCAATCTTGCAACATGTCCAGCCCACCTGAGTCTACTTAACTTAATGAATTTTATAATGTCAACCTCTTTAAACAACTGGTCGAGTTCATCGTTAGTTCCTTCTTGTTGAAATATGGCACCATAGGTTTTTCGCAAAATCTTGAGTTCAAAACGACGAATTTTAACTTCATCCACTTTTGATAGAGCCCAGGATTCTGCCCCATATGTTAGCACTGGTCTTGTAAAGGGCAATTTTATTGCTTCTAGACAAGAGTTTGGATCTCATATGTTTTATAAGCCCATAGTAACACTTATTAGCTAGTGTCATGCGGGCGTTTATTACCTGGTTCCGGTCTTTGTTTCTATTTACAATGCAGCCCAAGTACTTGAATCTGTCGACTCTTCTAAATAGATATTCTCCAACAGACAATATTTCCGAAGTATTCTGAGCTCTTCCGGAGAACATATAGCCTGTTTTCTCTTGATTTATTGATAAGTCAATCGCTTTACTGCTGCTTCAAAACTTAGAAATGATTCTTTCAAGTCTTGTAAAAGATAGTTCCTCTTGTCTCTCATCCCCTTCTCAAGAGCGATGTTAAAGAGGGGACATGAGAGGGCATCACCTTGCTTTAGTTCGTTCTTTAGTTCGTTGTGATAGGTGTGACTGGACTCGTACTATGCACTGCACTTCCGCCAATGTAAGCTTCACCAGGTTTATTAGCTTCATCGGAATTGCAAATTCTTGCATTGCTGCGTAAGGATCTTGCCGGTTTATACTACCATAAGCAGCTTTGAAATCTATAAACAAGTGATGGATTCCCACTTGGTGTTCATTAGTTTTCACAAGTATTTTTTAATGGAAAGATACGATTTATTGTTGATTTTCCAGAACGAAATCCTGCTTGATAGCTACCCAAATTTTTTTTCTTTATATTCCTGAAGTCGGGAGTATAAGAATTTTGAAAATACTTTATAGGACACATTCAGAAAAGACATACCTCTATAGTTTCCACATTCCAATAACTCTTCTTTCTTGTGGATCCAAAGTTGATTCTAACTTTAATATATCCTTGATGGAAGTTTAAATTAAATCTTACGTCAAGTTCATGTATATAATATGTCAAAATTTTAGACCACCACTTCTTTATAGTTTAGTCTCCGCGACAGAAACCCGTGACTAGCGTTTCGCCATCTTCCTCCTCCAAAGTTTCGATTCATCTCAATAATACTAGTAATAAAAATCTTCTTCTCAAACAACAGACTTCGTAGAGTTTAATATCATTATATCATAATATTTATTCAATAAACAATATGTAATTGAAATTACTCTATCTTTTGTTTTGAAACTTGTATGGTGCGCTTTTCGCATTTAACTTGAACATCAAGTATTTTATTAAGTTTATTCTAAATTTCTGCCGGAAACATGGAAACGTGACTTGCCGGTGCCGAGTAGCCGACAGAGGATAATTGCGGGGGACGGGATTAGGGAAATCCGCAGGTCCCGCAAACAAGGCCGTGGTCGGTCAAGAATGGGTAGACGGCCGGGATGGTATGGTCCTAAATTAGAATAACGTATGGGTCACGTGTAGATGAGGACCAATCAGTACATAGTGATTTTTGTGGTCCGAGAGGGACATCTCTCGAGACGGTGAATCAGTCTAGGACCATCAGCGGAGAGAGTCGGTGACCACCAGTAGACAGTCGGTGACCATCAGCGGAGGAGAGTGAGTCTCCAGCGACGATAGTGGAATTGTCCAATTTGGGTTGTGCACGTGGTGTCTCGGCCGTCTGCTGCTGCAGCCACGGGCACCAGCGATAGTCGACCGCTCTCCGAGCTGCAGAATTGTAAGCCAGTGTCTATGTTTCCGGGTAGCGCGTCGGTTTGCTACAAATAAACCACGGTTAAGCTTGGGAAAGGTGGTATATGCATCCCTGGCTAGGCTGGCAATCTTTCTTTATTGATAATGTATGGGCAGATATTTCGGCTTTGTTTATAATAAATTCTTGTTTTTTTATTAATTAAATAATTCATTTCACACTTACCTGCGCCCAACAAATCTTGTAATATTAAAATTTACCGTTTAAATCCAAATTTTTAAGAAAGCCCACCACACTTGTTTATAATAAATAATAAATGAACATTTATTATGAGCAATCAAACAATTACAAAAAATTCAATATCCGCTTGCACTTATTTCTCGTGCAAAAAAAATACCAACACTATTTACAATGCGCGAGTCAAAGAAATGTCATTTCTACAAATAAGACTTGTAGCGCGCACTTCGCATTTAAACACATTTAAAAACAACATTTTACGCGTCGCCTATTTTGATAAAAAAAACTCATTTGTCAGAAATTTATTCCGAACTGTCCCGTTGTTATTTTTAGAACGTCAAAATTCACTGACACATAAAATAATAAAGAAATTGTGTAAATACTTCCATGACTTGAATTTCGAAATAATTTTTTTTTTCGCAGTTTCCAAATACAACTGCCATATTTTGTGTTTCGATCTACTCCGTCTGCAGATAATACTTAATAACATAAACATATGTTTCCTACGTAGGATGCTAAAACGTATCAAATCATGAAAAGATCCTCTTTTTTCGGAACTTATTTTGGAAAATGAGTAAACATTAAGGCAGATTCGTCGTATATCGGTTGCAGAAAAACGTCAGGGAAGCTTATAATTTTCAATGAGCTATTTACCTAAAGTCTTTAGTGGAGCGTGTACGTGGCGCTTACAAAGCAATTAAATTACAGTTCATATTAATGGCACAAGGGAGGCAGTGTGTGGGTGGTATGCCTCGGGTCCATTAAGGGCGGGATTGTTTCTTCTTCTATTTATTCAGGACTCGCTTTAACGAGCCACCGGCTCAATATCCTGAAGAATAAATAATGCGTGTCATATGCCCTGCGCTAGCGAAGTGGAAAAAAAGGTTTCGATAATAGCTCAATCAGGGTTGGTCAAGTGTTTTACTTCTAGAAACACGGAGCTTAAAATGTCAGTCCCCGGATAATGAACGATATAAATGCACGCTGTTTTATTGGCGTCTCCTCAGTGAAGCCACTGAAAACTTTATTTCGAGCGGTGAACTACCATATCGCCTTGAAGTATTCATCCGTTCTAATATTTAAACTTGCTGCAGTAATAACAAACATTTTAACGTTCTATGAAAGTTGTTAAGTGTTTTGAAAATAATATATAATATATTGTAATAAACAAATATTTAACGATTAATTAATTTTGCCCCACGTTGTGGTGGAAGACATTTATGTAATAATCAAAATGAAAAGGGATTTAATTAAATTAAAAGAATGATCAAAATGAACAAACAAAATAATTTATTATCAACTCGTGGTTTCCAAAAATTACAATCAAAATTTAATATGTCTTCTCTCAGGGCCTTCACTGGGTTTGATAATTAACAGAGTAAATGATTTAATCATCTGATTAACAATTCAGTTTAAAATTTACCTAAAAAAACAATAAGTTGATAACTGACAGAAAACTAAATGAAAAGCGAATGAAATGAAAGATGAACGAAATCTGACTTTTCCCTTTTAGTTATCGTTCACAAAAGTATTATCAAAGTTTTGTTATTCACATATTGTTCGACTGGTACCAGCATTCTTTTGTTGCTTCAAAAGTACACTATATTGCAAATTTTATTACACTGATTCTAATTTTTTTTCACAGATTCTACCCATATGAAGTCGAAATGCAATTACTCGGCTCCCAGGAAAATCGGATGATCCTCTCCTAATTGGTTAGTTATCGGATGTCGTTTTCCCTCAACGCGAAATTGTTCAAGTTCTTTATAATGAAGCAACCCTTGCTTCACCGTTGGCTAGTTGTTAGTACATCTCTCCGTCCAACTATCTGCTTGCATACAGGAACTCACGATTTGCAGATTTTAGTCTTTTACAGATTTATTTATCAATTTGGATTGAACTGCTAAGTATCTCGGTGAAGATTTGTTTTTAATGTCTCTCCTCTCGTGGCTGATCGTAGACGTCGACCTTTCTCTTTCTGCAAACTAACTATACTTTTGCGCGCGTAATCGCCATTCCGACTCCTCAACAAAGAAAAAGAACTCGCCGCTCTTTGTTGCTTTCCTCGCTCATGCCGCTTACAATTCATTTATTCGCTAACAATTTAAATTATTTAAAAACAATTAATGGCTTAATTAATTGGCATTACAATATATTGTAGTAATTAACTTTTAAACAATTTAACACCAAGGCCTCACGCTGTGCTTCCAATTTTCTAGTATTTACTTTAAAATAGTTTTTAATTTGATTTTCTTCACGTTAAGGCGTCAATTTGTAATAATTAAAATGATCGGATGTTTTAATAAAAAATCAAGATTTAAAATATACAAACAAATTAATTTATTAAAGCAAATGATTTAAATCACATTACATATTAATTCTCTACAATAATACGACGGCTATTCCTCAGGGCCATTCACCGGACCTTCAATAAAGAATACTTATTAAACAATCAAATTCACAAAGCTATCAATGCATTAATTCAAACAATCAATAGAATATTACAATACAGAATATGAGATATGAAATTTTAAAATCTGAAATCGGACGATAATATCATTTACTTGCGGGTTTACAAATAGTAAATTGTGCAGTTTTACCTTAATGTTCTCTGGTACCAAGGAAATTGGCTTGTTCACACACACACAATTATTCACACTTCATAGACAGGCCATTATACACTGAATATATACTTTCTGCTTGTTCAAATAACTCACAATTCTTGCTTCGCTGTTCCTTATAATAAAATCTTAATAACACACTCCAAATTTTGTTATCTGCTGGATGAAATAACCGGGGGCTCCCAATAATTGAAGAAAAATATATAGCTCATTAATGTAAGCTAGACTCCGAACTATAATAGTTGGTGTTGGATCGTCGTAATTATTTGCTCACCGACTGTAACATGTAGACCGTTTTTGAATATTTGACCTGTTAAATTACATACAGCCAGACACTTTCTGATTTTCTATCCTTTCTCGACCGAAACTACCATGCACTCTGGAGCACTGAGCGTCTAGCGAACGAACTTCTACAATCACAGGAAGCATGCATTATTGCCACATATTCTTGTATATAACTTGTGTGTTGTGAGCTTGTACTCGGAAACAAAATCATATTAAAGTGGTTTATGATTAACTTTGGATTCACGTTAATTACTATTTCTTTTGAAGTCGTGAGAACTGTAAATCACAAAACAATTGTAGAGCGAAGTAAAGAATAATATTGAAAACTAAAATGACGGAAAATGGGATTTCAATTAAAACAAACAGGATAAAATTCAACCCAAAATAAAAAAAAACTGTTATTGCAACAAAGGGAGCATAATTTGTAACTACTGTGAAAATAGACCAAGGAAACACTGTATATAGTAAAGTAAAAAAATGTCTGTTGCTATAATTTATGTAATTTAAATTATATGTTCTGAATAACGTCTACGTATTTTGATAATGTATTGTCAGAGATGCTCAGATGAAATAATAATAAATATCGGCGAGCTTCCACTTGAAGAAGTAATTGAGGCTAAACGTTTTACTGGGAGTAGACGTTGAACATGGCAAGACAGGGTTTGGTTAAGACAGCAATTACAGTGCTCAAATGAATTAATTTGTCTCGGTATTTATATGGTCTGTGACTTGAAGAGGATATTTCATATCACTGGATCCCTCTTGATTATTTGTGTATTGTTTGAGTTTGTTTGACAATAGGTCAAAATGAATAATGTTTGCCGCGAAGAAGAGTCATTGTTGAGACACATTCGTTGAGTGAAGAGTGAACAGACTGGTTTCTGACTTCGCCGCGAGAGGTGTTAATTATTTCGCTTGGAATCACTTGCTTGGGCATACGGTAAGAGTTTTCCGTTATTCCTATTGGAATAGTCGGCCATCAGCCTCCTAAACTGGTCAAGGCAAGGTGAGGGGAAAGCTGCGACCCCACAGAAAACTCCTCTCCCGCTATCGAAAGGGTGTGGGACAAGTACCCAATGCCCGACCTACCTGATGCAGGATTTCTAGGGTTTGTCCTGCATTAGTTTTAGGCGATTGCCGGGTAGGTTCCTTAAATTATAGCCCGGGGGCCCTAGTTAACCCTTGGCTACCTTCCTCTACCGTTCCGAATCTCCCCTTTCACTCCCTTTCCTATTCTATAAGAGTGGAGTTGCCACTA
Organism: Zhengitettix transpicula; assembly: GCA_037074705.1. Taxonomy (NCBI): domain Eukaryota; kingdom Metazoa; phylum Arthropoda; class Insecta; order Orthoptera; family Tetrigidae; genus Zhengitettix; species Zhengitettix transpicula. The sequence goes on along the minus strand of CM073593.1, from coordinate 30,267,609 downwards.
TGTGAATTACCCTATACATAACCTGTCTACACTTTCTTCTTCTTAGTCACTATTTGAGATAAGGGAAGCCTATGAAAAAGCATTCTCTCGCAGGTGAACCTTTACAAAGAGAGAGCTCTGGAGGAGGCTACCTTTAGGTGCTTTTTCCTCTCTCTGGTTTTTTGAACTAAGGTTCCTACAAACCGAGGCACCTAGGCCATTTTTATGAGGTGTATGTTTCGGGGCCGAAGACCTTGGGCATACGGTAAGAGTTGTCTACTATTCCAAATGGAACAGTCGGCCAGCTGCCTCATTAACTGGTCGAGGCACGGAAACGTAAATGCTGCGTCCCTACAACAAACCCCTCTCCCGCCATCGGAAGGGCGTGGGCCAATAACCACTGCCCGATCTACCTGATGAAGGTTTTCTAGGGTTTGTCTTGCATCACTTTTAGACGAATGCCGGATAGGATCTTTAAACAACATCCCGGGGGCCCTAGTTAACCCTTGGAATTCCCCCTTTTAAATCCCTTCCTATGCTATTAAAGAGGAATTGCCACCACGAGGATTACCCTCACGTAGCCTGTAACTCTAAATAAAAAGTCACGATTTGGAGACCACTCACTGCAAAACATATCTTATTTCTCAATAAATAAATAGTGTACACAAAATATAATTATTTTGTTAATTTTTATTAATTTTACCTGGTGACCTTTAAATTGTTAAATCGGGAGAAATTACGAAACCCAAACTGGAGCAAATGTAGTATATGGATACAGGAAGGTGTAGCTATATATTTTTATTTCAAAATCATCTTTAAAAGTATATTGGCATAACTAATTGTAGAACCACCAATTTCAGAAGCATGTCTTGCTCATACAATCAATTAGAAATTTGAATTAAATTATTTATATAATATAAAAATGTATGTAATTTCATTGATAGAGCGGCCATGACCCTACTAAAACTCAAGTTAAAGTATGTGCGTTGTGGGTCCAATCTGGTAGACAAACAACCATTGCGAAGAACGACTTGATTCAGTGCATTCATGACTTTGAGCACATCGTAGTAGATCCGAGTTCCTCCTGATACAAACTTAGAATAGCATGTACTGAATTTCAGGTCTACATTTAGGTAATCTGTGATTGTTTTATTAGTTGGTCTTTTCCATATAACCACAGAGACGTACTTCCGTAAACTCGAGCCTGATGAATTCCTACTTATACAGGGTTTTTTTTCTATATGCTGTGTACAGTCTCCATATCGACGACCTTTTGAGTTTTGGTCAAAAAAGGCGAGTCGCGGTCCTCAGTATCCACTGGTTCGTGAGTTTTATTTGAAACATTCTGTGTTATTAATATTCTGTAGTAGTAGTAGTATATACTTTCGTTCCTTTAGGTACATAGGGCATCTGTGAAACATTTCCACCTAACTCTATTATTTGTTTGCCAACATTTTAACTTCTTTCCGGGTCTTGCCACACTCCTTCGCCTCCTCTATGATCGTCCTCTTTCAAGTATGTTTAGGTCTTCCTACTTTTCGTTCACTTTGTGGATTCCAGTCTAATGCTTTCTTCTCAACTGACCCTTCATTCTTCCTCAAGGTATGTCCTATCCATCTCCATTATCTCATTTTTATCTGTTTCTCTATTTCTGTCTCACCGCAGGCTTCCCATAATGTTTCGGGCCATCTTATACCAATTATTTTTCTTAAACAGCGATTTATAAATGTTTGTAATTTGACTTGTTACTTTCCATGTTGCGCATCCGTAGAGCAGTACTGATTTGACTTTACTATTAAATATGCGAATCTTGGTGTTCTTGGAAATATTTTTGTTCTTCCAGAGGGTGTATAGTTGGACAAACGCTCCATTTGCCTTTTTAATTCGTGTTTTGACGTCTTCTGGAGCTCCTCCACTTGTTGCTACTATGCTTCCTAGAAACGTGAACTCACTCACTTTTTCAATTTCAAGCTTATATTTTTGTGTTTGTATTTTTTGGCTTAATTTTGAGTTTATCCGCATGTCTTTGGTTAATTTTTAATCCAACTTATCTGCTTCTTTCTCGAGGCAAGATACTTTCTCAGTCATGTCTTTTAAAGTCTGTCAGAGGAGGCAGATATCATCTTCTAGCCTTCTGTATGAACCCCATCTTATACCTCGTCTTCTATAATCTATAGTTATTCTCATCACTTTGTCCAACACCACAAGAAATAGGATTGGGGATAAAATACATCCCTGTCTCAACCCACTTGTCACGCCGAAGGCTTCTGTGAGTTTCTCTTTGTGTGTCACTTGACGTTTATATTCCCTATACATTTCTTTTATTAGATTGAGAACTTTTTCTAGTACCTTCCACATAGTCAGTCTATTTAGAGAATCAAAGGCTCTTTCAAAATCTATGAATGTGGCGTACAGGGATGTATTCCATTTATTTGTCTGGAAGGTAGGTAAATTTCTGATTAAATCAGAATCTACAATATTTTTTCGCGGAAGCCACATAATCTGAATGTTACTCTTTCCAGGGATATTAAGGAAATTTTATATCCAGATCTGTATGTTGATACGAATAATAATACGCAATAGTGCAGACGGCTGACGGGATAAGCCATTTATCCCGGAACCGAGCTCAAACACCGTTCAGAAATGAAGAAGGAAGTCTTTTAATGCCAGAATGAAAGAATTCTATAAAAAAGCTGCAGCGCTGAGATAAGCAAGGCTGTAGCAAAACGCTGCAGATTGTTCATCTCTCAGTGTCGGAGCTTTACTGTGTAAATGCGGATGCGACCTATTAACTGTACCTTGTGTATCTACCAACGAGATCTCTGCGAACTGCACAGCTCACAGAAAGGAAACGAAACCCATACTGGGATCATTTTTCTTTTAACTATTTACCACAAATGAACTATATTTATAACAGACATGTCCTAACACGCACATGGATCTTCAATACTGGTTTTCTGCATATGATTTTGTTTCTTTGACAGTAACATTTTAAAATAATTTTTCTTTTCTGAAAGCGTTGGTGAGAGGTATAAAGTATTGCATAGAATGTCTAATATCACTGCACCAATCATGTATTTAATGCCTAAACTGAATAATTCTTACTCTTTCATAATTTTATTAACGTCATTTATCCAATTAAATGTAAAATACAATCACAAGACTACAGTAATGTTTACTCAGGAAGTAAATCTCAGCACGATGGAATCGAGAGTAGGTCTGTATATTTAATTCCGTCTCCAAGGTGTTTAGAGGGTGACGTCGTCTGTCGCTTCACAAGAGTTTCTTCAGCATATTCTCTTCAGCTAATCAACAATTTATTATAATTTGTTAGTCTTAATGTTAACATAATTCCCCTTCTTACATGTCTATACCCGTAGATAAAATTATTTATTAATTATGTGCGTATAGTCACGATAATATTAAAATATTATGTATAAAAATGTAGCTATAATATGTACCGATTGGAGTGTAACGTGCGCTATTGATAGAGCTTGGCCGTATTTTTTTCATGCACTTGTAATTTATTGTTCCAATTTATTTATTTAAGGATTTTTGTTACATCTTAGCTGTAATAATATCGACTCGTCTATCTTGGCATCCAAGACTTTTTTTTACTTTGCAAAGAAAAGTAAATTGGACAGACGTACAACATTTTAAAATTATCGCGTCTCCAAGATGTCGAGAAAAAACGGTCTAGCGGACAAGTCTCTTGCACCAGTAATAAAAAACAGGTTTTGGAACGTTAAGCATTTAGTCTCGAAAAGGCTGATAGACGTTCCACATTGCTCAAATCATTGTCGCACATCTATATAAGAACACTGTAAAGATTCACCGCAATGGATTATACCGTTTCCTTGAAAAAAGCGAACGGAATCGAGATTCCAAATATTCGCCATTTGATTTAATATGGCAGATTACAGTTTTATGCAAGGGTGTTTCAGAATTCCTATTACAAGCTTCTAAGGGATTTAGAGTGGATGTAGTGGATCAAGTTTTTATTAGGATCCTATGTCTTGATATCTACCATATGGATAAATTTTTTTTTTGAAGATTGAATGTCCTCCAAATCTGCCGCTTCATGATAAGCAAACAAAAAAATACGCTCGTGTATTATATTATTATATTAAGGGAGTGTGTATTGTTTCTAGTTATCAGCAAGGAAATCCCTTCTACGTGATGAATGACTTCCTCTTCAAAGTCGAGAGTGAATCGCGTCCGTGGAGCACCACAGCTTCGAAGGTATCTGTTTACCGCAGCCGTTGTTGTTTTATGACAAAGTATGTTTGTGATGGCGTGACCCTTCCGCATCCTCCATTTGAAATACCTTCCTATGTTATTAAAGGGGAGTTTCCACCACGAGGATTACCCTCATGTAGCCTGTTACCCCCAAAAGGCGAAGTGGAAAAGCATTCCTGATACCTGTGTTGTACAGATCGACCATTACGTCCAGCCTCGCCCTAAATTATCAACAGCTCAGTGTAATCTTCAAAAATGTATTCTACCATCCTGTACTGTCTCGTCGTGTACTGCTCAATGACTGAATGACAACTGATGTGAAAACCGACTCAGCAGAACGCAAATCACACGATATCAGCAGTCGCCCTCAGCCCATTTTGTTTACCTACCGTGAAGCGGCAGATTTGAAATCTATTCGGTCTTGAAACTTATTTTACATCCAAATGGTACATTTTCGGACATGGTTTCCTTATCAAAACTTTATCTATTAAGTCCCTTCTACAACCTCTACAAAATCTATAAAAGGAATTCTGAAACGCCCTGTACAGCTAAGATCGTTCTAACAGTTCTGTATAACAACATTGTTTGATCTAATCTAAATCAGTCATTCCGATATCTTGTGAAAAGCGTGACAGACAAACTGTGTCGAAGACTTAATGCATGAAATGTAAATACACGAGAAAATTATTCAATACCAATAAATTTCCAGTCAAAAATATATTTTTATTTGTGTAGATGTGCCTTAAAACTCATTATAAAGAAAAATATAAACTATACGTGTATTTAATTCCTTAAAATTCTTTTGTTTGTGAATGAACAATATTTATAACTCTTTAGCCTAAAATATAAAAATGTAATATTCATGTTGTAAATAATTATAGGTATTAGGATAACAATCGTAAAGAAAGAAGTGGATATAGGAAAGTCAGTATGATAAATAAATGAAAAATAACAAATAAGGGAAAGTAGCAGGTAGTAAGGTAATAGATGAAAACTAAATTTATGGGAACGACAATCGTTAACATGTAAAATTATAGGAGATTATCAAATAGTACTGTATTAAATATACAATGAAGAAAAATGTACAGAATAAGAACTTAATTTATGGAACTACAGTAATTAGTAATCCCCGTGATATATCAGTAGAAAGCAAAGCGAAAGTAGTTCAATATTTGGAAACCGTAAAATAAGATTAAGCCACTAAAATATGAATAGTTTGAAAAAAATATAAAAAATGAAACGTTAAAAAGTGAATTTAAAAAATACATATAACATGACGTTGAGAAACCAAAACCATACATTTTAAAGTAATAATTAAGCATTCCAACGATGTAGTAATTTTTTGTGTGCTTTAACAGTAAACGACGGGTAAAAATCCGTGCGGTGATCGAGTGTGATCCACACATTAATGTGCTGCCCACAAACAGCTAATAAGTTACGGCACCATCCGGACTATTGGGGGAAGGGGGTAATGCATTATTTTATCGGATACTGATAAATTATGTACAAAATTTTAATGCTTCTTTAGTCACAGCAATATTTATTTTTGGCACGAACTGTGTGAATAAATTAATATAATTCAATTTACGGCGATACAAACTGTTTAAAAAGTGAGTTTCCTACATAAGTATACCTGAACGTAAAACAGTAATCATCAGTGTGACTTTCCATTTGAAAATACTTAATGTTATTATACAGCTTCATACGAGGCTATGAGGCCAATAGAGCCCTATTCCACATTTTTTTAGTTAATTGAACTTTGCAGATCTTAGGATTGATCACTGAAAATAAAATTTGGAAAATTTTCAAACATAGAACGTTGACTAAATTAAAAATTTTAAAAATGTCATTAATATCTTTTTTTGTTAGTGTGTTAGCCTTAACATGTACTGTGATGTTTTGAAGAATATTCGTTTACAGATTTTCAGGACGTTACAGTACCAACTAACACCAGTTGCGTTCGTATAATTCTTTAACAATCTCGCTGTATAAGTTCTCAGCCGTTGCATTTAGATTTTCGAAACTGGAGTCCTGGATTTTTTATCTTCGCTTGTTATCTCAATTAAACCTATAAGATAATTACTACACCCTCTTCAGTGTCTTATCAACCTCTAGTTGATACATTTTAAGGACTAGTATAGAAATATTTTATCTTAATTGATATAAACCCCATTTTGGCCGAGAAAGTATGTAAAAATTTGTTTGAATTAAATATAATAATTAAATCAACTAAGAAAGAATTGATTTGTTTTCAATATACCTATCGTTTTATTATCAAACAAGGATAGATATAGCCTTTTAACTTCACCACCGGGTTTGTACCTTGTGACGTTCTTTTCGACTCATGCGTTTTTTTAATCATCTGACAAAAGCAGCAATGATTTGCAGAAACTTTGCGTGATATTTAAATTATTTTTGTCCGTTATTTGGATATATGTTTATACGTATTTAGCATACTTTCAACACGGATATTTTATAATGATCACACTAGAGTTTCAAAACGAAAGCTAAAAATCTACGCCTGAATAATTTTAAAACCATTAATCTTAGAAATGAGATCTTAATCCCATGTCATCAGTTTGGGTTCAGACAGTCACACTCGACTACTCACCAACTCATCAGAATAACAGAGACGATTGAAAGGGGATTTGAAGAGATGAAATATACTGCAGCATTCTTTCTAGATCTGGAAAGAGCCTTCGACAACATTTGGCTGGATGGACTCTTGTATAAAGTGATTGAATTAAACATTCCGGATTACATAATAAAAACTATAGAATCCTTTCTGACCGACAGGATGTTCAGAGTCAGGATCAACGCACCACTATCTAGCATCCAAACAACAAAAGCAGGAGTCCCCCAAGGGAGCCTATTGGGAGCAACCTTGTTCAAACTCTACGTGCACGACGTGCCCGCAGTGAACGACTCAACGCTAACCATGTTTGCCGACGACACCGTGATACTATCACAGAGTGCCAAAATAGAAACTAAAGTTCAACACCTTCAAAATGCAGTAAATGTAACGTGTGATTGGTATAAAAAATGGAAAATAAAAATTAACACTACTAAATGCCAAGCAAAGATGTTCACACTCAAGCGCTACACTCAACTACAGACACTCCGACTGCAAAATAGTGAAATAACATGGAATCCAAAGGACTCGGCGATAAAGTATCTAGGCGTCCACCCAGATGCAAAACTCAACTGGAAATACCACTATAACGCGTTATTTAGGATAGGCGTCTTTTAATTCATTATACTGATATTTCAGTCAGTTTGTTTAAACGCGTGATCAACCGTGTTTAGCCAACATCAGCAGTAAGTACCGTTTGGTGCCAGTCAGGCTGGGGATTGTAACTGTACCTCCATCGGGGGGTTTTCCCGTCAGCAAACAGCAGGTGCAGAGGGTCTCGCTGTTGAAATTCTCTACGTCGGAGATTGGTCCATAACAAATTAAATGGACCAATAGAGAAACAGTTGGTCTCATAGGTCGGGAGAAATGGATGCCTGGTCAGAGATTCTGACTGGAGAGGTGGCAGGAGCGGTTGCTCTCGATTTTTCATGAATTTATCAGCGAGACTCCACCAGACACACCAAATCGATGACCAGCTGCGATGGACGTCACTGTGTTGCTGAGACCCCAGTCTGGTAACCAAAATCGCATGTTTCATGGTTGCGTAGAGCACTTGTTATAAAATTCGTTTCCCGGGCCTAGTTTGCCACAACATACCTGAGATTTTCATAACTGGCTAGTCGGGGGCAAAATTTTATAATTGTACATATTTATATCTTTAATAAATTAGCTAAGTATGGAAAGGGCTGTTGTTTTCCAAAAGTTACTTCCTCCTACCGCAGGTAAGCCGTTCTAGGAATTGGACCGTAGGAGACATTCTACGGCTGGTAGCGAAAGGAGTGCGACACCACATTCATAAAAAACGAAATGAGTGCTACGCAAGAATCTCTCTGCTATACCCCAATGATCAACCGAAAATCTCATCTTCGAGTTGAATCCTCGCTCCTAATTTATAAATCGATTCTCCGTCCCATTCTTACATACGCCTGCCCAGCTGGGAGCAACGCAACTTGTAAGTTCGCTCAAGAAACTTCGAACCATGCAGAATAAAGTGCTACGTATTGCAATTAACAGCCCGTTGTTCATACGAAACAGTCAAATACACCAAGAATTAAAGGTTCCAATTATAACAAACTACATCCACAGCCTAAGCAGTAACTTTTTCAAAAATATAGTGAAGTGCAAAAGTGCAAAGAAATTAAATCTAGGACAAAAAAACACCCATAAAAGACCCAAACGAAATCTTTCACAAGACTTACACAAATAATTGCCAACCTGTAAATATCTTAACCCAATGCAATCAGCCAGAGGTATGAAATATTCACATAACCCTCTCTACAATTACTCTTAGCCATATGATTTCTTATTATATCATAGCAGTGAATTGCATTTTACTTGCAGAACCAGCTAAATAAAGTTAAAAAATGTTATCAATGGCAGTGGATCCCGTTTTTTCTATCACTAGTTTCCTATCACTATCACTCTAGTTTTATGATTGAACGTAATCTAATATTCTTCCTACATTAACAAATTTCAACTTTTGGTCCCCTAAAGTAAATACAAGGTTCTCCTATTCCCATTCCGAATATACTATTACGTTTCTGTGTGCAGAGATAGCCCAATTTTACAAAGTAAATGCAGCCTGCGTCCACCTGGCTAACCGACTGACTACGGAGTATTGGCCGAAGGGTCGACAAGGCGTGCTATTGACCCAACGGAAAGGGAGTGTTGCAGGCAAACAGCTGTCTGTAATCGGGCAACAGCTGACGTCAACGCTCTGAGGGCTCGTTACATATACCAGACCATTCCAACATGTGTTGTTAAGTGCGGGACTAGCTCTCAAGTAAGACTAGAGCATCTTCCAAGCAACAAAACTGCGGCGGCGCTGATGATAAAACACAAGGTCTGCAACCAAGTGACTCAATCTTGAGAGTTTTGTTGTATACAGTATCAGATCGACGAACTGAAGTAGTCATTTTCTCTGGATTAGGATATTTCAAGTGAAGCGGTCAAAACTGAAGAAATCTGAGTACGGTTCACAGAAAAACGTATAGAAATTATTCGCCATTGGCGCATAGACGAATATGCAAATGTTAATTATTTGAAATTCTTTATACGTCGTAGCTCATGACTCATGCGTCAGATTCGTCCGTAGGCAGGGGCACGTTATTCCACCCACATTACACGTAAATACCAGTTTAACAAAACCTAACCATTTGCAATTAATTTAAACTATACATTACTTACTGCTAATATACAGCATAGTATATATGCAGACAACACAAAGAATACATTATTTACATTATTATGCGTATATTCATGTAAAAGTGATACTGAAATATTATATATATATATTGTAATCATCAATAAAGGAATTAATCAAATGAAATAGTAAACAAGAATTTAAAACAAAATTATTTATTTATTTTGTGGCAATAACTCAAAAACAATTACAATTTAAAATATTAATTTATCAGGGCCTTCACTGGGTTTGATAATGAACACAACATATTGATTTAAAAATCTCATTAACAAACAGTTCACATTTACCTAACAATATGTCGATAGAAATAAATTAAAAAGAAAAGAAATTAACTTTGATTGACAATTAAAAGAGAACGAAATCTGACTCTATCCTTTAATTACGTTTACAATTAATCGTTAGTTTTGGTTTTGTTACTTACTTAGTGTCCAGCTGGTTCCAGCATTCTTTTTGGTTTCGGAAGTACACTATGGCAAACTTTTACACTGATTCTAAGATTCACAGATTTTACACTATTGAAGTCAAAACTGATAGGCTCCCAGGAACTCGGATGGTCCTCTTTTTTGTCAGATATCTGATGTTTGCTCGCCTTATACGAATCATATGATTCGTAGATTTGTTAGTCTTTTACCGCTTTGGACTTAAACTGCAACTTTACTACTCCGACTGGTTACAGACGTAAAACTGCACTCCTTTCCGTGAATGTTTTTACTTTGTCTTAAATTCACAACTTTGTTTAATAATACTTTAACGATGGCTAGTCTCTGCTCCAGTATTATTCGTTCCGTCCTCTGAAATGTCCCGCCACCAACTAACTCTTAGTGCTCTCCAGTTTTAGCGCGCATACTCCATTTTTAACTTTCCGACAAAGCAACAGAGCTCGGCTCCATTGTCGCTTTGGAAGCTCCTGCCGCTACAATTAAATTTTAATAAAATCAATTAATGGCCTAATTAATTGGCATTACAAAATATATTGTAATATACTGATGTTAAACAATAATTAAACAAAATTAAAATGACCACACGTTGATGTGGCCAAATGTAATGTGTCGACAATTAATTATGCAAGGTTAAAATAGGCCACACGTTGATGTGCCAAATGTAATAAACAACTTTGTAACGTCAATTAATAAACAGTGCCTCACATTTACGTCGCCAAAATGTAATAATCAGGTGATAAACAATTAATTAAACAAAATCTAAATTGCAACGCGTTGATGTTCCCAAAATGTAATGCTTATTAAAAGAACAATAATTAATATGATTTAGTCACCCGTTGGTGAAGCCAAAATGTAGAAAGATAGATTGAAAACAATTTAAAATGATATTATATTAAAGTTATCCCGCGGGATGCCTTTTCCTCTCTCCGCTTTTGAACTAAGGTTCCCACATGCCGAGGCACCTCAGCCTGTTTTGAGAGGCGTATATTTCGGGGTCACAGATCTTGGGCATACCGGAAGAGTTGTTCAATGTTCCCACTGGAACAGTCGGCCAGCTGCCTCCTAAACTGGTCGAGCCACGGAGAAGGGAATTCTGCGTCCCCACAGAAAACTCCTCTCCCGCTATCGAAAGGGTGTGGGACAAGTACCCAATGCCCGACCTACCTGATGCAGGATTTCTAGGGTTTGTCCTGCATTAGTTTTAGGCGAATGCCGGGTAGGATCCTTAAATTATAGCCCGGGGGCCCTAGTTAACCCTTGGCTACCTTCCTCTACCGTTCCGAATCTCCCCTTTCACTCATTTTCCTATGCTATAAGAGGGGAGTTGCCACTATGTGGATTACCCTATACATAACTTGTCTACACCTAAAAAACAAAAAACTTTTTTTTAGCCTGATCTCTGTGAACCGACCGCTCCATTCAAATCTCAACAGCTGTCTCACAAACTCTCTTTTCCAACAATCTCTCGCCAATGAACGCCAATAATACCTGTCTTTCAAAGTCGTGACAAAATTAAATAAATTTACAACTTCTGTGTCTTGAATCACTACAGTATTAACTGGCGTACTTATACAGAAAGCAATCTTGAGTCACATAGTAAACGAAGGAGCTATGCATGTATGTAATAATGTACGATTGAGAAAAATTCCCGGTGGAAGATACATGATTATATTATTTATTAAACTTATTACTTAGAATATAACTTAGACTGACAATCAACCATTGCCTTGGTAAAATTTTCATCCTGAAGAAAGATTTACTGTATGTAATAATCACTATAACATTCCACCTTACTTGTAAATAAATTGGTTTACTTGTTGAACCGATAGCACATCACTTTCTACATTTTTTAAGTTTCAACCTAAATTTATTTTCTTGAAGAGTACTTTCCGCAAACAATCCTACAGTAAGTTATTCCAGACTGAGTTCATCATATTTTTTATGACTTCCGAGGGTAAATATTTGGAAATATTCTAAAATTGCTCACTCGCCAGAAAACATTCTGAAAACAAGCTTTTCGTTTTTTTCGCCTGGCTGACTCAACGTGGCATGATATGAACCCAACAAAAAAGTAGCAATTGTAGGATTTGTTGTTATGGTTGGATGGTCGATTAAACACTTTGGATTCGTTTATAAGGACGGTTTATTACTCACACATTATATACGAGGGTGAATCAAATATAAACGTGACTTTTGGACCTGCGCGCGCAATAGTGATGGAAGAACGTTCCGCTGTTATTGGCTGTTAGGTTGGCAGGAGTGGGGGAAGCACGTGACTCATCATCATAGACTCGCTCAGTGTCCATCGTTACGATGTCCGAGCAGGAGATACCTCCCTCTATTACGCAACGTATTGTTATCAAGTTTTTAGCTGTACAAGGTGTAAAACCAGCCGAAATCTTGAGAAGATTGACTGCACAGTTCGGGGAAGAGACGCTGTCGCGAGCTAGAGTGTTTGCTTGGCATAAACAGTTCGTGGAGGGCCGTGAACGTGTTGAAAATGAGAGCCATGACCGCAGACCCCGCACCAGCATTACAGCGGGCAACATCGACAGTGTTCGTCAACTTGTTGAAGGTGATAGGCGTCTAACAACTTCGGATATTGCAATTGAGGTTGGAATAAGTTATGGGAGCACTTACTCTATACTCTCAGAGGAGCTAGGGTATCGCAAGGTGGGTTCCTCGCCTTCTCACAGTTGACCAGAAACTGAATCGTTTTCAAGTGTGTGAGCGTCTTCTTGCACGATTTCGGGAAGAAGGAGACCCATTTCTTTCTCACATTGTCACCTGTGATGAAACGTGGGTGCATCACTACACCCCTGAGTCGAAACAAGCGAGTATGGAGTGGAGGAAGAAAGGAGAAACCGGACCAGTGAAAGCCAAGTCACGATTATCGGCTGGTAAGGTTTTAGCTACCGTTTTTTTTACCAGCGTGGCCTCCTGCACCTTGATTTTTTGCATGAGCGCAGAACAATTAATGCGGCATACTACTGCAAAATTTTGACTGAGGTCAGACTTGCATATCGCCGCAAAAGACGAGACCTTCCGATGAGAAAAGTGATTCTCCTCCGTGACAATGCTCGCCCCCATACAGCAGCCCTGACCGTACAAAAATTGGAGCAACTGGGTTGGGAGACACTGGAACACCCTCCATACAGTCCAGACCTATCTCCCTGCAACTTCCATGTCTTTGGACCTCTCAAGGAAGCTTTGGGAGGGCAAAAATTCCACAGCGATAATGAGGTTGAAGCATATGTTCGCAATTGGCTACAAACACGACCTGACTCTTTTTACGTGGAAGGAATTAAAAAATTACCTATACGCTGGGAAAAATGTGTTTATAAATCAGGAGATTATGTAGAAAAATAAACTATGATTGTTTGTGCGTTTAAAATCAAAATAAATATTTAAAAAAATAAGTCTTGTTTATGTTTGATTCACCCTCGTACATGACAACAATACGGTATCTGTTGAGGCTCGTCCCTTGCCACACAATTAGAATGTCCAGTAAAACAGTTCTCAGTACGGCGCCCATTATGTCGTACAAATAGCTGACCACACACAACTATCATTCACGGTGAAATTTAAGCTATTACTGTCTAAGGCGTCGACCTGTAAGAGCTCAACTAAGACACATACTAGACTGTTTGTTTATACAACTAGTTCGCAATAATACTGATTCACTAATAACCCACTAAAAATAATACTATAAAAAAGGGATATAATTCATCTACATACTGTATATCCTCATCTACAGAGTAATGAAATACACGTGTATTAAGTGATACCAGTGCCTTTAACATGTATCACGTAGTAAACACAAAACAGAACTATTTTATAAAAAAAAATATAACACCTCTAAAATTCGACATATATTTCCATATAGTCGAATAATATAAACATGCTCCCAGAAAGTTTTTGCTCTTTAACGTCTGTTCAGCATTAAGCCTTCAACACTGAAATAAATAACGTAGGTAACTTAAATTGTTTTATGAGCCATATGAGGTTGAACACGACACGCAGAAGGTTTTACTTTCATAAAGCAGAGGCTAGTGCCGCTAATGGAAGCTGATAAATTTCGCAGATCCCACTGGCGAGTGCAATGCTGTATGGCCAAATAAAAAAGTCACAACCAACAGCGCGTCGTCCGAACACAATTTGGCAAATTGTCCCATCAACCAGCTGATGTGACAACGCTCGCGGGAAAACAATAAACTGTTACGAGGGTGCCGTTAATGGTGTTGTTTTCTGATGAAGATTGATTTTATTCTACTTGTTTCTCTTCTTTTCCTATAATACTTCGAAGCTATAGCCCACGTCATAGGAAATACAGTTTACAAGAAATTTTATTTTTATCAGTAGTCATAAAAAATTATTTTATGGTCTCCAAGATTTATGAATGGATCGGCGATGTATAATTTGATTTGAAAATATAGCATAAAGCCATTCGTGTCCTTACGTTATATGACGCTTGAGAATAGTTACGGATGGGTACATCTATAAATCGTATAATTGAAAAATTTTAATTAACTTTCTTCGCTATCGATTAAAAATACGAAGTTGCAAGTCAGGGAAATGACATTTATCTGACGAAATTAGAGTGCGGGAATTGAGAGCTGTACACTCTGGCGGTTTTCTCCCAAAGTCAGCAGTTGATGCCGAGCTGGTCATAAGCCAACTTTAATGAAAAAGAATATGGCGAAGTGTTTGTGGAAAGGATCCCAATGGTGCCGGGTTAAACCAAACTCTGTCCTCTTCGTCTATGTGGTCAGGAGGTGTTGCCAACTACAGAGAAGTTAGACGACCAATAACAGTGATTTAGCACAACGATTACTTCTGCAGTTTTAATCAAAGTGAACTTCAAGTTGGTTTTGAAATAGTACCATATTTTATCATAATAACCACACTGTCGGTTACCACACAGTTATTTATTAACAATCAGAAACAATTATTAAAATATCAGTTATTACCGTTTAACCATTCTTTTGTCATAAACGTAGTTTGGTATCATTGACGGTATAACTATAGTTAATACTATTAATAGTAATATTCCCTACTTATTATTATTTTTTAAAATATCCTAACATTTTAAAACTAACCCTGAAAATTTCTAGTTGGGAAATATGTTTAAATATTTTTATACTTTTAATGACGCATTCGATTCATTCTCTTAATAAAATGTTGTCAGTATTATAAATATATTCCGTCATTATAAACGACGATATTCGGAATGGAGTAGGAATGTGATGAAAATCACCTCCGAGGTTTCTCTGGTTTTCCAAAATAATTTCATATAACACTGTTATGAGGAAACCGAAATTCAATTGGTTCGTTAGACTCCTACACTCCTCGTCCATAAAATTGAGAGTTCCTTCCTGATTTCATCAAGCAACACATCTTCGACTCTAAAACTGCCCAGTTAGACACTTTCTAAACGAAGTTTTGATATATACTACACGTTATTGAAAGCTAAATGAACAATTTGTAGGTATTAATGACGCATATCATTTTAAATAACACCGAAGTGGGGGGTAAGTGAATATTAGGATTGTTAAAATGCGCGGAAAGGTTCTTGTATTGCGTTTAGGTATTTGTAAAAGACAATAATTGTCGAATATTACAAAAAGGGTATTGTTAGAAACTTCCAGAAAGGACAGCGAAATTTTGCTGACTGTAAATATATATACATAATGTATATAAAAATAAATAAAAACGTACATATTAGGTTGGATACTAAATATGTAATTATGTGGTACGTTTTTTAAAAAATATCTTAACTGGAACGCAGTTTTGACGTGTTTTAAACAAAACATAATCAGAAATAACAGAAGAAACTTCAATCAATCATGGTGAACCTTCCCAGAGAGCTCTGGCGGGGGCTACCTTTGGGGATGCTCTCACATCTCACTGGTTTTTTTTGAACTAAGGTTCCCACATGCCGAGGCACCTCGGTCTGTTTTGAGAGGTGTATGTTCCGGGGTCGCAGACCTTGGGCATACGGCAAGAGTTGTCCGCTATTCCTATTGGAATAGTCGGCCAGCTGCCTCCTAAACAGGCCAAGGCATGGCGAGGGGTAAGCTGCGTCCCCACAGAAAACTCCTCTCCCGCTAT
Source organism: Zhengitettix transpicula (assembly GCA_037074705.1). Lineage (NCBI taxonomy): Eukaryota > Metazoa > Arthropoda > Insecta > Orthoptera > Tetrigidae > Zhengitettix > Zhengitettix transpicula. The sequence continues at coordinate 30,251,504 of CM073593.1, read as the reverse complement.
CGGAAGGGCGTGGGACAAGTACCCAATGCCCGACCTACCCGATGCAGGTTTTTCTAAGGTTTTCCCTGCATTCCTTTAGGCGAATGCCGGGTAGGATCCTTAAAATATAGCCCCGGGGCCCTAGTTAACCCTTGGCTACCTTCCTCTACCCTTCCGCATCCCCCCTTTCAAATCCCTTCCTATGCTATTAAAGGGGAGTTGCCCTAAGTGGATTACCCTCATGTAGCCTATTGCCCTAAAAAAAAAAAAATAAAAAGAAACTTCAATCAAAGCTCAGCATTCTAGGCCATTAAATTGATTTAATGAATTGAAGGTGAAGTCAGGCTCTGGATATGCAATGAATGGGGGAAATCTCGTGCCAGGCCTGTGTCTCTTTTGGAGGTAACGCATGGAGTCGATTCGGGTGGCTTAGTTGGTAAGGTGCCCGCATACCACGCGGTTGACCCTGAAGGCCTGCGAGGGCTATTCTCTCGCAGGCACTACCTGCGAGGAATGTACTCTCGCAGGCAGAACCTTATAGGAGAGATACGAAGGGGCTACCTTTGGGGATGCCTTTTCCTCTCCGTTTTTGAACTAAGGTTTCCACAAGCCGAGGCACCTCGGCCTGCTCTGAGAGGTGTATGTTCCGGGGTCACAGACCTTGGGCATACGGTAAGAGTTGTCCGCTATTCCCATTGGAATAGCCAGCCAGCTGCCTCCTAAACTGGTCGAGGCACGGAGAAGGGAATGCTGCGTCCCCACAGCAAACTCCTCTCCCGCTATCGGAAGGGCATGGGACAAGTACCCAATGCCCGACCTACCTGATGCATGTTTTTCTAGGGTTTTTCCTGCATTTCTTTAGGCGAATGCCGGGTAGGAACCTTAAAATATAGCCCGGGGGCCCTAGTTAACCCTTGGCTACCTTCCTCTACCCTTCCACATCCCCCCTTTCAAATCCCTTCCTATGCTATTAAAAGCGAGTTGCCACCTTGAGGATTACCCTCATGTAGCCTGTTATCTAAAAATAAAATAAAAAAAGAGCGGTTGACCCTGGTTCGGTTCCCAATCTCGTCGAGATGTTTCCATTCTGATACTTCAATAATTTATTTATAGCGTAGTAAACGTATTTTTGAAGAGATTTTCATTGCAAAGTTAATTAATTTGAGATCATAATTTAATGAAGATAAAAATGACTGGCGAATATTTTAGAGATGAGGAAACTGGTATAATACGAGTATTGACAACTTATGGAACCATCAGCTTTAAATTCTTGATCCTCGACATATTCTCGAGTGCTTCGCTAGACAAGCCCAACTGAATGTGTGGCGCAATTTGGAGAGCTGTAATCAGTTGGTGTGACCGGCTAAGACACGCTGCTGTTTAGTTCTTACATCACAGACGTCATTAGAATCAACAGTTCGCATTCATGCAGAAACACGCTGTTTGTTGAGCTAACCATTGGATGGAGGTTTTCTTCGTACGATGTGCAATTCTGAATATGACTATTATGAGACATATTGCACGTAGACGTATTAGTACTTCTGAATCAGTAAAGCTAATATCTGTACATTAATATAAAAAAATAATAGTAAATTAATTGTAACAACCTGTCATCGAGAATTCTAATTATAGAAAAACAGGAATATTTACCAAATAATGATAAATGAGATTAACAGCAAATAAGGAATTATAACAGAGGTCCTAAAGTATTGTACGTCTATAAATACGATTCGATTTTATTGCAATTAAAATTTTGCAAATAACTTATTATTAAAAGAAACAAAAATTTATTAAATCAAATACATACATTATTTTTTAATGGTTCGAGAGCCCATTGAGGTCCTCAGTCTACCGGAAGGGCTTCCAAACTGTCATCTTACATAAGAAATTCTGGATTTAGGAGAGAGACGTGGTCAGTGCGTCGATTTTCCCTCAGCCTCAACCCCAGTTTTGTGACCAGGACGAGCACAAGCATCCAAGATCATTCCGGATTCGAACGCAGGACCTCCGTGTCGCGAGGCAATGACGCTGACCACTACACCACGGCGGGCCAGTCTTAATCAAATATATCTATTAAAAATAGATTTAATCCTGGCTTATCGAAGTCTCAAAATATACACAATGTGCTTATTTAAATTGGTGAATTTGAAGTTTGACAAACGAGAGGAAGTGAGACAATGTAGAAACGTTTGTCTATTTGTCTGCTATAATTCGCTGAAACGCGGGCAGAACGGCTCCCATTTCAATACCATTATAGTTGACATCTCTCTACTCACCATAAATACAAGCGGATGATAACAAAGGTTAAAACCATGAGAAAAGAAGATAATTTTATTTACACATGTATCGCATGTACTATATAAATTTTGTAAATATTTATTGTGAATTAATTGTAAATACGTTCATAAACAGATATCCATTCAATATGTCAGTAATCCCTATTATTAACACATCTCATAATGCAAAGTTATCACAGTTAATATATACCAAATATATACAAATAGTGTGTGACAAATTAAAATGTTCATTGACAATGAAATGTTTATAGCTACAACATTCCTTAATTTAGAATTACTTTTTGCAAATATTTTTCCATTTATTTTAGTCCTACAGTCAAACATTCAAAAAACTTATCTCGGAATACAGGTGAGGCGGTCTGTAATGTACTAAATGTTGGTTCTACTAGCATTATTGTGGTTTCGCTGACAAGCAAATTGCTTGTGTATTTTACGTGTGGAGTTAGTGTGGCTGCGAAGAAAACTGATGATTACATTTGACGCCATATTTTACAGGCCAATTTATCAAGCTAACTAAGGTCATTTGAGAGGAAGAATGGCTATGGCGTTGAAACAAACGAGGTTTCCGTTTACAAGACCCATTCGCAGTCATTAGGCCTGGCAGGGAGAGTGAGTGAGTATAAAGGGAGCTGTCTTGCAGAGGAGAAGGTCCTTTGAAGCCACGAACTCTACTGGTGTTATGTAAATGTGGGGCGAACACGAGGCAGTGAGCTCTCAGATTGGCAGGATCTGCATACAACACAGACAGCAATATTTCCTTGAAATGTCGTCTCAGATTACCTTTGATAATATCGCTCGAAATTTTGATGATTTACCGCTACTACGTCGCACTGCTCAGAGGTATCTCACCTTAGTCACGAAGAGCTGAGTTCAGGTATCAAGTACGTCATCTCAATATAGGCACTATGCAAATAAATTCCTTTGATAATAAATAAACTCTTTATTTATTTAATCTGTTCACAGCACTATCACAAGGTGTAAGGATTGGCAAGCTGGTAGTCGAGGATAAATAGGTATAAACCTGATTAACAATGACGAGTTTTGTCTTCCATCATCCTTCCAGTCAATTCTAGTCCTACGTTATCTATGTGTGTGGATTATTATTTTTTAATTTTCTTATTTCTGGTCGCGACAACATTAAAGTTATTGGCGACCAGATTGGGTATTTAACTAATTGGGGTAATAATTGTTTGCTGGTGATATTGTTGTATCATCAGATGAGGGGACGATTCCAATTGTCTCGACGAATTTTGTGATTCCTTTTATGACTTCCAGGTTTGTGCAGAGCTCCGTTCTTGATGCACCGTCCAAGGAAGTCCTTCTTGTGTGCGCGTATTTGGTACATTGAAACAGAATATAAATGATGGTGAGGGGGTGGCGCATGTCTCACATGTGGGTTGAGGTTCCCTGTAAAAAAATATATGAGTGCGTTTATTTGGTGTGGAGGGTTCTCAAGCGGGAAATGATGATTTGCTTTCTTCTGGGAGCGTTGATTATATGATCGAAGATCTGCGCAATCTTGAAGTTCCTGGTGGATTAGTCCGTTGTTGTTGGTCTTCCTAGTTCGTTGCCAGGCTCTGTTAATTTATATTTTGGCTTATTGGATGTTTTCTTGTGCTGATCAGATTGGCACTGAGGTTGAGGACGTAGATGAGTTCGCTTCATCCGCCAGTCCATCCGCCCTTTCATTGTCCATGATTCCTGAGAGTGCAGGTATCCATGTCAGTTGGAGTCTATTTTGGAGTTTGTTTTCTTCAAGAACTATTCCTCTAATAAAGTTAATTCTTCTGTTTCGGAAGTTAGGGTTTTGTATCTGCTTGATGGCTTCCATTATTATTTCTGTTGTAAACTCATTTACTCAGTTATAAATTTCCGTTAATTGTGTTTATATATCAGTATTAATATGTATAATAGCGAGAAATTGAGCATTACATTGTTTGGACACAGCGCTAATAGCAAGACTGTCGGAGGATGTGTCGAGAATAAGAGGATCTCGACGAGAAAATAAGCCAAATTTGTATGGTGAGAGGCTGACAGAAACATTTTCTGATTGGTCGAAGAAGTTTTTGGATATGATATAATCGTGGAATGGCATTCGGTTCCTGTATGTCGTTGAGTAAAGTGGTGCTGAAACGTACCGATGTAATACGAGTAACTTACTTAGATGTCTTGAATTCTGCCTAAGTGACGGGTAGCTGCTGATTGCAGTGGTCAACTTAAATCTACCCAGGTTAGAGGTAGTTTTTGTTTTTGCTTGGCTGAAAGTGGACTACTAGTTGTCGGAGGCCGGTGCTGAGCTGTCCGAGAATTGAGCTGGTACGAGCTCTTTCTGATGTGACTCGTACTGCAGTAGAGACAGTTTGCCATTTATGACTTTCGTAAGATAATTCGCCCATTTCATTTGATTTGGGAAATAATAGCTATATCTCTCAGAATTATTATTTGCCCTCAATATATATTTTTTTGCATTAACCTTGTACACGCGTCCTTTGCTTGCATTAATAATATGATTAATATTAGTAATTAAGGTCTTAGTTAGCCAGGAATTTTGTGGTAGGTCGAGTATATACAGACGTCTCCTTCCAACATCTGTTCCAATTACTGGAACCAGCTGCTCCTTGATGTAATCGGACTTGAAGATCTACATTTTCTTGAATTCTGAATGGTTGAGTCGCACCTTCGTCGCAAGGTAAAATAATGACGATAGAATGACTGAATTCCTTAAAATGGATGCGATCTACTTAAACAGATAAGTGGAGAAAAATTTCAAAATAAAATGGTATCCTTTCATTGGTAGTGCCGAACCCATATAGTTTATTTAAACTACTTAACAAGAATCCAAAAATAACATTTTGTTTCGTTGATTTGATATGAAATGGCTCTATCAGGCAGATAGCAGTCGCATGTTTTTAAGTAAAATCAATTCCATTGGCGATCACACGGTTCTAGTGCCGTGTAGATAATTACTTTAGACTTAATTTTAAATAAAATTAGAAGCCATCTGTGAAAAAATATTTAAATTGTTTCTTTGTAAAATATTTAGATTGATGACATAGATTAGGGATAATTCCTAGCCCAGAAAATTTTGAATCGCACCGATCAATAGATCACATGTTGCGTGAATTCTATTAAATTCTTAACGTTAAAATTTAATGGTGTTGAACACATTGTCCCTGAAATAGTTTGATTCGACGAATATACTGCCGTATGAACATTTCAAAAATTTCCACCCCCGCTACTGTGGGTTAAACAAAAAGTATTTATTCCACGCAAAAATCGACCGAACAACATGCTTGAAAATTTCCACCTACGTTCAGCTCCACCCGTGGGGGTTAAACTACAAGTTGAATGTAATAATTATTTTCAGCGACATCCATAACCCTGGATTTGATTCCAATCTCGGTTGTATTCGCGTAATTTTTCTGTAAAGCATCTCATTTCCCGTGCTATAAGGGGTTGAAATTATACTTCGATAGTGTTTCTACCAAAGTTATCTACCACTGTGAAAAAAAGTAAGGTGAATTTATTTATAAAATATAAATTCTATATTTATTCTTCCAAATCAATTTCATCCCCTTCAAAGTCATCCCCGTCCGATAAAACGCACTTTTTCCAGCGCTTTTTCCAGTCCTCGAAACAGTTGGAATAGTCTTTTTCCGGTATAGCCTTCAAGACCTTCTTCGATTCGGTTTTTATCTCCTCAAACGTGTCAAAACGGCGTCCCCGCATTGGCCTTTTGAGTTTGCTGAATAGCCAGAAGTAGCACGGAGCCAAATCAGGCGAATACGGTGGTTGCGGAACGATATGAGTCGAGTTTTTGGCAAAAAAAGTCGCGAAGAACCAATGCAGTATGACATGAAGGAACCAAGAGTTGTTCGCCCATAATTCCGGACGTTTCAGACGAATAGCTTCACGAAAAACGACTCATAACGCTTAAATAATATTCTTTGTTGACAGTTTGGCCCGGCGGAAGGAATTCATGGTGCATCACACCACGATAATCAAAGAAAACTGTGAACATGACCTTATTTTCGATCGACTTTGCCGTGGTCTTTTCGGTCTTGCTTCACCTTTTGCACGATATTCGCTGGATTGGTCGGTGGTTTCAAGGTCGTATGCGTAAATACAAGTCTCGTCTCCAGTAATGATGCATTTCAAGTGGTCCTGATAGTCAGACAGCAAAGTTTCACACACATCAACGCGACGCTTTTTTGCACCAATCGAGACTTGACGCGTTTGAGACACAAAATATTCTTCAAAATGGTTTGGGCTGAGCCAAATGATATTCCAACACTATCAGCGAGATCTCCAATTGTCCGTCGACAATTTTCAAGCACCAAATCTTTGACTTTTTGGACGTGGCCCTCGTCGGTAGACGTTGATGGTCGTCCAGAGCGCGGTTCGTCTTCAACGCGTTCTCGGCCCTCTTTGAACTCGTTGTACCACTTATAAACGCTTTTTTGTACCATAGTTTGATCACCAAAGGTCTTATGCAACATTTTCAACGTGTCCGCAGAAGAATATTCGTTCCGCAAACAAAATTTGATGCAAGTTCTTTGCTCAACAAAATCACCCATTGCAAAAATCGAAAAATCCACTTTTTGTTGTTTACAAAAACACGTGTAACTCGGAGATAACTAAACCTTTTAAAAACAGACTCTTGTCAAATATTATAGACAGTCCTACCAACCTAGAAAATTTTTTTACCTGCCTTCCTAATACCCGGGAGTTTTAAATGACAATTTCACCTTACTTTTTGATCAAAGTGATATCTCTTTGATTCCTAAAAATATTTATCCGACTCAAATATCGGTTGATTTAGCATGTTTGAATATTTCCACCCCAGCTCCTGGGGATGGTAGACGTCTCTCACCCAGACAGTGTTGGTTTCATGATCGAAAAAAACACGTGTACGAAATTAATGAAATTTGCTCCACTGGTGTAGATTTGTATCAGAAACATACACACAAACAAATATATAGATACATACAAACACTTTTATTTATTAGATTACGATTAGGAACAATGTGGCCATAAACAGACCTCACAAAAATAAAAACGGGTACAACGTTTCTTCCACAGATTTTGTGGTCCTTCTAAAGTACACGAACAAGAAACCGGGAAACTTGCGGTGTGCTGGTATATATAGCTGTCGAAAGATGACAGAAGGAGTTAAGTGGGTAGCAAAAGATCGTTAAATTTGCTCAAAGAGTCGGTGTCACTTTGAATATTAAGAGCATTTTGTTTGTGAAATTTGATGTGAACCATTTCAGAAATTAGCCTGATAATAATTGAGTTCAAAGTTAAGGATATTAATTTTGGTCCAGATTATATTGTCTTGTTTTACATATAAGCTTGTCATTAGATAATTCATTATGTGTTCTTTGATCCTCGTCTTTAGAGGCCGTTTAGTGTGGCCAATGTAAACAAAATTGCAAACACATCACGTGATTTTGTATGTCTTCAGGTTGCAAATTATCTTTGCCGTTCTTGATAAAACTTGAAAGTGAATGTTGATGACATCTTTTGTATCATTACCACCATAGAAATTCTGTATCCCAAGTTATAATCGAATAAAACTGAATCCAATATTTAATTTCGCCTTTTGGATTATTACAAATAAATTAGGTTTCACACGATATCTTTTATTACGTCTTCATGCTTAATATTCCGAGTTATACCAAAATATTTGTTTGTATCATTCACAATATGAACGCTTTCCATCAGTGTGGTAAGATGTGGGTTTATTTTTTCGGTAAAACATCATTTGCAGGAAACGTACAATGAGACGATTCGAAGGAAAGTGCATCGCACTGAGCACTGTAGATGGATGTCTCGGGACAGACCATGTCTCTCGGATCAAATTTAACTGGAAGTAAGTAAGCCGGCGCTTCTCTCTGCCTCTGTCGCCGCTACCAATTTGCGCAGAACAAGACCATCAGCGACAAACAGGAAGCGCACTCCAGACAAGCCATTCTTCGTCCTGAAAAGACGTAATCAAAAGAGGCGGATCTCGAGGCACGTGCACAGGTGACTAATACGAAACCAACGCGAAATTTGCAGAAGAGTATGCTTTAAATAGTTGCATAGTTGCGCTCTCAACTACCTATTCATTTTGTAATTAGATTTTAAGTGCCTATAGTTGGTTATAAATTAGAAGTCTCCTGGCGTGTCCATGTGGAGGGAAGATCTGATACCACACACGACTTACACAGCTCACTGAAAACAGAAGAATCACACCGCTGTTTATTTTACAACGATGCTTTATTTCAAGAATTGTAATTGGTTAATTCAAGGTCGCACCCATCGCGGGAATTAACCATCGTCGGACTTTTAATTTTACACAGGCTATATAATCTGACATAGATTAAAGAGCCAACCTCGTGTGGAGTAGGGGTCAGTGTGACTGCCTCAAATCACAGAGGTCTGGGGTTCGAATCCCGACTAGGGCATGGATGTTTGTGTGCGTCAAATCAGTCCCCCGACAAGGAAAAAATTATTTCCCATACTGAGTCGCTAATAGCCAGAGATATTGATGTGACTGTAAATAAATAAATATGTATAAAAAACAAGGAATAACTAGAATGAAATTATCACGACTGTGCCACAAATTAAAAATGGATTATCCCCAGAATGATATTATTCTCTGATAGGACAGTAAGGAAATGGAATAGTTCGTTTCGATTGATTTTATTAGATGATCCTCCGTGGATAAAACTCATAAAAAAATTACAGTTTTGCGAATTGTAAATGCTAAACAGCATACATGACATTGATGAGATACAAGCACATTGTTAAACACATATGAAGTTTTTGCTACAGAATGAAATTTTTATACGTTATCACATTCCCTAATATGCTCTGTAAAGGTTCGTATGGAAAAATTATTTTTGCTCACGAGTCACAGCTTCCTCATGATCTTGAGGATAAAATTTATATGCAAGGTAATTTGAACGTCTCTATATCAATTCCATGTTTTCGAATTATTTATGGGCACTAAGTCAACCTAATTTTAAAAACATTATGAGTTCTAAGCTCCGGAAATATACAAAATTTTGCAATGAAATTAGGTACAATAGTTTATATTTTCTTTATTTTTTAGGCTACATGAGGGTAATCCACTTTGGGCAACTCCCCTTTAATAGCATAGGAAGGGATTTGAAAGGGGGGATGCGGAAGGGTAGAGGAAGGTAGCCAAGGGTTAACTAGGGCCCCCGGGCTATATTTTAAGGATCCTACCCGGAATTCGCCTAAAGGAATGCAGGGAAAACCTTAGAAAAACCTGCATCGGGTAGGTCGGGCATTGAGTACTTGTCCCACGCCCTTCCGATAGCGGGAGAAGAAATTGCTGTGGGGACGCAGCATTCCCTTCTCCGTGCCTTGACCAGTTAAGGAGGCAGCTGGCCGACTATTCCAATGGGAATAGCGAACAACTCTTACCGTATGACCAAGGTCTGCGACCCCGGAACATACACCTCTCGAAACAGGCCGAGGTGCCTCGGCTTGTGGGAACCTTAGTTCAAAAACGGAGAGGAAAAGGCATCCCCAAAGGTAGCCCCTTCGTATCTCTCCTAAAAGGTTCTGCCTGCGAGAGAAAATCCCTCGATAAGACCAACACGTGCTTAAAATAAGTTCCTTACCCGTCCCTCGTACGGAGATGAAAAGATTCTTAGCTTTGGCATAATGGATCTTATTAGTATTAGTAAATAAATAAATCGGCTAGCATGCTTTGTCACACAAAATATTAAAAAGAAAAACCATATTGGAATTCAAAATATTAATTTATTGTATTGATTACAGATACGTTTTTTTATTTTAGGAGTGTTTTCGAATGACATATTTTCAATAAGAGTTGATAAATGTTTAAAATAGAAACCCACACTTTGGTAGCATTCTTCAGAAAGTCCAAACAACTACAACTGAAGAGATCCCTGAAATCGGAGCTAGAGTCGTAAATTCATTACGAGCGAATGGCTTCCACAAAGTGGCATCTTACATTCCCATTTCGTAACTGCACAGAAGCGAATAACACAGTCCTTAAAAGCAATAGTGTCGATATACATAAATGCTCTCTAGAAGGCGACAAACGACTCTGAGTTCAACCAGAAAACAATGACTAGAAAGGCGTAGTTAAATTGTTTAGTTTTGAATCATGAAAACACATTCTAAACCTTCTTTCTGATTTTTGAAGATTATTTTTCCAAGTATCGTCTATAAATAGTTGAAACATTTAAAAGATAGCGTAAATTGCAGCATCGCCTGAAATTTTCCCTGATATATATTTCTCTACTTGTTTTTTTTATACTGGACCAAGTAGTTTCACATAATACAGTGAGAAAAACATTCAGTAAAAGTAGTAGGTGCTTTTTCAACTCTCTAAATTTTAATGTAACTACATTGGTTACATTAAGGATTCCATAAGCCAAGACACCTGGGTTATGTTTGAAATGTGAATGTGCCGGGATCGCACCTTGGGAATAGTTTTCCGATACTCCAATTTGAGAAGTCGGCCAGATGCTGCTACACATCTCGTCAAAGCATGGAGTGGGGAATGCTGCGTAACTATCTCCAGCTATCATAATGCCATGGGACAAGTACCTAGAGTCTGACAAATATGATTCACGTCTCGCTACGGTTTTCCCTCCATAAAATTCAGGCCAGTGCATTATAGGATCCTTGGGACCATTTTTCTACCTTCCGCATCCCCCATTCCTATGGTATTAAATGGAAGATGTTACAATGTGGATTACAATCGAGTAGTCATTTTCTTAAAGAAAAATAAGGTAGGCAGTTTCACGCTCCATGTGTGCATCGTAAATATTTCTGAAATCTACTTCAGCTAAAATCACAATATTATTATTAAGAATATAATAAAATTGATTCAACTTTGGTGACGTCTGTGCTGTGCATTTATGCTGAGTTAAAATATATTATTGCACTTTTACGGACGAGTTTTTTAATATAAAAAATATCCTGAACTGAACACAATATTTTTCGTGCATCAATGTTGTTAGTATAATTTTTAACTACCGAGTTACCGTAACAAAATTTGTTGTTAAACTGACGTCCTACCTACTTCCACTAGAATTACAGGTAATTGAGCTACTGCGCATCTTATTTTGGGACGACTTGCTATATCCCGCGACCTATGCTTCGAAGCTCATTATTATCAAATTTAAATAGTTAGGGGACTGTGACGGATCCCTGTGTGACACCACACATTGTTCTTTGTCAATATGAAAAAATAAAAATCACCGTCGGAGTTTTAAATGACTATTTACTTTTTATTTTTCTATTCAGACCAAAGAACATCGCCACGAATCTCCTAGTATTCTAACTTATTCAATAATTCAGGAAAGGAAAGTTCAATATCTTGCATAGATCATAAAAAATGCCAGATACTTTTTGATCTCTACCAATTAAGGATTATATATGTTGCAAGAAATCATACAGTGCAGTGTCTGTCTATAAATCCATGTAGTGCAAATACATATTTATTCATTAGGCTATAACACGAATGTACTATTTCTCCATACATATGGAACTGAAATGAAGATGCCTATTTTTAGGAGATCATTCAGAATGAATACGAATATAATTTTATATGTAAAATGAATTAATAGTGCCTAAATAAGATAAAAATGCTGAATATTATATATATATTGTGGTATTCTAATAAAAAGAAAATTATAGTCAACACGTTGTGACCAATTTAAGTAGAAAACTAAATTTTAAAGGGAAGAAATAATTTATAGGATTTATCCTTGAATAAAAACAATTTTTTTAAAGATAACAGAAAATATTTATTACAAATTTCGATTTACCACAATTTTTGTACTTCTTTAAATAAATACCACAGCTTTTAATGAGACTCAAAACTTCAGGATCGCTTACAGAGCTTCTAATAAATTATATTGATTTGCAATTAGCACCAAAAGAGTTACAAAATAATTACTAATTAAATTTACAATAACAAATTATATATAAAAGAGTCTAACATCTACAGAAATCTGACGGCAATTATGTTTATATAAAAGTTTACAATATAAGGTTTTTACATACCATTTTATTTAGAGCTGCTGTGGTACCGTATTAATTGTGCACATAAAAGTTATTTTCTTTTAAAGAAGACCATAATACTGATTACTATATTGTTTCACATCACTAAATTCCTGCCCACTGCCCACCGGACGCTTCTATAAACAACTGTTCACGAACTTTACGTCGTCTTACAGCTTTCCTGTAAAAGTATGTTGAATATGATATTTTCAGCCTTTATTCAGCATAGATTGCTGAATTCGGCTGGTCAGCCTCCCAAAACACTCTGGCTGTTTCCGCCAAAGTTCTGCGTATTACATACGCTTTTGCCGACAATAATAGAGTAGACACCGTTTCAGTCTCTTTATTCTTGCGCCACAGTGACTGTTATTTGCAATGCTCCTGCCGAAAAGTTACGCCTACAATAATCTTAAATAAAACTTTCATTATAAATTGGTAATCTCTACAATATATATCTAATTTGATGTCAGAACTATAGTAATGAATGCAAAAGTTAACTTAATTAAAAATATTATCATAGAATACTAAGATGAATTTATTATTTTCGGCTCAGTAACCAATAATACCCAAAGTTAATAATAATTCTGATATGACTAGCTGAAATTTTTGGCGACTAACAATTATAAAAATGAGTGCTATCTGTCTCAACCTGAATTATTTGCCTATGGCCTATGAATGAGTAACTTTATGAAGGAGTGTTGTTCCCTAAGGCACCATTTTGGACCCCGTCTCACTCTCTCCTGTCGAAGAGCACAATTTGTCTTGCTAATTGCTGCGGTGCGTCCGAACTGGCGTCGAAGGACTTTGCCGTCGGTAAACGGAGAGAATCGATTGCAGAACTGAAGAGCGAGTCTTGCAACTAGACGGCAATTAAAAGAGAAGTCTGAAGCTTTCGGAACAAATGTCGGCGAACGTAATCTCAAGAGACTGTGTTTGATTTTCTGTGAACTGAGTCGGGTTCGTGGTTGGTCTGTAGTTTAACTCGAAAATACAGTATCGCATAAGTTATTAGTCTCGTGAAACGTCTAGGACTTTCAATGGCAGGCTAAGTTTAAAGAAGATGTTGGGAAAAGTATGAAGAGACAAACACACAACGTCGTTTCACAGAAGTACTTAAAAGACAGGCCAATTGATAGAGCCTAGTCATTCTTAGCCCACACCAAATAATGTGTTTACTTCAATGGCGATAACATATACGGTTTTCTCATAATTACAAAGTTTTACTAATTTTAGGTCGTTTTGGATAATTTTATATACCTGAATACTTACAAAATTATCCTTTAATATTATTATAAATTACAAAAGCATATTGCTATATTAATTTATAAATTCTGACATAATAAGTTTCGCAGTGATATATAACTGACATACGAAAAATGGAAACAAGATGGCGGACTTTAGAAAAGTCAGAATTTTCAGCATTTCAAAACGCAATGGTCTCAACGATATTAAATAACTTTTAGTTATTTTTTATACACAGCGGTGAGATGATACTTATTTTCAGCAGTCCATGTCTGAAGACAAAATGGATATCTGTACAAAATGTGCACAATTTAGCAGGCTCGAATTTTTTCGAAGTGAAATAAGCAAGTTAATTTTTGTCTTCGAAATGTGTCTATTTAAACATTATTTGACAAAATATATATGAAGTCAAATAAACATTCTGAACCAATGGTGTTTTGCGTGTTGCAATTACTAACAGACCTCTAAATTTTATAATGATTTGTGTATTTTAGAACTATTTAATATTGAGTGACAGATGTGTCATAATTGAATTCAAAGTCTCTAACCCCATAGTTGGTCTTTAATATAGTTCGAGTAATATTTTCAAATGAATTTCGGCTGAAATTAAGACGAACGATAATGGAGACTCTTTAAGTTTTTAAAGCAAGCAATAGCAGGGTTTCACAACATCAAATAGTCAGCATCTGACAAGTAAAGTTTGAAATATAAATTATATCTGAAAGAACAATATCATATTAACAGATTCCAAGGAAGCAATACACAGAATAACTACTACAGTGCTCAGAAATGGTTGGATAAATCGAATTCGAGAGAATATATTGAAAATACAAGAAAAAGGAAACCGGATCACTATAGCCTGGCTACCGGCGCATAAGGACATAGTAGGACACGACAGGGCAGATCTCCTAGCGAAGATGGAAGCTGATCATCAAGGAAGATCCCGCAGGGACTGCAGAGTAGGGCTCTGCAAGGAACTGGAGGAAAAGTGGAGTAGACCTGTCAAACCAGAGGAATGCGGAGTCATCCTCAGAAATGTCAACAGCATCAGAGAAATATCGCACCCTAAAGAACTATCTCGAAGGCAACAGGTTGTTGTAACCAGAATAAGAACATTGCACTCCAGTTTCACTCAATCATTCATGATTTCCAGATCTCCGTCGCCTGTATGCGGCTCATGCAAGGAGCCCACAACAATTCCTCATGTCCTCTTTTGACTGCCCCAAATATAGGGAGATAAGAAGATCAACTGTAGCCGGACATTCAATGATGGAGATTTGCAACTCATGAGCAGCAATAAACAACCTCATAGATTTTACAATGAAAACTGATTTGTTTAAAGTAATTTAAATGTTATACAAATGTAGAACTTAACAGATGTAAGTCGCTAATGACCAAAAGGTTAATGCGACGTTAAATTGGATTTTTTTTTTAAAAAAAAGTTTGTCGTATTTGAGGTTCATAATGTTTGGATAGAATCATCGAGAGAACAGCCAATAGAAATTTATTTCTTTTACATGCATTGATGCATGCCACCGACGAAGGTTTTTGGAAGTGTATTAGTATGATAGTGAATTCTTCCAATATGTACAATAGTTTGAACTTAGTGTTTTCGTAAATTCAGACTTATACTTACAGATTTTCAGTTTGGCCCAAACACATCTGAAATACAAGGAGTCTCAGTAAGATCATATAACATTACTTCGAATCAATTTATGTGCATGTTACGAGTAAAACTTCACTTATTTCATATATTGACAAAACATATTTTCCAAGAAATATTGTTCTATTAAAGAACAAATATTAATAAATCAAATCAAATATAAATCGCTTTCCTTTAATATTATTATTCCCAAGAACATTAAAGAGCCTCAAATTTAAAAACTGCATCTATACGTGACGTAAATTCATCACAAATAATCATATGTATGTGAAAAAAGTATACAGAGAAAGAAGGTTCGTCAGAAATTCATAGACATTTTGAATGAGGTTTGATTGATGACAGTTGAGAAGACACCGTAGTTTATAATTGGGTAGTACTGCATTGGTCGCTTTTAACTAAAGTGTAAAGAACTCTTCCCACATATTGTGGCACATAAGGTCTGCGTCGTAAACTGAAATATTCATTAAAAGCACATAAATGCAGAACTTCAGCTAATTTACATTCAGTTGGTGCTTGAAGAACTATCGCATAAGTCTACATTTTCAACAGTTGTCCATTGATGTAACCTCTTGAAGTCGCCGCTAAATTGCGGATGAGTCTCCCAGCTGCAGACTCCCACTAATTGTGCTATTGTTGAAGATAAAAGTTAAAATTCATAAAACTTTTAATGTATAATTAGGGAACTTACTAAATTAATGATTCTATACAAAGCCTAAAACATATATACTTGAACTTTGAGTAAACTCCCATAGAACGTGTCTCTTTCTGAAACTTTTTAAATTGCTGCTAATTTACAATCTGTTCACTTGGAACAATTAGTAAATGATATGCAAAGTATGAGTCACAATTAAGGGAATCTAAAGGGTCTAATATATGGTGTCGCTTTATTCTGTTCACTATTGTCCAGTGTGTTCACTGATTGTTGATTTGGATGGTTGCTTAATCTCTTCTGGTGCCTGTTACTTCGTTCGGTGATAACATCTGTTATAGTTGACATTTCCAAATATTTGTATAGAGTTTTCTTTGATACGAACCACGGCACTTTACATAGGTATCGTAACCTTTTTGTTTCGGATCTTCTTAGAATCTCCAGTTTGGATTTTCTGGCTGTGCCCCATCGTTCTATGCCGTATGTCCATGTTGGCTTGATTATTGATTTGTACAGTACTATATTTTGTATAAGGAGAGCTTAGGCCTTTTATTAATGAGACATGATAATTTAATTACTTTGAGTTGTGATTCATTCCTGTTAATTTCGATATGTGATTTCCAGGTTAGACGGGAATCTAAATGTAGGCCGAGACGAGATATCTTACTGGTTTTATTTCCGGGAGTTCAGTCGAATTATGTTTCAGTTTTGGGTATAGGTCTTTCCGAAGTGAAAAAGTAATATGTTGGGACTTTGTCGTGTTTATAGACATTGTTTCGTCCAATCTTCTATCTTGTCCAGGTGCACTTCCAAGTATTTCGAAGCTTGATTTGGGTCTTAGTCGGCAGCTACAATGGCTGTGTCGTCGGGAAATGTGATCATCGTGGTGTATTTTGTAGTTGGTATGTTGAAAGAGTATAATACGTACAGTATTAGTCCAAGGATGCTCCCTAGTGGAACACCTGCCATCATTGGTCTGAATTCAGATAATTCAATTTGGTATTTGATTTTTAAAAGAGCTATTGCTTAGGTATGATTCAAAGAAGCGATAATATTGGTGTGGCAGTAGTAGTTTGACCATATCGAATGCTTGATGCACGTCCAAGAAAGCGGCAGTGCAATATTTCTTTTGTTCAAGGCTTTGAGATATTATGTTTACTATTCTGTGGGTCTGAATGACCATCCCGAAATCAATATTGGAAATCTGGAATTATATCACTTATTTATGGTTTGAGTTGCTTTAATATTAGGTTTCAAAGACCTTATTGGGTCTGTGTGATGCGACTTCCATAAACTTCGCCAATAATATAATCCGTGCATCTTGTCACCCACCGGGATTGTCTGTAAATGGTTTAAATGCAAAATAATTTCCATTAATAATGGAAAATACTAATTAGTGATGACGTTTCTCTAGTTTTGGGGCAAGTATTATTCCGATATGATTAAATGATTTTTTTCGTGTATCCAGCTGATTTGGCAATTTTCTATCACTTCCCCACGCTCTATTATTTGAAGTTCGTTCGTTGCGTAAGAGTCTGGTTGTGGTTTACCGCAAGTCAATGCGATGTTCCGGATGCGTTCCCCCGAGGTTTCAAGGAGCGCTGAGCAAACGACGCTGAAGACGGCTGCCGTTTCGTAACGTCGATCCCTACCGATCCAGTCGAAAGCGTTTCCCACTCGCCTTCGCTTCGTAATCTATTAACTTGCCCTCCCGCTTCTCATTTTCCACATCTTTTTCTTTCGTCAGGCAGCATAGTCCAATGGACCTTAAACCTTATATTTTTTTTCTCAACAGTCTTACAACCGGATCACACTATGGACAATCTCGTCCTATGTTCTATTCCTCCCCACTTTACATTTAATAATATCCATAACGAAATGAAAAATTTACGTCTGATTGAAAATTAATAAGAAGATAGCCAAATACAGACAAAAGAAGTGATAATAAAAATACGTTTCTGGTATCCTTTCCCCTTTCTTCAGATGGTAAGAAGAGCCTAGAGCGACCCAACTGCACAATTCAGGTGTCAAAACTCAAAAGACTGAATTGTGCAGTTGTGTCGCTCTAGGCCCTGTATTTGGCTATATTTCTTATTATTAACATCAAGCCTGTCTAATACATTTTCTACGCTTCTTCCCATTTCTGTTTTTGGTCCCACTGTTACAGTTTTTAATTAATGTTAATTTATTCGCGTGCGGTTATATTTTGTTGCTTCGTCTTCACTACTTGTGATTAGTATAATATTTAAAATACCATATTCTCTGACTTTACACTTGTTACATTCGCACATCTTTAAAAAATATACTGTATATTAAAATTTAATATATATTTTTATTTTTAATGCCTCATCTCTGCCCCTCTTCATGATAATCCTCCTTTACAAACAGAATAATTACCTCAATTTGTTTTTTATATTCATATTTCATTTTTAACGGGTCAAGATTTCAAAACTGCAACCAACATAATTTAAGTTGTACTGAAAATCTTAAGTGTTGTGACACTTTGTGGGTAAATTTTTATTAGGATATTCGACTAAACTTTCTTGTTGGTGCCAATAATTACGTGTTAAATAATAGAAATATTTCTAATGTTATTTCTTGCTGCTACTGATGATCAACAGGGCACTTTAAAGGTGACAGGTTTAAAGAATAGGATATACTCACGAATTTCAATAACCATCAATTAAAGGTGTCCATAAAATAAATGTATGAGTAAATTGTTACACCTTCTTATTTATGCGTTTGTAAAATATTGACAGCTCATTTTCCTTATCTGAATCTGATTATTCATCTCCTCATTAACATTCTCTCATTATGAACCTTTATTCTTCTTATGCGATATAATTTCGCTCGAAAATGGAGGCTCTTTGCTTGACAATGAGAAACTGACTGTTCGCTAAATGTTGTAAAGGACTCCAGTTCACATTATTCACAACAACTGACACGAATAATAGTGTCACTGACATCAAATTTTTCTGTTAATATAAGTATATTATCACAGTTCTATATCCAATATATCATATTACCAGAAACGTACGTATTTAAAAATCGAGTAGGCTGCTTTGATGGGAAAAAAATTCAATGCTTGGATTCTTTCTTATTTAATTCATTAGTTAGTTAAAATTATTAAATATTCTGTATTTCTTTGACATGTTAATATTTGTACAGTAACCCCACGTAGCGTCTGGCTAGTGTGACACAATATCTTGCTTTCCTTTTCGCATCCCCCATTTATATTCCTTTCTATAGTGAAGTTCCCACAACGTTTCTTAAAACTATTCTTTGGATTTTGAGCACACGTACAGAAACAGATATATAAAATGAGCATAATTTCGTTCAACATCGATAACAATTAAACCGCCAGAAATAGTGAACCAGATGCAGTACGAGTTGATGAATGAGCAATAGTCGAGCAAACAATTAACTAATGATTATCGGATCGACGTGATGTGTATAGCCTTAAAATGTTTATGGCGGCGGTGATATCCATTAGGCAAGTCTCGCCTGGAGTCAATCAGGCGGATAGCTAAGGCGTCGAGACGGGGCAAACATATCGCACACAAACCAGATAAACTCGCAATCGAACGAGACACACCGCTGTATGACACAACAATAACATAATGTTACTGCAATGTGTAGTTCCGTTTCTTGGATGCAGTTATAAATCTATTATTGAAATTAATAAAAGTTTCAATATATACTGGTAAATAAATAAAATGTTTCGTGCCAAAATATATTATTAAAAAAGTTAATTCTACGTAGGTACTATTTTTTTTATTATCGTGTCTGGTCTGGTAGGCCTATGCGAGTCGATAAGACTTTCTTTCAGTTAATAGTCACATTCTTGAACGTGACAATGCACGTAGGCAGTTTTCAGCTTCCTCTCTTTACTTTCTTTACTATCTTAAGGGAAAGATATCTCCTGCTTTTGATTTACAACATTCTTCTAAACTGTGCCGGATAATTCTTATGAAAAAAAAATCGAAATAAGAATTATGGGAAGCGAATCCAACACTGATTCTTCTACCCCGACACTGGCCACGTGTTGCGGCAGCCTTGTGTAACTTGTTCCTCTGCTCTTAATTTATAAATCATCTCAGGGTTGCATTTCAGTTTTGTGTTTATTTTTGTGTCATGCGTAAATTCTGTATTTTATGATAGTTCATTCTCGAATCCTTAATTCTTTACAAGTACATATTGAATATTTTTATCAGAACTGTAAATATTATATTATACACTTAGAATAGTTAAATAATTATTACTTTCGTTATTATTCATATTATTTTACTTATGTTGGACAGGGAAATTTGTGTTCCCGAATTTTAGTATTTGTATGTTAACTTCTATCTTATTTACAACTTGTAGCATCCAATTATTATATTGTAATTTTATGTACTGAAGTGTCCTATTTCCTCATACGAGGACTAATGGAATAAATCAAATCAAATTTTATCTTCGGCGATCTACGGGAAGAATCTGGCCCGGACGTGTTAGTCGTTGTGCTCCATCGTTAGGGAATATACATTCTATTGTAGTTCGATAAGACACTTCACGAAATATAATGTTATTATGGTTATATAATGGAATAAATCATCTAATTGCTGTAGACGACTAATTATAACTTTACTCCCACCTATTAACTTGTTTGCAACTGATGACAGTTCCTGAAACATGACAAAGTAACTGATTAAAAATACCCTCAAAATCCTTTTTGTTCCGTATTCACATTAAATCTCCTCGATTTTTTCCCTCGTTTAATTAACGTTTCATTGTTTCCACGTTTAAGTGAATCACTATTAAAATTTATAATTAGAGATTATTTATGCTGGCTTGATGAAAAACTTTTCTTTAGTAAACAATTAAAGAAATGTGTGTTTACCTATATTTTAATTATCCATACAGGAAAAATCATATATGATTGTGTTTTCTCAACTTATATTCTTGTCAATTTTTCTGTACGAGTCTGAACAAAATTATTAAATGTGCAGTTTTTTAAGACCTCAAGTTTCTTAATATCAATACATCTTCTTGTTGTTCATGATTAAGGTACTCTGTCCAAAGCTAAGTCATTTCCATCCTGCCATTCTTCATAGTCTCTCGGGACTTAAGCTTTACCTTAAAATTTACTTTCCGCATTGTCAAATAGAAACATTTAAATTATTTCAACATAAAGATTACGGCTTAAGAGCGTTGTCTGAATAAAAACGAATAAGTCGACATGACAGCCGGAGATAAGGCAGACAGGAATTGCACGACCCACAATATACGGATCGCACATAAAATAAAAAATAATCAATTGTAAGACAAGTGTAGCTAAAAATATTATTTACATACAGCCACACAGCCATTACGGCGCTTCCTTTCAAATCTGTCATGAATTTGGGAGTGTAAAAAAAATTTTTCTTTATAAGGCGTCGAATACAAACATTTTTTTTACTTTGATTTTACTTACTGGAAACATATTAGCATTTCATTAAGATAAAATCAATGATGATGATGAAATAAATTTTCATTTTATTGTAAACATATAGAAGAATCTAAAGTCCCCAATAATGATACATTTTTTAATAGTAGTTATATAGTATGATTCGTCTTCCACTTCATTGAGCACTTGAGTTACGTCATCATATTTTGAACACATTACCAAATTACAAGCAAATCAACGTTCGACTAGCGGTGAAAGCTATCGCGCAGAACTCCTATATTTCGTTGAAGACTGGAAAATACACTGGAGCAGCGAAATTGGATCCCAATTGACGCGGAAAGGTGTGGAAAGCGTGGACAGATGAGCGGAGATGGTGGGGTGGAGGAGGAGGTACGCCGACCAAGCATATAAAGTGCAAGAACCTCGTCAGTTTCTGCTATTACGTGTGGTATGGGGTGCTCGAGGAGGCACTGGTTGGGGCTCGTGTTGCCCTGCCTCCTGGCAGCATTCGGCACGAAAGCCGAAAATGCCAAAGAGGCGGTTGCAGTTGTGGCCGTAGCAGAGGCAGAGGCTCCTCTGGCCTCCAGCAGCACCTTCCAGAAAGTGGCTCTGGAAGCCACTATCGCTCCCGAAGCGGTGGCAGCCACAGAACTTAAGCCCTTGCCGCTCTTAAGGATCAAGGCAGACTTGAGTCCCGCTGCTTCTGGATATGGGGGTGGAGGAGGCGGTCATGGAGGCGGCGGAGGTGGACATGGTGGTGGGGGAGGCGGACACGGAGACGGAGGAGGTCACGGAGATGGAGGAGGTGGACACGGCGGTGGAGGAGGTGGTCACGGAGGTGGCGGAGGTGGACACGGAGGTGGAGGAGGTGGTCACGGAGGTGGAGGCGGTCACGGAGGTGGTGGAGGCGGTCACGGAGGTGGACACGGAGGTGGAGGAGGCGGTCACGGAGGAGGAGGAGGCGGTCACGGAGGTGGAGGAGGTGGTCACGGAGGAGGTGGTGGAGGCGATGGTGGAGGTAAGAGATATTTTCATTGAGCCACTTTTTATCTCAAACATGTAGTTCAGTAGTCAGAATAACTACCTCACAATATTGTGTTACAGTTTTAGTTATTAACACTCGATTTTGGTCATAATTTCGGTTTGACATAAAGGCCAACCTTGTTTCTTATATCGCTATAAAGATGATTGTACTACTGCTATGGCATATGCTGGCAATTTAGGCCCCCGAACTTTTGGAAAATAAATTTTGATTCCTCACCTATCGATCTGTATTCACATTCATAAGAAAACATATGACTGGTAAATAGGAAAGAGAAAATTTAGAATGAGGCATTTAAATACGTTTGATGACTCTTTTAAAGCCATAATACGTGGTTCAAGCAACACAAATTACCGTATCTCTTAATATAATATCAATATTGAGAACCAGTGTTGTATCTGTTAACAACCCCGAAACAGAAATCAATTTTCAGGCTCAAATCTGATCATAATGGTTGTCGGGACCACTAAAAACCAGAATCGGGGAACATTTAATTTATTTTATAATTTCAAAAATTAATATTTATGTCCGGGTGTTGAAAATAATTCTCTGTTTGTGTCACGTAGAATAACGCAAAGTTCGCTATGCTATCTTGAACATAAAATAAATTCGGCGAGAGTAAATTCGACACGATTCCGTGTAAAAACTAAGTACAGGTTTAACCCACGCAGAAGGATGTAAAAACATAATTAAATGACAAATAAATTTATAAACATGAGAGCATTGACTGTCAAGAGAATTGTCAAATCTGATGAAGGCTACACACTTGAGTGTTACTATGGTATGTAAAACAACAGATTTACAAACGACGGATGTCAGGAAATAACAATATATCCCTTATTAATTACAACAGAATATGTTTGACAAGAAAGAGTATTTGTTTCACATAGTTGTAACTATCATTGAGGACATGCATACTGTGTTTTGTGAAAATATTGTTGCCGTAGCCCGACTAAGATAAGTACTTTTTAAATTATATTTAACTTTTCGTAATCTGAAAAGAAACAATATTTTTGCTCGGTATCGTTAATTTCACAGTTTGTCTTTTCTCATTTTCTTTCCTCTGAATCATAAATTTAATCATTTATTTAATCTGAGCCATCAGAATTTTCACAAACGTTAACAATGAGGTTTTCATAAATATGAACGACATCGTACCGTACATGATACAGGTGCAAGTTCTTGTTTTTAAAAGTCACCGTGAATTAATTGATGTAATATATGCAAGCGCTTTCTCTATTTATGCTGTTATAATTGCCGTTTTCCGCAGCGATCTATTAGAACCAACCATGGCTGCAGCAGGAGATAATAAGGTGGCATCAAATAGAATTATTAATTTTAAAATTGCATTTCGTACCGCTTGCTTAGCTAATTTCACAGCTCAATCGATCGAGTCATTGAATTACGGTCGCGCACTAACGCGATAAAAACTCTATACATAGCATTAGTGGGCCAGATTATGTAAAATACGTGCCTCCTATCAATTAAGTTAAATTGAAAAAGAAGTTCGGAGACAGCTGGCTCTCCCGTTAAATAAATAATACAATCACTGAAATAGTCAAAAATTGAAAAAATTACTATCCTGGTATAAACAATATATTAGAAAATAATTAATATTTTAACATTTAGCGATGCAAGAAAAGTTTATAACTTCATTCCGTTGTTTTTTTCATTTATTTTTATATTTGTTTAATATTTTTTATTGTACTTTATTTAGTTCCGTTAAAAGTAAAATCAAATTCATATAATTTGCATCGATAAATCACGAGAGGATAAATCATTTCAATTCACTTTACATAATAAGTGATAAAGCAGGCTGAAAAAATTACTCATGTCTAATTTTTAAATAAAAATTAAATTCATTACTATTCAGCGTAATTTCGGTGTTTTATTATTTATGAAAATATAGTAAATTCTACGCGTATATTCTGTCATTATCCTCCATTAAATTTAAAACTAAATTTTAAAAAAAATGTTAACTAACCACCTCATAGAAATCCAAGGGAAGATATGTTATTGTATCGGATATAACGTAACGCTGAAAAGATTCTTCCATGAAATGTATATTTACTTGAAGCAGTGTAAATATCATGTAACATGAATGAGTTAGAGTATTGCGATACCTAGAAATTATGAAATATAAAATCATTAACTAAAGTCTGTTTAAAAATAAAAGTATCCTGGCGTATTCGCTCAATGTACAATAACACCGCTTTTGTTCGGAAACGCAGTTATATTTCAAATTACGTGATTTCTTGATTCAATGTAACTAACCGCCATCAGTCTTCTAATTTAAAACAGGCTATAACTGCACCGTAGGAATATTTCGTAGTTTCGTATTCTTCTTTTATATGATATTTTTTGGCAATCAGTAAGTAGTGTAGATGCATAATATTAAAAATATATATGCTCAAAATTACCTCTGGCAAAGGACTCACGACCTAGTATAACAGTTACGTCTTCATCATAAAAATGTATTTGTAATAATCAATTTTAAAACACCTGATTCTGTTTTAAATTACAAACTAATCAAGTTATGTTAATTTAATGTATTTATGTATTGCAAAATCTGTTTCATTCCAAGCCCTTTTATTTTTTTAATTTGTTCAATATATATTTGTTACTGCCTTGACAGTTTTCAACTTAATTTTGTTCATAAAACATTTTCCCTCGTCTCCATTAATGCTCAGGAACATACTGAATGGGAGTCTATAGATAGTTTTGCATCAGACAACTGAAATGACCATTCATGGAAGCCATATATTTACTCGTATTCCCTATCGACACATAAATTGACCGTTCTACGAAGCCATATATATATTTTTTCCAATGTCGTTATTGGGACAACTGTGGCCGTAGCAATATCATAGACACTTGTGAGTCCTTCACACAACTTTAGGTCACCTTCAAAACATCAGCCGAACCTAAAAAACCTATTCTAGGCAGAAAGAAATATAGTTTGAAATATTTTATATAATAATATTTGTTTACTTGCGTTTAATACATGCCATATTTCATTTTTAAATATATATAGAAATAAAGGAACGGGAAATTTCCTAGCTCTAAATTAATTTACAAATCTCACTAAACCTCCAAATTCTATTACAAAATAGAGAAATAAATTCAACGTAGGTAATTCATTTTTAAATGTAACATAAATACTGAGTAGTGATTTAGTTTTGATATGCTGAACATACTGTTAATACTAAAAACAAAAAATATTTAAAAGAAACTAAAATCGAAGAAGAATTGATTTTAATCTATCTATATATGTATGTATGTATGTATTTACGTTGTTCTTTATACAAATTTTATCGCGTAGACAGAATGCAACAAAAATTGGTATACGTATTCTGCCAAAATCGAGAACCGGTACTGTGGGGGTGACAAACCACTAGCATAAATATGAAAAGAATTATAATTTTAAAAAGTGATCATTAAGTGATAAATTACTGCGCGCCAATATATCATGACATCACGCGACAGAGAGAGAAGTTACTACGCGACGAACAAAGGTAATAGTTCGATTTTTCCGTAATGAAATGATGCAGAAATATTTTCATTGAATAAAAGTATAATTCTATCCAGTAATACTCCATCGAGTGATAATAAAAAACAATACAAAATACTTTACAATCGTTGCGGAAAATGTTAGTTAATTTAGTGAGTGCAATATGGCCACCATTTCTTTACATTTGGAATGTAGCTATCAATTTGATCACTTCAATCCTTCGTAATGTGCGAATACTGATGGACAATTATATCCTGCAATACTCAAGAAGTACTGTCTGAAGACTTACTGACAATTATTTGTTCGCGGAGAATTATATTTCTAAAGAATAACGATGGTATGTTTGTTGCTATTATGCAATTAAATTCTATGTATCTTATAGCTATTAAATTAATGCAGTATATTTATGTATTGGTAAAGAAATTCGGAGGTATGTTTGTTGAGATTGATGCAATAAAATTCAATGTATTTTATAGCTGTTCAATTAAAGCACTATTGGTCGAAATTGTGTACGGAACTAGGAATAGTTAGATTTAGGTTGTGTCTTCTTGACTAAAGATTAATATAGAATTAAATTCTTTTTCGGGTTTATATAAATAAGACACGGGCAACGCCGGGCACTCAGCTAGTTGTGAATAAATGATTGCTTATGTGGCAAGTACATTGTTAAAATATTACGCCTGTTGCTTTTACTGATGCAAAACGTGTTATAAAAATAGAAACTCAAAATAATGTTTTTAAATAGTAGATTATTCAAAACTTTCCCTTAAACGATTGTATGTAATTTTGGTAAACCATAATAACGTTTATTTCAATTATATTTCTGTTCAGCCATTAGTTATTTTTTCTACAAGAAATAACCACTGCATTATAACTGGAAATAGTTAAATATCATTTTAACAAATATATTTTCTTTTAATCGTAACTATAATTGTAAAGAGTATTTTATGAAATATACTATCATAATTTGATATCTTACAGCTTTTTATTTAATTTGAGAATAAGTGTGGCAAATAATTGTGGGTTGCTCAACAGTTCGAAAATCGTTTATCTTACAAGATTACATGTACAAACGGTGATGATCGACAGGTGTTGAAATGCCTCTTAATCTATCGATGACGTAATATGAGAACTTCCTCGCATAAGTGCAGGTGGCTTGATCGGTAAACCTGGTTATCTTCCAGGAATTCCTGTGATAAACTGCTCGTGCGAAGTAAATATTCCGGAATGGAAACTGGAAACTGCGGTAAAAAATCAATATATAACACTGGCTTTCGATTCCTTAATTGATGGCACATTTTCTCACATATCTACAAAATAATGGAAGATATTGAGGATTATAGGACATTAAAAAAATAAAACACGTCGTTTCTAAGATAATGCGACATCCAAAACTAGCCTTTTTAAGTTTTCACATATTGTAAATATAAGGATGGAAATAATTTGGTGACCAAAATAAGGCTTCAATTAGCAATCATTTTATGATGTATTATCAATTAAGTTAAAACGCGATAAGTTTTAAAATTATGTAAAATATATTTAAATGTAATAATAATGAAAAAATATCTGACTTTAATATAATAATATAATTAAAAAATGGTCTCGAGTCAGGCTTACTTCGGTTACAACATGGATGGCACGACAACCTTGCCTCCAAATTTTATTCATGGATTGTATACAAAATTATTAAAAATTGTCGTAGCTGATGAGGTCCTAGAAGAGGACGAATCCTCTTTGTGGATTTTATTATATTTTTTTTGGACAAACATTTTCTGAATCAAGTCCATTTATGTGTTTATATATTTAGTTGTAGTGTCTAATTCTTTGTAACTATGTATATTTTTAATTGTACTGGTTTTCCCACTTTTAATATTTCACTCAATACTATTGATCAATGAATAAATTAGAGGTATAGATACTTTGTTCTGTTAGATGGACGAAAACGTAACAGAAATTTCGTCATGTTCCTTTACATTATAACAGAAACATTTCAGTTTATTGTAAGTAATAAGTGTATCAGAATATGAGAAATTTTGTGGATGCACTGATAAATATGGAAGTGACTCCATTAAATGTTTCTCAGTACTTCTTTCCATTATTGTGTCGTTACAGTTGTTTGTGATAGTTACATTTCGGTAAGAAAATAATTTGCCTGTTCGTCCGTGTTTCATGTTCACTCTACACTTCTGGCTTAAACGACATCTCTAGTCACAAAACTTCGATTACGCCGTTGGGTATGATAGAAACTTGAATGTGTTAAAGAAAGAGACAACAAGTCAAATTATATAAAATAGGAATTTAACAGAATTATTGAAGCTATCATTTTTTAAATAGAGTGGACGTTTCTTCATTTAATAATTAAAAATGATGCGGAACGGATATAAAAGTATGACTTGCTTAATTATACATAAAAAATGGTGATTTTTCCACACGCGTGTGATGTGGTAAAGAGAAATTATTAATATCCATCAAGGTGTAAAAACGTAAGATTAAATGGCGGACATAACATTTCGTACACTACGACATTGATGAATTATTGTGCTGATTGCGTCAAATTTCTATGAATTAGTGATATATACTAGAACATTTGTGCATGCCATATTGTCATTCTTAAATTACTAGAACTTATAAAAGTTTTTGCACAAGCTTTTAAAATATTAGGCACAAGTTTGTACTTTTTTCCTTAACTCTTAAATTGTTTGAAACTTCAGATGGTGGTGGACATTACGAGAAAGGTGGAGGCCAGGCAGACCAAGCGGAACATTACAGCTCAGGCGGCGAGAAAGGTGACAAGGGCTACAAAGGGCACCACACATACGAGAAAGGCGCCAAGGGCGGACACGACAAGGAATCTCACAGTGGCTCTTACTCGGACCACGGCGGCAAGAAGGGAGGTCACAGTGACGAAGGAGGCGAGTACGGCGAGCACCATCACGGGGAAAAGGGAGAAAAGGGAGCCAAATACGGAGAAGACGGCAAACACTCCAAGGGTCACAGCACCAAGGGAGGGCATACGGTGCATAAAAAGGATGAGTACGAAAATAAGCACGAGTTCTACGACGAGAATCACGAGGGAGGCGAACACG
Source organism: Zhengitettix transpicula (assembly GCA_037074705.1). Taxonomy (NCBI): domain Eukaryota; kingdom Metazoa; phylum Arthropoda; class Insecta; order Orthoptera; family Tetrigidae; genus Zhengitettix; species Zhengitettix transpicula. The sequence continues at coordinate 30,222,551 of CM073593.1, read as the reverse complement.
GCAAGAGTGGTGCCTTCTCGGGTTACCATGAGTCGAAGGGTGGCGGCCATAAGAAGGGTGGCCATAGCAACGGTAAACATGACGAGGGGCATTACGGAAAGAAGGGTTCGCACGAAAAGGGCGGTCACTACAACGACCAGAAGGGCCACAAGAGTGGTGCGGGGAACGATCAATATCACTCTCATCATGAAGACTATGGCAAGAAGGGCGGACACGCCGAAGGTGGCGAATGGGCGCACAGCTCAAGCGATGGAGGTGGTGGAGGAGGAGGAGGCCACGGAGGTGGCGGAGGAGGACACGGAGGTGGGGGCGGAGGACACGGAGGTGGGGGCGGAGGTCATGGAGGTGGAGGTGGCGGACATGGAGGAGGAGGCGGTCATGGAGGGGGAGGGGGCGGTGGACATGGAGGTGGCGGAGGAAGCCACGGAAGTGGTGGCGGCGGTTATGGGGGAGGTGGTCATGGAGGTGGAGGTCACGGAGGAGGAGGCGGTGGTCACGGAGGTGGAGGCGGTGGTCATGGGGGAGGGGGAGGCGGACACGGAGGTGGAGGTCACGGAGGAGGAGGCGGTGGACACGGAGGTGGAGGTGACGGAGGTGGAGGTCACGGAGGAGGAGGCGGTGGTCACGGAGGTGGAGGTCACGGAGGAGGAGGCGGTGGTCATGGAGGTGGAGGTCACGGAGGAGGAGGCGGAGGTCACGGAGGTGGAGGTCACGGAGGAGGAGGCGGTGGTCACGGAGGTGGAGGTCACGGAGGTGGAGGAGGCGGTCACGGAGGAGGGGGCGGTGGTCACGGAGGTGGAGGAGGCGGACACGGAGGTGGAGGAGGTGGACACGGAGGTGGAGGTCACGGAGGAGGGGGTGGTGGTCACGGAGGTGGAGGAGGCGGTCACGGTGGAGGGGGCGGCGGTCACGGAGGTGGAGGAGGCGGACACGGAGGTGGAGGAGGTGGACACGGAGGTGGAGGAGGTGGACACGGAGGTGGAGGAGGTGGACACGGAGGTGGAGAGGGTGGTCACGGAGGAGGTGGTCACGGAGGTGGAGGCGGTGATCACGGAGGTGGAGGCGGTGGCCACGGTGGCTATGGCGGTGGTGGTGGCGGTGGACACTGTGACTGCAGCGGCGGAGGGGGAAGCGGTCATTGGAGATAAAATACATCTCCGGAAATTTGTTTACTTACTTTCCAATACATTACTGTTTTGTTTTCTTGCGCCACGACGCTTAAACCAATTCCACGTTGATTATGGAAAGTTTTTTTTTACGTTGACTGACTACATTAGTACAATGTACGATATTAATACAATTGCATCAGATCATGCAATTTAAACTTGTTATATTTCTTGCATATTTCACTAATAATTTTTACGTTTCATTTGAACCTTAGTTTTTCTGAATAAAAATTTGTAGTGCTTTTGTCTGTAACTTATTATGTTAGTTCATGTTTGCATGCATCAATTTCTTTAATTTAGAGCGAGTATTTTACCGAATACATAAATTTTTACTACATATGTATTGTTAGATATCTTAATGTCAATTCTATGTTGTTCAAATGTGGAATATTTTAATATTTATTTTTTTATTGAAATACGTTTAACTTCTTGTAATATATTGCAGTCTCCTAAAATTGTACATATGAAATCGTGTTAATCAATAATAAGATAAATCAATTTTTTACCTAGACCATATATTTCGTAAATTTTGATAATTTTATGTTTATGAACTAACATTAAAAAAGTATGTTATTCTGAAATAGGTGTATTATAATTAAACTCTTTAACTCTGTGACTTATCACAAATGAGATATTGAAATTATCAGTTTTATAAAAATATTTATTGTAGATTTCTTATTTTATAACGTTATATTTTAAACAATATACCCGTTAGGGCTAACAATTACGTTGTTCGCACGTAAAAATAATGGAATAATGATTTTAAATGTCGTTCCGTATTATAAGCATTGATAACTTGAATTTGAAATTTAAAGACAACAGTGATTTTAATACTGAAAAATAGTATTCGGTGGTTTCATTACCTAACTTTGAAAAGATTAATAAAGAAGCCAAGGACGAAAGGTAATTCAAATAGACGAAAGAGTGTTAACCGAAATTTCGAACAGTAAATATTTGTTCGTGTTCAGCGAGTGAGGAGCGTCAATTAAGAGTAAAATCATATGAATACTCAACCATTTTTCTGATTTTCTTCTCAATATCAGGCAGTGGAAAAACTGAACGATATTATCCCTATATAAAACTTTGATAACGCTCTTGTAATCAACAATCCCATTTTTTTTATATATTCAACCTCTCGTTTACATATATGTGAGGGCGTTGTTTTTTAAAAAAAATTCATGTTCATAGGAACAATATAAATTTGCCATTGAGAGTCGTAAAATTATTTACTTAAATTGTGATTGTGTATTGTGAAATTTTGTAATTGAAACGCATTCTAACGGTAGTATTTTAACTGGGATGAGATTTGAGATTTTACAATACATTTATAGTAAAATATCGCGTTTCATTCCGGTTAACTGGATGGGCTTCGAACTTCGTCTAAGACACTTGAAGTTCTAAACTTTCTGTAATAACTGCCAATTCCCATGAATATTTAGTCGCATTTTATTGTTAGGAAGCCTATAGTTATTTTCACACTTCCTACCACGTTATAACCAAATACACATCGGTTCTTTCAGGAATTTATGCTAATCAATATTGGCTTCTTTACGACTAATATGGATTCAGCCGGATTGCTACATCAATATCAATAAATTTATAGATTACATACCTAGATTTTTCACTCAGCATTTGAAATGAGCATAATCACATTCCCATGATAAAAAATGACGTGTCGGAATAGCGTTCCAGACTTGTCTTTTTTATCAAGTTGAGTCATGGTCCATATCCTCCGGTTTTCTAGAGAGATACACTGATTGATAGTTGAAACACAATACATAATGTATGTTCGTCAAAGCCGCTACATACGTCAATCACGAGAAACGAAGCACGCATTACTACAGCCAGAGCTGAATAACTATTCAGTAGGATTAGGCATGAAAGCAGTTGGCTGAACATTGTACACGAAGTCTACTTTATTACGTAAGACTATATTTCTGATAGAAATGTCAGTAGCAAATTCCCAAAACGTTTCCCGCAAAGGTGGCAAGTGGCGCGTGGTACTTTCCGAGACGGAGAAAGCCGTGTCCGACCAAAGCAAACGCGTCTCTGCCAATTCAGCAGCCTTCGTAGAAAGCTGAACGTGGTCAACACTTGCCCAAAGCGCGTCCGTTCGACCGGAACGCGAGCATAAAACCTGGCGGCGTCTGGGACACGGCAGAGACTCACTTCGCAATGCGATCCACGGTTCTTCTGGCTGTCCTAGTGACGGTCATGGCGACCTGTGAAGCCCACAGGCCAACGGGGATGGTGGCTCGACCAGCGTCCTTCTCGTACAGCACAGCGGCGGCGGCGCCCACGGAGCAGCGGCGAAAAGTGCTGAGGCGACCGGCGTCCTTCGCCTACACGTCGTCGGCCAATCACGCCGCAGCAACGGTGCCTAGGGCTACCTACTCGTATTCGGTGCCCGCGGAAAGCAAAGTTGTCCATAGAGCCCCGGAACCAGTACAAGAACACAAGAATCTGCCGATCAAAGAGGATGCGCCAGTCAGGCGTCCTGTAGCGGTCGACGACGAAGCGCCAGCGTCATACACGGCGCCAAAGCCAAAGACCTCTGATCAAACCATATCTGCATCTCATCATGGAGGCGGGGGAGGTGGTCATGGAGGCGGAGGCCACGGTGGAAGCTCTGGAGGTGGAGCTCACGGCGGTGGTGGTGGAGGACATGGAGGTGATGGAGGCCATGGTGGCGGCGGCGGAGGCGGTGGCCACGGAGGTGGAGGTCATGGCGGCGGAGGCGGTGGTCACGGAGGTGGAGGTCATGGCGGCGGAGGCGGTGGTCACGGAGGTGGAGGGCATGGCGGAGGAGGAGACTCCGGTGGCCATCACGAGAAGGGAGGTGGTGCGAAACACAATTCCGAACACCATGAGAGCGGAGGCAGCAAGGGAGACAAAGGATACGAAGGTCACCACAGCTACGAGAAGGGTGCCAAGGGAGAGCACGACAAAGAAGGTAAGAGCGGACACTACGCGGACCACGGTGGTAAGAAAGAAGAACACGACGAAGAGGGCGGGAACTACGGGGAACACCATCACGGTGAGAAGGGCGAAAAAGGCGCCAAGTATGGTGAAGACGGCAAGCATTCCAAAGGTCACAGCACTAAGGGCGGCCACTCAGTACACAAGAAGGACGAGTACGAGAAAAAACACGAGTTCTACGACGAGCACCACGAAGGCGGAGATCACGAGAAGAGTGGCGAGTTCGGTTCGGACCACAAAGGAGAAGAGGGCGGCCACAAGAAGGGCGGCCACAGCCACGGACACAGTGACGAGGGTCACTATGGCAAGAAGGGCCACCACGAGAAGGGCAGTCACTACGATGACCACAAAGGTCACAAGGAGGAAGATGGGCACGACGACTACCATGCCCACCACGAGGATTACGGAAAGAAGGGTGGCGACGAAAGTGGCAAGCACTGGGCCTTTAGTTCTGGAGGTCATGGTGGTGGTGGTGGCGGTGGAGGGCATCACTAGCAGAGATTTTTGATTTAATATATTCCAAATCAAGTCTCTGTTGCAATAGACTCTAATGTCTCAACGCTGTACCTGTAAAAGTTTCCAGTGAGGTCCGTGTGATGGTGCTAAAAGTAACCTCTTTTAAATGAGGTTCACATACATTTGCCATTAAGTAAAATACATCATATATGTGTCATGACTGTAATGTGTATTTAACAAGTAATAAATTACTAAATGTAACCATGTTCTGATTTTTTTGCTAATGACTTTGTTCATTGGTACTCATTTTTCTTAATGATATTCGTTTGAGAATGTTAAATATACAGTTGAGATAGATGCTAATAATTTTGCGTTCTATCTAAATGGATATATTTCTTAACATTTTTTATGTTCTTGTATAATAATACATTGTTACACCTGAACCTAGTTCGCAAATGAAGAATACCAAATCCTTATGTACAATATACTGCTGATCCCGTCCATGATATATTTTTCAACATGAACATTATAATTAAGATGTACTTATTATTAGCGTATTTATTGTTAAAACATAATGTTATTAAAACAAAACACCTCAAATATGCAATTTTAATGTTTCATAACGGTGAGTTTATATGAAAAGCGTGCACCAATAACCTATTAATATGACTAAGGTAAGTTATGGTAAATTTCTAGTTGTATAGTTCTATCGGCCAAATTACATTGCTTGCATTATGTGGAATTTATACGGATGCAATACATCGCAATTGATAAACGGTTGAATTATTTACTTTTCCCCTTCGTAATTAACGTTATATTATTAATAAAACTAGAAAATTAATCTTACTTGTATTAAATATAAATATAATTAATGTATAATGGCCAAAAGTAAGATTTTATTAAGGTTAAAATTTATATTTAACGACAAAACGTTTCATCCTTTTCTTTAGGGTAACAAGCTACATGAGGGTAATCCACATAGTGGCAACTCTCCTTAAATAGCATAGGAAGGGAGGCAGCTGGCCGACCTGTTTTGAGAGGTGTACGTTCCGGGGTCGCAGACCTTGGGCATACGGTAAGAGTTGTTCGCTATTTCCATTGGAATAGTCGGCCAGCTGCCTCTTAAACTGCTCGAGGCACGGAGAAGGGAATGCTGTGTCCCCACAGCAAACTCCTCTCCCGCTATCGGAAGGGCGTGGGACAAGTACCCAATGCCCGACCTACCCGATGCAGGTTTTTCTAAGATTTTCCCTGCATTTCTTTAGGCGAATGCCGGGTAGGATCCTTAAAATATAGCCCGGGGGCCCTAGTAACCGTTGGCTACCTTCCTCTACCCTTCCGCATCCCCCCTTTCAAATCCCTTCCTATGCTATTAAAGGGGAGTTGCCCAACGTGGATTACCCTCATGTAGCCTTTTGCCCTAAAAAATATAATAATTAAAAAAATTAATACTCTCAGAATGATTCAATTTATTGAAATGAGAGTTGGTCGTGTTGAGACTGTTATAATTTTACATAATTATACTGCGCAACAAAAACAGAATGCAAAACGTGGAAGTTACGAAACTTTTTTTACACGAGTCATTTCCTTGTAATAGTGTAATGTCTATTTTTACTATGCACACTCCGAATGAGCGCGGTAAGATCGAACACGTGTGGAAGTTCCGCGACAGCTTTAATTAGCGTCAGTTTCAAACCGTTACGAGAAATGCTTATTCGGGCAATACATTTTTCTAATGGGAATTTCGGAGGCTAATTTTAAATAACAATCGAAAAAATGGGCGGCTGAGATTTTCGACATTTTTGGGTATCAAAAACTGAAACAATCTTTAAAAAACTATATTTAAACACTAAATACGTTATCAACTTGTGTGTGTGTGTGTGTCTAGACAGGCTATGTATAGGGTAATCCATGGACTGGCCACTCCCCTCATATATCATATGAAAGGGACTGAAAGAGGGGATGCGAAAAGGTAGAGCAAGGTATCCAAAGGCTATAGTTTTAAGGCTTCAATTAATTAATATTCATTTTCCCAAATGTGCAGTTATATAATTGATATAATTCTATTATTTGTGGAATTTTATTATGTACCATATTTCTCCAATGTCGTCAATGGAGCAGTAATGGATGTAATAAAACTATACATGTATGACAAAAGATTAACGCCTTCTGAGAAACATCGTAGTTTCCATGTAAACGTTAACAGAAAAAAAAAAGGAAATGAAAACCAGGATTACAATCACTGCCTATTTTATGATGACCACCTCATAAGTTGTTCGTTTTCCTTCATTATTGTGGCGATTCTGCTTGGCATTAACTCCACGAGACGTTGGAAGGTAATGTGAGGAATTTGACTTCATGCCTGATGAATAGTAAGTTGTGTGAAATTTGAGGGTTGGATCCAGCTGCCGGATAGCTATTTAAACTACGTTACACAAATGCATAATTGTATTGTGATCTGGTGATTGTTGGGACCACCTCAGACAGGTTCTTATTCATGTTCCTCAAAACACTCGTGCACAATACTAGTAATGTCTCATTGCACAAAAAAAGGCAATTATGTATATTTTTGGAATGAAACGAAGATAATCTTGTACAACTACCTTTAGAGAAAACAATTTATTAACTGTCTATAGAATATATATATATATATATATATATATATATATATATATATTGTAATAATCAAATAAGCGATTAATTTGCCCCACTTTGTGGTAGCCATTTATGTAATAATCAAAATGAAAAGGTTAACGAAAATTAACAAATAAAATCATTTATTATTTATTCACATGTGGCTTCCAAAATTAAAACAATTACAATCAAATTAAGATCTCTTCTCTCAGGGTCTCCACTGGGTTTGATAATTAACATAAAAGTGATTTAATATACTGATTAACAATTTAGTTTAAAATTTACCTAAAATAATATGTCGATAAATTAAAGAAAGCTAGATGTAAAGAAATTAAACTTGAACGAAATTAAAAATGAACTAAATCTGACTCTACCCTTTTAGTTATCGTTTACAAATATTATTATCAAAGTTTTGGTTACTCACATAATGTCCGACTGGTACCAGCATTCTTTTGTAGCTTCAACACTACACTTTAAATGCAAAATTTTACACTGATTCTAATTTCCTCACAGATTTTACACATACGCTGTCGAAATGCACGTACTCAGCTCTCAGGAACTTCGGATGATCCTCTCCTAATTGGTCAGCTATCGGATGTTGGTTTACCTAAATGAAAAATTTTTCAATTTTTATAATGAAGCAACTTTTGCTTCACCGTTGGCTAGTTGTTAGAACATCTCTCTGTCCAACTATCTGCTATCTTACAGGAATTCACGATTGGCAGATTTTAGACTGTTACTGTTTATATATCTATTTGGATCGAACTACTAAGGATCTCGGTAAAAATTTGTTTTAATGTCTCTCCTCTCGTGGCTGACCGTAGACGTAGACTAACTTTACTTTTGCGCGCACAATCGCCATTTCGGCTCTTCAACAAAGCAACAGAGCTCAGCGCTATTGTGGCTTTGGTCGCTCAATACCGCTAAAATTCATTTATCAAAACAATTCAAATTATCCCTAATCAATTTAATGGCCTAATTAACTATTTCTACAAAATATATATATATATATATATATATATATATATATATAACAACTATGGTAAAAAAGAAAAAATGTCTCTTGGGTCAAAGTTTAATAAACCTTAGAAAAACTAGAGGGAATAATTATTTTAGAGTTAGGACGAATTTACAGAAAACGGAGAAGGACCCACTCCTCTAAGGAATTATATTATTTAACAGACTGCCGCATCATATAAAACAATTACAGGGTGGACAGTTTAAAAGTAGACTAAAAGAATATCTATCTGAAAAAGTTATGCTTAGTATAAAAGATTTATAATCGAATTAAAATTATGTGTTATTATATGTAAATTATATATTATATATATTTGTTATATTTTTTAAGACTGACTATTTAGTATTGTATAAATACAAATAATGGAAAAATAAACATTATCATTATTATTGTCTTGTTGGATCCATTTGGATACGCCATCAACATGACGGGATGAACAAGATCATCGATGATAGATACATCTTGTTATTACAATCAGAACAGAAACTAAAGGGCCCAAATCATGCCAAGTGAATGTGCCCAAAACCATAAATTGCCCCTCTTGGTTGAAGCGTGATCAAAGATTGAAGCGTGATGCATGTAGGGTCCATGCGGTTTGCGTGATGCACTTGGAACAATGGTTCATCGGACCATTCGATGTGCGAACAGGCCTTTGGCTTCCTTATTCCAAACGATGCAGTGTGCGGTGAACAGAGCGGTCTGAGATCATTTCAGAGTATCCCTGATTAATATCTGTAGTAATTTTCCCTTGTACGAGTCTTGCCACTTTACGTTCTAACCGCTGACGGTCACAACTCTCTCGTACAGACACAGTCTTTAAACACTTTCAAATAACTGTACCTATTAATAGAGATGTTTCGCTGATACTAGCACCAATACCCCGAACGACAACACTCATCCCACATTCAAAAGTTAGTACATGGCGTCGTACTACCAAATCTTCAGAGATAAATCACTTCTAATGTCGTAGAAAATCACTTCTGCTTACCTTTTCAAATTTTCTGGCCTTCTAGAGACTTCAACACGATATCATAACTAATTTTTCTAAAACATGAAGTAATCATAATAATCTGGGCTGACATTGATTACCGTAAGCGAAACAATAATGTTAGCTTTGAAGTTCAGTAGTAGAATTGTGTGTTGTATTGATGAGTAATGTTATACATATTAAATAAATATTTAGAGCAAACGTTTGTAGTAGTTAGTACAGTAATTTCTTCAGGAGGACGTCCACTCATCCTGAATTGACCAACCGATCACTTTCCTTTGCGGCTTCGCGAAAGTGATTCATCGAAATGCATATATTTCGTTGGTAGAACTTTGTTCTGCACCACTGGCTAGTCTCAAGCTTTTATTACGCCTTTCTATAAGTCACCGTGTCAAACCATTTAACAATTCTCAAATCTTAATGTCATTTACAGGTCATCAACATTAAATTATTTTCAAAAATACAATAATAAAAATACAATAACTTGGTGTTACAGGTAATAAGACTACTAAAATTCGAGTTATAGGTGAACAACATGCTTTTAAATAATCTCCCAAACATATAAACAACTGATGTGATAATTCGGTGGTAGACAATTCCTCTCAGTGTAAATATTATTTAAAGGAAAAACTCTAGTAATCGTCCAGAAAAATATTAAACACTTTATTAATTTTTTTGTTGAGTGAAATATATAAGTTTATTAAAAATTTATTGATGATAATTTTGCCAAAATTCAGACAAAAGTAAGACAGAATCAGCACAATGTTTTCAGAACTTATCCGTAATAATCTTCATGTATAGGTTTAGAGTTCGGTTGATAATCACACGAAACGTGGTTTTTGTTCTGCCTTCTTTTTCTCTGTATTTTGGACAATTTATCAAAATTGTTTCCAATTGTTGTATATATTACAGGTAATTACTAATCAATAGATTGTCATGAAAACACCCCATTACTGTGGAACTAATAAAATCTTTCGAAACTTCTCTGTTTCCTCAGTCAATTATTACATAACTAAAATTTAAAAATATTTATTATTATTTAGTTGTCGAGAAGGTGATATTTTACGCTTGAGATAAAATTGCAACTCTTTGTTTCCACGTAATATCCGGATGAAAATGTTTCTTTTATTATTTTGCACTGAATAAACGATAAAGGAATATGACGATTGCTGGTTGTAATAATCTCCAATACATTCCTAAGCGTTTTATTTCCAAAATTTTGAGGTATTTTTATTACTTTATAAATATTATTGTATATTTTACCATTGAGAACATCTATGTAAAAAATAATATAAGAGGTAAAGAATTGTAATATTAAAAAACTAGTTTCATAATATGATTTCAGTAAAAGTTTTTATTAAATAAAGAATTCCAATTATATTTCATTTGTTTTTTAACCCATTTCTATCTATTTAACATGAGGATTTTATATAAGATAAAAAAGTCAAATACAGATAAAAGTAGTGATAATATAAAATATTATTGCTGGAAAGGAGCACTTTGCGTTGATGTTGTAAATAAACAATGTTTTTCTTTCCGTATCTCATTTTTTCTGTTATTGTCTCTACACGTCAAATCCTATACAAAAAATGTATAGCTGCCCCATCCGCCAAGTTTGTCCCATAACCGTAGAATAAAACTGCATGTATAATTTTGTAGTAGTTATTTTATACTAGTAGCAGAATTGTGGTTTTTTATTGAGCGTCAAATTGAATAAAAAAGTGATAATTTAAAGTTCTGATGGTTTGTACATAAAGTAGATTAATTCGATAGTCATCTGCTTATAATAGGTCAGCTGAGTCCGGCGTTGCCCGGGTATTTATTTACCACCCGTGTTGATACGAGAATTTAACTCTGTGACTCCTATAACACCGGAATCGATACTAATTACGGTATTTTATACATTACTTATATGTAAACCCTTTCCAGTACCACCCTTACCGTAAGGGTGCTTTCCTTACTTGCCTTTTAGAGTTGAAATTAGACAATTAAAATTTCTAGTGTGACACTATCAAATTAAGCTTCCCAGAAAATGTTTTAATCGTCGCTAATAAAGAACGGTTAGGAATGTTTTTCAATTCCACCCTCCCCCCCCCCCTCACCTAGAGGCGGTAGGTGTCTTAATCCCTCAGAGTTTGTTCCGATATCGTAAGTACTTTGTGTGTAAAGTTTGGTAGAAATTGGTCTACGCATAGTATAAGGAAATTTGTTTAACCCCCTTTGACCCCCACTCGTAGGGCTGAACTACATCTTAACCAGTATGGTAAATGTGTGAATTAAACACAGTCTCAGTTGTTTACTCATTATTTTTTTTAACGGCCTTTCACCAAAGGCTCTGAAATACAACTTAACTGACACTGTGAATGTTTGAATGACACTCATTGACATTTATAAGCGTGGATTTGACTCCTATCTCGGTTCTTTCGCGTGATTTTATTTGATGCCTCTCCACCCCTTCCCTTAGTGGTGCTGTTTTCCCCTTTCTGGGGTTGAAATTATACACTAAACTATCTGAATGAACCTCATCGCCTCAGTAAACTAATTATTCGACGCTAAAAAACGACCGTTTTGGCATGTTTTAAAATTCCTCCCCCACCCCTACGCCTATGGGCTGCACTACAACTTAACTGACATACTGAATGTTAGAAACTAACTCACTGACCTCTATAACCCTGGATTTTACACAAATCTCGCTTGTTTCGCATAAATTATATATAAGGGCCCTCCACTGCTTGAAAGGGTTGAAATTATACACGAAGTACATCTGTATGGAAAGTATTCATCATATAGACCCCAAAAAGTAATTAATCAACGATAATATCGGACATTATATCATGTTTTTAAATTTCACCTCCGTTCACCCCTTGGGAGTTGCCTAACGCTAAGAAAGGCTGACAGAAAGCTTCTAGGGTTGCGCACAACAAGTCACCAAAGTTTCACCGAAAATCGGATGAATGGTTCAGGGGACACACAGAGAGATGTATAGAGAGATAGATATAATTTCATTAGTGCTCGGTTGAGGAAACAGGATACGTCATAAATGACTTCACAAATAATAACCTAGAACACAAACTCTTTGTTTTCAAAATAACGAAGAACACAGTATAATAATTACAAATTAATTAAATTCCATTAAATAACTATGGAACACAGAAAACACTGTTAACATTACTAAGATTTGCATCATAAATAAATGATTAAACACACTATGAAAATGAGTGACATTACTGGGACTTCAGAAGATAACAATGCAGATTGACATACGCGTGAAGAACTGCAAACATTAAGGTTTTATGTAAGCATTCAAACGCAACGAATTTTATCTCTCGGATAATTTATCGATGTACCGCCATAATCACAGTAGTCCATTGACTGAATAAGAGCTTACACACTCGTCGTTAAATAAATACGGCGATAAAATTGTCGCAGACGTCAGCTTGAGCAGTCGCTCAGTACCTCTAGCGCACAGCGATAAATTGCAACTAGTGGCCTACGTAACCCAATGTATGTTTTCACGCAAGGCGGTTTTTATTTTCATTCTTTATTTGAATTTTCGTTGTTTTTTGCTATCCTATCTTTCGTGTCCTTCTTCGTGCATATTTCGAATATGAATTATTCGGGTGACATAATAGATAATGAAATACTTATTTCAACAATTGAAGAAATACCTGTGTTACGGGATAAAACCCTGAACATATTTCGCGTCATCCCGCATAAATTCTTCAAACACCGTGTAGAAAGCTCCAACCGCCTCTCTTCTTTCATTAATTGGATGAACCCAAATTAGTCGATTTTTTCTTCTCATTTTTATTCGACTACGAAATAACATTAATGCTAGAATCTACCCTCTGTCCATTTGAAACTACACCGTTCACATCACTCCCAACTGAGACTCGTGCGACGGAAAATTTACTGCCGCGATAATAATACCTGACTGTGAATGTGTCCCGATTTCTTTGAGCGTCTACGATAATTTTATCGAAGAGATAAATATCGCAGAGTGTGTAACGGGCCTTAGTGAGATTAGGAAAAAAACTTAAAAATCTCTTCTATTACAAATAAAGCTTGTTTGTTGATATGAGGTACCCATTACACGCAATAAACTAAGCAGCTGTCAAATAAGTGCAGTTTTTTGTGTCTCACGGTAAATTATTTTGGTTTTCAGTTCATTAAGTGATTTGAAAAAAATGGAACTGATACCGGAAAAATATAATTCAAATCTTTTATCTCAGTTATATGGAATACTTTGAAGTTTGAAATAGTCGTAAAGTTGCAAGTTACGGAAAATAATCACACAGATGGACTTGACACGCTCTTTAATCTAAAATAATATTATATTGAAAATAAATTTAATTTTAAAGTCTAAAAATTCACTGTCATTTAGGTGCCGAAACTGTGTACTAATTAAATGTAGTACAAATTATCATTAGAGGAAAAAAAACCGGAAAATTTCCGTGGCGCATTAAGCCAAGAGCTTGGGAACATGGTTGCAGCTAAAACTAGAGCAGGAATGTGACTGTAGGACCTGTGGCAGTGCAGAGAGGTGTTACGAGGTTCCCGTCACCCGCGAGAGCGCTCCGCCGCGAAAGCGTGGCTCATCACGAGGCGAAGAAACGGGCTCGGGAAAAAGACTTCGTGACGGATTGCGATTACAGGCGTCCTGGCAGCCATGTGCATATATATAGTGCGAAGGCGCTCTCAGCAGTATCACACAACTCTGCGATGACAAGGCGCTCAGGGCGCCTCTCCCTGTGCCTCGGCGCGGCGCTGTGCGTCGTCATAGCGCTTGCCGACGCCAAGAAGGCCAAAAAGGAGGCGGCGCCGGTCGTAGCCGCTGACACGGCCGTTGCTGCCTCCGGCTATGGAGGAGGCGGACATGGAGGTGGTGGAGGCGGCCACGGAGGTGGAGGAGGTGGTCATGGAGGCGGCGGCGGAGGCCACGGAGGAGGAGGAGGCGGTCACGGCGGCGGCGGCGGAGGCCATGGAGGTGGTGGTTACGGAGGCGGCGGTCATGGAGGCGGAGGAGGCGGCCACGGAGGAGGAGGTGATGGCGGTGGCGGTCATTATGAGAAGGGAGGAGGTGCTTCTCACCACTCTGGCCACTATGGCTCCCAAGGCGGTAAAGGAGACAAGGGATACAAGGTATAGATATAGAATTGATTTATAAGTGAATATAAATGAAGAACCTGTCGGAAAATGACGAAAAATGTATATCGTACACTTACAGAAAAAATCGATGCAAATAATTTCCCTTAATAAGGACGAACATAATTAAAATTAAACAGTTATCAGCATAAGTATTTTAGCTGCACGTATAGGCAAATCCTGAAAACACAGAAGATGCATTTTCTTAATTGTTGCATGTATAAATACTTATATTCAATAAATAAGAAGAAACAATTAATTCGGATCCGTGTGGTCGTAAATCGCGGAACTTATAAAATTTGGCGATTGGCGTCCAAATGTATGGCAGTTTTCCTTGATCCTTGATTTGAATAAATTAATTTTTGTATATCGGATCTGTGAAAACGGTAAATAGACTCATTAAAAACTATGATGATAATTTAGGTTATTACATTGATTCATCTAAGTTATAATTAATTATGCTTAAATTGTTTAGAAACCTAAAATGTTTTATTTCAACGATTCATATATATTATGTGTCAGTTTCGATTACAAAATATTCACAACTAAACTCTAATATACAGGGATACCACCAGAACGAGAAAGGCGCCAAGGGTGGTCACGACAGTGAAGGTCACAGCGGCCACTACTCCGACAACGGTGGCAAGAAGGGCGGACACAGTGACGGAGGAGGTCACTACGGGGAGCATCACTACGGCGAAAAGGGCGAGAAGGGAGCCAACTACGGCGAGGGTGGCAAACACTCCAAGGGCCACAGCACCAAGGGTGGACATTCGGTGCACAAGAAAGACGAATACGAGAAAAAGCACGAATTCTACGACGAGAACCACGAAGGAGGTGAACATGGCAAGAGCGGAGCCCATGAAGCACACCACTCCGGCAGCAGTGGTGGACATAAGAAAGGGGGACATAGCAATGGCGGATACAGCGAGGGCCACGGAGGGAAAAAGGGACACCATGAAAAAGGCGGTCACCACCACGAACACAAGGGCCACAAGGGAGGTTCCGGCGGCGATTCCTATAGCTCTCACAACGAGGACTACGGCAGTAGTGGCGGCAGCTCCGGAGGCACTGATTGGGGCCACAGCAGCAGCAGCGGTGGGGGCGGCGGCGGCGGCGGTGGTGGTGGTGGACATGGTGGAGGCGGCGGTGGTCATGGAGGTGGCGGAGGTGGCCACGGAGGTGGTGGATATGGAGGCGGCGGACACGGTGGAGGTGGAGGCGGACACGGAGGTGGCGGATATGGTGGCGGTGGCCATGGTGGTGGTGGCGGCGGTCACGGTGGAGGTGGAGGTGGCCACGGAGGCGGCGGTTACGGAGGCGGAGGCCACGGTGGTGGTGGAGGAGGCCACGGAGGCGGCGGCCACGGTGGTGGTGGAGGTGGCCATGGAGGCGGTGGATACGGAGGCGGCGGTCATCACGGTTAAAAAGAGCGCCCTGTTTCCAAACGCTTCACTTCTGTCGGTACTGAGTACCACGGTTTTGAACCTAACCAAAGACAGAAACATTGTGATCTCTTGTTATATGTTGTTATTCATTGTTTGTATTTCCGGCTCAAGAGGGACCTAGCTTATATGTCACTGATGACGATGCTTGAGTCTTCTTGAGGAAATAAAAAGGGATTCTTATAAATACAAGTAGTACGTTGATTTTTGTTAAGGAATGTGTATCCATATATGTAATCTCCTTGAATTTGAAAGATAACTGTCAAATATAAAAAACTATGGCTGGAAAGTCTGAAAAATATTTTCTGTAATAAAATAATTCTGTGAACGATATAAAAGTAAAAAACGACTGAAAATATAGGACGTGAAAAGCTAGAATCATTTGGAGGACGTTTCTGACAAGTTAACGCCTTTATAGCCGACCTGTCGTGGTGTAGTGATTAGCATCGTTAAGTCGGATCATGGAGATCCTGCTCAGTACTTTTCCAGTTTTAGAAAAATAAAACCCATTGTGGACCTCCAGCTACCACGTTGTATGGTGGAGCCTCGGATTGACGTTTTGGTCGTCCACATGGCAAAAATTAAAGCATGGATATAAATTTTAATGTTTCATAGACTGAAGTCTTCGGGAATATAATCATGGTAATACTTTGTCCCGTCCTTTTTAGAATTGAACCCATATTTTTTAAAATTTATTTGACAAAACTTTTATCATAAGATTATTTGTTGGTTAAATATAGTTACAGTTTATACCAATTTTAAATATGTACATAATTTACATGGTAGGATGCTAATTCAGTTAATTCAGAAATTAACCTAAATTTTGCAAAATTTTTATTCTAGTGCCTTAATTTGTGTGTCTGAGGGGCATTCGTTGATGGGCTATGAGGGTTTACTGGTGATGATGAATTTGATGGGTTGGATGGAATGGGTGGGTGGGGTTTTCGGGTGTGAAGATGGGGTGGGTTAGGAGGTGCCAGAGTGTTCTGGGGAAAAATTGGACCCATATCACCAAGTTTTATTCATCAAGAGTGAAGCAATTCTCAGTGGCATTCTATTTTTTTCTTTCTGAGAATATTTTCCGTTTAGTCAGCAGAAGAACCAACTGTGATAGGGACAGAATAACTTGCAAATAGAAAAAAAGTTATTTAATCAACTTGGTAGAAATTAATTGGGTAATAGTGTATTTATGATAATTTTAAAATGCTTTCCTTTCTTTATTTTATATTTTAGGTGTAAATAATAACATTTATACAAATGTAATTACAATATGTAAGTCATAAACGTGCGGCAGTCTCTCATTCAGCAGTCCTTGTGTAACCTAGATGCTTGGGCTAATAACATAGGATATCACTTCAATCCAGACACAGTGAAAGCCATCCTGTTTAGCCGTAGTATAAAATCCACTTCCCCTGAAGATTAAAAATGTAAGAATAGGCTATGTGAAACACTCCAGGATACTGGGTCTAACCTGGGATTCTAGATTAAACTTCATTGAGCATATCAGGAAACCTTCAAATTGATGCAAAAGAAACGACTACTCATCCTGAAAGCACTTGCAGCTCACAACTGGGGTGCAAACGCGAAATTTCTTTCAACCACCTATAAGGCGATAATTTTATCAAAGATGGACTACGGGGCCCATATTTATTGCTCCACCCCCTAATACGCTCTCAAGAAACTAGATTTGATACAGAATGAAGCCTTGAGAGTAATTACAGGGTGTATGAGAACCACCCCGGTAGTTAGACTCCTAAACCAAGGAAAAGACATTCCTCTTACATTCCGGAGAAGATTAAGCACAATTAAGTACACACTAAAGTCCCTGCAGGCAATTCCATGAATGTGAGAGCACAATCGAGTCGACCCAACCCTGAATTACGTGTACAACCTCAAACGTCCCCTTCCTTTTCATAATGCATCAGCCAAATTACAGTTCACCATCCCCAACGTAGATCATAATACTACATCTAATCTCCCTCCATGGAAGTTTATCGACCTGCAAATAGATGCCTCATTGACCTTGATTCACAAGAAGATCGTTAGGGCAAGTCTTACAGCTCACCTCGATGCGCTTATGAAGAAGCATGGAAACCCTACATGGGTTTACACAGATGCCTCAAAAATAGAAGCAGGCACTACGTGTGCGATGATTCTTCCCAACTTGACCAGGAAAATAACCATCCATAATACAGCTTCCAGCACCACCGCGGAAACCTTCGCCATAGCACTGGCAGTTGAATACTGCCTGGAATCTTCAATCAACAGAATTATGTTCCTAACGGACTCTTTGCAACCATTAAAGCACTTACGAGACCCTAAAATATGGAACGGCACCATCAACGCCATCAGAGCCAACCACCATCTCTGCACTTCGCGTGAGAAATCCGTGTAGCTTGTCGGGATCCCGGCTCATGAAAGCATCGCAGGGAACGCACAAGAAGCTCTACCATTTTACGGAGCCCCAATCTGTACAGCCTCGGACGTTCTAAATGAATGAAAAGTGGAGGGTAGCTGGTAGGACAAGAGGAGAGGAGGAAATAACGGCTTCTTCCATCAGAACCTGCAAACATCAGCAGATCTGTGCCACCTCAACAACGTTTTTAGAAAACAACAAATAATAATCTCCAGAATTAGAACATTGCACACCCAACTCACACAAGAATATCTTTTTTCCAGAACAGATCAGCCCACCTGTGATCTATGTGATCAAGCCCTCACCATCCAACATATTATATTTGAATGCACAAAATATCAGGATATACGCAGGAGGACTTTAGCCGAGTTCTCTGGAGAAGACTTCTGCATACACACCACGGCGATCAAAAGCCTCCTGGAGTTCGTCTCCGACGCAAAACTGACATCCGATATTTGAAACGATGTTCACGATTGGAAATTTTCTAACCTACTGTAATTTAATTACGTAAATACGTTTACAGGATTGCCAATAACCAACAGGTTGACGCGACCATAAAAAAATTTACAGACACGCTAAAAATAAAAAGATCTAGATTTGTTTTTATCGCATTACTCAGTTTTTTTTAAAAGGAAACAAACAATTTCTTTAGTGTTATATTCATATCACTCTTCACATAAACAAGAAAATGTTTAAACATGTTTATAATCCAATAAGTATTGTTGAACAATTAAAATTATAATCACTTCCTGTAACAACGATCACAGAATTTGAATTTTAAAAATCAGGCAACTTAAATAATAATTTATGAATTCTCATTAAATTGGAATTTTTCTCCTGTGTTTAGTCTACAATTTTAATACTAACATTTATAGTACATTACGTAGAGTATTATGAAACACTTTCTATAAACTGTTGATTAAATTTTTAATTTAAGAACCTGTTATCACGGGACCAAATATTTGAAATTTATTTCTTTCAATAATTTTAATACTTAACTGAGTTATGCTTTGACATGGTTTTAGAAAAGAAGTATTATAGTTACAAACATTTAACGGTTACAAATTAATGTCAACTTTAACACACTTACTGCTTTACTTGTTTAAAAATTGTGGAGGAAACTGTCGATAAACACCGTCGAAGTATTTCCATTTGAAAAAAATGATAACATTGTTAATACAATAATATAAACTACCCAAGACGTTAGAGGAGAATTATTTTCAAACAAAAATTAGTTGCACATTGGGAACGTATGTTTTCCCAGTGTAATTGTTGGACGAAGAGTTCTTGGGCTTCACCTGAAGAAGAGGCGGAGTCTGCAACCGAGACGTTGTGGCAAACTAACGTCAATGCCAGGTTGAAAGCTCTTCGTCCTACTTGCACATTATTACATTAAAAAATATTGCTAATACTCTACGTTTCTTCCTTAATACCTACAAATAAACTTTGTTGAATTGTAAAAACCAATTTATGCAACCAAATAATATTTTCAACTCGGGAGATCATTGCTAAATTTTCAATTAATTGTTCAAATTTACTATTACTCTACCTTTCAAGTTTAGCTTCTAACGCGCTACGCGATCATGAACACTTATTTTTATTTATATTTGTGGCCGTTGGCATTAAGACTAACACATGGCCACTAAATTGATAGGTTATACATTTTTTTTATTTATTTTTTAGGGCAACAGGCTACATGAGGGTAATTCACTTTGGGCAACTCCCCTTTAATAGCATAGGAAGGGATTTGAAAGGGGGGATTCGGAAGGGTAGAGGAAGGTAGCCGAGGGTTAACTAGGGCCCCCGGGCTATATTTTAAGGATCCTACCTGGCATTCACCTAAAGAAATGCAAGGAAAACCCTAGAAAAACCTGCATCAGGTAGGTCGGGCATTGGGTACTTGTCCCACGCCCTTCCGATAGCGGGAGAGGAGTTTGCTGTGGGGACGCAGCATTCCATTCTCCGTGCCTCGACCAGTTTAGGAGGCAGCTGGCCGACTATTCCAATGGGAATAGCGAACAACTCTTACCGTATGCCCAAGGTCTGCGACCCCGGAACATACACCTCTCAAAAATGGCCGAGGTGCCTCGGCTTGTGGGAACCTTAGTTCAAAAACGGAGAGGAAAAGGCATACCCAAAGGTAGCCCCTTCGCATCTCTCCTAAAAGGTTCTGCCTGCGAGAGAATAGCCCTCGCCCTTTCTACTCCTAGCTTATACAAATTTCAAAACCCGTAAATACCAGAGATAAGTTAGATGAGTTTGAATCACAGTAAAGCAGTAACGAAGAAAATAAACGTTATAGCGTCACTCGCCGAACACTTGCCTGAAAGTGAGAGCGTTACTAACATTGGCACAAGCTGATCTCAGTTGACTATTGTCTTAATGAATGATTAATTGGGCGACCCTCGCTTCTGGGCACTGTACTTTCCCTTACACGGCTATTTTCCAGAAGTTTTAGTTATACCATCTCGAAATAAGTATAACTTAAGAATTTATTGCAAAATAACAATGGAAACTTATTTTTAGTTACTGTATCCTTAACATTAAACTTTCTTTCACCGGGATGTTTATTTTTAATTTTCTACATTACTCACTCGAAATTCAATCAGCTTTCCAACGATTGATAGAATTTTTGGGGAAGGGCAGAAATAATAGGAAGATGGTATGACCAAAGATGCTGCGCTAATACGTTTCGGGAAGAACTATCACTGATTTTTAAACACCTACTCTAGTGCTTTGAATAGACCAATAGGGTGCTAATTAATTTGTTTCTTGTACTATTTTCAATTCATTACTTGAGAATAACTTGAGATTTCTATTTACACTTAATATATTTTATTTGTTTCTTATAACAGATAAATAAATTAATAAACCATAATTTTATAGCTTTAACTATACCTCACACAAAAATTACAAAAATATATTATGTTTGGAACTCAAACATATTAATAGGTTGGAGATAATTGTAGTGTACTGGAAAGGAATAGTTTGGAGAACAAGAATTCCTGCAGTTTATTGTTGCGTTTATACTTTTCATGGATTGTAGATTAAATCTAATTTATAACTAACTCCAAATTATATTAACAAGGAAGTTCATAAAAGTCTGTTGAAATATTGATAATACAAAAATAAAGTCTAAATATATTTTGCAAAGAAACAAATATTCCGAAACAAATACACTTTTAAAATATAATCCAAATCTTATGTTCATCAAGACTGGTAAAGGCAATGTAAGTCTGACTGAACAACTCGGAATATACAGATAAATTTCATAATATGTTAAAAGATAAAACAACTTACTTTTGACCCACTTAAAAAGCTTGTTGAAAATTATAAAGTTAATAAAAAGACAAAAATTTAATAAATATAAAAAATATATTAACATATTATAATTTTCAAATGTATTTTATAATGGTCGTTTACTATATCTTATTAATAAAAAACAGATATCTCCCTGAATTTCTGTTGTACATATACGATGGTTATATTTTTAATTCAACTGCCTTTTATTTGCCATCAATTTTCTCAATTTGAATCTTTAATACATCGATAGTTCTGCCAGTTTCGTATATCATAAGTATTAATGATTAAAAAAACTAATAATCTAAAATGCTTTATATCATATAGGCACCAAATATAAATCTTCGTTCAATATTTAATCTGACACAAAAAAAATATACCAACAATTCAGAATCAGTAACAAGGAAAACATCGTCTGTCACACTCGATATAATTACACATTAAATTACCCTGTGTGTGAACAACATACTTGGAAGCCTATTCACTTCTATTCTAAGATCTGAGACATGTTATTTCTACTCAGTTTAGGGCAGTATTCGTCATCAGTCGCTATATGGTTCGCAGTCTTGACTGAGTGGCAATCTTTCTCAGACGCCACCTGACTTGCAAATACTAGTTCCCAGTCCCCAGCTTCTTTCAGGTGAATGGATTTCACGCATATTCGTTCCGCCTCTCTTCGTTTATGAGCCACTAACCAGCACTGCAGATATGGGAAGCGACCAATTTCTCAACCAGCTGCACTCGAAAAAGAAATATGGTTGAATCCAGTCGGAACGAATTGTGCTTACTCGCCTCGGTAACTTGAGAATGTACAATGCCACCACGTATAGAAGAGAAACCCGCCGATTGCCTCTATAAATACTTAGTCAATTCAGACTTAGAGCAACAGTTCCAGCATGCTACGTTGGAATCTCGCACGTCTCGCCTTCGTGGCGGGACTGTGCCTAGCACAAGCTAGGCCCTCCGGTGAGGACGATGACCTCAAGGCGGCCGAAACATGGGGCGGCCACGGAGGCGGAGGCGGTGGATACGGAGGTCACGGAGGAGGTGGTGGTGGACATGGAGGAGGTGGATATGGTGGTGGAGGACACGGCGGCGGAGGTGGTGGACATGGAGGAGGCGGAGGAGGACATGGCGGCGGTGGTTACGGAGGTGGAGGACATGGAGGCGGCGGTGGCGGTCATGGTGGAGGTGGCTACGGTGGTGGCGGACATGGAGGTGGTGGCGGCGGTCATGGTGGCGGCGGACATGGTGGAGGTGGCGGCGGTGGACATGGTGGCGGTGGACATGGTGGAGGTGGCTACGGTGGCGGCGGACACGGAGGTGGCGGCGGAGGACACGGAGGAGGTGGCTACGGTGGTGGCGGTCACGGTGGAGGTGGTGGTGGACACGGAGGTGGCGGCGGTGGACACGGTGGAGGTGGCGGTGGACATGGTGGAGGAGGATATGGTGGCGGCGGTCACGGTGGAGGTGGTGGAGGACACGGAGGTGGTGGCGGTGGACATGGTGGGGGCGGCTACGGTGGCGGCGGACACGGAGGTGGCGGTGGTGGACACGGAGGTGGCGGCGGAGGACACGGAGGAGGTGGCTACGGGGGTGGTGGACATGGTGGGGGCGGCTACGGTGGCGGCGGACACGGAGGTGGTGGCGGAGGACACGGAGGAGGTGGTCACGGTGGAGGTGGTGGTGGACACGGAGGTGGCGGCGGAGGACACGGAGGAGGCGGCGGTGGACATGGTGGAGGAGGATATGGTGGTGGTGGTCACGGTGGAGGTGGTGGAGGACACGGAGGTGGTGGCGGTGGACATGGTGGAGGTGGCTACGGCGGCGGTGGACACGGAGGTGGCGGTGGTGGATATGGAGGACATGGTGGTGGCGGAGGCGGTGGTCACGGAGGTGGAGGCGGTGGACACGGTGGAGGTGGCTACGGTGGACATCGCTAGTCTGTCTTTGGAGCGAACAGAAACTGTTATTGTTATATATGTTATTTCACTGTTTTTGACTGATTTAAAAATAAATTAGCCCTGTTATATTATTTATTGTTGTTCGAAGAAATGTAAATCTGCTTATTATTTCTTAAGGTTGACAAAATCTTCATCGTGAAACATATTAATTGATCTGTAGTTTATGTAAATTAAATTTTTAACATAAATTTGAGGATAATTTCGTTTTTACGAGTCTATATTCAAGGCCATGGCAGAAACATCTGTTAAACATTTCGTGGACCTGAAAGTTTCGCGTAAAATTTTGGCAGTCACCAACCTCAATCGTCTATCGCTTCTTCTAAACTATTACCACACATTTGGAAGCTAAACCCCGTTCTAAAATGTTACGTATGTTTTTCTATTATCTTGACTGATGAGAAAAATCATTCGAACCTTTCAACTTCGTCTTTGACATTAATTTGTGAAGATATAATTCATTATAAACAGTAAAATCAATAACCGCATCATCAGCGATGCATATTTTACCTCGATCAGGTTTTCTCTACACCGAATTAAATTCAAGAGAACTTCTCTACTTTGCAATCTGCGTTCTAAATTATAGCTGTGCTATTGACCTGTAATGCGAAATCATGAAATTACACGATATAAAACGGAAAGGTTGGTTATATTATTTTTTCTCAAATACTGTATTGTTATGCGCGTAATTTAATTTATTTTTGTTTTATTTTTCGGAAATGTTTGCTGTAGTTTGGAGAATCCGTTTGTTTCCCAACTCGAGACGCCGACCTGTCGCGTCTCAAGCATTTTTTTTAGGTGTAGACAGGCTATATATAGGGTAATCAACACGGTGGCAATTCCCCTCTTATAGCAAAGGAAAGGGATTTGAAAGGGGGGGACGCGTCCGTGAGAGGTGTATGTTCCATGAGATGACATTAATAGAACTACTTTCTTATTTTTCTTCGTTGCTGGCAAAGTTTCTAACATATCTTCTGTACTTTTCTGGATAACTTCCTGTTCCGCCTGATATACCGTTGGACGGAGAGCCTTAATCAGTGTCTCTAGATCCTTCACTCGATTTTCCAGAGACTTGCATCGTTCGCATTTATGTTGGCTCACTTGCATATTGTCGCAGACCTTGGGCATACGGTAAGAGTTGCCCACTATTCCTAAAGGAATAGTCGGCCAGCTGCCTCCTAAACCGGTCAAGGCACGGAGAGGGGAAAGCTACGAGCCCACAGCAAACCCCCTCACCCGCCATCGGAAGGGCGTGGGACAAGTACCAAATGCCCGGCCTACCTGATGCAGGTTTTTCTAGGGTTTTCCCTGCATCACTTTAAGACGAGTTGCCGGTTGGGATCCTTAAACCATAGCCCGGGGGCCCTAGTTAACCCTTGGCTACCATGCGGGTAAGAACAACAAAAAGCCCGGTGACACTAGGGGCGGGAAAACGTCCAGCTCCGAGGAAGAGGAGAGATTTTGAAACAGTTGGATTAAGGACGTCGAGGAGAGTGGTTGGAAGGACGTGGAAAAAGTGGTTGGTCAGACGTTGAAAGAGTTGGCGGATGGACGTTGAAAATGGTTGGTTATAGGATCCCGAAGGGCTGTATCCTGGTCCAGTTAGTCCAAGTAGCTGAAGAAGCGAATAGGGAAAAAACCAGGAACTCCAGCTACAGCGTGCAACAACAGGAAACAGAAACGTTTCTGCTACGTAAACCCACAGGTGCCTGTGATCAGAGTTTTCACGCTCAAAATAATAATATTAATAAAAATTCAATTCAATTTTTAATGGTCAATATATGTTTTGCTTTAATATACCCAGCCCAATAAAACATTTCATTACAGTATAGTGATTTTGAGACAAGTAAACAAAATCCGTAAAATCTTTTTAATCGTTAATGTATACGTTAATGGCTGATGAACGTAGAGAGAATAGAGACATCGGATGGTCTTGGGATGTAACGTAACGTGGCATTGTATAGAAGACACTGTCTTCCAAGGGCCCCATAACTCACACCGCAGCTCATTACCCTGCTAGTAGGAAGACTGAGATAAAGCAATCTGCGAGTTGCGTTTGGAAGAGCCATAAATCAGAGCAGATAACGCCGCACCGTTGCATGCACGGAGCTCTTTCCACTTGTTGCATTCCTGAATCATCGTGTCCGTTAAGGTTGTCCAATTCAAAAGTCTACATAACTGCAGCAACAGGTTGTGAGGATGAACGCAGCTACAGAACGCTGTGGGGGGGGGGGGAACTGCAATATTTGCATTACTATTAGCAGAATTCTAACAAAACAATGAATTTACTAGTATAATTAAAATTTAATATCTCTAATGATTATATAGACGTATTTCACCGTAATAATCGTACTTCATAAAAGAAAACTATCTTAAAAACCTCGATAGCTGTATTTAATATTGTATCATTGGCTTCTTTATTTCTTTACTTGAAACTGATACGTAGCGAATGCATAATATCCGTCATCAAGTGTTATTAATCCAAACACAGTTTTACAGTTTCGCGTAGCCAATATATCAAACGTGTTTTCACTTTCCTCTAACCCCAACTCTTGACTTAAAATTCTGAAAAGTATACGTCCCATGTTGAACCTTTAATGAGGAGATGTGAGAATTGAATTCCGTTCAGCCGTTTCTGTTTATCACATTCTAACGGGCTGCCGAAAAGAAACAGTAATGTAGATAGATATATAGATGCATAAAATTATATTCTGACCTTGTTCCCGGATATTTTTTTATACGCATTAGGACTATATAATTCCGTTAATTGCAGCTTAACATAGCACTGAATAAGCTGTTTTTGGCAGTTTTTGATTGGTGTTTGTGGCTGACCTGTGATGCTTCAACGGAAGCCTCTACTGTTTCTAGTATTTAGTGTTTTTGAATTACCTACAACTTGAAATTCTGAAAACTATGTAATAAATGTTAGACCGTGAAGAAGTCTCTTCTCCCGCTATCGGAAGGGCGTGGGACAAGTACCCGATGCCCGACCTACCTGATGCAGGTTTTCCTAGGGTTTTCCCTGCATTACTTTTAGGCGAATGCCGGGTAGGATCCTTAAACTATAGCCCGGAGGCCCTAGTTAACCCTTGGGTACCTTCCTCTACCATTCCGCATCCCCTCTTTCAAATCCCTTCCTATGCTATTAAAGGGGAGTTGCCACCACGTGGATTACTCTCATGTAGCCTGTTACCCTAAAAAAAGAAGAAAAAGAAAAAGTATAAATACGAATATGAACCACTTTGAAGTCATTCCCGTTTGGACGTTCAACTCGTTAGCGTTTTAGGAATATAGATTCTTAGTAAGCATATTTTGTGGGGTGAGGGTATTGTTGCATCTCAGCGAATATATCATAATTGCGTTTAGTAGTGAGGATGGATTCAATCAACGCAACGTACACAGAAGTACACGAATATCATCTAAAACATGTCACGTAATAATCAAATAGATGTTTACTAAAGCTACATAACATTCAAGGTGGTGCATGAAACAATTATTCTCGAGAGAATGAAGGATATAAACCAAGTGCTTTCGTGTTTCCAACCCTCATTAAAGTGAGTACCACTTTGCAATCTCCCTTCCAGTATAATACAACAAAATTCGTTTTATTTTTCGTAGAAATTTAATTCCGTATTCGAAGTTTTCAAATATTAACGAATATCAACGAAAAAAATAATATATTAAGGTACTCATATGTAATTAAATTAGTTTGGGTCTCTTATAACATAGTTCGATATAGTGATGGTATTCGTTTGTGATAAATTATGTAATGAATTCAACTTAGGATTAAGTATGATATGAATTTCCTGGTATATGTTACCAAAAACCGTATTAACACTTAGTCTTAACAAAATGAAATCCAAATACAATTTATATTCTTTTATTTTTAAATAATCTAGATTTTAAATTCATGAAGTTTTTTATTTATTTTTATTTAAGAACATGAATATAAAAATCGGTCACATTATTATCGTTTATTATAAAAACTTACTATATTAGATTATGAAATTTAATATCATAGATTAATGTTTGAAACACTGCATATTATAACAAGTTGTTTATCTCCTAATGACAGGCGCACATTTAGCGACATTTATAATTTTATTCTTGCATCATATCTTTGATGAGGTTCACTAATAGCAAACGATATGTTTTATTATAAATTTATGCGTAAGTGATTTTGGTTTTTAATTGACTGCTTGGTCACTTCCATAATTTACCCATGCCTCTCCCGATCTGCAGACATTATAAATGTATTCAGGTAGAAGACATTAGTAGATTTAAAATACAGTCTTTTTTTTACATTCTTGAAAATATTAGAGTTATGAAGCCACTTGTGTTTATAAGCGGTTAAGACTGTGCTAAGATGAAATTTTATATCACGCAGTTCTGATGCTCTCGTGGTCAACATAGAATGAATTGGAAACACGGACAATGAATCTATATAATAAAAAAGGATGTATATTTGTGTGTATGTATTTTTTATACATACGTTAACCTTTATACAAATTTAAACGCATGGTCAGATTGCAACAAATCTTGGTACACATATTCGTAAATACACGATAAACGGTACTGTCGGGTTGAGAAATCCCTACCATAAATGTGGAAAAAATTATAATTGAAAGGCGTGATAATTTTGTGTTAAATTACTGCGCGCCAAGAGACTATGACGTCACGCTAGAGAGAGACGTTACTACGCGAGGTGCAAAGGAAATAGTTCCTTTTCTGTGATGAAATAAAGCAGAAATATTTTCATTTAATTAAAAAGTATAATTTTATCCAGTAATACTCCATCCAATGATGATCAAAAACAATACGAAATACTTAACGATACTTGCTGAAAATGTACGTTAATTTTCGAGCCATATTAGTGACTCCAACATGGCGACCATTTGTTTACAATATGAATCTAGCTAACAATTTAATAAATTTAATCTTTCGTAATGTCTGAAGACTGAGGGACAATTATATCCTACAATACTCAAGGAGTATATTTAAGAAGAATTTCGGAGGTATGTTTGTTGCGATTGATGCAATAAATTAATTGTATTTTATGCGGTATCGGTCAACAGTGTCTACGGAAGTGGAACATTTATATTTAGGTTAAATCAATTCTTGAATAAAGATTAAAATAGAATTAAATACTTTTTCGGGTTTATATAAATAAGTACACGGGCAAGGCCGGGCACACAGCTAGTTTAACAATAATAGTTAAATTGAGTATTCTTACTAGAAACCAGAAGGAAAGGAAAGTTGAACATAAAAATTTTGACACTAGTATTCTATAGCCCCTGATATAGTTCACAACAGAGAGGTACTGATATAAAACATGGAGGAACAGGGATAATTAATGGAATAAAAATGAATAAAACTCATTAAATGTAATAAATTATTCATTAGTTCTCGAAAGAGGAAATTCGATTCGTTATTATTAATAGAACGATACATTTTACGTCATAATGATTGTACTTCTAACAGCTTAATTTATACGTTAATTATAAATTTGACGTTAATCATGCATTAGGCAACAAATATTAAAAAAATTGTGTAAAGAATTTATTACTTTAGAGGGGTTTATTTATTATAATTATAGTCAAATATTTTTACATTTTAATATAGAAACAATAAATATATGCATAAATAATATAGCATTGCTTTTATAATGTAAAAAGTCACATAACATGGACCCTTCCTCTCAGAGTAAATTATAATTTAAATTCAATGGCAAATATAAACGAAATTTGTAACAGAAAGTTTATGTATTTAGATGCTACCATTGAAAGTCCAGAATGTGTCCGTAATTGTTAATTCATTTGTTGTATAACCCAAACCTTCAATGCTGGTCTGATTTTCAGTTGGTGTATAACTAGGTTTAAACGACACAAAATATTACCAAACTTCCTGAAGTCGGTCTTGCCAAATTTTCAGAAAGTGCATAAACAATAGGAAAGTTTCGCATGCAGTAAATTCCAGCGGCATGTACATCACTTTACGAAACAAAGTTTATTTGCAATCTTCGTTTCACAATTCGCTATTATTTGCGAATATAATAACGTCTGCTAAATTTCCAATCTTTTGATCAAACTTCATGTGTTTCTCAGAAATAATGTCAAAGAAAATTCTGTCAGTTGATAAGATGATAAGAAGAATATTTTTAAAATTAACATCCCTCAATACACGCTGAGAAACTTATGTTGTATAAGGGTAGAAAATATATTCGTTAAAATTTTCGTTGCATTTCTCAGGGCACTCTGTACCGTCCCCGGTTTGACAACGCGATCACGTCGGGAACGTCCAACGTCCGCCGTAAAAGTAACACCTCCTCCAGGGGGTGTCGTTTGCTGGTCTCTTAATGCGAAACTGCTAACTCCAAGTTGATCTCAACTGCCAGCGGAAAATATGTCAATAGTATAAATCGTTTCAATTTAACAGTTATTTCTCCGTAAATAAAATAATTTTATCAACACTTTCTCACTCTCATTGCGATTGAAATAAAAAAAACTATATAACAAATAGATAATGAAGTAGCCAATTAACGGATCAAATTAAGTAATAGAATCAATATTACACAATGATTCTGCACACCTTGATGCTTTCGTCTAGTGATGAAAAATCGTAAGACCATTAAGAACGATACAAACCAGGCGACGTGCTCGAACGGAAATGATCATAAAGATTATTCAGTTTCATAGTAAATATATATATATATATATATATATATATATATATATATATTGTTATGCCAATTAAACAGGCCATTAATTGTTTTTAATATAATTAAATTGTTAGCGGTACGAATGGGTAATGTTTGTTCAACAATGGAGACCGCGCGGAGAACTGAGTATGCGCTTGGAGAATGACCAGTCTGGAATCGGCTATATATGGTGGCGTACGAGAGATGAAATTGTTAAAAGTCGACGGGGAGAAATAATACAGAAGAGTTCACCTAGACCAACAAACAGTAAAGTTTGCAGTTATAAAGTACGAATGGCGAGATCCTGTATTTCTACGTGAAAGCAAGCAAATATTTTTACGGAGAGATTTATATAATTATTTTCACACGGCGAAGAAAATGGTTGCTTCACGCTGATTGAACAATTATCGCATAGAGGAGACCAGAATCTACTAGCAGACCAAAGTGGGCGGCTCATCCGAGGTTCCAGACAGCAGACTGCGAGTATTTTAATCGTGTGTATTAAAATTTTCAATGAAGTGTAGAGTCTGTGTAAAAATGGCTTTTTAGTGTGGTAGTTTTCAAGCTACAAGGGAGATCTGGTACCAGACAGACGGTTCGTGAGTAACAAAACTTCGATACAAATTTGTAAATGATAATTAAAAAGGTATAGTCAGATTTCGTTCAGTTTTCGTTTCATTTAGTTTTCTTCTGTTTCACTTATGTTCATATTGTTTTAGGTTAACTTTTATATTTGAATTGTTAATTGTCAGTTTATACATTGCTTTTGTTCTAATTATCAAAACCAGTAGTGACCCTGAGATATAGAGATCCGACTTATTTGATTGAAATGGTAAAAGAACTGTATTTTAATAAATACCACGAATTAATAAATGAAAAATTAAAGTATTTGTTTCAACTGGATGGAATTCGGCGTGCAAAATAGGTCTTATGCATTGTAAATTTATCAACAATAATAAATTTATTTTAAAGCTTAATAAATGTTGTTAAATATTCCTATGATTTGAGACCACCTTTTTAATCATTATATATTCGATGTCTTCAACGTTAGGCTAATTATTCAAATTTTAATTAATTTTTTGTGTTAATTGATTCATTTAATTAACCCTAACATGTTGTTTATTACATTAAATATATATGTATTTATATATATATATATATAATTGTTATTACCGTACAAGCTAAAAGTGGTTTTGTTTCTGTTTTATTGTTAATGTTCAAGTAATCGTGAAAATTCATCTTTTATAATTTATAATAAAACACATCTGTAAAAAATATAAAATGTAAACCAAAGATAAAACATTGTTAAAAAAACGACGTATTATAGCATCTAGAAAACAGGCCAATAAAGTTGTTATAATAAAATGTATCGATTTTTACGTTAAACTCAGTGATACTTAATTTAATAAAAAACCATTTAGCATATAATTGTACCTTGTGTCAAAATCCAAAATTTAGAATAATCTGGAACCATCACAAGTTTCCATCACTAATAATTATAAATGAAAAAATTTACGCCTGATTGAAACTAATAAATAAGAAAGTTATCCAATTCAGACAAAATAGTGGAAAATAAATACCACACAACGTTTCTTGTCCCTTTCGCCATGTGCGATGAAGATCATAGAGCGACACAACTTCATTTGTTAATTCACAAAACTGACAAGTTCAGTTGTGTCGCTCTAGGCTTTGACAAGGATCCCAGAAATTTTTTTGTCTGAATTGGCTAACTTTCTTATTCAGTAATTATAGTTTGTTATAAGTGAATGTATAATAATTATTAATTTTCCGTAAACAATCCATAAATGTACACCATAAAAACTGTTTCGACTTCAAACAGTTATTGTTAAAGTTAATTATTGTAATCCAAAACTGAGCAGTAATTAATGTAATTGAGGGGATAATTAAGTATACAAACACACTACAAATTAAATGAGTGCAACGGAATTCAACCAATTAATATGGTGTCACGTAACTGGAATCCAATAACCTATTCAGATAAATGAGAACTAAATTCACATTGATGCAATTTTTTTCGATGTCACGGCACGGCGAACGGGTTAAACATTCACAGCAACAGTATAGATTCACGGTAAATGCTCTGTCTAAGGCGTCTTTACCAAGGTCTGAGGGCACTTTCTGTGCAGAACGCATAGCTACAGAACAACAATTGAAGATAATTAACTATATTAAGCTTATATTTAATCTCTTTTGTCTTTCAAGAATGGCGTTAATAATATTACAATTTATAAATGTTCTTAATGTAATTTTATGTCCCAATATTTCCATTAAAATTTTGACAATATGCCTCATTTGAGTTTAATGTTACCATTATAGTGTATATGTCGTACAACCCACTATTTGTCTGGAAATCCACGAAAAACACAAATTAGTCCTTAAAATGAAAGAATTTACGTCTGACTGAAAATAATGAACAAGAAAGATTACCAATTCAGACAAAAAAAAGTGATAATATAAATACCATACAACGTTTCTGGGATCCTTGGCCCTTTCCTCACGTAGGGTCTTCTTCGCACCTAAGGAAAGGGACAAGGATCCCAGAAACGTTGTGTGGTATTTATATTATATCTTTTTTTTGTTTGAATTGGCTATCTTTTTTATTAACAAATTAGTCCTCGTTGGAAATGATAGCAGTTAATCAGCGCGTTAACATACAGGGTATTATTTCCACTGTGAGATTGTAGATATTCTGTCGGTTTTCTTACAACCGCTCCTGTTCGCCGATGACCGCGATCAATGGCCAAACGTAATCTGGAGGACGCGGAAGAACGGCAGTCTCTTAACGGTGATTGTCGGTGGTAGAAAGGCGGCGGTGAAGAGCGGAGCGAGGACGGGAAAGGAAAAGCTGCGGTCCATTAAGCCGCCAGCACGGATCTGTGGTTCACCTAGGCGGAGAAAAGGGACAGTGAGACAGCGAAACCACCAGCGTAATAACCGCACCGACCTTACCCAACGTGGGTTCCTCTTTTATACACGTATACTAATCCTATTCGCGAATAAAATCTTCGTGGAGTGACGTATATCAATATTTGACTTTTACTTAATCGATAAAGACTGAATTCGTTGACCGGAGATTTATTTTAAAACTTTGAAAACGGTGTCGTCTTCGAGCAGCAATAAGGACAATCAGTTGCTGAAGAGTTAAATTGTTAGCATTTCATACATTAACTAGTTGTACCACAAATCGCATACTTTTTGCATACTAACTATTTCAGAAGTAAAATTTAACATTTGATTATATTTATTAGGCATATTAGAAAAATATGATCAAGGGAAGCAAGTAAATATTTCAAATGTTGAAGTCTTTCCCGGTGTAATTGTTCGATAAACAGTTCTCGGATTTCACTCGGGTGTAGCATATTTAAATAAAAGCGAAGATGACGACAGAGAGTTTAGTCGTTGAAACGTCGCGTTTAAATATGCTACACCCGAGTGAAATCCGAAAACAGTTTATCGAAGTGAATATTTAATAATAAGATAGTACCACAATGATGATGACTAAATTTTGGTTGTCATAATAAAGAAAAGTATATTGATTATTATCGAATATATGGTTAAATTTTTATTTCACAATAATTGTTTCTAGGAAACAAAATACGCCAATTAATATATTCTCTGTGTATATATCAGGAAATAAATATAAGTAGTAGAATACAAATATTTATTTGACTTACGAAACCACAAGTATATTGCTTTTTACAGTATTAATTTATTAATAAGAAATGTAGACAGTTCAGGCAAAAAGGGTAATATAAATACCACACAATGTTTCTGGAATCCTTGTCCCTTTCTTAGGTGCAACGGAGTAGGATTTTGAGTTTTGTCAACTGATGAGTGTAGTTGTGTCGCTCTAGGCTCTTTTTTCTCTATATTTCTTATTATTAATTTTCAATCAGACGTAAATGTTTTCATTTCAAGTAAATATTTGATTGGTAAATTGTGCAAAAAGTAACATCTATTAATTATTTCTTTAATTACGAATCGAATATACACACTGAACAAAATGTGTGATTGTTTTTCATTCAGAAAAAGACACAAATAATCTATGCATTAAATCGGATTTTTTTTTAGTTCAGAGAAATGATTACCGTAAGCTTAAAATACAACTAAATCACCGTGTCCTTTAAAAATTTATTTAACTTTTCAGGCCACATTTAAGTTGGAGGAAACATCTGTTTTAAACTGATAAGAAAAAATAGACAGATGTCAAAAAAAGCAAAAACCTATTAACAGTAAGTCGTAGCATGTGCTCCATGGACAGGAAATTCGATAACAGTTTTATATGTGATGTTCCTGCTGCCGGGCTAGTCATTCTGACTTTCAATTCCCAGATAACTATGCGTATTATTGTGATCGTCAAATTTCCTTTCATAAATTTTATCCCCCGGAAATGGTAAAGTTTGTTTCGGAGTTGATGAACTGAAAATTTCGGTATATTTATTTCTGAGATTTTCACGTCACATAAATACATTGATATTTTCTTCTTTCCCGACTTACGTGAATATTTGTAGAACAAATACTATTCCTGATCAGTACAAGAAGTGATTTTAATTTTATTAAAGTACATTATTTTTGAGGCTTTCGATTTGGTAAACTATTAGACTTCTAAACTGCATTACATATACTTTAACAATATAAGTTATTCACAGAAATAATACAAAGCTAAATAATTTTAAATTATTTACATTAAAATATTTTTGATTTGACTTCAATCATAAAAATGTACGTCAAATTACGTTTTGAGAATATGATCGTCTACGGGACGTAGATCGTCTCTCTGAGAAAATTGTGAGCTTTATAAATCGAAGGCTTTCCCGGTGAATAAAATTCACAAAAGCTTTTCCGTAAAAAGCGACGTTTCGATGGTTACCAGTTCTATCTTTTTTCAGCCTGGAAGAACTTGCCGACGAAACGTCGCTGTCTGAGATAGAAAACCGAGAAGCTTTTATTAAATGTGAGAATCTTTGGATCTTTGCAATCGGGAAGAGTTGTTCGTTGTTCCTATTGGAATAGTCGGCCAGCTGCCTCCTAAACTGGTCCAGGCAGGGAGAAGGGAATGTTGCGACCCCGTGTCAATCTCCTCTCCCTCCATCGGAAGGGCATGGGACATCCCCTACTTGCCTGATGCAGGTTGTCTACCCGAATGCCGGGTAGGATCCTTAAATTACTGCCCGGGACCTCTAGTTACCCCTTGAATACCTTCCTCTACCCTTCCGCAACCACCCTCCCTTATCAAATCCCTTCCTATGTTATAAAAACGGAGTTGCCACTAGGTGTATGTAGCCTGTCTACACTTTCTTCTTTCTTTCTACGTGTACTGCAAAAAATACTACGGGATTCTACACCCGTATTAATCTACATTCTCCTAATTCAAACCACAGCTTTCGTTAAGATGGTTTCTTAATTACGCAGCGTTGAACTGAGTGATGAGTACTCTCGAATCTTAGCATTTAAAAAATTCATACTCTGATGTGTTTATGTATGTATCAATTTCTTTCATATATTTTAACTCCAACAACAAAAAGAACATATTATTATTATAACATATTTTTGTGCATATGAGAATATACGAAGGTTAATTAATAACATATATCAAAAATGAGATTTTGGAAGTGCAGGAACAGTTACGAATTTTTTTCGTCTGTTTAACTTGCTTCTGTGCGGTTTCAGATGATCGCTTCTAGTTTCTCTCACGCTTAAGTGCCTTTTTTTATCCGCGCTTAACTTCCCGAAGTTAATGACCTGGGCTAACGTACAATCGTTTCCAGAACATAAGCGCTTTCCGGTTTTAGTATCACTACGCATTCCAACTTCCACTCTCCACAGGATGAAATATTTTCTCTTTAACTTCATTCTGAGTTAAACGATCCACATTTAAATGGTTTTGACAGAATAAGGGACAATTGGCGTTAATCTCAAAACTTTTAAAAACTTGGTCTCATTTCGTCTCTGAAAATGCACTCGAGACACCACTCTATAGCTAGATTTAGATTTTTGCCAACCGTTTTATCTCTACAGTTTGTCGTTTATAAAAAATCTAATTTGTAGAGTTGAGTAAGAGGGAAGTGGAATTAAAACAGTCTTGTAAATGTTGCTGTCAATGGGGAAAGAAAAACTGCAATATATAAGATTTTTTGCGGGAATAAACACGTTTTAAGTAAAATATAGTACCAAATATTTCTTGGTTAGATATAGGGATCCGGAAATTCCACATAAGTATATGGTGCGCTTTTCGTTAGCGATTTGTACAAAATATTTTTTTATAACTGTTAATTACTGCCTGGAAGCATGGGAATGTGGCTTGCCGGGGTCGAGCAGCAGACACAAGACAATGGCGGGGTGGGTTGGAAAATCCGCAAGTCCCGCAAGCAAGGTCAGGGTCGGCCAAGGAAGGGGTAGATGACCGGAAGGCTATGGCCCTAAAATATCTGGAAGAGGGTCACGTGTACACAAGGACCAACCAGGAGAGAGGGTTTTGAGGAGGCAGAGAAAGAAGTCTGCGAACAAGAGAGTGGTTGAAGAGATGAATTCAAACCGTCGGCGAGAGCGGTCAGGGAGATGAATTTGGACCGTCGGTGAGAGTGGTCAGGGAAAGTTGATCCTGAAAGATTTTGGTTCTGCACGTGGGTCTCCGGTCTTCTGCGAATGCTGATGAGACAGATAGCCGCCAACGGGAGTCGACCCTGTCCGAGCTGCAGACCTGGTAAGTCGCGTTCCATGCTTCCGGGTATCGCGTCGGTTTGCCACGAGAAAAACCACGGTTAATCTTGAGAAAGGGAGGGGCTTACATGCATCCCTGGCAGGCTGGAGAGCTTTTCGTTTTGTATAAATTCTGAGAAAATGAATTATTGTTTTTTTTAATAACTAAATATTGCATTTCCCTTTCCTGCAAGAACAATTCTTGCAGGTGGCGCCCAACAAATAGTTAATTTAACCGTAAGCTCACCACAAGTACACAATCCATTACGTATAAAATTCAATAAACAATTTTAATTTTGTAATATAATGCAGTGTGGGGTTACTTTTTATATGGAAAAATTTAAAATTTTATTGGTTTTAAAATTTAATTTATTTATAATTAAGGGTTTACACAAATTCAACAGGGTCCTTTTCAATTGCATCAATGATATTTAAAATTTACTCACTCTTTGAGTTTAAAATTTAGATAATTTTTTTTAACTATATTCAATATTCCAATAGATTTCTGATATGTTAAATGGGAAAACCTCGGGCTCTGAACATAGACCAAAAATAAATTGGGTCGTATGTAGGAGTATATACGTGCGGCATAAATCTCGATTGTTAACGTCGCAGACAAAAACACACCTTTTCATCTTTTGTAGTCTGCTTCCCTAGGTGGACGTTTTGGCAAACCGGAAAATCTTCAGAGGAAAGCTCCGGGCAGCTTCCTCCTTTACACATCCACGTCGGCGTAACATTTTCAGCATCTAGCAGGATTCCTCTTCCGTCTGTCGGACATTTCTTTTTCATCTCCAAGTTGTAGATACGAACTGTCCTCTCCAATACCATCTTTCGTTATCTCCAAGAACATATTTCGTTACCCACCATAGGGTGGAAACCTCTTCACGTGTTTGATTTCAGCCAATCAGCATCGATTTTACACTTTCACGGAATTACTCTCGCCTGTTTGAGGGGTTGTCCTTCGGGGATTTTGATCAAGCTGTTACTCCTGAGGCAGGGTTCTTCCATAATCCGCTGCCTTTTGTCTGACGGTACGGTTTCTCCCAGACGCCCCGTCACCGCCGCGTCAAATTTTATGGCCGTAATTTCCAGCAAGCCACTGCCCGGCTTCGGGTACACAGGCCTTTTTATTCAAATATTAAAAATTAATCTTCAATTAATTTGGGGAGTGTTCTTCTGCATTTTCGGAAAATTAAATTGACTCGGCGTTATAATATGTTTATGAGTTAGATAAGTATATATCACAAATAATTAGATTGAGCAACTAAAATTTGCGAATGTGATTTTCTTGATAGTTAGTAATTTTCTCATCAAATATCCACTGTGGCGTAAATAATGATAGTATTACAATTTAAACAAAAAATTAGGGCAGTAACTCTGACGGAGTTTGTGCTATAAATTTTCCGGGATTGAAACATGCTCAAATACTGCGGCGAATGAGAATTAATACGCAAACTTTGCAGTCGGGTACATGTGTCGATAGGCAAAGCCTCTATCTGCAACTCGGTATAAATTTCTCTCCGCGGCATGGCATAAATGGAATTGCGATGTGATGTACGGGGAGGCATTATTCACGAAGGGAGTCGATAGAAATGAAAGGAACATCGTGCAGCGTCCGTGGAAATGAAGTAAGG
Source organism: Zhengitettix transpicula (assembly GCA_037074705.1). Classification (NCBI taxonomy): domain Eukaryota; kingdom Metazoa; phylum Arthropoda; class Insecta; order Orthoptera; family Tetrigidae; genus Zhengitettix; species Zhengitettix transpicula. The sequence goes on along the minus strand of CM073593.1, from coordinate 30,183,989 downwards.
TGCATGGGCGGACGAAGGAGGAAGGAAAAGAAAAACGCGTGAATTGATTCGTTGAGACGAACGACACATTCGGCTCGAGAGCAAAATCCTGTTACTTTCTTAGCATGTGAGTCCCATACGTCACGGGACACATATTGTTATATATGAACGCCATGCCACGAGCCGAGTGCCAGGTTTTTATCGATTTCTCACATTTTTAAAGATCCCAGCTTCCACTTTCTCAATGTATATCAACGTATTACGGTGTGTTTGTATCGCTAACTCAGTCATGTTTCGTTTGATTAATACACACTGATGTTCGGGTAGCGTACGGCTTTAAGATTATGCATATTTATTTCTCAAACATGCGCTATGGCATTAAGAACTTTACATAGATAGGTTTATTGAATTCCGTTGGGTAAAATTAGTGTGACATTGTTTAAAATTCATGTAATGGAGACACAAAAAGTATATTCAAACATGAACATAAGAGAAAAATCTACCATTACCGCCATATATGTTACTACTACCACCTATCAATAAAAATATATAGTTCTCTGCACTTCGCTGCAATACCTTAAAGATTAAACTAATTTCCAAAAATCATATCCTTATTAATATATCACTTTATTTTCTTCTCTCAATTTTATGAATATCAATCCTATTATTTTTTCAATAAATCCGTACCATGACTCGTTAATATTACATTTGAATTATTTTAAACTTGTGTGCAAAGGTTAGATGAACGCCATAATATAGAGTCCGAACTAGGACGAGTTACGCCAGAGAATTCAGTTCCAAAAATGCAAACCGGCAGACAGGCGTGGAACAAGTTCAGAACTTTCGCTGAGGCCGTCCTCCGACAAAATAAAGACGAAATTGAAGCATCTGAACAGAAATAGGAACGACGTGGAATACACCGGAAAAGAATATGGAGACTCCATGTCATATATGAGCCACGCCACTCCCAAAGAAATTATTACGCGATTCCAGGGTGGAAGTCTTGTCGCGTAGAAGGGTTTTGTGGTTTTAGTGCGGTGAAAGTCCCAAAAAAAAACACAAGTGCGGGACCTTCTCGGTGTCATTATGATTTCCGCAGTCATCCGTTGAAATAAATTATTATTATAATTATTTTAACAACTACATGCTTGTTGTAATTAAATGTATAATTATTTAATAAGACCGAGGTTAAGTAGTAACTATTACAAACAATTTAATTGCTTTTCTCTAGGCATCAAAAATATTCAACGTACGAATTTTGTTTGTGAAGAAATGTAAAATTCTTCTCATTAATCGCTTATATTAGTTGCTTTGTAGATGATTTCGTAAATCGATCAGAGCGTAAAGAACTTTAGTTTAATAGAAAAGGCTGTTTAAAATATATTTTGTTTGTATGCCCACCTGATAATTTATTATTCTTAATTACATGTTCATCGTGGTGGTCGAATAGAATTACATTTGCTTATTTCCTCAAAGTGTTAGCTGCCAAATAAATTCGTTTACAGTCGTTAGGATTTTGGTGACATAAAAATAGGAATTTGTTGATTGTTCTATATTTTGAGCAAAGTGTAGTGTTCTTCGTGAAGTTAAGTTTCTATTAAAATTTATTTCATTTAATCTAACTTTTGTAGAATTTTTTTTTATAATTATCTATATTCAAAATTTCATTTCATTTACAATAAATGGGCCTAAATAAATTAGCCATAACGCAGAAAAAATTAATAATTAAAAAAGCAATTAATACAACAAACATATATTATCAGGACGTTTAGTTCCTAATTTGGGACTCCATAAGGTGTACATTAATTACTCAAAAATTAATATACGTCTCCTTACTTATTAATATAATAACAAAAATTTCTTCATGAAATAGAGTATTTTGATTCATTTGTATGTAATGCAAAGATCTTCCATTAAGATATTATTAGAATGAATGATACAGAATTAACTAATAATTTATTCTAAATAGGAACAGCAAAAGTATCCTTACACGTCGTGATATTAATGGATACTTTATTAACCAATCTTTATTATTTTACATTATGTACATGTATTTAAACCTGCATCTCCGATAGTTATTGTAATTCAAGTTTTCATTCTAGAAATCAAAAATGCTACACAAAATAATTTTAATACACACAAAACTCCTCGATAAATTATTTAACGCATAAATTTTTGAAACAGATTACGAGTTACGGGCACTCGCCTCTTTATTCAATATTTTTTCTTGACTCCTTCCTCATTTCAACCATTTTGCTTCTAGAATCAGTTCTATTTATTCTAACTCAGAACATCCATATCATTAAAAGTTTTCCGAGACTCCCTCGTTAAACGATACGTTAGGGAATGTTTTGAAGGTAAGTAAAATGCTATTTTTTATTCAATATCTAAAATTATTATTAAGTAGCCTCATTTTTCGGATACTCAATACCTTTATAGGTTCCTCTTTCTTCAATGTTTTTCACGACTTAAATCGTAATTAAATAAATATTCCATATAAATGCGCAAGAGAACTAGTTTAATCTCTATTACTAAAGGATCGATAACGTGACTGTTCAGCTGTACATACTTATTTACTGATTTTGCCTACATTATTCAAAGAAATCGTAGAGTAATTTTATTTCAGAGAGTTATACAGCTTCAGATCCGATATAAAGTTAAAGCTAGTTTCGGCACTGACTTCACATTTCATTGAGCTCACTGTAGCAGGCGATCAGAAGCAGCCGATTTTCCCACGAAGATTACTGCGTTGCTGATATTGGCCCGCGATATGACGGCTTGTCGTAATTCCTCCATGACGTTAAGCAAACTGATAATAGCGCAGCTGCTTCGCTCCGGTTTATCCTCGCTGCCATCAACCTGAAAAGCAATAGCTTGCTGACCCCTCCGGATCTCGTACGTTAATACTCCCCTCGGAAGACCCTCCAGAGTCATCACTGTCCTCGTCAAGATTCACTCCTTCGTGAAGGACGTTAAGCAACTAAAGAGAGGAGCGGAGTGATATATCCACGGTCCATCAATTTTTGTTGTATCAGAGAGATTTTATCCATACAAGGATGATATGTTAGTGTAGGTTGGTAATGGTTGACAAAATAAGCTGCTAATCAGTCGTCTCGTAATTAGCACGAAAACCGCCGAACCCAGAGGTAATGAAAATGCGTTGTTAGTCAAGATTTCAATTAACCATCCAGTGGAAAAAAATACTTTCCAACAACGTATATCATTGTTAAAGTCTCTCAGAAAGTAGTGAGTTGTACGGATTATTTTATTTCAGATCTGGTGCATAAATTTCAAGTAAATGACTGACCCTCATTACTCAATTCTCATAACGTTGGTAATTTTATTTATTCTTTACATTCGTCGTTGTAATATTTATTTAATATTTGGTACTCATCAGTAATATTTAGTTCCGTGGTCTTAACGCTTCCACAGTTTACAAAAGACCCTTTGTCAGGTAAGATTCTTCTTATACCTTAAATAGTCTAAATAGATCCAAATCAAAAAAGTAGACAAGAGATAGTAATCATACATACGGATCAGTAAGGAGGTTAAAACGTTCGTGGTAATCCACAATCATTGTATTCCCAGCCTCAATCAAAACTAAAACCCCAAAATACAATCATATACACGAAGAAGAACAGTCTGAAATTATTTTCCATAAAAATTTTAACCCAATGGAGCGATTGCTCCCAAAAATTGCACTAATGAAAGGGCTTAATGACGTTGACTTTTGGCACTGTTTGAAATATACTCTTAATAAATACATTGAACTTTGTGCGACCACGACAAGTAGCGTTAAAAATAGCTATATAAGACAGAAACGATAAAAAAATTAACGTAAAAGGTATGTCGTAAATAAAGCTGTTTAGCGACTGATAAATTGTGGGTACTACTGCTTAGCGGCGGTTCTAACCAATAAGGTTTTCTCATCGACTCCTGATCACTTGCGAATTTCCTCTATTCGTTCCAAATACCTTAACACAAAGTAACCTGCAATTTAATGATTCGCATTGTTCACTGCTGAATTTTAGGACTTAAATGAAGAATGTAAATTGTATATTTATCATAGGTATCTTAAAGAACGGAAGACATACTTTCAATACAGGTGAGCCCTAGAGGTATGAAAGTCGTTAAACAAACTAGGATTGAAAAATCTGGACAAGTTTCTATCATTACTAGTATATAATCATTGGGAAGAGCAAGTTTTAGAAGCTATAAGTTTATTTATAGGCGTTATAAGAGTTATTTAGTTATATGGTTGCAAATGAGAATTTACTTTGGACCTACAGCATCGGTAGAGAATCAAAAGATAAAAGCAGCTGTTGACACCAAACAGTAACCGACAACCAAGAAATAAGAAGAATAACTTTCGACATAATCATTAACACTTTATTTAAATTACGTTCCAATGAAATAAACCTGAGAAAAACATGTCATCTTATGAATTATAATATATTTGATTAACCTATTGATTAATTTTGTGAAAATCAGTTGAAAATAATAAATTTTATTGCTTATTTAATCTCATTATTTATTATAATTACTCAAGGTAAACAAGAAGTAGTATAATTATGTCGTCGTTTGTGGCGCCAGAGATTGGTTTCTCTACATAAACACAGACGCCTACACGGCTGCTGAGACGCAATACGACGACATAGTTTCGTCAAGTAGGTCACAGGAAAATGTCGATAAAAGACGTTTAACTGTCTCGTTGATGCACCAACAAACTTCCTGTAATCTACCTTTTACCGTCGTAAAACAAATTTCTGTTTTTCTCAAACAAATGCATGAAATAGTCAAGAAAAAATCGATAATTACGATTATGGTTTGCCTGTACTGAATTTCCAATGAATTCAATAATTATTGACACAACATACCATTGTCGCATTTCACATATAAAAACATTAGAATTGGAAAGATTGAGATGAAACGCAAAGAATTTGGGCATTTCAGGAAAATAAATATAAAAAATTGTTCATAATTACAGATAATTCAAATTAAATACTTGAGTAAAGTTTCGACCTGTATATAGGTCTCTATGGTTGAGATCGAAATTAATAATTTTTTGATTGTGTAAGTACATGGCGGTCGTAACGTTACACAAGGTTTCTTGTGATGAATCTAAAGTACTATCGGTGTAATTTTTACGGTACAAAGGTCAACACCACTATTTTTGGCGTGTCACAGGACGTGCACCCACGAGAATGTTCTAGATGCAGCAGCCACGTGGTAGGAACACCATAAATAGATGTAAAGTTAAGGAGATCAGGGGACAGTGGAACGTAAATTAGTAGTTATTTGGAGATCAGAGAGTTACTGATGATTCGTTGTGCAAATTGATTCCCACTCATATTGGATCGATGATTAGTTTGGTAAGAGTTGTTAGTCCAGACGTTAGGCCGATTAATGGAGTATTTAGCCTTGGGCTAAACTTCTCAACTTAATTTATCATTTGAATCACTATCAACTGGAACAGTTTAAATATTTTAGACATAATTATAATATGTTTCTGAAATGTTATACATTACGCCTATGAAAATATTCACTTCATGTTACAACAAATACAGATTTTTTAAGCAATGTATACAATCTTATAATCTAGGATTCAAACTTATATTTAAAAATTAATTTTCAAGTCATTTTGTCCATAAGTGTTTATTTTTGACATTTAATTAACTTCAACTTTATCTATGATCTATGATTATTTGTAGTGAATAACAACCTTAAGGGCCGCGGGCCTGAGGAGGCCTGAGTATGAATACTTAAACGCGCACGTGTTTCTGCCTGAGAAGGCCAAAAGAAATCGCGGGTTCGCGTCCCTTTTTTTTTGCATCAGTTGGGGGGCGGAGTTCGAATAAATACTCCGAACCCGTGAGGCAAAGGGGCAGACGGGGACGGAGACTCAGGGAAAAGCTGGGAGACGGAGAGACAGAGAGACGCAAGAAGAGACGCAGGCAGACAGGGAGACGCAGGGATACGGAGACGCAGAGGTTTTGAGGGACGTCCATCGCGGGGAGGCCGAAGAAGGAGATCGTGTGCTGACGCCACAAGTAAAGTAAGCATCACAATATATGTAAAGTACATTCAAAAGTGGAATTCTTTTACACAGTTCGGAAATAAACTCTGTTCTTGAATAGCCACCGAACCGCCCACATTACCCTGTTGAGAAGAAGAACTTTTTAATCAAGCCGGAGCTAATTTTAATTTTATGCAGACCAATGTATATCTGCTGTCGCCCAACAATATTTTTTAATGTATTTTTGTATTTTTTTTGTAGTTTCAATGTAATAAAGTTTTTTTTTATATTAAGTAATAAAAGGCAAATCATTACAATATTGTATTATTATATGTGTAAATAAATAGTTCTGTCTTTATATGCCAGTTGTTCACATTAGGACAGAAAAGTGTTGTACTTTTAATTAAAAATTATTTAAACACTTAACTGCTTTTTGGCTACCTATTTCTGCAGCTTAGCTTAATTTCTGAACTATTTTCCCTTCTAGGAAAGGTTACTCTTTTGAGAATTTCTACCTACTGGCTCAGCGGTCAGGAAGGAGTAAGGGGCAGGAAAGATATACGTTTGTCCGCTCATCGCACGTTCGCACATTGCATGACGTCTACCGTATATAGGTAAGTTTATATAAGGGAACATCCACCGTAGAATATTGCCATATTTGCTGTTAATGATATATTCCCATAAATGTTCTTGACATATAATAACAATAATTTTATTTATAATCGCATACTATTTGATAAATGAAGTTCAAAATTAGTGAAGTTCTGCCATGTGACCTTTCCGCTGTTATCAGGTAGCATGTTTTCTGTAGGATTTAGCTTCTTAATATCATGTGGGAACTTGTATGTCGTGATCGTCTGGCTTAATTTACACAACTAGGGTGAATATTAAGAAGAAACAAAGTTGATTAAAGTACTTATATAGCAAACGGTTACCCAGTCATTAACGTGCGAAACCTTAACGTTTTTTAAAAAATAATGATGCGTGTGTTTGATATAAATGTAAATTGAAAGAAATTTTTTAGTGGCAAGAGAAATTGATTCAAACTACTAATAATATTTCTGTCAATCAAAATACAGAAATTGTTGATATTATAATCTTATAATCACCTAAAAACATTCAGTTTGCGCTTGCAATTTTTTTAACATCCGTCAGTGTCCATTCACGTTCAAAGGAAACACTACAAAGAGACTCCATGCGGGCCTTTTCAGGAGAAATGCTTTAACATTTGATTATGTTTCAAGTTAGAAAGTGCAATTGCAATTAGAACCTACGCTCAGACAAAAGTTTTAATTAGACCTACGAACTAATTTAGAAAGTTCCAAACAAGTATTCGTCCTGGAAAATCGTGTTGATGTAATTAACTATTTACTCAGTTAACACATTTAAATGTAAACTTAAGATGTGTCTGTATGTGCGTCTTGCAGCTGATACGTAATGACACGGACTTGAAACGAGAGAATTGTTTTCCTTTCATAGATGTCGCGTCTACCAGAAACAACGGCCAAGATTTGTTAGAAGCAATGTTTCTTAGGGTTACAAAAGTTTTCTATTATTATTATTCGAAGTTTGTATTAATAAATAAGATACGTAAAATAAAATAATTTTTTCGTATGGACACACGTTAGTGATTTTTATCGGGGTAATCTTTCTGTTCCCTGAAAATGTATAGAGATTCTATTCAAGATATAAACAAGAATAACCAGTCACCCAGAAGGAAAAGCATTCGCGAATCGGTCACGAGTTGAAATAGAGGAAGAATCTTACTCTGACGACAGCTGAAAATCGTACCATATTATCAGAATGTTGACATCCGCCGAGTAAACGGAAATATTGTTAAAAATTCCACCCATTAATCAGGGACGCATTTCCCAAGATGCCCAAGTTTCAACTAAATTAAAACGAGCAATACACAGCAGTTTAATTCGCAGGCCTAGTCGATCAACAGTTATTCTCAATAATTTTATAGTTAATTAAATAATAAAATATCACATGCACTCAACTTGCATGAAGAGGAGTCATTGAATTGAAAACATTTTTAATTATTTTTGGAACCTGCTAATCGATTTTTTGCACATCTTTGATTAAAAAGCTGGCTTTAACAAGCTCTTGAAGCGCTTTCTCGGTATTCCATACACGTAATTTAAGACTCCTTTTAATTTTTAAAATATTATTATTAAATACCTGATGATTTTCCAAAAGTGGACGAAAACGTTGTACTCTTTTTTCATGAGATGAAATTCGTTGATTTACTTTTATTAAAAATTATTGGCTGATTAAATTATTATATTATTACTTAATGTCAGAGAACTAAAAATTTTAATGAAATTAGTATTTTAACTATTTGAAACTTATTATAAATGGTGATGTAAGCGTGTGAGTTATGAGGGTGCCGAAATAATAATTGTCTGTACTGAAGAAATAATAATTATTTCCTGATTGGCACGGGCTGGTATTTTCAATTTTTAAATTCCGCGTACACTCGTCGGTACGTGTTTAATAATTCGATCATTTACACACAATTGCTATTTACCAGAACATGTGGTTTGCAAACTACAATACATGTACAGTGACAAAAAAATGAAACTGAAAACGAATTTCTCTCTCAGCATTTTTGATATTTTCTAAATCAATTAGTCGCATGCACATAAAAATGTTCAGTTAATTGTGTTTGTCAAACAGTTAGAGATTGTGTTACGGATAAAGTCTGTCAGGAAAATAGTCTGCCGAGGCTTTTGTCGCGGCACGCGGCGGAAGAACTGAAAGACAAGACGACAAAGCAAGCGCTCCGCGACGCCGAAGGCTATCTGCCAAGGAGGACTTGTATTGTCACGATAAAGCCGCTCACAGGAACATTCTTTCTGGCTCTTGACTCCCCCAGAGTCCCGTCAAATACGCTTCTGTACGTGAAGGACAGAGGTCTGTTGCATAAAGGATATGTGCAGAACCGCAAAAATAGATATTGTATTCGAATTAAAATAAAACGGTTGTGATTTTGAATCCACCAATAGTAATGCTTAAAACGAATAGCGATCCAAGAAATGTAGCACAAGAATCGCAGAATCGCAGTGTTTCAGCGTAACTGCATGAGTCGTTTATTTCGTGTGTTCTAATGTTGGCGTTTCACCTTGGGAGAAAGAGGAAGTCATGGGGAATGAAGTTGAGGGACGCATCAACTGTCTGAAATATTTTGATAATTCCACCAGTGAGGCAAACATCAACGGAATATTCCCTCTTTAAAACATGGGTGGCATGGTGAACCTAAGTGTGACTATTAAGCTGAATAGAATAATGGGGAAGTATTCTGTATTCATTATAAACGACAAATTTCCACGCGCCAATATCCGACCTCATGTAGCGTGACTGTCCGCGGGACAACTACGCATCCCTCCACTCTGAAACGTCCAGGGACTTATTATTTAAGTCGCATTAAAAGTATCCAGCATCATGTAGCTACTGGTGAAGAGTGATGAGAAGTTATTTCGGAAGGAAGCGGCCCGTGGTCTGGAAACGGAACTGTTCTACTTGAGTGAAACCAGGGAATACTGCGTTCATAATGGCTCACCTGTAAGTTGATAATATGAAGTATGCCATGTATTGTAACGGTATCCGCCTCCTTCTTATATTCAATTTTGCTTTTATTGAATATGTTGTGAGCCTGCAGCCGTACATAGTTCTTGAGAAGATGCAGGTTCGGGTTACAATTCCTGCGCTTCGTCAGAAACGCTATTGGTGCATTAACGCGGAACATCAACACCGATAAGTTTGCACTGTTACTTCTATTGGCTGATTTAAATTGTTCTAGTCAATAAAAGCTTCTCTTTCTTAAGCTAAAAACACTTTCGCTACGAGCTAGTTTTTTGTTTCCTTTCACCAATCGCTCACACTTACAGTGAGTGTATTTTAAACTTGCAATATATTAACTGTTTATCTTTGAAGTCTTGTGTCTTGACTGGTAAAACAAGCAACCTTCCGATCCCCGGGTAAGCCCCGGACGAATCCATTCACAACACCTCTTTCCTCTACTTTTGTAATCCCTTAAACCTTTGAGATTAATCCAGGGTCTCCTCTCCTTCGACGTACCGAATCAGGCACTCAACGCCAATCGATCAAAGGCTAGATCAAACGGCAACGAGTAGTTTCAACGGTACCCTTCGTTTCTTCCAACGATTCGCAATCGATCTGTTTCGACGGGCAGACACGTTACATTATACGATACTCAAAGTTCGTAAATGTATGAAACTCCACTGGAATAAGCAGACTAACAAATGGAATAACTAATGACAAATCTTAACGTTCACTAAGAAATCGTAATCAATAGATAAACGTAGAGAATATCGGGCGTGGTGGGGGACGAAATAATTGGGAGAAATAACATCGTGTACAAAAAAGATAAATATTGTACCATAAAGGTGATTCGATGGGATAATTTTAGAGCATATATATTGTAATATACAAAAAAATTAAATAATAAAATGCCAGCACGTTGGGCGCCAATTTATGTAATATACAAAATATAAAAGGAAATTGATATTGACAACGCTCCCACACGTTCGAGACAAATTATGTGGTTTACACTTTTAATTAAATAAATAAAATAAAGCCACCACATTAAAAAGTCTAATTATGTGGTATTCAAATTAAATAAAACAAAGGAAGAAAGTTTACTGGATTTCACGTTGAAATTAAACCAAATTTAACAAAACATTATTTAATTTACAATTTTGATTTACGTTGAATTCTTTACATTTTATGTTTTTAAATAAATGCCTCAGATTTAATTAGAATCAAAATATCAGGGCCGCTTACTAATAAAGATTTGCAATTTTCACCACAGTTACAAAAGAAAAATATGAATTTAATTTACAATATCAAAATTTTATATAAACAATCTAACAACTAGAGAAATCTGATAAATCTAGAAATCTGAAAGAACTACAGAAATCTGGCGGTAAATGATATTTACGTAAAGATTTACAAAATCACGTTTTCACATACCATCTTTATTCCGAGCTGCTCTGTTTGTGCACTCGTTAAATTTTAATACAACAATATTTTATTGACAGGCCGTAGCACTGATTACTACTATAGTCTTACTTCATGACACTGTCGGCGCCGGTTTCACGAACTTTACTGTCGCACGTTTTACTACACTCATTTTTGCTGTAGAAAAACCCTTAATACAAAAGGTGATGATATTCAGCCTCTGAATTCCTAATTATGTACGAGAATCCTCGGCTGGCCTCCAACTGTATTCCATCTAAGCGTGACCAGATTGGTCAGGCTAACTGCCATAACTACACTCAGCTGGCCCTCCAACAACACACTGACTGACGTATTGTCTGAGCATCTTATACTCGTATACGCTTTTCCGACAGCAATCGTCGTAGCAACCTTTATTGTCCATAAAACTTTTATCGAAAAGGCTTTTGAGTTTTGACAACTGACAAGTGCAGTTGTGTCACGCTCTAGGCTCTTCTTCACGCCTGACGAAAGGAACAAGGATCCCAGAAACGTTGTGAGGTATTTATATTATCACGTTTTGTATCTTTCTTATTCTTTATTGTCTACTTTCTTGCACCAAACAATGCTGTTCTTTACAATGCTCTGGCCTCAAAGTTATGCCGACAATAATTAAAAGAAAAAATTTGATTAAAATGTACATTATACATTGATAATCTCCACAATATTTTTATTTTGTTGTTGCATATTGTGAAAGAATCACAGCGAAACAGTCATAGCTCATTGGGTTGTCCGCCTGGAAGCATAATCTTCCTTGGGCTCGTACACTACCGTGGAAGAAGAGAAAAATACAGCTAGCAGAACCAACGTCGATATTATAAAGAGTTTCCCATTAAAAGTACTGCGATCGTTGTAAACGCCTCATGGTTTGTACCGAATGAAGTAATTCGTAAAGACTTGGAACTATTCACGGTTACTGAACAGATACGTAACAGCTAGCAGTGTGCGCTACCAAGACAGACTGTTCATCCAAACAAACTTGTAAAATATATTTTAAACACAAATGGCGAAGAGCCTAGGCTCAAAAGACTTAAGCCTCTTGATTTTTAAAAAAAATTCACGTGAACAAATACTCTGCAAACTACTAGTTTTTAATTTTGAAAATTTTTCAATGTAAACTTTTTCAGCATGACTTTTAATCTGTATGTCAAAACAATAAGTAAATGTCTCTTTTTATGACATACTAGCTGGGTGCCCGGCGTTGCCCGAGATGTCATTTATCTATAACCATCCATAAGACTCCAATTTTGGTTACTTTTGCGCTATTTTTATGTAAAGCTCCTCGAACCCTATCCCTAAATGTGCTCACCTCCCATGCCGAAGGGGAATGAAGTCATTGACTAAATATATCGGCCGTTTTTACATGTTAGAAGATGACCACCTCCACAAATATGCGATAATGAAAAACAATGTATTCCACGCAAAAATCGGCCGATTACATTGTCTGAAAATTTATTCCCCCGCCCAACACCTCCCAAACCCGTCGCGTTACCCAGGTTGTCACAATTAGATTCAGCGACATTCATAGTCTCGGAATTGATTCGAATCTCGGTTGTTTTTGCGGGATTTTATTTAACGTACCTCCACCCCACCCCTAAGCTTGCTCCCCTCACAGTGGTTAAATTATACACAAACAACATCGGTATAAATACTATCAAAGTAATTAACCCCAGGAAATAATTATCGCAAATATCGACCGTTTAACATGTTTGAAATTTTTCACCCCCGAACACTCCCGCTTCGGGGACTTAAACGGTCAAGTTTGATGTCATAATTAAACTCAGTGACAATCCTGATAGTTTCTGGTTTATTTTTATCTAATGCTACTTCCACGCCAACCCTTAAGGGTGCACCCTTATGAGTCCGAAAGGGGTTGAAATTATACACAGAGAACATGTAGGGAAATTTTATTAATCTTATTCATCCCGAAATATATTTAATTGACGAAAAAACAGCCGATCAACTCATCCCAACCCAGCCGATACCCGCGCGTTGTCCAGATTGTCATAAATAAATTCAGCAACATCCATTACCTTCGATTTGACTCGAATCTCGGTTGTTTTCCCGTTATTTTCAAGGAAATGCCCTCCAGCCCCACCCCTATCATGCCTACAAACAACATCGGTAGAAATACTATCAACGTCAATGGTCCCGGCATTTATTTATTCCACGCTAATATCGATGATTTAACATCCGGTGTAGATTTGTATAACGAACATACAAACATACAAACAAACAAACATACAAACATACATACACTCTTTTTTATTTATAAGATTGTTAGAAATAAATAAATTTAAAAAAATCTATTTTCAACCAATATATACGTGCAAAAATGTCATCCAAGAAACAAAAATAACTTCTAGAAAAACACTGCCAATAACACAGAAAAGTCATTTTAATTGTATTACTATAGTTAATATACTCTGTTAAAAGATGATAAAATCATATTTAAAAAAGGATTACCCAATATTCGTTTAGCTTCACCTACCATTAAATTAATGAATTAATAATAGATTTATTTGAACATAATAGAATTATATATGTATAATATATATGTAAATATAATTATATCAAATGACGAAATTAGTGATTGATATCACGGTGCAATTAATCATTATAGTATATTACTATAATGTCTGTGCTTCTGTCACACTTGAAGCCTAGCTTCTCGAATTGATCTATAAAGTATTACCTAATACGACGAGTAAACGTGGTATAATGTATATATTTTTGACCAAATACTGGCTTTGAACGAAGAAGTAATAAACATTTTAGAAGGTCGCCTTAACTATTGCACCATTGTTTGTGTCTAAATAAACTATCCTTCAGTAAACATCGTAAATTGGCGGTATGTTGGCGCCCAAAGTCTGAATAATGCATCGACCAGAATTTAAAGGAACATTTCCAGGAGCAATGCATTATTTGAATTTACCAAATAAATTACGTAGGATAAACGTGGGAATATCTCATGTCCTCTGGACTATGCATTCCAAATGTGCTATTGCCAACAAAGCGAACGGAACGTACTTTCAAAGATCTGGAATCCAAACGCTCAAATTCTTCATAACTGTAGAGTAAAAATTCCAATCTACATTGAATGCATTCTTGCATGTCTCTAGCGATACGAGACGGAATTCGCAGATTAACACTAGAGTGTCTGTGAGCTTTAGATTTAAAACATTGTAAGAGAAACCATTTCCTCTAAGCCCGGTGATCGAGGAAGATTTCAGAATCTGACATATTCAAATTGGCAGAAGAACAATAGCATTTGCAACCCAATCGAGTTGCATGATTGCTTCGGATCCTAAAGCATTAACGTCCGTTAAATCCTTCGGCTCTCAACTCGAGCGGCAGCTAAATTTTTGTCTATTCAACACATTTTACTCCGTTTTCGCCAGAGACGCGATGACAGGTTCTTATTATATCACTATCTTTAGAATAACATGTTATAGATATTTTCTTAGCACAATCCGCTTGGCTGTGAGTAGTAGTTGTATTGCGACAGAAAGTTTAAATTGAAAGAATACACCTCGCGGGATCCCATATTTCGCAATTCTGTCTGTCTTCGATTCATTAGTACTTCTTACAGAAACGCTGTATATATTTGTTCTCGACTAGACTTAGAAAGTGAGCTTTTTAAATCCCTTTCCTGTATATTTGATATGTATTATTCTCGGATAAGCTTTTTTTATTTATCTTTAAAATTAATTTAGTATTACTTCATTGCAAATAGTTGAACAATATGGTTAATTCGTACTAGATTTCGATCTCATTCAACAAGACGAAATTACTTTTTAAAAAATTTAGAAATGTAATAACGTTTAGTAATGTATGTACGGACTATGATTCACTTGCCCCTCCATTAGTCGTATTAGGTTCAGGGGACCTAAAGTTAACTATTTCGTTGTTGATCACTTTTCTGAATCAATTATTTTGAATCATTTAAGAGACATTAACATACACATTTTAGACACATATATACATAATTCATAAATCCAATCACAGTCTCGTTTGATTAAAAATTGTCATTTGTTCGAAATGTTTGTTAACGACAATCTACTATAATTTTCTAATATCACAATATCCTTTATAATTATAATCATAAAATATTGAGACTCTAATTATGTAAACCAAATATGAGTTATATTCCAGGTAGATAAACAGTTCTAGGATGCTATGTTTAAAAATGCAGTTAGTTATTTATATTAATTTTTATTGATTTGTGAAAATGCTGAAGATATGCTCATAAATAATATTTGTATACATAATATCAAAATCTAAATAATTACATTTTTTGGTGAAATAAATACACTAATCAGAGTCTGTTTCAATGTTTTATGAATTTTGGACAGAGCATTCTCGGAAAATTATTTTTGTGTGTATACGTAAACATACAAAACTTTAACACCTTTGACGACAATATTGTGTTTTACATGATTTTTTTTTAGTTTCCTTGAAAAATGACGTATTTTCTAAATCTTATTCGTCACTTTCATGATCCATATCCTAGAATATCTTCAGTTTCAGGTTAATCTTATGATTCTTCAATATCGCCGTCTGGTACAACATTTGTGTCAATATTATCTGCTTCTGAATGAAGACGATGAATGTCGTCTACACCTTGAGTATTATTCAAGTCGTATATATTTTTACTCATTTCACAAACATAAAAACGGAAAATTGTAATAAAAACCACTACTATAATATCCACTTAAGACATTAAAAATTTAAGGAACAAAGAGAAATATTTTGTACTAAACCAAAATAATCGTCAGTGATTTTTACGAAAAGGAAGTGTATTATCACTCCGTACTACTGCGGCAATGACGAGAAAAATACTGGTGGGAGTGGTCGAGGAAGGTCCCTAGACCAAAGTCAGGTTACTTAATTATTAAAACGTCATTTTTCCGAGAAACTATGGTAGCTTTTGGAGTGTGGTCTTGAAAGAATATTTTAAACACATTCCTCTGAGATGACATGAAATTTCTGCCTTGTACTTGACCTGGCTCCGGAGATAACAAAGAAATTAAATTGCGTCGATCCCCTGGATCTAGTGTGGCGGGTTAAAGAAAGTTGACGGTAACTTTGGAGTAACTACCCAAAGTTAAAAGGTCTATATACAGCTTTGATAAGTGTACCTGGTTCATGCTGTAATAAAAATAGAAAACTGTTCCAGAGAAGCGGTTTCAGGTGTATTCCGATCTTTCGCGTCCGCCGTTCTGTTTTCTTTTGACATTTACACATTAAACATCTCTTCAAACAATCCGTTAACGAAAGTAAAACCAATGATTCTACAGTAAATTTGTAAAGTTAATCCAGATTTTTAATCCCATAAAGCAAACATGTACATTTAATTAAAATGACACTTTTTATTACAGTAATTTGTATTTACTCATCGTGTGTGTGTCTCCGCCAGGGCTACGTGTCTTTATTTAAATATTTTATCCTCTTCGGTTCGTTTACCACGTTTGAAGCAGACCATATGTAATTTTGGTTTTCGTTCATTAGCGACGAATGAAGTAGTGCAATTCTTTCAGATCGAGTTTAATCAGTGCAATTGAAATAAATATTCAATATTTTGTGATATAATTATTTTTGTTTAATTTTCCTGATCTAAATAATAAATAAATATTTTTTCTTAGAACATTCCGCATTTTTAAGATTAATTCTCTGATATACTACGTTTTCAAAATTTAGTAGAAACTTTATTTGGTTATATAATAGTAACTGTTTTTAACTTAAATAAATTACAGATTCAATAATTAAATAATTTAAAAATATAAATGAATCTGCTGTGTAATAAGATATATTGCGTTTTTGAGATTGGAGATATTTTTTTCTCTCATATTTACTGGTGAGTCCTGTTTAATTCTTCGAGGAGTGCGGACGTATCTCGTGAGCTCCGAGTTATAAACGTGACGCTAAACTGTGTTAGTGCCCCTAGCGAACATTGACAGTATCAGTACTGTAAGTTTAAAATTCGTGTGTACAATGTGTACAGTGTGTGCGGTGTCAACTTTACGGGGACACTAAAACTTTCTGCAACAAATCCTACGTGTGTGTTAAGTGTGGAGGACAACACAGCACATCTAGCTGAAGAGCAAGACCACTCCAGCAACATGCGCTTTGTGCGGGGGCAGTCTTCCAGCTAATTACAGAGGCTGCGAATTCTACCAGAATCATTACCAGGTAAAGCACATTAATAATAAGATTAATAACTTACCGTCAAACTCATTCCATGTAAATAGAGTCCAGAAAATGTCTAGAAATACAAATATTATGTACCACACATCAACTGGTAGCAGTTGATTGTAGGGATATGAATGGGAATAAAATAAACGATAATTCCTTATATTAATATTGTAGTAATTGGTAATTAAGACATTGTTCTAATTGGAAAGTTGGATTGTAGAGGACTCATTATTAGTGGATATAGAGCGGACGCCGCAACAATCCGGCGAGGCAAAGAAAACATTGTTGGGCAGTTGAGAGAGTTTACGCGCTCAAAATCTAAGAGACGAAGTTGGTCAGTCGGGCATAGAACAGCGAGGTGTAAAGACCAGAAATTTCATATTATAAAAGGTTTTGCAGTCGGGAAGCGGACCGCAAATAGAACAGTTTGATAGCAGTTACAAACATGCTCTAAAATATTGAAAAGTAAAGCAATCTGCAGTCGGGAAGGAGAGAGTGAAACTAATGTTGTAATCGGTGGCCGAGCATAAATTCAACCTGCTGGCCATAGACAAACCAATGAAGTACATTTCCAACTGAAGTCACGAGATCTGCAAATCCAGGTTGCAGCAAAGCATAGAGAATCTACCAATTTGTGTTAGACCAACTAACAAAACTACGCCAATTAGAATTTGTTGACATTTAGAGTCTGTGAGTACTAGAATCAGTGATATCCCCAAATTTTGTGCACGAAAAACCTAAAATGAGACATGGGCGGCCGTTAGTAGAAAAACTTTAAAATCATATTGTAAACCGTTTTTAAAAGATAAAAGTCAGATCGTTCTTTAATTTTAATTATTTAATTATCGATAGAATGAGATCGTTAATGCTTGATAAATTTAAAACTGTTTAAATTCAATCTGTAGTATTATTTCTTCCACAACAAATTTCGTCTATGCTCCAAGAAGCCATTGATTCCCTTATAATGTAAATCAAATTTTGTGTTTTTTTTATTTGTTAAATTCAGTCATTATAAATACAAGCCAAAATTATACTTTATTTAATTATTACAATTTATATATACATTTCTTTAGACTTTTTTTAATAAATGAAATATCTTAATCCAGGGGCTGACTTGCCTAACAGTATAATTGATATTTTTAGTGGCGGGAAATTGCATTATTTAATTTTACGAGTTCCTTTTCTTCTATATAATTATAATATTATTAATGTAATTTTCTTGACGTCGGTACCTCGCGTCACGATGGCGTCCCATGCTGCTCCGGCGTTATGGGCGCCCGATATTCCGTCGTGGTCAGGCAGGAGGGCGGAATATACCCTGGGTTGAAATATACGTCACACAAGTCTGGGTTCCCTTCCAGATACCTCAGACACGTATATCTCGACGCGGTGGCAATTCTCTTTTCGCTATCACTTGCAAAGCCACCTCTGTCTTGTCCGTCGTCTGTCCTGCTCACAACCTCAACCACATCTGGCGTTCTCTGCCCAAGACGCGAGGGTCCACCCCCGCATATTATCGTAGAACACTGACCACGTTGTCAAGTCGTCCAGCAGCTCTAAGCTACCCTGACACGGCCGGTCACACAATCCTAACCAAATTGTTCGTTACAATTAAAAGCTACTCAGATGCAGTTAGAAATGATCCAAACCCGAATATAAGCGAGAATTCTGACAACCCTAACATGAAGGCCAAGCCTGCGAGAGGATTCTCTCGCAGGTAACCTGCGAGGGATTCTTTCTCGCAGGCAGAACCTTTTAGGAGAGATACGAAGGGGTTGCCTTTGGGTATGCCTTTTCCTCTCCGTTTTTGAACTAAGGTTCCCACATGCCGAGGCACCTCGGCCTGTTTTGAGAGATGTATGTTCCGGGGTCGCAGACCTTGGGCATACGGTAAGAGTTGTTTGCTATTCCGCTTCTGGGGGTGGTAGACGCGTCTCACTCCGACAGTGTTTGTTTCCTGGTCGTAAAGAACACGTGTACGAAATTTGGTAAAATTTGCTCAACCGGTGTAGATTTGTATAAGGAACTGGTCGAGGCACGGAGAAGGGAATGCTGCGTCCCCACAGCAAACTCCTCTCCCGCTATCGGAAGGGCGTGGGACAAATACCCAATGCCCGACCTATTCGATGCAGGTTTTCCTAGGGTTTTCCCTGCATTTCTTTAGGCGAATGCCGGGTAGGATCCTTAAAATATAGCCCGGGGGCCCTTGTTAACCCTTGGCTACCTTCCTCTACCCTTCCACATCCCCCCTTTCAAATCCCTTCCTATACTATTAAAGGGGAGTTGCCCAAAGTGGATTACCCTCATGTATTCTGTTGCCCTAAAAAAAACCCCTAACATGACATTGAACAAATTCTTGGAGGAATTCAAAATTACGTTTAACCAGCTTATCCAACAAAATAGCATGGTCCTCAGCATGCTAACAATGCTAATTGGTAAAATAAATAATAATGGCTGAATCTATAAGAATAGCTCTCTGGAACGCCAATGGGCTTACTCACCACAAATATTAATTAAAATTATTTTTACATACTAACAAAATAGATATTATGTTAATATTGAGACCCGTTTTACTGATAGAACATATTTTAAAATTCCCCTATATAACATGTACTTCACTAGCAAAGTCAATTGGAAAATACACATAACAAAGAACAGAAAACAAATGGATATTGTACAAAAATAAATGTACTGGTTACTAGGACGAAAATCACACCTCTCCATTGAAAATTAACTACTACTATACAAAACCATAATTATACCAATATGGAGCTACGGGATAGAATTAAGAAAAAAAAGAAGTAAGTCAAATACTGCAATAATCCAAAGATCCCAGTCTAAAATATTAAGAGCCATCGTTAACGCCCCCTGGGTACATAAATACACAATGACTTAAAAATAACCAATTTTATTAAAACTGCCCATCAAGAGTGTTAGTCATCACGAAAAGCTTCAATAACCTCCAAATCCATTATTGAAACCACTATTAGAAAATGATGTAACAAGAAGACTGAAAAGAAAATGGCCATCACATCTGTAGACAATATTTAGGAGTTCTCTTCGCGGGAGGGGATCTCATTATGCCAAAATGTATAATATATATAAATAAATAACATGTTAAAGCAACCACATTAGCTTGTAGATTAAAATGTAATCTGATTGCTGATAAATATAAAATTTTTTAAAAAATGTACTCTTAGTTTAAGAATTTCAGAAGAAAAGTTAATAATCCAATACATTACAATTTTACACCTTAACGTTATGTAAGTGACGTATTTTATTGCTTTTGGTTGGCTTGAATACGTTGAAGGCTAATTTAACTTTACACCTTAACGTTATGTAAGTGACGTATTTTTATTGCTTTTGGTTGGCTTGAATACGTTGGATGCTAATTTAACTTTTCACAGTTCTTTTATTTTGCTGCACTTCTAAAGGTCCTCTGATTGGTGGAGGAAACGTTGTGTTTTAATTGTCAACATTCTGTTAAATTGACCATTTTATTTCGTCCATTTTACAATAAATTTCCAGTAAATCTTGGCTATTTGTATTTGTAACTTTCTCTTATAAAAATATTAAATCTTCGTCGTCATATTCGTTTATTCTACGAAAGAATACAAACGAGAAAATGTATTTATTACATATCGTGTATTATTATTCTGCTACATCTGCGGTTTCGTTGCTGTCACCAACAAAATCGTATATATAGTAAACAAAATACTGATTTGCCTGTAAGTTAAATGATTTTCATTTAATCAAGTAACAAAAACGTTAACAATTTTTAAAGAAACTACATGTTTATGAAAAAGTTATCACTTACAATTTATTGACAAAGTTGGCAAATGTGGGCCGTAATAATGATCATTGCCTCTTCTGCCTGAGATTTACTCCTTGATATTTATTTTAAGCAATGCTGTTAATTCAAATGAAACCACAGTTTCGTCCGGTTTAATCGATAAGGACGGTTGGTATATGTCCTCGTATTCAATATTTCTGACACAATTATCTGACTACGTAAAATCTACTCAGCAACTTTGAAAATATATCTGACTGGCCCAAGCAATTGATCTAATATTTTCGTATTTCTGCGGTATCGGAGTGCACATTTTTAATTTTACTTCCTAGATACAACACTAACTCGGAGCGTCAACAGTATACGTGCATTAGATAGTTTTATTCATTTAACTAATTACGAACAGTTAGTTTTTTCAAAACAATAAGGCGTCTACCATTTCAAATTATTTGTTCATTCTTAAATGTAATCTATAAATTCTTCACTAAGGAATACACGTCTACTGTCGTTATTCAATGCTCAATAAGAAAAAGCTGTTTATATATAAGGTAATTAATCTATACGAAAATAGTACTTCAATATCCTCCCGTCCTTCGTCTATTTTGCACAATAAATGGCTACCTCCAATAAATTTCTATTTGGCTTGACATGGTTTGACGATTTCTCGCTTCAAGTGGAGTTCCCTTTCATCCCGTTGCGGTCCGGGTGAAATCTGAAGAAATCTCTTCTGGCCGTTGACTCTTGTGGACTCGTAATCGGATCACGGCTGAGTACGGGTTGGGCCGTCTGTGTGTTAATTGCGACAGGGCCCTCAGCTTATGAATAGTGCTACCGACGACCACAAAGGACAACAGCGAGCTAATTGCGCGGCGTGTCAGGGGGCTTCCGCAACTGCCATCTGCCTCTGTCGCTGTTGCCGCCCCCGCAGCCTCCAACGGCAACAACTTCCTTTCGCAATTTGAATTGGAAATTGGCATCCGACCCAGGGAATATACTGCAATTAACAAAAACAAAAATCAAACTGACCATCATTTCCTCGGATAAAACATTCTTACATAATTAGGGAATAGTTTGAGATGAAGAGAAAGAACCTCATCACGCCAAACATTTGACTGATGACTCAACAAAGTGTACAGTGAAAGATAAAATGTTATGTCGAGAACAAATTTAAAGAGTTTTTACCTCTAAAATCTAAGTATATGTTTATGTGTTTTGTGTGAGGAGGTTTTTGAATGGTCGGTTTCACCACGTCTGCGTTTTCCCAGTCACGCCTCTTGGCTTCATCGAGCTGGCGGCGTGACAGGTGAATGGAGAGCGGAACAGAAGCGATTCAGAAATCCTTCATTTCGTGATTAATTGCTCCATAAAACCAATTCAAACCACAGGTTAAAATCCCGGAAACGAGATACGCAGATTTGGGCAGCCTCATGAGACGAAATCTCGACAGATGAAACATTGCATATTTCTTTAGTATTGCGGTTCACTATAAATAAATCATTAGATTCACCAAAACTGATAAAATCTTGTCCAGTCTATGAAATGTATGTGGTTTTACATTTCGAAAACGCTGAACGATTGTGTTGACCGCTGATCTCAATGGATTAGACGGTGACTTCATTCACTACACGTGAGGATGTCTCTAAAAAACCTTTCCTACGAATAATTATAGGACTGAATTGTGCTCCCCTTTGGAATTTACTAATTGTTTGAGATTCACAAAAGTGTTTGATAATGTACAACATAAATTATAAATTAAATGAAAAAATTTACGTCTGAATGAAAATCTATGTAATAAGAAAGAATGTATATTTGTATGTATGTATTTAAGATAATTTCTATAAAAATTTAAACTCGTGGACAGATTGCAACAAAATTTGGTACACATATTCTTCAAAACTCGAGAAACGGTGCTGTGTGGATGAGAAAACTCTAGCATAAATGTGGAAAGAAATATAATTGAAAAACGTGATAATTTTGGGTTAAATTACTGCGCGCCAAGAGACAATGACGTCACGCGAGAGAAAGACGTTACTAAGCGACGAACAAAGGAAATAGTTCCTTTTTCCGTAATGAAATAAAGCAGAAGTATTTTCGTTGAACAAAAAGTATAATTTTATCCAGAAATATTCCATTGAATGATAATAAAAACCAATACGAAATACTTTACGATCCTTGCTGAAAATGTAAGTTAATTTTCACGCCATATTAGTGACTACATTATGAATCGAGCTAATAATTTCATCAATTTAATCTTTCGTAATGACTGATGAATTAGGGACATTTATATCCTGCAATACTTAAGGAGTACATTTAAGAAGAAATTCGGAAGTGTGTTTGTTGGGATTGATGCAGTAAAATTCAATCAATTTTATAGCTGTTAAATTAATGCAGTATCGGTCGGAAGTATGTACGGAATAGAAAAAGTTAGATTTAGGTTAAATCACTTCTTGACTGAATATTAATACAGAATTAAATCCTTTTTCGGGTTTATATAAATAAGTACACGGGCAACGCCGGGGATCCTGCTAGTTAATAAAAAAAAAGATTGCCAAATACAGACAAAATAAGTGATCATATAACGTTTCTGGGTGACTGTATTTTTTTCATTTCAATAATAATTTATGTTGCCTTTGAGTTTTAACAACTGACGAGTGCAGTTGTGTCGCTCTGGGCTCTTCTTAGCACCTGAAGAAGATCCCTGAAATGTTGTGTGGTATTTAAATTATCACTTATTTTGGTTTTATTTGGCTATCTTTTTTATTATAAATTATAATTGATGGAGTGCTACATTATAATAATGTAATTGTGATGATGTTAACATTACACGACTGTTAATTTATATTTTACATTATAAAGTGCTAATTTCAAATTTTAACATCGTTTAAAGATACTTCCAGGTTTCAGTAGTTTTTTGGAGACAGGTCGTGCACTTCTACCCGCTGTCCTATCTTGCAAGACATTTTGCAGTGTCTCAGAATATTTGCACTGGTCTGCTGGGATGGAAAATTTCATTTCAGTTGTAGGTATTTCATTTTGGCAGTCACCGTGATAAACAATCTGCATTATTGCCGGAAAAGAATGAGAGGACGAGAATTTATAGCGGAAGGAGGCTTCAAAATGTCACATATACAACACTGATGTTCTCTAAAAAGAGAGCATGCAAGAAAAAACACTAACAATTTCATCTAGCCGGAAATATAAGCAAGAAACATTCACGGAGCAAGGAAGCGGATTTTTAAGTTATTAAATCATCTGCCAACAATAACGAATTACCTTGCGTCTCAACTTGATAAATAGTTGGAGAATTTGCGAAATGACGTTTTCTTAAGAATGATACTCAATTGGCGTAGGAAAACTCCAATGATGGGCAGTAAAATATAAATAATATTGTATGGAGCCAATATTAAAATCTTAAACAGATATAAAATCAATAATATAATATAATAAAAAAGACTGTACCATTTACACGGTTCTATTAAATACTTTGAACGACATGAGTGAAATATTTGACTTTCGTCGAGGAATTTCAACATTTCACTCAGTTTTAAGGTAGATTCAGATAGAACTTCGGAGGAATTTCAATAATATTGTAACCCGGTGTCCCGTATCGGAATTTCCTGTACCATCCAAGAAATATTATTTCTTTACGAACAAAATTCATATAAATTCCACCGATCTACTGAATAAAGTGTCGCCACCTGAATGGAGTTAATATGATTTTCCACACTCACGTAGGAAAATGGTCGCTCTTATCAAATAAAGTGTCGCCATATGAATGGAGTTAATATGACTTTCTACACACACGTAGGAAAATGTCTCTCTTATAATAAATTACTAGAAATAGAAGTTGTAGTTTCTGAATAAATACAATTCAATTATTTCAGTTTGGTGTTACCATATCGAATATGACTGTAAACTCATTTCTAGAAAAATGTGGACAACGTCACTATTTTTGACGTGTTCGACAGTCAGCAACCACATGGCGTGGAACAGACAAAATTAATAGACGTAATATTTTGCGTAGGATTTAGAAGTTGTTTCGGGTGTGAATGACAGGACGCATACTTAGTGTAGAGGACAGTATTTAGGTAGGAGAAGTGCAAAGTGGCATTTATAATATTACAAATTTGTATGTGGCTAATTAAATGGATTGTCTCTGGTCTATGGTTTGTGATCCCGATATTGTCCTCCTGTGAACATATTGGATATTCTTCTTTACATTGTTGGAGCAAAAATGTTTTGTAAAGTAGACAGAGTTCGTAAATTTTTTATTATTTTAAAAAATAGCATCATTTTCACGCTACTTGCCTGAACTCGTTTTTTTCCTATATAAACAAAACTTGTGTTTCCTTGAACTAACTTAAAATATCTGTATATTATATAATCTGAAAAATTAATTTTTATTGGTTTTATAAATATTATCTGACCACTTAATGTATACCTATTGTATTGATGATTTTGGAACCCACATTTAATAATAAATGATTTAAAAATATTGAATAAAAGAGATTTAGACCTTTACAACTTGGCTGACCACTACGAAGGGCTTTTAAATAAAATAATTTTAATAACTTATTCAAATAAATAGTGTACGTTATAAATAAAAATAGAACTGATTACATAAGGAGATTTTTCGTCATGAAGAACCAGAAATACCAAACACAGAAGAATTTGAATTAATATTTCCATTATTTTGTTGTATTTTTCTGCTGTTTAGAAAAGCATTTAATTCAAGAGTAATCGACTATTTTTCTTGTCTTTAATACTACCTTGTTTTTTTAAAAAATTTAAGACTTTGAAGTTCCGAAACATTAAATTCTCAGGGTTATTGGTGTAAGGACGCAATCATCAAACGTTCAACGAAAGAACCACACAGTGTCATCGTCACTTCGCACCTACTGCAGTGTAGTATTTATAGGCTCATCGAACTACAGTTATAGGTTTATTAGAATACAGTAGACGAAAGCCGGGATCTTAAGGCCAACGTTCCTTTAACGACGACGAGCGCAGCTGCGTTGTTATGAGGCCAGTAAAGCGCCACCTGCAATAATGTGCCAACGTGCCCGTTACATTGTTATGGGCTCATTGTCGCCAGCGTGGATTACCACAAAGTTGCAGTTCTGAATGCTAAGTAAGTGTCAGGACAAACCAAGAAGTTGTGGTTTCCGCCCCAAAGTCAAAGACCTGCCGATAGCTGTATTGAGCATTCTCCGGAGAACTTAGTATTATTTAATAAATATGAAAGATAGCCAATTCAGACAAAAAAAGTGATAATATAAATACAAAGAGATATATAAACATAATAGAGTGGCTATATCAGCGTTACAGCGCCCTGGGTGGCAGCAACAAGCAACACTGGCCGCCATTTTTTAGTTGGTCCACTACACCTAAAACCCGATTTGTGTTATGCTACTGATGGTGGAAGTTTTGAAGGTTTTTTGTAAAAATAAATTGTTTGTTATTATAAATCATGCCAAGCGTGTGTTCAGCCTACAATTGTAATAATCGTAGCTTGAAAACACATGAGGTATCGTATTTTAACTAAGTATCAGCATAATAATTATAAGAAGAAAGATAGCCAAATGCAGGCAAAATAAGTGATAACATAAATACCACACAACGTTTCAGGGATCCTTGTCCTTTCTTCAGGTGTTAAGAAGAGCCTAGAGCGACTAACTGCACTCGTCATTTGACAAAAAAAAAGCTTTGGTGGTGCTGTTGTGTCGCTCTAGACTAGGAACGGTTACAATGACGAGGTTACACATTCAGTATGTGGGTTTGTCTGAATTTGTAAGTTGTGAGGGCACGGTAGATAAAGCTTTTGATTTGTTGAATTCGTGCAATGTTATGAACAAGGGTACAAAAACTCCTGTGTTTAGAGGTAATAGAGTGACAATATGCAACACAATAGAAAGATCTGTACAGTATTTTATGAATTTAAAGCTGTACGACGGGAGTTTATTAATTTGTCAGGGAGGAAGTTGGGTGTGTATGGGATTGTTTCAGATGTTCTCAGTTCGATGCAACTGACAGAAGTATGTGTGGAACGATTCTCCAGTTCTCAAATTTATATTAAGTAGGAGAATGAGCCAGGACCATTTAGAACTCTTCTTTTCTTGCATACGAAGATGTGGGGGAAATCGAAATAATCCAAATGCATTACGCAGATAGAACCATCCAAAAGTGCCAATAGTACGGGAGGAATTTTGGAGACATTGGTTGTACCAATTGAAAAAAATAATTTTAAATCTTGTACAGATCACAATTTTGATCATGATTACGTCCCTGAATATATTCAGAAAAAGTGGTAGAATATATTTCAGGAAGTGTTGTAAGGATAGTGGTAAAGTGTTTAGAGGTTCTCCTTGCTCCTCGCTCTCAAAGAAAAACTGGATTTATTAAGATAAAGGACTTTAAAGACAAGTTAATGAACCCGTCTAAAGACGTTGTGAAATTATTTACACTTGCTGAAAAAGTATTGAGGAATAACGAAACACAAATATGAAAGAAGAATTTGCTATTAAAATTGTGTGTGGAGGTATTCTGGAAGTTGGGACATAAACAAATTTCATTTTGTGAATTCAACTATTTAATAGTTTCGGCCGAATTTAGTGAGGAAACTCGCTACTCAATTTTAATAAAGGTTTTATTACAACATTACTTCAATTGCAGAATTCGTTATGTGTATTGAAAAAGCAATGGATGAAAGAGGACGCAACATAAGGCAATTGTATACAAAACTGATATTATTTAAAGGCCAATAAATTTTTCTATGCCTTAAATGTGTTATATTTACTTAAACCTTAAAATATAAATCCTTAGAGATTTAGTTTTAGGTCATTTGTGCGACAGAGTTCAAGGCAAGCAGACGATGTGGAACGCCCACCTGACAGTATAAAACATGGCGGCTGAGTTTTCAATTTGCTTCAAACATGGCGGCGACTTGTCCAGTCTATGTTGTTTATATATGTCTTTGTATAAATACCACACAACGTTTCTGGGATCCTTGTTCCTTTCGTCAGGTGCGAAGAAGAGCCTTGAGCGACACAACTGCACTTGTCAGTTGACAAAACTCAAAGGCTTTAGACGAAAGGGACAAGGATCCCAGAAACGTTGTGTGGTATTTATAATATCACTTATTTGTCTGAATTGGCTATTTTTCTTATTCATTATTTTCAATCAGACGTAATTTTTTTCATTTTAGTATTAGTTATTTTTTCTGACTGGCCAGGATAATTATACTAAGATTGACATTGCAGTTAAATACATTTATATGCCATTCAGTGCATCACACTGAAACTAAAATGAAAGTGCCATATCTATATTAAATCCAATTATAAAAAAAGAGGAATGGGATTAGTGATGAATCAACTATATAGCATAATATTAAAGTTGCAGAACAAAGAGTCTCGAATTACAAGAGTAGACGACGATCGGAATCCGGAATGAAGAAATGGAGCAAGAGCCCACGATCAAGTCTATAGTTATTTTAAACGTCAGAGAGAGGCATTAAAGTATTTGCAGGGACTATACCTGGGCACAGTTCGCAATGCGGTTGTCTGCTGCCATTGCACACAGACAAAGGTAGCGTTACATTACCAACCGGTAAACTGTCAGACGCATTTTTATTACCAAACTTAGATTAGTTCGTACGGAACAAATTAAATTATTTTACTTGTAACCCACCTTCAACAAACACTGGAACTGCAACTGTGTGTGTGCCCCGAGATTTACACCTTATTTGTTATCTGCTGGTTTCCATTTTTTAAGTATAGAAAAACAAGTCTGACACCACCAGTGACCAAAACGTCAAATATTCGTCAGGAATTTTAGAATGTAGGGCATTTAATACAACAATATTGCGTTCGATTTAAATGCTATAAAATAATATACATTTCGGAACAGAAATATTTAATAATGACTGTATGTGACAGTGATCAATAACAGATCAATTAAAAGATATGGTCGTCAAATTATCGTGATTTTCAATGAGGACTGCAACAGCTATCAGTAAAATGTATTAAGAGATGATAAGAAATTATGTTACGCAGCCAAAGGATTATGTGAACGTATATTTTGTTGACCTAATTAGTGTTTGATTAGCGTTTGCATAAGTGTTTCCCCAAGCTGTTTTTTTTTTCTGTAGGCCTCGCAATTGTTTCTCTCTGGAGAGCGCTGGATAAGTAGCTGGAAAGGCTAGAAGGCAATCCAATTACAGGTGCTGGCTCTCCAGGGCCCAAGAACGCCTTCTCGGCCACGTCCACCTCAAAAATAGTTCATCCCCCGACCGCTAAGTGAAAACTACCCCTTGCTCCTCAATTACCCCGATTGCTTTCGCTTTCTCAATGGAAAAAAAGTCTTGCTTCGCAGGAACAGAAAATTTCCAATAAAAGTTTGGTCTCTTCGGTGGAGATATACTATTAAATTGTATTACAAGGATGTGTTTTTAAATTCGTTTTTTAAATTCGTTCCGTTAATACTTCCGTTCGGTGAAGCAATTTGTTAAAGATAATCTTCAAATTTGTACCTACATAATTAATATAATTTCGCTATGATATTTGTAAATAACTTGTCTGATGTTGGTCGTCCCAGTAAAAGAAATTGAATAGACAGAAACTATTAGAAAACTATTGGCACAGTTTGGGAACACGCAAATTGTTTAAAACATAGTGAGATTATACCTATATATAATCAAATTGTAACAACTGATAAATGGGTTGTCCCCAAGTTATTATATTTTTCACTTTAGAAGTATGAAAACCCGTGGTCTATTTTTTAAAAAAAACGATAATGCATAAATATGTTAGCCAAACAGTCATACAAGTTTTATTACTTAACTATGTGATTAGAACAATATATAACAAAGTTTCGTCCCACATTTGAGAATCTAAGCTGAACAATTAAAACAAGATGTGACAATGACTAATATTGTAATCCAAAATCTTTTCAAGGATCTTGAATATTTTAATAAAATGTTATGTATGTACTTCCAAGATTTTCAATTATTATGATCCTTATTTTTTTAATATTATTTAAAACTGTTTTAAATAAATTTTAAAAGTATGGTATCGCTTTCAATATTAATATGGTACTATCGGCCTTAAAATCGGATGCAAAATGGCCACCAGCTCAATAAAAGCACCGAAGGAAGAACATACCAATTTTTGAGTAATTTAAAAATTATGTAAATTTATATAATATATCTCATTTAAATCTAATGTAAATGCATGGTCGCTGAAGACCTAGATGTTAAATAAAATTTTAATAAACAAAATTCCCGTCTTCGTAAATCATCCATACATTTCAAAATTGTTACTTTTAATAACAAACGAGAATTAAACACGCTGAGAAATACAAAGTTGGTCAAAAACAATGTAATTGTTAAGACCACGTGAAGTGACGTTTTTCCCAGTTGGGGAAATGTCGGATAAAAATCGAGGAAGAAAAATTCTGGATGCTCCCAGAGAACGCTGATTCATTTTTTCCTGTCGGGGTCCATCACTGGGAACTATTCCACTAAAATGTGAAATGTTATGTAAAGAAACCCCGCAATTATTCTTTCCTTATCTTCTTCTTATAAA
Source organism: Zhengitettix transpicula (assembly GCA_037074705.1). Lineage (NCBI taxonomy): Eukaryota > Metazoa > Arthropoda > Insecta > Orthoptera > Tetrigidae > Zhengitettix > Zhengitettix transpicula. Next base: position 30,153,406 of record CM073593.1, on the reverse strand, counting down.
TAAAGCAGAGTGTATGTATGTATGTATGTATGTATATATATATATATTTGTATGTTCCTTATATAAATCTACACCGGTGGAGAAAATTTCACCAAATTTCGTACACGTGTTCTTTACAACCAGGAAACAAACACTGTCGGGGTGAGACGCGTCTACCACCCCCGGAAACTGGTGGTGGACGGGGGTGTAAATATTTAAACATGCTAAAACACTCGATATTTCAGTCGGATAAATATTTTTAGGGGTCACAGATATTGATAGCGTTTCTACCAATGTTATCTGAATATAATAATCCCCTACGCCCTGGGAAAAGGGCACCCTTATGGTTTGGGGTGGAGATGCTTTACAGGAAAATAACTCGAATACAACCGAGATTGGAGTCAAATCGAACGTTATGGATGTCACTGAGTTTAGTTATGACAGTCAACTTGGCGTTTATCCCTCAGATGCAGGGGTAGCGGGGTGGCAATTTTGGAACATGCAAACACGGCAGATATTTGCGTTGAATCAATATTTTTCAGGGTTAATTATATTGGTTGTATTTCTACTGATGTTTTTTGTGTATAATTTCAACCCCTTTCGGCACATGTAGGAATAGGGTTCGAGGAGCGTTACATAAAAATAGCTCAAAAGCAACAGAATTTGGCGTCATATCGGGGGTTATAGATAAATGACATCTCGGGCAAAGCCGGGCACCCAGCTAGTTTCTTATAAAATAAAATTCAGTTGGATTTTATAATTTTCTAAAACCGCGGTTTTTCAAAAACATTGAGATAAATTTATAGTTTTGCATTAGAAAACAGTGGCCGGCACTTTACGTTGATAAAGAAATGTAATATTTAGATTGTCAAGAATTTTTAAAATATAAAAATTAATTTTTTATAATAGAACGCATTAATAAATGAATATCCGCGGATTAGGGTCGAAACATTGTCCAATGTTATATTTATCACTATGTTAATTAATAAACCTTTTCTGAATGTTCGGGCATTATATTTAGTTATTATAGTCACATGAAACTCAGTACTATATATGATCATGTATTTGTGATACCAGCTCACACTTCATTTAGTGGAATCTTACTGTACGGACTTACAATCGATACGGTGATACTTTATAGCGGTCCAATAATAGCTTCATTATATTAAATTAAATATATACCTTTTATAAAACATTTATATTTAAAAAAAGATTCATAAAATCGAAAAAATAAATCGCTGAAATTTAATTTTGTTCGCTTGTTCCTTGTTGATTTAAAGTATAAAACTATCGCTCCTGATTTATAATTCAGCTGTAATGGAAACAGCCAGAACCATGTCGTACATCCAAACAAAGTAGTGACTGATCGTTTTATGTATTCTTGATTTCATTGAGTTGTTAACGTAAGAGCTGAGAATTAGTCTGAACTCTAACTTGTCAGAAATCTAGATAAGAAACAATCACTTTTTTAAATAAACAATTCTATAATCTACTAAATTATACAGGTTAATAAACAATTATTTTTCAATATATTTTCCAGATAAATAAAAAACATTATGTTTGTTTCTGTTATTGAGCGTTTGAGACGCATATGTGTTAGGTTATTGACTTCTGTGCTTATTGGGTAATGGTAAGGAACTGTTGTGTTCCTCGAAGCACATCTTCGTGTAATGTAGCTAATAGGTATTCGTAAGCCTCGGGTTGTTTGATTGTTTAGCTTGGAGACGTGGCGTGGAATTGAACGGGGAAGCAAACATGACAAACATGACAAGATCGTCGCATCCAGTTACTCGCACTGACTGAAATTAATTTATGTGAATCCGTTAAACATTTTTAAACGCGGTATCTTGTATGGGTGGCAAGTTATGCACGGGATGAATGCGCTACAAGAACAAAAACACAATTTAGTAAAAAGCTCTTCCAAGAAGAGGGTCGGCTAAGAAGGTGGCTAATAATCAAAACTATTTATTACAACTAGGCGATTGTCCTGCGTCCCTCGTGTTTTTCTTACCCGAAAAGAAATTTATCAGTGATAATCTGTAGGACATTTAGAATATTTTATAATTAACTACTACTCCCGACTATTCATACTAACGATTAAAGAATATATGGACTGAACCAGCCGCGGAGGAGCCACTGTTTATCTCTATGACACCGAAATACAGTAATATGAACATTTTCAACGATTTTCTCCTATCCCCAATAGGGGGCCAAGCTTCAACTTAACCAACATGACGAATGCCAATATTCCAGTCAGTGATTCCCAAAAATTTGGATTAGATACCAAATTATAAAATAATTGCTAAAATAGTAATGAAAATAGATAAAGACGATGAAAATGGTGACAAAATCTAAGGAATAAAATTGTCTGTAGTTTTTTTTTCGATGGTAGGTGGGAGACACCGTGTAGCCCGTACTACACGGTAGTGTGGGACTCTTACAACTCTAAACATAACTCCCTTTTCACGTAGTGGACACCCCGCGGAGCTGCCGCCAAGCATAACATCACGGGGGCCCGGCTGAATTTCTGCCTGTTTCTAATTCAGGTTACATCTGTTACGTATGTTGTTTTCTTTCTTTTCCAGCTAGCCGTAGCGCCCTTAAGATGACAACGGCATAGTCGTTGATTAAACGTTGTTTCTGAGGTCAACATCACACTGACCAGGTTCTTGGCGTCAGGTCACACAGGAGGCTACGTTTCTGTATTCGGTGAATCAAGGACACGTAAAGAACACGTGTTCTGCGTCCTCAACAGCATGATCACATGCTGGATAGGTATGTGCGTTTTTCTGGTTTTTTTTAACCCGGTTGGGTGTAAAATCTTCAAAAATACCCTGCGGTGTCCGTACACCCACTAAAAACCACACCCACATCACCACCACGGGACCGCCGTCAGGCATTACTTCATGGGGGTGATTAGAGGTGGACAATCCATGACTATACTGCCCCGTGACTCAAGGTCATGTTACCCTAGCTTATTTTATATTTACAAATATATATATCTTCTACCTATTAACTAATAGCAGACCTCATTTTACTTTGGTTGTATTTACAAATTTACATTTTCGAATTCTGCCTCTACTCGTTCTAGGCTTTGTATTATGGAAGCAGCATATTCGTCTATTACACTCCAGTTGCCCTGTGAAATTAACATTATTTAAATCAGGATTTCTGGAGTCAGTTGCCGCTGTAGACGTTCTTGTAGTCTCTTCCTGTCCTCGCAGAATCGTGAACATACGAAGAAGACATGTTCCATACCCTCTACTACTTTTTGGCACGCTGGACACTCTCGGTCATTCTGTATTTTGAAATGTGTCTGGTATGCTCTGAAGGACCCGTGCCCCGTCATTAATTGGGTTATGTAATGGCTTACTTCTCCATGTTTCTTTCCAATCCAGGCACAGTATCATTAATAAGCCTGTGGGTCCATTTCCCTATACTTGATCTGTTCAAGTTGTCCTGCAAATTCTGAACAGTTTCCTTCTGTTCTTCCACTGCGATCGTCTGCTTCTTTAGCCCCTTATCCAGGCAGCTACGTTGATATGCTGTCTTACGTTCTGCCACTAGGAGTTCGACTGAGGTCATGCCGCCTACCATGCATACTGCATCAGATGACACCGTTCGAAACGCACAGTTACTCTCACCGCACACCTGCGATATACTGCCGTTAACATGTTCATGTATGTTTTCTTTTTCATCGCTTCTGCCTAGAAGGGTGCGGCGTACATTATTACAAAGTTTGCTACTGCTTCCAGGAGTCCCCTGGTATTGAGCATGATTCGTGCCAATGCACCTACCTCTGTGCTTGCCTTTACACTTGTCTTTTTGACATGGTGTTTAAAATTTAGTCTCTCGTCTATCCAGACCCCAAGGTATTTCAGGCAGGGCTATGTGGATATGTGCGTATGTATGTGTGTATGTTTCGCATATAAATATACACCCGTGGAGAAAATTTCACCAAATTTCGTACACTTGTACTTCGCGACTAAGAAACAAATACTGTGGGGGGTTGAGACACGCCTACCACCCCCAGGAGCGGTGGTGGACGGGGGTGGAAATTTTCAAACAAGCTAAAACGGCCGATATTTGAGTCGGATGAATATTTTTCGTGGTCAATGAGAAAGATAGTGTTTCTACTAATGTTTTTTGTGTATTTTTCTATAACGTGTATACAACCGAGATTGGAGTAAAATCCATGGTTATGTCGCAGAGTTTAATTGTAATATTAAACTTGACGTTTATTCCCCAGGGACAGAGGTGGAAATGTTAAAACGTGTGAAACGGCCGATAATTGCATCCAATAAATATATTTCGGGGTCAATAATATTGATAGTATTTCTCCAGATTTTTTCAGTTTATAATATCAACCCCTTTCGGCATAGGTAAGGCGCATCCTTAGGAGTGGTAGTGGAGAGGCGTTACATAAATATAAAGCAAAAACAACCGAGTTTTGAGTCGAATCCGGCGTTATGGATGTCGCTGAGTTTAATTATGATACCCCGATCATTGCCGGGCTCCCTGCAAGTACTAAATAAATTCTATAATTCATTACTGCTATCCGGTTAAATACTAGTACTTTCAGTATGAAAAAAAAACAAAAACGAATGCGATGTAACAGATTCCGGTGAATTTAGAATAGTAGTGTATTTGACGACGTGAAAGGAAAATCTTTATCTCGAAAACTTCAATGGATATTCGCAAAGGATTAATGATTTTACACAGATATTGTGTTGGTTTACTGAGCGCATGGTGGGAAATTTCGGTGTATTGGTTACCGATTTTTTTGAGTGACGCAATGCCTGAAGTTAATATTTCTCTTATCACATTGATCCGTGGAGCAAAGCTCTTCAAGCCGCGCCTTTCAAACACAAACATCGTTGTTTTATTAGCGACGTTCCGAATGTAGTCACAGTGTTTACATTTCATTGAGGTAACTGCCAAGCTAGTTTCTTTAATCTCATCCGATTTTATATCTTTTTTCTCTGTTTCTCTCTTCAATGTTATTTTAGTGGCCTAGAAATCAATAAAAGATGAAAAAAACTGTCGCCTGAATAAACGCTGCAGAATAAAGTTAATATTGATAAAATGTAACTGGTATGGCGGCTTGAAACTTGTATGTTTCTGTTCAAAGGTGTAATCATATTATTATCATTATTTCAAATATTAATTTATCTTACTTTAATGAAAGTGTGAATTATTAATTTAAGGAAAATCAAGTTGATATTTAACGCATGAGGTCTTGTTCTATATTCTGTGTAATGTATAAAATAGTAAATATTTTAATGTACATGCTACATAATTAAATAAAGAGGTTGATGAATGCTTTTGTCCAATAACAAATTATAGAATTAATCATGCTTATATTAGAAAAAGATTAAGAGAACGTTCCATGAGCAGAGCGTCTAAGTAATATAAGCGTTAAAACATTAAAATCAACACAATGAAACAGACACAAGTAATAATCAATATTTTTATTTCATATTAAAAACTAACCTTTAGAGTTTTGTTGCGATAAAATAACATAAATGTAATTGCCTTCGTCTTACATAAATAATGTATAAATTACTCTTCCGCGCAATGTGTGACATGTGACACCGTCCTGTTGAAAGACAACATTGTTCACCTCAGTTGCGGCCACAACGCACGGAACGTTTGTCGTACAGGTCACGAATTTTGATAGCATTGTTTTACCTTATTCTGCTGTTGTTCATATTTTGTAAATAAAATTAAGAAAATTTATAGAAGTATGGTATATGAATTTTTTAAGAGATATGTAAGAGTATATGTTGATTAAAGGAAATAAATTTATAACTTAATATTATTATCAGCCAAATGAAGTCAAACGTGAAGGTCAAGGTTCGAAAGTTCACGGCTTCGAGAACACATCAGTGTTTTCCTAAGATGCTAACTTAACGTTATTAATTATTCCAGAGAACGTTATTTACAGATATAATAACATATAACACGTATATAAATTATTACCATTTCATAAACATTTAGTCGACGTATAATCAATAATTTATTTATTGATATTTTTAATATTATTTTTAAAAAATTCCGCTTAATGCCCACCAACAAGAAATATATATAGAGAAAATTAAATTTTATTAATCACTAATTAAATAGGCACTGCTGTAAATAATGTTCTCCCGCTACAACGTTGTATCATCGAGGGCAGAATCTCTCATCATCTGACCAATGGTAGACAACGGGAAAGCACCGTCGTAGATCCTGAAAACAATTTCAGGACTATGTAGGGACTGTCAAAGGGCAAAACACTATATGATAAGGCTAATATAAGTTAGATTGGAGAAAATAATCATTATAAATTAGGTAAAAATAAGTGACAGAAAATTTAGGTTGAATTGACTGGAAATAATTATAATGTAATTATTTATTCACTTATTGTTAAAACTTATTCAACATGGTGCTTAACAGTCGCGAATCAAATTGTAGTTCGAATCCGTTGCATGCTATCTCATTGATCATATTTATCGCTTTTCAATAATCGTAATGTATTAGGTTGCTGTCAAAATACCAGCGTTATATAAAATACAATTGTTACGTTATATCACTGGACCAGCTCAGTTTTCATAATTATTTCCTAAAAATAGCCGACAACGAATGACGTGGGACATTGTGGCCATGAGCGCCCCCATTGTGTGCGAAATGTTTAGCGTATAGCCTGATCTCTTTCAGCCTCCAAAATCCATTCAAACTATGGTCCAATTGGTTTTTTCTGGTACAGAGGAAAATTTCCTTACGTTATCCTTCCAATAGTGCCGTTTATCGGAGAAAATATGAAATTCTTGTATATAAATAGTCTAAAATCGTCGAAAAATATGAATTTCGTAATTCTCGTGAGTGATTTCAATGTCCGGAAACGGAAGACTGGAGACATAAAATGGAACGCGTGATATATGTTGTCTCAGGGAATAGATAATAAAGTCGCGCAGCTCGTGTTCCCCGGCCAGTTCTGCCAACTGCTCGCAATCAAGTCGAGATTTATTCGATAGCGGCGCGCCGATGCCATATTTGCTGTTGCAGCGGGGATAATCCTAGGAGGCCATATCTCCTTCCAGCAGACGCCGTTTCTCGTCAATAAGAAATCCAGTCGACTCCTCAGGTACGACGTCAGTGCGCTAATAAAAAAGGGATTTTAAGTACCTGCTCAGATCGTTAAAAGGGCAATTTTAGATACAATAATGGAAATCAGCTTACTGTGAATATGACTTTTTACTTGTTTGTAGAAACATAGAATAAAATTCGATTGCATGAGTAACCCTATTCGAAACAGACTTAACTGCAGAACTTGGTAATCAACTAATTATGGTAAGGATTTGCGTTATTTAAATATCTGTATTAAATGGCCACATTAAATATCGATAATCTTGTTAAATCATTTGTTTTAATGACTGAGTTATGAGATCCTTCACTCAAAGTTGTGCTGGTAACTCTAGGCCAGTGATTATGAACGGAAAATTTATTAAAGCTGAGTTAGAATTTCTTATCAAATATTGGAAAACGATTAAGACTGGTTGCAAATTTCTCTTTAGTCAAAAGACACGAAGTGTCACGCTGGCAGCTCGAAAAACAAAGACGTGTCGGCCAGTTTGCCAACGGCCTTCTTCAGGTCACACAGCGAAATTGTGCAGATGTTTTCAAAAAACTACTTTAGGGTCTATTGCTTCAGTACAACCTGATACAGAGAATATTAATAACGTACATATAATTAATACAAAATGAATAATATTCATTTAAGATACATCAACTATAAGTCTTCTAGTTTTCTACAACATTGGATGATGAGTAGTTTGAATTTTAGAAACGTAATCGGAAATTTAATCATCGAAACAGACTGAAACATCAGATAGATTACTGTAGATTTGATACATATCCGGTATTCGTTGTTGACAATATTCAGAAACTATCACGTAGAACTATCAAGAACCTTCTGGAAGATTGTGTGTAAATAAGACGCAACGCAATGTAAATGAACAGGAACGAATGGAAGCAAAACTATAATTTCAATAAAACCAAAATCAGTCATATATGCCTGGAAAGTACAAATTATAATACTATATTTAAAAAGTTTACTGTTTAAAAATTGGTTTTAATTTTTACAATGTATACAACGGCAGTAAGTCTGGTCGGGAAGACGTACATCGGGCAAACGTCTGCCGAGTAAATGACCAGATAGGCAAGCCCGTCGTTCACGGGCTATCAACAACATAAAGAAGTATCAATTATATAATTAAGGAAAGTGTTATTAATTAAAAAAACAGTGCAGATAAAATGTATGTCATACCATGAAAAAGTATATATACAAAATTTATAGTTTATGAATTTCTATTCAAACGTTTATTGAGTTTACCCAGTTCAAACGGTTCGACAGACACGATTAAATTAAATAAATTGTGTACTTAATTATTATAATCGGAAAATGAATAATTAATTATTATTTTATAATTAACAGAAGTAAGTTTAACATAAAGTAGTCATCATTAGATAATATTTTATTTATTTATTTACTTTAAAATTTACCTTCCACTCAAATACATAACGTTTCAACCCTTCTTTAAATACCTCTCCCGCTTTATATTATAAAAAAAACAATTAAAATTGTAAATTTGGAAAAAAAAATTAACTGTAAAAATTTAGACATCCTCCGTCAACTTCGGCCATGGAATTGTAAATTTTATTGTTAATGAAAAATTATGACAATGGCCATTATCCACTAATTATATTTAATACAAATCAGATTAAATTCAATTTTTTATTATAATAACTTAGCCATATACTGAGATATCATAACGACATATGCTCTCACAAAATATCTAAATTAAGTTAAATTATTTTAATGTATTTTGAAGATTTTAACACAATGAAGTTTGTATAAATTTTCTCAAGCAAATTGTTCTTTGCGTTATATTTTTTCTAATTCATCACAGCTGTTGTCGGATTGCACCAAATTCTTGTTCAACTCTGGATATATTTTTTATACTTTTCATGACTATAATTTACCGTTCCTCGATTTCCAAAGTAAAGAGGAACGATTTATGCAAAAGCGGCATGTCTCTGATTCTTACGATTCAAGAGCGAAACGAATTTATTGCGTCTTTTTATTTCTCTTCGTGGTTTTGAAGCGGTTCGTCGTTTACGTAAATTGTTGTTGTTGAGAAAGAAAAGCGAGACAGAAATAAAGCGGGATAAATTTCTTTAGCTTCGACGCAGATGTGAATGGCTTCCATCTCGTGCGCACGCCTCTACCTCGTATGCAATCTATCTAGTTCGTCACCGACTCATTCAAGGCAAAGAAAAGCGGAAATTTCACTAGATCACAAAAATTCTTCGTTAAATGGTGACTTATACAGACATTCCTGCGTAAATCGCTTGAAGTACAGTAATAAATATTCATATTTCACTAAAAGTCATTAAAACATATAGTTCTGGAAAAAATTTGAATGAGTACATTTACATTCTTTGTATCATATAGTTTTTTTTAAAAAAAATTATATCAAACTGCGATAATTTTGATAGTTCAATACCCAACGCGATTGCAATAGCTGTAATAACCTATAGGAAGTGAGGTCTGATGTTGATTTTCACTATCCAAATTATTCAAGTTAATTTCGTTCAATATTCTCCTAAAGCAGTGATACTTATCCATTACGTATCACTCAAATTAACATTTCATACAGTAATGGCCTTCCGAACAACGTAAATCTAATCTTCCTCTACATCTAATAAATAAAATAGTGTTTGTTTGTTTTATCTACGTTTGTTTGTTCGTTAGTTTGTATGTATGTATATATGTTCCGCATAGAAATCTACACCCGTGGAGCAAATTTCACGTGAGCTATGCGCCCAGGAAACAAACACCGTCGGGGTGTGACACGTCCACCACACACAGGATAATTCGGCTGATATTTAAATCAAATAAAAATTTTTAGATGTCAAACAGATTGATAGTATTTCTACCGATACTATCTGAGTATAATTTAACCCCTTTACAGCATGGGAAAGGCGCACCATTAGGGGTGGAGGTGGAGGGGCGTTTCAACAAAATAACGTGAATAAAACCGAGGTTGGAGTAAAATAAAGGATTATGGATATATATGAGTTCAATTATAACATTAAATTTGTCATTTAACCCCTAGGGACGGGTGTAGACAATGATGACAATTTTGAAACATGCAATCACTGCCAATATTTGAGTTGAATAAATATTTTGCAGAGTTAATTAGATTGATAGTATTTATACCGAAGTTGTTTGTGTATAAAATCAAACCCTTTCGGTGTGGGAGGGGATCAGGCTCAGGTATGGTGGCGGTCTTGGGCGAGGTTAGAAAATTTCTAACATGTTATCCGGCCGATATTTGATTCGAATAAATATTTTTCTAGGTCAATGAGGTTCATAATATTTTTCTGTGTATAATTACAACCTCTATTGGCTTGAGAGGAGAGCACCCTTAAGGATGGGGGTGGTGTTGTATTACATGAAAAAAACTAATTGGACTCAAACCCGGGGTTTTGGATGTTACTGAGTTTAATTATTACAACCTGGACAACGTGTAGCGGCGGAAGGGGCTGGGAGGAGCTGGGCGAGGGTATTAATTTTGAACCAATACAACCTGCCGATTTTTGCGTCGAATAAATATTTTTTATTTAACCCACAGTAGCAAGGTAGAAATTTTCGAAAATGTTAAAACGGCCGATTTATTCATCGACTGAAAATTTTTCGGGGTTAATGAGTTCAACCCCTTCCGGGAGGGATAGTGGTCGAGGTGCGTTACATAAAAATAACGCAAAAGCAACCGAGGTTGGATTTAAATCGGGGGTTATGGATATATGAAAACTCGGGCAACGCCGGGGAACCAGCTAGTTTTAACATAATAAACATTATCATAAATATTATTAATTCATATTTTCACATACTAATCATTTCTAATATAAGCTGCTTGGCTGAAGATTGATTAAACGTGCATCGCAGCAGACAAATAAAGAGATAACGTACAACAACGTCCATTTTTACATGGTAAAGAATTCAAGTATAATGTAGCCTATAACAGGCTGAAGTCTGCAGACGAAAAAGACTACATTTTTTCTTTTGCGTCAAAGAAAATGCCGTTGTTTGTGCAGCGTGTTGCCCTCGAATACAGTGTGTCAAGAATAACGATAAAGAAATATATATATATAGATAGACTGTTAGAGACACGATTTTTTTTTTAAAATGTGTTCTATATCTATTTAAAGTTCAAAACGTTTTCCATGCATTATTAAAGGTCTGCGGAACGTTTCTCAATACAGAAACTCAGAAACCTTTAACTGTCGGTTGGCTACATTCGTCCTCCAAACATTGAGCGAAAGATGTTAAAAAGAAAATAATGTGAAGGGTAACGCAAATTATATCACTAGAAGTTTCCCACTTATACTACACAAATTAATATATAAAACCATTTTCAGACCTGAACATGACATATATCGTTTTATTTACTGTCGCATAAACAGCTCAGGTCATTAGCAACTCATTATGATTACTCATTTTTGCCTTGTCGGGCGACTAATTGACGAGAGTTTCTCTCACGCACACAAACATCCACGCCCTCAGTGGGATTAGAACCCGGGACCTCTGTGATGCGAGGCAGTTACGCTGACCCCTACACCCCAAGAGGTTGGCAGTAATTTTGTTTATTGCGTTTTTGTCCTTTTTTCTTTTAGTATATTATATGTTTTTAACTAATGTCATTCAAGAAATTATTGCTAATTTTTTGTGGTTTTTAAACTATATTCGAGGGCATTAAAATCCAAAATTTACTAATAATGAATAATGTGAACAAGATAGTTCATTTATGGTAATAGCTCATATTTTGACACTAAATAGAATTTTTCCTTATTTATTTAATTTAAATATCATTTTAGTGTCATTGCAAAAATTAACATTTTTGGATAATTTTAAAAATAATATATGAGATATAAAAATCAGGCGAAGTATATACTGAAAACTAATGAAATGTATTTTATAAAATACAGATAAATTCGAAAACTTGTACAGGAAATTTGGTAACAGATTTGCAGCGGAATTGTGCGCGAAAACTCAATAAACAATTTTTGTATGCATATAATATTATGAAAATCAATTATGTAATTTGTATGTCCGCATTCTTTGGCTCACGTCTTTAAGGCCGAATATAGGCAGTATGTATCTTTAAATTACAATATTTCATTCAAATACTTTTTTTACGTTACGTTTTATTTTGCTATATGTTTCTGTAGTTCATGACTACCATCCCTTTTCCAATAAAAAATTAAAGGGTTTACAATCTGGTAGATAAGACAGTCACATTATCTCAGCAGTGGAACTATAAAGATAATCTTGACTAAATTATTAATATCCTTCTTCTAAATTTATATCCTTTACAGTTTATATACAAACATATCAAAATTATAGTGATTAATTAATTGTGTAGTTAATAATTATCGAGTTAAAAAGCATATAAAAATTAAATTTTAATTTTTTCGCTTTATGGATAACATACAATTTAAACTCATTGCTTTGTTTGATAATTACGGTATTTGTTTTAATTTAAAATCTAGTAAAAATGTTGAATACATAATTTTGGATGGACATAAGGAAAATTACTTGTTCAGATTTTAATTCATATGTTGGTTAAGAAAACGTCTTCAAAAGCCATAATTAAAGAACATGTAAAAAATCTTAGGTTCAACATTCAAAATTATTCAGTCCTGTATTTAATTAGCCATAATTGTGATTGTCAAAATATTAAAATTTTAGACGAAGAATGTAGATGTTTTTCAAGACAGATGAGCGAAAAGTGTTATATGAATCATTTCGCAATAATCTTTAGAAATGATACTCATAATTTAAATAGAGTTTGTGATTCATCGGTGTTTGAAATGTTTTTTATCAGTTAATTAATAAATAGTTTTTTATTTTTATTAATTATAAACCTACAAAAATACTTCTGTATTTCTTTAAACATATTACTATCCTTTTTTCGTTTACAATAGGCATTGACAATTCTAAGCTATATTTATTTATATGACGTTAATGTTTGTCTCCAACATTTAAACGAATTTTGCAATATTTCATGGAAATTGAAAGTCAAGCCTGTTTTATATAAACTTTATACTAAAACATTTTCAGTAAAAAATCGTTTAAATATGATGTTTTTATTTGGATTTTAGATTTAATCCGTGTACACCTGATGAAGTCGTACAATGAGCACGAAACATTTTGTTGATTTTTAAGTTTTGTTAATAATTGGTTTCTGATTAATTTTTCTGTGTTAATACATTTACTTTAATCAAATATAAATTTTATTCAACCAAAAACATTCCAAAAATGATGTAACCACGGTCTTTATCGAAAACAACCCCTAGGCACAAACTGTTCATTGTTCTGGTTTGAAACGTTTTTCATTTCATGCTGTAATTGCTTGAAATAATTCGCGGTGTATATATATCTTAGTGATATTACTAACCCTCTATGTTACAGTTATTAAGTTCGCTAAGCCTTCAGAACAGAGTCGCGTTCCCATTGTCTGCTGTCGCCGAATTTCCAGAACTTCAGAAAAACGCAAAGTTGCTTTTATTTGTATTTCTCCCTCGAGGTAGCCACCAATTCCTTCTAAATATAATAATTAGGTTAATCAATTTATTTTATTTCAATTGAATTTAACAATAATATTTTTTTATTCAATAGCCAACTCTGTCTCATGGAACTGAAAGGACAAAATACGCGTTACATTTTTCACTACTTATCCAAAGGTAATCTGAGTGACAGCCAGGTATAAAGATAACGTTTCTAGCAATAGCTCTTAAGTTAAATTAAATTTTCGCAAGTTCTACCTAATATCTCCGCCGTAATCTAATTGTTCAAATTTAAGTATGTCTCTAAAACTTCCTCAAAATAAATCTTCGTCACCCAATAACTCTTAAGTTGTGTCCAATATTATCTCTACAGTCTCCCGTAAAATAACTGTTCGTCGTTCCATATAAATTTAGTCTCCCTCAAATGTACTATCTGTTACACTTTCGATCCATCTATCTTTCTGTCTCTCTATATAGCTCTCTATAACTGCAATTCCAGAGAACATTCTCCAAAATCTCGAGAATGTGGCATGGAAATCGGACAGGCCGTTGTCTTGTGAAAGAGAATGATGAAATAATGCGAAAAGAGAACAAAGTGAGCGTTACAGTGCGTATTTTAGATAACATCTGTTTCGGGTACCCTAATGCATGAAAATTAAGTATAAGTGTCTCCAAAATAATATAAAGCACATATGTACCTTATGGGTAAGTTTGATCAGGATACAAAAAATTTCAAAATAAGTACTACTCTTCTTTAATTAAGACATAATAAATATGTAATGGAAGTTACTTAATCATTTCTCCATTTGCCGTATATAGAGTAATTTTTTACGTAACAATGTAACAATTATCCCTCGTGTCTGAATGTAACAGCCAAAAGCTTCGGAGTAGTGACATGTTTTAATTCAGCAAAGTAATTAATAACTTATTTTACATAACAAAGTACTCTCATGTGTTATGTAATGTGTTAGCACAGCAGAATACAAACGAGAAAAAAATAACAATCGATTGAAATGATTACATAAATTCATTTACATAATCCTAGCTTTACGCAGATCCAGGCCACAAGATTAAATGAATACTGAGGTCAATATAATTTAATTGTGAAGTTATTCAAGCGACTAACTGCGACCTCCGCTTTCGATTTCAAGAATTTTATGCAGTACAATCAGTGTTCTCCGTAAAATTTAACCTTTTCCCTGTGCCTAAAAGTTCGTGGCGGAAAATAAAATTAGTCTCTGAATGTTACAGTCGGTTACATCCTGCATAGTTTGCGATTTCATGTCTTGGAACTTTAATTTCTCCGAATGTTCCCTTTAGCGGAAATGAAAATTACAATTTGATATCTTCCCAGCATCGTACCTCAGCTGCCATCTGTGTTCGTTGCGGTGAACTGTATCGACAACTCGGACGGTATTGAAGCACGCTGACTTACCGGCGAGTAATTTAGCAGGAATAATTTCAAGATTCATTTAGGTCTGTATAGCATAAATTGAAGAAATAGGCTGCTAAAAAACAGACAAATATTTAAGTAATGTTTAATTAAAAATACAAATCCTTCCTTCCTGGTGTGGATCCTCAACAGGCATGTCAAGACAAAATAATTAATTTTATATAAATATAACACTACAAAGAAATTATCCATTATCATAGATTAAAGTAAATTAAAATTTAACTAATTAAAATGAGAAAAAACAATTACGCAAAAAGACTTAGAGATTATATTTTTTAAATCAGAGGCATCTGAATCCTGGATTATAAGTCTATAAAAAATATTGTTTAAACATATATTTCGATTTTAACATTAACTTTCTACAGGATAAAGTGTTTGTCATTTCTAAACAAATATTGGAAAACATTTTCCATAGGTACAATTCCTCTATTTTAGATATAGTTGGTACATCCAGATTAGTTACTGAAATGTTATATGTTAAACTTATGTTAACTAAATATTAAAACGTCAAAGATTTACAATTTTATATTCCAGGATACATAAGCATTCAAATTTGGATTATTAAGTCTTTGTGTCTCAATGCTATATTTTTATCATTATATTAGTTTCAAGCTAACTTACTACAATCTATGATCATGTTTTTTATTGCTATATCTATAAATTATTTCTTTACTTTTCACATGGGAGCAAACATTTTGTATTCTTAATTAAAGTTTATTCAAATACTTGAGTGTTTTTGGGTATCCATTGCTGAAAATATTCAAACCAGTATCACAGAACTGTGTAAATGTGCAATCAGCATTAAAACAAAATATACGTGTATCAAAACGGAAATGTCAAATGCATCGTCGACGTGACAGTAATTAATTAATACTAAAATGAAAAAAATTACGTCTGATTAAAGGCTTTTGAGTGTTGTCAATTTACAAGTGCAGTTGTGTTTCTCTGGGCTATTCTTAACACCTGACAAGGATCCCAGAAACGTTGTGTGGTATTTATATTACCCTTTTTGCCTGAATTGTATACATTTCTTATTAATAAATTAATACTGTAAAAATCAATATACTTGTTGTTTCGTAAGTCAAATATATTTATTTCTTGATACATACTCAGAGAATATATTAATGGGCGTATTTTGTTTCCTAGAAACAATTATAGTGAAATAAAAATTTAACCATATATTCGATTGTAATCAATCTAATTTTCTTTATTATTACAACGATAATTTTGTCATCACCATTGTGGTACTATAACGTAAATATAGAGAATATATAGAGAGAATATGGTGGCGGTAAAGAACTCTCCAAGTTGATTAATTGAGGGACGACGATTTTCCGATGTGGGAGAACGTGATATAAAAACGAGAGCAAAAACCTCGAGAAGCTTCTTGTCGGACTTTTTGGTTTTTTGCTTACACGTTTAATACAATAAAATGTCGTATAGTTTCGTGAGATCACTATCCCCACAGCTCCCGTGGTTTCATAGACGATTTTAGGAGTTTCGTCACTGGCTCGTTAAGACGATACAAAATTTTCAAACATAAATTGTCGCCGTTAGAACAAGTATGAATTAGTTTCTACGTGTCTGTAGGAACGATTACATATTTATAAGTATTCAAGAATTTGAATTATACTTGAGAATTATATATTAATACCATAATATAATTAGAATACAGAATATAGACTGAACAAAAATCTACATTATCAATTTAAAAATAAACACAAAGAAACGCATTTTTCTTTATTTTCAGTACTTTATGGGTTTTTTCGGTTTATACTTCTTAAAATAATTATCAATGCTACACTAGCGAGCATAAATTTTATAGTAAAGAGAAAATAACACGGTAATTCTCCTATATCTGCAAGTGATACTTCCCAAACAGAATAAATAACATGTAACTGTTTAGACATTTCCACTTAAAAGTTAAATATTCTCATGTATATTTCGGATGTAACATTAACGTTGAATTTGTAGACTGTAAAATGTGTAACAGAATAAATTAAATTAAGTACATTCTTTGTAAGATTTATGTTTTTTCAATTCTATTTCCCTTTTCATTCACACAAATAAATATACTAGTCGAATGACTGTGTGTCGCTACGGGTTTTAACAATCGAAAACAAATGTAAATATATTACATTGGTCGAATAAAGAATGTGAAAAATAAAACGTTATCCACTCGTGTTTTGTTTGTCAAACAACTATCACAGCGTTAGTACTAAAAAAATTATTACGTTCGTTTCGCTCTTAATTTTACCTTTTATCATTGGTGGAACATCGAAACATAAATACAAATTACACATAATTAGCAGACATAAACTGAATATATCACACATAAATTAATAAACATTAACAACATGTTCAGTATCAAAAAGAAAGTTTGCGACTATCAAAATTCTAGTTTTTAAAGCTCGTTTGGGTTCTTCACTATAACACTCTAAATGTGTGCTTACATTCAATTTTATAAACTGTATTATGAGTTTGACCATAATCCAATGTTACATATAAAATGTTATAAATAAAATAAGGCACGTGGCGGAAAATGAACTCGACGCATAGAAAGACGGCCTGGTAAAGTTTTTAACCCATGTTATTGGAAATTGAGTATTTTCCATTTGGAGTAACAGGCTACATGAGGGTATCCCACGCGGTGGCTACTCCCCTTCAATACCATAGGAAGGAATTTGAAAGGGGGTATGCGGAAGGGTAGAGGAATGTATCCAAGGATTAACTAGGGGTCCCCGAGTTGTAGTTTAAGGATCCTACTCGGCATTTGCCTAAAAGTGAAAACCCAGAAAACCTGCATCAGGTAAGTCGGGCAGGAGGTACTTGTCCCACGCCCTTACGAAGGCGGGAGGGGGATTTACTGTGGGGTCTCCTCGACCAGTTTATGAGGCAGCTGGCCGACTATTACATTGGGAATAGCTGACAGCTCTTATCGTACACCTAAGATCTGCGAGCCCAGAATATACACCTCTCAAAACAGGCCGAGGTACCTGGGCTTATGGGAACTTAAGTTCAAGAGTAGAGAGAGAGGAAGACATCCACTAAAAAGGTGGCCTTCTCCGTATCTCCTAAAAGGTTCTGCCTGCCTAACACCAGCTCTCAGGCTTCCTTAGTCCTAGTATTTTCCAGCGCAATAAGATGCTTAAAATCAGCCGTTTTTTTGAAATGACTATGTCTGTTGTGCATCATTGAAGAACCTAAATTAAAATTTCACGTTTCGGCTCAGCTTTTATGTCAATTACTACCTCCCCCCTTCTCTCTCTCTCTCTCGCTCTCTCTCTCTCTCTCTCTATATATATATATAAAAATATATATTGTAGTAATTGGTAATTAAGACATTGTTCTAATTGGAAAGTTGGATTGTAGAGGAATCATTATTAGTGGATATAGAGCGGACGCCGCAACAATCCGGCAAGGCAAAGAAAACATTGTTGAGAGAGTTTACGCGCTCAAAATCTACGAGACGAAGAGTCAGTCGGGCAGTAAGCAGCGAGGAGAAAAGACCAAAATTCCAAGGCATAACAATTTGAACAGTACAGTCGGTCAGCAGACAGCGAATAAAACGGACGAAAAGAACTCATTGAAAGTTTTAAAGTCGGCAGTCAGAACGAAAGATTGTGGCCCAGTCACAAACATGCTTTCAGTTATTAAAAAGTAAAGCAATATTCAGACAAACCAATGAAGTCCATTGTCAATTAAAGCCACGAGATCTACAAATCCAGGTTGCAGTAAAGCATCGAGAACCAACCAATTTGTGTTAAACCAACTAACAAACAACGCCAATTAGAGTCTGTGAGAACTTAGAATCAGAGATGTCACCAAAATTGTGCACGAAAAACTAAAAATGAGACCTGGGCGGCCGTAAGAAGAGAAAACTTTAAAATAATTTGTAAACCGTGTTTAAAAGATAAAAGTCAGATCGTTCTTTAATTATTTAATTATAAAATGAGATCGTTAACTCTTGATAAAATTAAAATTGTTAAATTCAATCTTTAGTATTATTTCTTCCGCAACACATTTTGTCTATGTTCAGACGCTTTGATTTCCATAAAAGGTAAATGTAATTTTGATTATTTAAATTCTGCCATTTATAAAACCCAGATCAAGACCCTGAGATTTCAAATATTTTGTGTATTTTATAATTGCTTTTAAATTTGGCACAATAAATTTTGTTTGTTCTTTAAAGTTATTAGTGTATTTCATTTAAGCCACATTCATATATTTATTTTAATTATTACTATATATATATATATATATATATATATATATATATATATTGTAATACTAATTAAGGAGGCTATTAATTGTTTAAATTATAATTAATTGTTTAGCGACACCGATCACAAAGAACAACAATGACGGCAGGCTCTTTGTCGGCGAGCTTTGTTGTGAACTGCGCGCATTGTACGGAAGTTCAGTTGTGGTCGAGAGAGGGAGCAAAATTTAGAGTACGAACAGCGTGGTCGTAACTTAGTAATTTCAACTGAGAGACTTATATGTTAATCATTACATTTGTAAAAAAAGATCTGGAGGAGAGACAAGTTATACAAAAATCTGAAAAGCTGAAACAAAAGGTTTAGCGCCCCGTTCAGATACATACGCGCTCCGTAATAACATTTTCCGAAAAGGTATTGAAATTTAATACGTCCGACGGTTGACCGGAGTTGCAGATAATCGAGTTCCTCGAGGAGTAATCCAAAAAATACAACCGTGTGTTTGTTCAAGTGTAGAATCTGTGATTAATGGCCTTTTTATGAATTTTCCCAAGTTTCTAAATCATTAAGTCTGGTACCAGAAGGACAGTTGTAAGTACAAACCAAAATAATTAAATTTCTGTAAACGGCAATTAAGGGTATAGTCATATTTCGTTTCTTTTCATTTCGTATTCCGTTAGTTTCAATTTGTTTGAATTGTTAATTCTTTAATTTATAATCTTGATTGCTTCTTACTTATCAAACCCAGTAAAGACCCTGAGAAGAAGAGTTAATAGAGTTGATTGTTTGTAAAATATAAAAGTTTGTATTTTCCTTGAATGCCACAAATTATATAATAATAAAAAATTGGTTTGTAAATTTTGAATTTGGCGTGCCAAAGTAGGGCTAATAAATTGAACCTTTAATGAATAAATTTGTTTTAATGAATAATAATTTTTTTAATTAAGCTTTTTAGTTAATTATTACATTTTGGCTTCCACAACGTTGGGCAATTTAATTCAAATTAAAAATTATCCTTTTAATTATTAAAATATATAATGTTTCAATTTAATAGTGTACATATATTAATCTCCCAATTTACACAGCCTTCTAGATGGTTGTACGTAGTTAATTTGTTTAATGTTTAATGACATCGGAACTGTTCAAACCATAAAAGGGCTTCGACACGTTTACTGTATCCCTGGTTGTCAAATAGAGAAACTTTTATTGAAACAAAAGCATACAGTATATTATAATTTACGGCATTAAATCTTGTTTCCTGTTTATTTCGTGAGGATATATATCGCATTAACTTGGGTCACCTGGTTATAATTCAAGGATCCGACACGGAATTTGCTTAATGTCATTCAAGGAAAATCATAGCGATTTATATATATATATATATATATATATATACATGTATATATGTACAAAAAATTATATTACAGCCCCACGTTGGAGTGACAAATTATGTGGTATTCAAAAAATATTAATTACAAAATTCCAACACGTTCTGACCAATTTATGTAGTCAAACGAATTTTAAAGGGAAAAATAATTAACTGGATTTTTATGCTTGAATTATTACAACTCTTTACGGATAAAAAGAAAATATTAATTATAAATTTCGATTTAATTTAATTTTCTGACATTTTTTTAATGGCACAGCTTTTAATGAGACTCAAAACTTCAGGGCCGCTTACTTGGCCTCTAATACTTATATTGCCGACCTCCTGAGGTATAGGGGTCAGTGTGGCTGCCTCGCATCACAGAGTTCCCTGGTTTGAATCTTGGCGAGGGCATGGACAAGGATAAAATTTTATTTGGGCTCCATGATTGTGTGTTTGAATCTTTATTTAAATCTCCAAGGCATTTAAATTAATTTAATTAATTAAATTATTGTTACATTGTTAGTTATAAGTTTTTATTAAAGTGCGACCGATTTGGTATATATGATGTATTCTGGTGTATATTGTAAGTTTAAAAATTATCATTAACAACACAGGGTTGATTCTTTTTTAAATTCATGTGGCTATTGGTATTTATTGTATTCTATTCCCTTGTAAATTTTGCTCTTCTGACAGAGAGCCAGCATTTGGTTTTTCAGTGTTGTAATGTAACGCAGGTGAGTTACACCACAATAAATATATTGTAGAGATTACGAATGTGTAATGAAAGTTTTATTTAATAATTTTTTCTTAATATTACAGTCGACAAATTTTTGAGGCCAGAGCATTGTAAATAAAAGTTAGTGTGACGAAATAATGCAAAGGTTTCTACTCTATTATTGTCGGCAAAGCGTGTGTAATACGTCGAACTTTGGAAAAACAGCAGTGTGTTTTGGGAGCCTGACCGGTGGTGGTCATAGCGAGTGTAGTCTGGTAGCTCGACGATAATGTTCATAATGAAGTCTGTGTTGGAACTTTCACCAATGATAGTCAGAGTGTGTCCAGTTTTGGATGCCAGCCGAGGATAACCATAGCTAATGGTGTTCTCGCGACTAAATAAGTAGCGGAATTCAGCAAAGTCAATGCGGAATAAAGGTTGAAAATATCATATTCTGCGTTTGGTTTTAAAGTCCTTTTAAAATAAAGCCGACAGATAATAAGTAGGACGAAGTAAAGGCCGTGAACAGTTGTTGGGCAGTGGGCCGGAATTTAGTGATGTGAAACAATATAGGAATCAGTGTTATGGCCTGTTGATTAAATTTTTCTTTAAAAGAAAATAACTATGATGTGCACAATTAATACGGTACCAAGGCATCTCTAAATAATTCTAAATAAATGGTATGTAAGAAACCTTATATTGTATAATTTTATATAAATATGAGTACCGTCAGATGTCTTTAGATGCTGTTGTTATATAATGTCATTGTAAATTTAATTAGTTTTCGTTTGTAACTCTTTTGGTGCTAATTGCAAAATACTATAAATATTAGAGGTCCAGAAATCGGCCCTAAAGTTTTGAGTCTCATTAAAAGCTGTGGCATATTTTTTTAAAAACTATCTAAAAAAATTAAATTTAAAACGAAATTTGTAATAAAGATTTTACTTTTATCTGTAAAGAGTTGTAATAATTCAAGCAAAAAATCCTGACAATTATTTTTCCTTTAAAGTGAATACTACATAATTTGGTCGCAACGTGTTGGCTTTAATTTTCATTAATCTGAGTACAAAAAATATATATTTTACTACTAATTAGAGGCCATAAATGATTTTAATAATTGGATAGTTATGATGGATTGTTAGCGGTACCAATCTTCAAAAGACAACAATGTGTAGGAGGGCTTTGTTTAAGCTGCGAGCACTTTCTGGAAAACAGTCTGGTGTTGTAGTCGGGTGAAGAAGTAAAAATTTTGAGAGGAGTACATCGAACAGCGTGGCCACCGTATAGATCAAACCGTTTTTTTGGGACGCAACGGGCTACATGAGGGTAATCCACGTTGGGCAATTCCCCTTTAATAGCATAGGAAGGGATTTGAAAGGGGGGATGCGGAAGGGTACAGGAAGGTAGCCAAGGGTTACTAGGGCCCCCGGGCTATATTTTAAGGATCCTACCCGGCATTCGCCTAAAGAAATGCAGGGAAAACCCTAGAAAAACCTGCATCAGGTAGGTCGGGCATTTGGTACTTGTCCCACGCCCTTCCGATAGCAGGAGAGGAGTTTTCTGTGCGGACGCAGCAT
The DNA here is from genome assembly GCA_037074705.1 of Zhengitettix transpicula. NCBI lineage: Eukaryota > Metazoa > Arthropoda > Insecta > Orthoptera > Tetrigidae > Zhengitettix > Zhengitettix transpicula. Next base: position 30,130,479 of record CM073593.1, on the reverse strand, counting down.
TCCCTTCTCCACACCGAGAAGGTTAAAAGTTTTAAAATTTGAGTATAAAGTTTGGACAGCGAGATACATTATAATACTGCAAAGAGTAACCTAATAATCAGCGCCACGTTAAATTTTCTACGAGTACCGAGACCATCATCAGTTTCCACATAGAGACAATCTTGCAACAATCTGTCTAACTAATAATCTGGAGGGAGCAGTAGTTCCAGTTCCCAGAGGAGAAACTCGAAAGCTACGACCGTGTTTTGTACAATCAAGTGTAGAGTCAGTGATTCATGGGCTTTTTAGTGTGAATTGTGAGCGAGCCCAGGAGATCTAAGTCTGGTACCAGCCAAATATTTTGCAAGTAGAAACCAATTTAATTAAGTTTTTGTAAACGATAATTAAAGGTATTCGTCAGATTTCGCTTTCTCGTTTTGTTTTGATTGTTTAACTTTTTAGTTTGTAAATTCTATTATTGTGTAACGTAAATTCTATAAATATAAAGGTTGTTTCTTTACTTAGCTGGCCCAGATAAGTGATCCTGAGAAAAGAGTTATAAAATATCGAAACATTGAAAACGTTAAATGTAATTAATCTCATATAAATTGTTATAAAATTTTATTGAATAAAAGTAAATTGTATTGTAAAGTTTAAAGAATGTTGTAATTATTTCTCGATCCTTCCCTTTAAAAATAAAATAAATTGTTTCATAAACGAACTATCGATTTAAAAAAATGCAAATTAATTGTTTAAATAAATCATTCAATTTTGTTTAATTAATTATTAAGCCGCTAAGTTATTCATTACAATATATTGCAATAACCCTCACTCTATGTTGTTCAAAGTCCTTCCTGACGCCAACACCAGTCCACCAATAACATCATTAAGTCGACTCTGGCTAGAACGCAGACTGCTATCATTCGACGTAGGAAACATTGGACAATTATCTTTCCCTGCACGTGTAAGAATCATTAATATTCGTGGTAGATGTGGAAGAAACAATCCTGTTTCTACTGCGATTCATAAAAACCCAATAATTTCATATTACAGCACATTAAATATGTAATTTATTAAGAAGAATATAGAACACGTATATATTATTTTAATAATTATTTACGTTTTTATTTTTGTACTGCAGTCAATCTAGTGTATTAAATATTCCATTGTTAAGCAACTCAACAACGCAGTGAGTAATCATTGTGAATAATAAATTGAGAGGAAATGTTTTTCAACCTTCCTTAGGAACAATTCATGGATCATAATTCACAAAGATAAATAAATTCCTTTTACAAGAACCAGATTTTTTTCTATAGTGAATTAACTCACTTTATATTCAACCTTATTCACAAGATCTATAAATGAGAAAAAAATTAATCAACTTATCCGGCCCTTTTGTAAGACCTGTGACGGTGAAATTCATTCCTTCTGGACATTTTTCTCCGCCGTAAATTCAAAATCTTCTCCTTCTTTGGTAAAAGAATTGGCCCCATCTATGCTCAAAGGACGCATTGTTATGCTAAGCTATTCTCAGGTGAGGTTATCTTTAATGCAGCTATTGTGTTCGTCTTAGCACTTCCAGCTTTCGCTAATCAACCGAATACGGTGTGTGGTGTGTATGGATAAAATTACATTTTCCCACTTCCCTCGCGCTAGCCCTCTGTGTTAATTAAATTTCGACGGTAACAAAGACCCGGACCCAATATACAGAGCATGTCGACCAGAATTGATTTCCCAAGAAACATCAATAGTTGACTCGTAGCGAACAAAAAGGGTAGGTTCCTTCCTTTCTATTTCCCAGCCTGTGTTAACATGAAGAAGGTATGCATCCTAATGTAAAGGACTGATAAGTACGGCCATGTAAGGGGAAAATCTGCTTCGTATTCGTAGCTACACCGTACTTTCACAGAAGAAAATTCTGGTATAATTAGTAACTATAGTGTATCCAGTCATGCGGATAACTCTCAATTAAGCTTTTATTTTAGTATGTTTTATTGGCAATTTTCCACAAATATCACTTTTAGAGTTAGAAGTTGAGACCTAGTCCGCCCTTTTTTTTCACTAAAAAATAGAATTTGAACTCAGACTACAGACTTGGCTGAATATTTCTTATTCCTCTAGGGCAGTAGTCGGCACACCATAGAAATAACGAAATTCATTTTTGCTTGATTTCGAGTACATACATATTTTGTGGTTCATGTTACTTATTCCAAATAATATAATTCTTATTATAAAATATATATCTCATTCGATTTTAATAAAAATTTTCACTAAATAATTTTTTCTTTGTCTGTGGTTTTTGATTATTATTTTTACTTATAACGCACCATGAAATTTAAAGGTTATTTGAATATATGCACTCAGAATTATAGAAAGATTGGTTCAAACCCCATGCACCTGCAGATGATCAGGGTTTTTTCTGTACCCAAAATAGACTTATAAGACAAACCCAGGTTGATAGTTTACTTTACTGACGGACATCGCATGACGCAACGGTCACCTCCTTGACGACGTCAGATGGTTGAGAAGTCTTGATTTGTCCCTCAGAGAAGAGTGGGAAAATCAGGAACCAATCAGATTTGTAAGAATTCGGGTGAACACTGAAACAAGATAGGGTAAGGATTCTGTTACGAGACTAGGAATTCAACAGTCGGAACCCCGGTGCAGCCGAATAACCAAGTATATTTAAATGCTTGAATAGGATTCAGTCGGTTTCGACGACGACAGGACCGTGTATCACGGTAATCTGTTCATGTAATCAATCATTTTAGTGCAGTGCGTTTTCTTTTGAGCCTATATTACCCCACGGTAAATTCTGTATTTGGCTAGCCAGAAAAATAAATCTTTTAAAACATGTTTTATTATTTAATCATGTATATTTTTCTATAATCTATATAATAAAAAAGAATGTATATTTGTGTGTATGTATTTACGTTAATCTTTATACAAATTTAAACTCGTGGACAGAGCGCAATGAAACTCGGCACACACGAGAAACGGTACTATGTGCGAGGGGGTCGGTGAGAAACCCCAAGAATAAAGGAAGAAAGAATTATAATTGAAAATGTGGTCATTTTGAGTTAAATTACTGAGCGCTAAGGGAACATGTCGTCACGCGACGTTACTACTCGACGAACAAAGGAAATAGTTTCTTTTTCAGTAATGAGATAAAGCAGAAATAATTTTTTTAATAAAAAGTATAATTATATCCAGCAATACTCCATATAATAATGATAAAAAACAATACGAAATACTTTACGATACTTGCGGAAAATGTAAGTTAATTTTCGTGCCATATTAGTGACTCCAATATGGCGACCATTTGTTTACATTATGAATCTAGCTAACAACTTAATCAATTTAATTTTTCATAATGTCTTAAGAATGAGAGACAATTATATCCTGCAATACTCAAGGAGTATATTTAAGAAGAAATTCAGTTAATGCCTGGCATCCGTGGAGTAAACATCGTGAAAGAACAAGTGGTGCTACGCTAGTGTTTATACACGTCGCTCGGGCAGTGAAGTGGGGTCTACCCCAGCTACCGAGTTGCAAGTGGCGTGCTTTCATACGTGTTTCTATAGTGTCGAAGACAGAAGATTCAAATTAGAACCCCTAATCAGAGCCGGACAGACAACTGAGCAAGATGAACACTGAACCTACCCAGAGAAGAACGTGTGCTGGAACTGTAGCCTTAGAATATCTCCCAGATAAATCACACGCCATCATATTAGAAGCCGTACAAGGACTTACCACAGATGAGTACTTAGATGCAATAGTAAATTATGTAGCTCCTTCCAATATTAGATACATCTCGAAAATCTCGAACGCAAGGATCTGCATCTTCTTAAGTTCTAAGGACGAAGCGGATCGGATTACACCCAAGATTACCTCCATCAGAATTAAGAACCACACGATCCCCATCCGACCTCTGATAAACAAGCACATTAGAGCAATAATTTCCAATGTCTGCCCAGTCATACCCAAATCCCTTATCGAAGCAGAACTTCACAAACTGAACATAACCCTAACATCAAGGATCACATCCATCAGGACAAATACATCGGATAAGAAATTCACCCATATCCTAAGTTTTCGGAGGCAGTTTTATGTCAACCCGATGAACACCCATCGACTACCGGAATCCATGCTGATTAACCATGAAGACACAAATTATAGGATCTTCATCACTTTTGGAAAGTGACAACTGCTTTCTATGTAAGAGACAGGGTCACTTTGCCAGAAACTGTGTATTACGGCAAAATGATCCTGACAAGGTCCCGCGTAATCCTGAGCCAATAGAGACAGATACCCCATCCACATCCTTCTTTTTAACTAGGAACGCGGAGCAACTCGTAATCGGGGATACAAGTGCCACATTCAGTTCCAAGAAACGTCCTTCGCAAAAAACAGACGACTCTGAAAAACCGGATTTCCCCAGCCTCGAGGCTCCCCGCACCACAAACCCGGTAAAGAAAACAAAAGCCAGCGCCTTAACGCTATCAAATGACACCATCGAGGAATCTCTTGAATTTGCACATCCAACATTTGAAACCAGCAATATTAAGATCCCTCTCCCATTCGACCTAATCAAGTCACTCATGCTCAATTCTATATATTCCAAACATCCAATAAATGTTGCCGGTGACTACAATATTTCGCCGGACAAACTTATTGAAATCGCAACCATGATTTACCCATCTGTCAAGGAAAGAGGAGTCAAGCATAAACTGACGCGACTAATTAATCGTGTGAAAAAACTAACCAAGGAAGCCTCATCTGATCCAGACTGCTCCATCTGAAACAATGACTAGTTTTGTACGAGATTATTGCAATGTAATATTAATGGACTCGACAGAAAAAGAACCTCCTAAGGAGTCTAGTTCAAAAATACGACCACAGAAATTATAAATGATGACTTACGCAGGAGGACTTTAGCCGAATACTCAGGAGAAGACTGCTGTTACACACCACGGTGATAAAGAGCCTCCTGGATTTCGTCTCCGACGGTAAATTGTCATCCGCTATTTGAAACGCTGTTCATAAATTAGAAATTTTGTAACCTACTGTAAGTTAATTTTGTAAATAGCTTTAGAGGGTCGCCAATAACCGATGGGTTGACGCGACCTTAAACCAACAAATAAATTTTTTTAAAAAAATTAATCTTTCGTAATGTCTGAAGACTGAGAGACAATTATATCCTGCAATACTCAAGGAGTATATTTAAGAAGAAATTCGGAGGTATGTTAGTTGGGACTAATGCAATAAAATTCATTGTATTTTATAGCTGTTAAATTAATGCGCTATAGGTCGAAAGTATGTACGGAACTGGAACATTTATATTTTGGTTAAATCACTTCTTGACTAAAGTTTAATATAGAACATACTTCAACGAAAAATATTAAAAGTAATCCGTATCTGCTTAGCAAGAAACATAAATTTCATAACTAACTTAACATTAAGTTATATTTAAGTTTTGAACATATAATTATAGCTTTTTCGCAGTATTCATGTAACTGTTGCTTGGTAAGCAAGGTAAAACTTCACTCTTTCAGTTTCGCTTACTCTATGATTAAAATTAGAGTTAATATTGTTAGTTATATTATAGCCATCAACTCTTGAACCAAGTTATACTATGCAAAATATGAACACCAGCTCGCATTATGACTTCCGTTCGTCTTACCTCCATAATCCACGCCGATTAAACAAATGCCTTAGCAAATTATATTGTTTCTGATCTGAGACATATGACAACACTTTCAGTGTGGAGGCTCAGTTAAAGGGGAAAAAGATTGATGTGATGTGTGATATTGTTTAAACTAGAGTAATATATTTAATCACGGTCGATATATATATATTCTTTTTTATATTTCAAGACATGACTGCTGACTTGTGCTGTATTACATCAAATGTAATTATAAAAAAGACTATATCAGGCTTATAATACTTGCACTGTTTCCCGAGTTTCAGGAAATGTTTCACGTCATTATTAATCAGTGATTTTAGGATATATTACTTCCGTTATAAATTAACATTTGTGATGGAACTTATTAGTTTTCAAATTTTTACACAATTTAATATTTTTGCAATTGAGTCTGGTTTCCCTATGTCTTTCTAAGAAGAACAGCGAAGAGAAATGAAACAAGGAAGACAGTAGTGGAAATAGCAGAGATAAAATCTACAAAAAGGCAACAACAACAGGAAGTAACCAATATTGCTTTGAGCGTGAAGTATAGTAACAAAAAGTATAAACGGAAAGGGAAAGTACTACTTCGTTTCAAACAACAACGAATACTCTGTTCGTCTTCATGGAAATACTTCGTTGTTCTATATTTCACAGAAAATGGAAAAATAACAAATAAATATTTATTATAATGTTTATTAGAACCTTCATTTATATAACCATAATTCGAGTTGCTATCTACGTCAGTACACTTTTAACCTTTTTCTGTTGGGGAAGAATAAATTCTACTATATTGAGCTCGTCAGTCTCATTTACTAGGATTATTCACAATTGCATTATTTTATAAAATATCGTGATATTAGTTTCTCAATCGTATACAGGGATTCTTGAAAGCAAACAAGTTTTATTTTACAATAAATAATATGCTTAGAGAAAGTCGTCAGGCTAAGTCGACGAGGTTGCAGAAATGTATGGTATTTATTTTATCGCTCAATTTTATATTTTAATTGTTTATTTATTTATCTAATTAGTTTACTTTTAAAACAGATGTTTTATATTTTATACTTACATAATTCCTATTTCATAATCCTTATATCTTTGGTATTTACACTCATTATAGAAACTGAGAGCCTCTTCGTGAATGCAACATCCCGTATGTTATTACTACTACGATTCGCCTAGAAAATAGCTTCTTCCATAACAAAGTGTACAGAAAGTATGCTGAATTACAGTTTAGAATATTCCAGTCTTCAGATTTTAGAGATGCGTTTCATAAAGTTAACGTCCAAAATAATGTAACTTGTCAATTTATGAAGTCATACAATATAAGTCTGAATTGACGTAGTATTACTAAAGCTGAATGATTTCAGGAAGTTCGAAGAGAGTCATATATTTTCAGATTTCATTCTAAGCGAGGAGTTAATTTTTTATGAGTGAAATATGTGAAAAAAAACTTTATTATTATTATTTATTGGCGTTTATAATTGTCGCGTCGACGTCGGGGTAATTGGCGACCCGTATGTTATTTCAATAGATTACATACCGTTGCTATTTACATAAATCTATATTAGCCATTTGGTTCCTATATTTGTTCACTTAGGTTTGCTTCATCGATAAAATTTATGAGGTCCATGGCAGCTCTCGTTGAAGTACAGAGGTCTGAGATGTGGAGTTTTGCAATTGTAGTTCTTCTGATGCCGTTATGTCTTCTGTAATAGAAGAGTATAACATGTAACATTGTTGCCTTTAAAAGGTACGTATGCTGTACATTAACGGACAATATTAAGGAAATTACTTGTTTTATTAAAAGCTCAAAGGCATCCTTCGTAACTACAACCGACTATTTTTTCCGTTACCACGAACATAATCCGTCAAGAAAATGACAATAACATAAGTTTTCGACTTGTGCTTCGCAGTCGACATACTCAAAAGGTTTGTCAGTAAACACTGCATTCCCATCTACCCCTACAAACCTATTTCATAGGGTAACGCTTGATTTTGGAACATTATGAAGAGAAAACGGAATATTATTATTCCCGTAACCGGAACGAAGTAAACGATAAGTAGGTGAAACCAGGGAAAATTGAAGTAGGTGGAAAAGTGTAGCTGAATGGATTAAATCCAAAAAATTCCGAGTAAGGTATCGTCGCATCACCATGGATAAAATTGAAATTGTAACAGAGTCAGTATCCAGGAACACAAAACTCTGACGCTATATGGAATACGATCATAGGTCATGTACGGAGCAGAATACCTAGTAACGAACAAGAAATGCACGTTAGGAAAATTAGAAGCCAAAAATATCTGTAGGACAATCATTGGCTCCAGCGAAGACAAAGGTATTTGAATCTACTTCAATTTATTAAAACAAATCAATTAAAATAATGACAAAGAATAAAACGATTTTTATTTTTCCAGAGCTTACAATAAACAAGAAAACACAGCAATAGTTTATACTACTATTATTTTAAAAAAGAGGGAAAACTTCTGCCCATGTAGGGATCACAGTGTGGTCTCCGGTCACCGGTGGCGCGCAGAAATGACAGACAACAACCATAAAACTCAAGCTGAACTACTCAGTCTGGTTGTCTGCAAATCAGGCTCCCGAATATCAAAATCTGTGACGAGATAACTTGTAATTCCGATCTAAAACCTACGAATTAAAATACAATTTCCTTGAAACTTAGGCACCAACTCAGCCAAACATTTGTAAAAATGTATCAAAGTAAAATTAATAAACCACTTCGTTATTCAAAACGTATTTCATGCTTGCCTTATGAACGACAATTCCATTAAAGTAGGCCTATATATTCGACTCACTCAGTCAATAGCTTCGATGGTCTCCAAACGTCGAGCAATTCATGATTTAATGAATCCCTCACTCAAATAAAGGCATCATTTTTTATGTACGAACAACGGTCAATTTAATTATTGACACCCGTTTGCGATGTAATGTCCTCCGGTTGACGTGCAGTAATGTTACACATGGAACAGCTATACAATGTAACGGATAAATTGTTACGTCCCTTTGTTTTGTTCTCAAATTTTTTAACGAATACATTATTTAATTCTAGTTTGGGGGCCATTAATGAAAAATAATTTAATTACAAAAATGAAAAGGTGGCTACATATGCAGATGACACCGCGTTACTTGCAGTAGAGAAAGACCAAAATTTGTCAACTGGAAGGTTCAATTGTAGACTGGGGTAAACAATGGAGGATTCAGCTAAACGAGCATAAATATATCAATATCGTATTTACAAATAGTTCATCGAAAGACCCACCGTCTCTAGATATAAAGAGCACTATTCTGCTCTATGAGAACAACTCCAAACGCCGAAGGTAGGTGTAAAGAGAGTGTTGAAGGGAAAAAAGCGGAATTAAGCATAAAATATAGCTAATATGGCTAATTAGAAGGAACTCAAAACTTTCAATCTTCAAAGAACTATTAATTTACAATCAAATATTGAAAACAGCGTGGTTCTGCGGTATTCAGCTGGTGACACAAACATTAAATTTGTCCAAACATTACAAATTGCAAATTGGGGCAATTTCTCCAAGAACATTGCAAAAGCGTGCCACTTTATATTACGGATAATAATTCCGTTGTAAACCGTTTTGCAAAAGTCTTCCAATATTATCTCTTCCCAGCGTGTTTATTCACGAAATTTTAATGTTTGTTAAGCGGAACATGAATCTTTTTCAAACGAATGGCGAGTCTCACAATTATGAGACTAGAAATCGCTCAGCATCGCCTTGATCTCTACCAGAGAAGTATTTACCATTCAGGGATAGTTTTATACAATAGTCTTCCTGCAGATGTAAAGAACAATAATAACTACAAGAGTTTTGGGATTCAATGTAAAAATATTCTACTGAAAGGTGCGTTTTACTCAGTAGTTTACTCAGGAGTTTCTTGACCGTTCCCCTAATAATTAATTTTTTTAAAAAAACTGCAAAAGTGTTCAAAGTGTACTACTTATTTCATAACTTTTTAGTCTCTGTTGGTCTTTTCTGTTCTTTTGTTTGTTTGTTGTTTGTACAGCTTGGAGTTTGCAGATTCCTCGTCGCTATGTTTCGTGAAGTGACTTGTTCGTCGTTTGTGTTTCCTCCTAGTGTGCGTGTGCCAAGTTTTGTGTGATGTGCAATACTATATTTTATGATAGTTAATTCTCGAATCATTAATTATTTACTAGTACGTGTTTAATTTTTTTTACTACAACTGTAAATATTATATTATACCCTTAGTATAGTTAAAGAATTATTATTTTTGTTATTATTATTTAGTTCTTATACTTATGTTGGTCAGGGAAATTTGTGTTCCCGAATTTTAGTATTTTTATGTTAACTTCTAATTATTTATAATTGTAGCTTCCAATTATTATATTGTAATTTTATGTATTGTCGTATCCTATTTCCTCATACGAGGACTAATGGAATAAAATTAATCAAATCAAATCGAAACATAGTGAATGCCCCCTGATTTATACGAAGTACGGATCACTATAGGGTTCCAGCAATTAAGGAAGATATAAAAAGATGGCCCGAAAACTTCTAGAAAATCAACACCGTGCCATAAGACTGAAAATGAGAAAATCATAAGACTGAAGCTAATGTTTCGTAACTATTGGCTGAATTGGTCACATCTTTATTAAGAATAGCCGTGCAACAGAAAATAAGATTGTAAATTAAACAAATTAGTTAACATATTAAGATTATAATGTATTACACAATTAAAGTTTAATACTTAAAGAAGTACATATTATGCTAGAAGTGTAGAAAATTTATGCATAAATGGTTTTAAAAAGTAGACGCCAGAAGAACTTCTAGAAAATCAACACCGTGCCATAAGACTGAAAATGAGGAAATCAGGTTATCCTGTGCATTGCAAACTTTATAAAATCAGAGCACAGGAAATAAGTGAAGTAAACATCTAGAACGCCTTGGATAGACGCTGGTTGATAAGTATGTAGATAAAGTCTTGTAAGACGAAAATTAGTCGTTAGTATTTTAAGACTAGTTTTGAATGAAGACACGCTGATGCTGTTATTAAAAAATATTACCTGGATGTTCCATTGTTTGATTAGACGACGGCAAAGAATTTGGGAGAGAGAGGAACGTTTCGGGCGGAAAACTGCTCTGTTCGTCTTCAACGCAGCTCCTGCGAGGGTGGTTGGTGGGGGGAGGGGAGTCGTGGAGGGGGCGGCGCTGCGAGGAGCTGGTGTCGTAGCGGCAGAGCAGAGTGCAGTGTGCCGTGGCCGCGGGCATGGACAGGGCCTGCCTCGTCTCCGCAGTCCTCGCAGTAGCGCTCTACGCCAACACGTGGAGCGCCGGCTTCGTCTACGACGACAAGTTAGTGCAGCTTCTATACTCACACTTTCCTCTCAACCAGTTCATACACGTGTTTTTATTTTGTCAGGGTTATATTTATTTATGGATTCCATAAGTCGTCCCCTAAGGAAATTATATAAATAGTCCATTCACATCTACTTTTCTGTTAACAATTTTTTTTAAAATATACGTGATTCGCATTGAAAAATATATTAATGTTATATATAAAGAAGAATATACATAAATTAGTTAATAACAAGATGACCAACACAGCAGACAATAGTCAAGGAAAATTATTTGCACAACGTTTCATCTACTACTGCTGTCCTTTCAACTCTACAACTGTGTAACTAATGTTTCGTAACTATTGGCTGTATTGGTCACCTCTTTATTAAGAATAGCCGTGCAACAGAAAATAAGATTGTAAATTAAACAAATTAGTTAACATATTAAGATTATAATCTATTACACAATTTAAGTTTAATACTTAAAGAAGTACATTTTATGCTAGAAGTGTAGAAAATTTATGCATAAATATGATGGTTTTAAAAAGTAGACGCCAGAAGATTTCTAAATGTTTGATTATAATAAAAACACTCAATTCTAGCAGCTATGCAGTTATCAGAACTATTTCTCGAGTTTCGAACTCCTAACGTCTGTTGGTTTCAGTAGGTAAAAGAATATGAAATGAGTTTGTTTGAGAGTTTTATGAAGCGAAAGGCTCAATTTACTATATCGTCAATTCAGAAAACGATAAGAAATACGTATAATGATGAGTCCCTGTTACCTGCTACCCTGTTATTCTTAAATATTATAAAATTGAGATGTCATAAACCATAATTTCAAAGGATGCATGACAGAATTATTCTTTGCATACAAATAATCATTATTGGTTTCTGTCATTAATATAACATAAACAGATAATATAAACAATACTTTGAAAGTTGACTTGGTAAAGATTTTATGTATTGAAGACACGACTGGACACCTAGGATTCGCCTAAGTATGTCGTATTATTCGCACAGAACGGATTATTGTTACCTTTACAAGGTAAAACGCTTCTTTTCGGTAACAAAAACTGTTAACATTGAGTGTAAGTAACCCAATTAACGGTTAATATAGTCTTTAATACAAATTATTATAGTTTATAAGTGTGTCAAAGTAATCTCTTCTAAAAGAATATATATTACTATACTTTACAAGGAACAAATACGCGTATCTGAGAACAGTGCGAAATCAACGTCAAGGCTAGTCTCGCCTTCTGCATAACCTCGTCTCCATGAACACATATTTTATATACTTATCTCCTGACAAATTACTGTAAAATATATTGTACATTTACAAAAGCTAACGCATATTTTAACCTCAAAGAATTAATTTCCAAATTCTCCTTTCGTGTGAAGATGATATGCTTATTGACACAGCAAATTCTGACTTTACGGCTTAAAACTAAAGATAATATTTTCTTTAAAGGCACAAAATCTAATTTGGAAATTGGTAGTAAATTATTTCTCACAGATTTAGTAAGTGCTTGAGTCTCTATCACGTGGTTTCTAAGCTCTGGAACAATTAATCTTGTTCCATTATTCGGAGTGTACAAAACAGCTGTTGAAGAAAAATAAATATTAGCGAGGCAAGTACTCCTTCAGTATTATCCACAACTTAACCGAATTTCCCACTTCTTTCGTCTAATCTTCTTTTCTCGATGCTCCGAAGACTCAGTCCAGCGTCGAAAATTTTCTCAATTCATATTTTGTACCATCACCTTATTCAGCTTCAACTTTCCAACTAAAACAACGCATTCCAGAACCTCCCAATTTCCTCTTTTATCGTTTCCTAACTCTCTCCAGTTGACACTTCATTAACATCCGGATGCATATTTGGAATCGTAATTCCATGTTTGAACCCAAAACTCGTATTTTTCCGTTCTTACCTTGGGCTATTCTACTTTTGACGTCGTCTTTGCTTCCCTGAGTAACATATATCCTATTTTACTGCATTGCGGCCAGTCTTAATGTTGAGAGGGCAAATATTTAAAACTTCTTCTCAGCGTGTCTTTAATGTTTGTTTTGTTTATTTTAATTCATACTAAACAAACATTTTCTTTAATAATTTATAATACTGCGAGTAACCTTTTGTTTAACAGAAATGTTCTTACAGCTTACTACGCCAATGACCAGGCACCAATCAGAAGCCGCCACGTCGAAGTGTAAATATAGAAATACGTTACTAATTATTCTCTCGTGCAGTTTAGTCATGACTAACCAATTAATAGTTAATCCTCGGTCACGTTTCTCTCCTGTCCGCATCACCTTTTTTAATTCATTCTTATGCTATTAAAGGGAGCTGCCTCCCCGTAGAGTATCCTCATGTAGCCTATCACTCTCAAAAAAAGATAATTGTTAACTATTTGATACTCTAATGTATAAATTGATTAATAGATAATGAGTTAAATAAAAATTTCTTGATCGAAATTATCACATTATACCCTCATTATTTTACTTTAATTATCCTGAAATAAATGTAATAAGACTGTATAATAAACTATAAAATGCTATTGAATAAATTTTATCTGCTCTCATTGGTTAATGCTAAAATTATTCCCAGCTTAACGCTACAGGTAAATAATTTGGTTGCCTTTATGCAGTTTAGCGTCTATCATGCGTAATTATTGCGCACAAAACAATTTTTTTTACATATTTTCCCAATATTCCTTAGTCACTGTCGTAATGTCAATGAAAGTATGCAAATATTTCCAAAGCTAATTTCATTATGCGGATTTTTGTCACGTTCACTGTTTCCTCCCATAATATTCGTATGTATGTTTAAATATCGTATTAGTTTCCTGGATAAAGCACACAATTTTCCTGTTTCGGTGTGATTTGGTAACCACATTTATGCCTCTTAATCGATTAACAGTAAAGATAAAATTCTCAATCAATTATGAATGGTTTTACCACCAAACTCGAATCTCTCAAAGTACGATGGTGGCCAGATTAACCACCCAAAATCTACTTATTCTCTTGTATTCTAGATAAAGCGTGACTGTTTTTTCCATGGGCTATTCTACTTTTGACGTCGTATTTGCTTCCCTGAGTAACACATCTCCTACTTCACTGCAGCCAGTCTTAATGTTGCGAGGGCCAATATTTAAAACTTCTTCTCAGATTGTCTTATAAACTGCCTTTTGGAAGATATTCTCCGATGATAAAACGTGCCAATTCATCGCAGTGTGTTAAATTATATAGTTTTAATTTAAGATATTGGTTTTATTTTGAAATAATGTCCATCAGGTTATATAAATCTGTTAATAAAACTAATGTTTGCTAAAAGCATCCATTTTTGTTTCCAATCAAAACATGATAATTGTATAATTTTTTAATTTGTCCGTTGTAGTTTAGTATTGAGTAGAAAATATAAACAAATTAATATATTTTCAATTACTCGTGTTTATATCTATCGCATTATCTGACGGTTAGTATATTTATCCAATGATAGAGTAAAAGCGTTGTGTTGAATTAATGACAAGTAAATAACAATGAAATTTACTGTTTATTACAAGTATCCCATATTGTTTGATGCCCAGGTAGAAAACTTTAGGAGAGTGGATATAAATACTTTCAAACAAGTCGTATTTAAAAAATATAATTTGGTTCTTTAGGAACAGGCAGGCATTGAAAGTGATATGAAAACTGAATATTCAAATAAAATGCTTTTATCATCTTTTACTTCAACAATACAGTCAATAAAGTATTATGAAAAAGTTATTTGTCCAATCGTCTTCTAAACTTGTTACTGACTAAATATTAGTATTTTTTACCAACCGACGGAATAAGAAATGCATAGTGACGTTATGAAAAATGTTCCTTAGAAATTATTCAGAGAAGCTGTCACGTTCGCTGTATGTAAGAATGGCATAATGACCTGATTAATCGCAAAATTTATTCTATTAATCATAAGAATATTGCCATGTATACAATAGTTAAGTTTTCATGTCTTAGTCGTCATACGGGTCCTTTTTAAGTCACATTTTCGTCTCCTCTCCACTTTAAATAATTTTCTGGAATTTATTACATAGCTACAGATACAAATAAATAATCATTTTAAAAGATTTCTCTTCTCCCGCCGCTGCAATTTATTATTCTTTCGATTATTTACAGACCTGAGTTCTATCCGTGCGGAGCTTTCGTTAACTTTTCATAGACATATCAGCTTGTGTTCATACTGTATCAAATATTAAAACATTTTTATTCACTAGAATTTCCAATGCAAGTCAACCTTGAACTCCGTATTATTTAAAGCCGATAAACTGCTTTTTGTAAGCTATTCACCGATGATCAAACGTACCATTTCATCGCACTGTGACAAGATTAAAATTACATTGATCGCATGTTGTTAATCTCTTTGGCATTCATTGCAATTGGTAGCTCGCTGCCAGACATTATAACATGAGTACATATGCCTCAAGTTCATCCCTTGTCACGAAAGAGATAAAATAGTCTACTTAATACTTTTGTAATATCTGTATGACTACTGGGATAGTAGAACTGAATATATCATGATTTTATTTAAGCCTTTCTTTCATGCTTAAAATATTATATAGCTAATGTAACAAATATAACATAGTTTAAATATTACGACAAAGCCTATCTCATAATTTGACAATGGTATTAATTTTGTATGCAAATTTGGAAAAGAAGCAAGTGCACGGAAAGTGCACCAAGTTAATACCTTTGCCTGAACATATTGACGATAAATCAAACTCAGAAATTTGTCTGACTCGAAGAAAGCAAAAGCACAACTACTCACGTGGAAGCACAGAATTATATTACCCTGGGATCGAACACTGTTTCCTTGTCACAAACCTTGATTAAAGTTCTTTGGCTCGCTAATAGTTTCCTCGTCTTTCTTCTCTCTATTTCTCCCTCGCAATCATTTGTAATATTGTCACTTGATCGATTCGAACAGGAAAAACTATGAACTACAAAAAAGGCACATTACTTTGGTTAGAAACGCGGGAATATGTGGAAGGTAATTCTATTCACAATATATTACTTTTTATCATTAAAAGTGAAACTTCATTACTGTAAATGAAAATTTAGATTACTCGGCGGGTATATTTCTTGGAGTCAGAACACTCTCATAAAGAGATTTTATTTTTGAGCATATAAACAATTTTTGGTTATGGTTTAAACATTTTAATTTGTTAAAATGAAAAAAAATTACGTCTGATTGAAAATAACATAATAATAAAGTTATCCAATTCAGACACTTTTTTGTCTAACTTTCTTATTAATTATTTTTATTTGTCCACATAAATTCTGAATACGTATCCCAGAGTTCCCTAAATTTAAAAATCCGTTAGAAAAGTAAATTTTCTTTAATAGATGTGTTTCGACGAAGATATTCGTCAGTTTTGCGACTAAGACGCTCCAAATCAAAGACCATACGATTTCATTAATTCATCACAGTGAACAAATGCGTCTCCAAACTAGAAATGTTTTTTTGGCAATTGGCAGCATCTTATTTTATATTTTATACTTATTGACCTACATATCAATTCAAGATTATATTAATTCAGTATATTAGAATTTCTTTTTATAATTGATATTTTATTTGATATTTAATAATAACACGTAAAGATAATTCATTTTTAAGTTCCACGATTAAATTAATATTCAAATTACTGCAAATATTCACAAAAATAGAAACAAACTACGTTTAGTCCCCAATGCTGGATCAGATGATACATAATAGTAAATGGACCTAACATGTGAAAATTTCGTCATTGATGTTACACTTGGATTATTTAGATTAACTATCATGTAAGTCAGATCATGAAAATTTGGTATTTGGTACTTGTTAGAATCCAAATATTCCTCTGAAGAATATTTTAGTATCAATATTATATATCATCTTATGAAAATCAAAATTAGGTATCTACTTACTATGAATATTTTAAATGTTAGTGTATAAGTGAAATTAATTAAATATACATGTTCTGAATTATGGGCTAATATATTGTTATAATTTCGTTTTATACTATTTTAAACATTATGTAACTGTCAATTTATTACCATTCGGATTCAAAATATTCAAATGGCCTCTTTATAATTGGAGATTAAATATCCCAACACTCTGTTGGTCTTCCTTAGTCATTGTGGAACTTAACTGAGATCTAATGAAACGAGGAGTAAATTCCAAATAACCTCAATAAAAGATATATTACGGTCATTTAGTGAAGAAAAAATTAAAAAACCAACCGACTGATAGGATACGATAATTATAACAGTAATAATAACAAAAATTGGTAGAGTTGGCGTGAGTTCCGCAGTTGCTAGGAGTGTTGTTGACAGCCCTTCAGATTGCACGTTAACGCATCCAAGAACCCTGTTTCTGTCTCGTTAAGGGTCCATGGATGACGAAGGGTCTGGAAATGGCAGTCCGCGACCCTCCCGCGAAAATTTTAGCTTTATCTGTACGTCTCAGAAACCACATTCCAGTACAAAGCGTCAAGCTGTCTGTAGACTGTTCGTATCTGGGCTATAATCAGATATAATGGTCCTTCACAAAATTCGGTGGCGAAAACGGAGGGCAGACCGCGGAACAAAGAAAATATATTTTCAACATAATAAGAAGTGTCTGTGAACAGGGTAGAGAACATGAACAAGTTTCGAAGACTATATCTCTGAATTTTCGTGACGCGGACATTAATGCATACAAGAGTTTGAATACCACAATATGTTACGAATAAGAAAATTTAATGGTGTTACGTAATTTATAATGCAGTTCATGAAAGTTCCGTGATTGAAATAGTTTAGCAAACGAATATTAGACGCAGCGTGAAAAAAGAGAAAAAAATTCTATTATTTGAATGGTAATATTCCGCGAATAATGACAAAAAAATATCCGGAATGATATGTGAAATACTGCATTTGACCAGTAATGTTAAAAATATTGTATTGAGAAAAATGTTAACTCAAATGGTCTTCCGCTATTGAATATGACGGATAAAGAAAGGTCATTACCAAAAGCTAATGACATTAGTAACCAACATGAAACAGAATGTAAAACGAAGCACCTCTGATCTGAAGAAAAAGAAGAAGACAGGATTAAAACAATATCAGAATACCAGGAAAGTGAAATTATTCATTAACAAGATAATCCATTTGATGAGTCCGGACGACGTAAGAGAGAAATGAAAGATTACGGAAGGACAAGCATCGGTGAAAAATTGATTAAGGAACTGTATCTATTTTTCGGTTCAACCAATAATATTTCATAAATTATTAAAGCAGGTCTCAGGCAATGTAACGTTATTGAGATGCTTTCAACACACAAAATTAATTCCTTAGCCTCTCTCTAGTCGCGTGAGTATTAAGAAATTATGATAGTGCCACATTATTTCCTAAGTTTACACAATTTTTACGAAGTAAGGAAAAAATAGAGAGAAAATTCTGCATTCAATTAAGTGCCGGAATAATATTTTGTAAGTCTGCAATAAATTATGTGCAATATGTCTTTCTCAGACAGATACTACGAAATGTGGAAGGAATTTATTGTTTGTTATTTGTTTACTTGGGATCCTAAGATTTTATAATCGTATTTTCTGGCTGAATAGTTTGAATTTACTGTTAGTTTTACTTGTTATAGAGTTTTTTCTTGATTTATTATACATTATAGTCCCACATATAACAACTGCTATAAACTTTAAGCTCAATGTGTTTATGTCCAAGCATCATAACCCCATCATTTCCCCCATAGCTAAATCACACTCTAGAGACGAATCTCACATCCAATTCAACTGCGACAACGTCCATTATGTTTAGGAAAAACTTTATTGTAGCGAAGTATTACGAATCCAATAGTCGAGGGTCTGCGACAAGTGTGCGTGGCATATACTGGAAATTGTATCTCACTAGCGACGTATATACTTATCATAAATTATTAAAAATTAATGATTCAATTAGAAAATTTCATGGAAAACATTTGAAAAAATTTGGCTTCTTATTAAATCATCTTTTTAAACTTAATTTTCGATTCCGTTTCTTTGCTAAGTTAGTTGGACTTGCAGTAAGAGTATATTTACCAGTTAATTTTATTTTTTGAGTAGTACGTTATCCATGAAATAATTTAAACTGAACGTTACGTATAGAAATAAGTAAAGGCTTGCTGTATGTAAGGCTCCAAAGATACAGGAATACGACATTTGTAGGCTAAATAATAATAAAACATTCAATCTTTGTAAAGTATTTTTGAAAGTATTGCATTATTCCATAAGTTCGTGCACGATTTATAAATAATTATTTTTAAGAAATATTATTGATTATACGCATATACAATGAATATTTACGTAAACGCTAATCTCGTTGATGAGACGCGGAGAAATAAAGGCTAGGACTCGTTCTGCTATTTTTATTCTTATGTTGACGTTACAATTCCACAATTTTATTAAAATGGCCTTTTTTTTAAGAAATAGACTACTTGAGGTCAATCCGCTCTGTGGACACTTCCCTTTAATTGGGTTGGAAGGGATATAAACGGGGGTTGTTTTTTTTTTTTTTGGAAGGAGAAACAAGATTACATTTGGTTAAGTATAGTCCCCTTGTTTATATTTTAAGTATATTAACCGGTATTCGCCTAAATGTCATGCAGGGAAAACTCTAGGCAAACCTGCATCAATTTTTTTAGAGTCACAGGTTATATGAGGGTTATTCGCTTTTATGGCTACCTCCCTTTAATAGCATAGAAAGTGATGCGGAAAGTAGAGTAAGGAAACCAAGGATTTACTAGGCGCCCCGGGTTATAATTTAAGGATCCTACCCGGCATTCACCTAAAGAGGATGCAGGAAAAACTCTAGAGAAACCTGCATCAGGTAGGTCGGGAATTTGGTCCTTATCCCACGCCCTTCCGATAACAAGAATTTGGTCTGCTTTAGGAGCGCAGCATAACCAAACTCCATGCCTCGGGCGAATTTAAGAGGGCAGCTGGCCGACTGATCCAGGTTACATTAGCACATATAGGGTCACTTCGCCAACGGTTGGCAAGGAGATAGCGTAACAAATCTGTCAGTTTCGTATCGGTTCGTGAAGGCTACTGCCGGAGGTATTAAGAATTTTAAGGATGCAGTAAATGAACGAAAACACTTACATTTTACATTTAGTTCTTAATTTTAGCTCATAAATAATATATTGTGTACACAATACAAAACTAACAATAAAAAACAATTATGTCAAAAAATATGATTGTAAACTTTAAATATACCTTTGTCGATCTAAGGGAAAGTTTTTAATTGGCAATGCTCTTTAATGCTTCTTTTAAACGACGTTTATTTCATCAAATATAACAATATATTTAATTTTACTGCATTATATATCCAGTGTGTTTATGGCACGTTGAAGTGGTAGGCTGTGACGTTGTTCTACCTCCGTAAGGGCAGTTTTTCCAAAACGCCGACAAAACTTATCGCATAAGAGTTTTCACTTTACTACATCTACCCATACTAAAATATCAACGTCAGTAATTAGTATAAATTTCTGATGGTAAGCAGAACCATTGCAAGGTTACTTGATTAATGAATAATATCGTGATGCATTATTAAAATGAATTATTTATATTAATTCCCATTTTCACTTTTAAATTCATGTTTGTGCAGAACAATATTGAAAGAGCTTATAATTTGATACAATTTTCATGTATAGAACGAACGCCCTGAATTTCACTATACAATTTACACTCTACGATTTGTAAATTGTTGTGAAGTGAAGTCTAACATGCAAAGGTTTGGGTAAAACCACCGTGAGATAATGTATTTGATCGGATAGGAAAGTATAATTACATAGTTGATCTGACATTCGTATTTTTTATCAGTCCCAAGTGTGTTATTAATAAACAAAAATCATTCGGAGAAATCCTCTTTCTTTTCCTTATTGAGCGAATTATCTGCAACTGGTGTTATATAATTCTCAACCTTGGTTCTCTCAGAGAAAAGCTTTGGTTTGATCTGACATGTAAGTGTTATTTTCCGTGTCGTATTCGCAGCAGCTAGGTGTGTGGTCACCTGTTGCTTTGCACGGTTCAACAGGTAGCTGCCTCCCGCGGATTTCGGGACTGACGCTTTCCCAGGGACTCAGAGTGAGAGAGCGGCTTCAGCTTGTGTTGTGACAGTGTAACTTGATACCTTCGTCCTCCAGATGCGAACCCCCCCATATGAACGACTTCGTTAAGCTGTTTCTCACTCCCTATATCTATTACACTTCACACTCCATGCGTTCCGACGCGCTGGAATGAACATAAAAGAAATCTAAAGCATGTGAAGTAATAATATTCATACTTAACCTCTTATTTACACTTATTGCTATTGGTCAACGTACCCTCACTCCAATTTTATAGCACTTATACACTGAATACGTAATAATTTCAAATGTTGTCCATAATCTCGCGAATGTCAGTCAGAACTCTCTTTGTTCAACGAGAGCAACATGTAATGCCTATTGCCATTTCTCCACTATGGCCAAAACTATTCGATTTCTTTCTCACCGTAATCCCTCTTATGGTCTAGAGTAAATTTTCCCAATTGATCGTTTTTTAACTCCTTGTGGAACATGATCTTTATGCACAGTCGTGACCAAGTTTCGTTCTAGCACCTGCCATTTCAGATCTAATGACATATTTATATTCCTAATAAGATAAAATTGCCAAATGCAGAAAAAAGAAGTGATGATATAAATACCATAAAACGTTTCTGGAAACTTCGTTCCTTTCTCCAGGTGCTAAGAAAACCAAAAACACAAGAACCTAGAGCGATACAACCACACATTCCACGTTGTGTGGTATTTATATCATCACTACTTTTGTCACAAGTGTACACAGAACCAGAAAAATCTAGAAGACAGCATTGGAAAGTATTTTTATATTCTCAATTTTGTTTACAATCTGTCCCTTGACATTCAGTAAATTTTGTAATATATTAAATAAATTGTTTGAAGTAGTCCATTGACTACTGAAATAAAGTTTTAACTTATGTATAATATAGTACAAAATAATAATTATTTAGGTTTATGTGTTTCAACCTTTGGAGTCGCCATATGTCATCTTCTTCGAACAAACACTTAGCAAGTGTGTTTGGATGTTCACGATATTTAACACAAAATTTATGTATAGTTTCACTAACAGTGTCTATTCACTAATGATGATGCTGTTCGGGACGAACCCTGGTGCGTTGGTCAATGTTCTTAAGACTTTTTATTAGAATATTCTCCGGATATTTACGCTGGAGTTGCAGGCTGTACCCAATAAGTCCACACTGGCTTGAGAATGGTTTTGTACAGGACGATCTTGTTTTCTGTTGACAGTAGTTAACGCCTTCCCAGCAGCCAGTACATGTTAGTACGTGTTACGAAGTTATAAATCAAGTTGTTTCCTCTTTTTCTTTAGATGATTTTTCAATGTCAATCTTCTATCCAAATGGAGTCCCAGATGCTGTATCTGTTTGTTGAATTTGTTGCCCATTTAGTTGGACTGGTGAAACAAGTTTCTCTCCTCAGTGTGAAGGTTACATGAGAAGATTTTGAGCTATTTATTTTTACTCGCCATCGTTTGAGCCAGGTTTGTAACTTATTTAGGTGACTTGGAACGCTACAACTGGGAATTCGATGCGAGTACAGCTTTGTCATCTGCGAATGTTGCTAATATAATTTTGTTAGAGTAGGGTAAGTCCGACGTTATTATACAGTGTGGGACCTGGGAAACTTCCTTGGGGAACTCCAGAATTTATTTGATACTAGCTGGGTGCCCGGCGTTGCCCGAGATGTCATGTATCTATAACCATCCATAAGACTCCAATTTTGGTTACTTTTGCGCTATTTTTATGTAAAGCTCCTCGAACCCTATCCCTAAATGTGCTCACCTCCCATGCCGAACGGGGATGAAGTCATTGACTAAATATATCGGCCGTTTTTACATGTTAGAAGATGACCACCCCCACAAATATGCGATAATGAAAAAGAATGTATTCCACGCAAAAATCGGCCGATTACATTGTCTGAAAATTTATTGCCCTGCCCAACACCTCCCAAACTCGTCGCGTTACCCAGGTTGTCACAATTAGATTCAGCGACATTCATAGTCTCGGAATTGATTCGATTCTCGGTTGTTTTTGCGGGATTTTATTTAACGTACCTTCACCCCACCCCTAAGCTTGCTCCCCTCACAGGGGTTAAATTATACACAAACAACATCGGTATAAATACTATCAAAGTAATTAACCCCAGGAAATAATTATCGCAAATATCGACCGTTTAACATGTTTGAAATTTTTCCCCCCCGACCACTCCCGCTTCGGGGACTTAAACGGTCAAGTTTAATGTCATAATTAAACTCAGTGACAATCCTGAAAGTTTCTGGTTTATTTTTATCTAATGCTACTTCCACGCCAACCCTTAAGGGTGCACCCTTCCGAGTCCGAAAGGGGTTGAAATTACACACAGAGAACATGTAGGGAAATTATATTAATCTAATTCATCCCGAAATATATTTAATTGACGAAAAAAAGCCGGTCAACTCATCCCAACACAGCCGATACCCGCGCGTTGTCCAGATTGTCATAAATAAATTCAGCGACATCCATTACCTTCGATTTGACTCGAATCTCGGTTGTTTTCCCGTTATTTTCAAGGAAATCCCCTCCAGCCCCACCCCTATCATGCCTACAAACATCATCGGTAGAAATACTATCAACGTCAATGGTCCCGGCATTTATTTACGCTAATATCGATGATTTAACATGTTAGAAAATTTCCATCCCATTCACTCCCGCCCATTGGTGCTAAATGGCCAATTTGATGCTATAATTGAACTGGACGACATCCATAACCTTGGATTTGACTCCAATCTCGGTTGTATTCGCGTTATTTTATTGCAGCGTTCCTCCACCCAACACCTAAAAGTGCTCTACTGATAATCCCGACCCGCTTCTGGGGGTGGTAGACGGGTCTCACCCCAACAGTCGGTAGAAACACTATCAATATCTGTGACCCCTAAAAATATTTATCCGACTGAAATATCGACTGTTTTAGCATGTTTAAATATTTCAACCCCCGTCCGCCCCCGCTTCTGGAGGTGGTAGACGCGTCTCACCCCGACAGTGTTTGTTTCCTGGTCGCAAAGAACACGTGTACGAAATTTGGTGAAATTTGATCCACCGGTATAGATTTGTGTTCTCCACCCCAAACGCTAGGGGTGCTCTTTCCCAGGGTGTAGAGGTTGAAAATTATATTCAGATATCATCAGTGGAAACACTATAAATATCTTTGACCCCTAAAAATATTTGTCCGACTGAAATATCGACTGTTTTAGCATGTTTAAATATTTCCACCCCCGTTCTGGGGGTGGTAGACGCGTCTCACCCCGACAGTGTTTGTTTCCTGGTCGCAAAGAACACGTGTACGAAATTTGGTGAAATTTTCTCCAGCGGTGTAGATTTGTATAACGAACATACAAACAAACATACATACACTCTTTTTTATTTATAAGATAAGAGTGTTAGTCCTATCCCTTTGGAACAGTTAAAGACTCTTATATTTAATGCTACGGACTCAAAGAACCCAAGAACCATTATTAGAGATTACCAGATATCCTCTACATCATTCATAAATGTATTCGACTCTTTTTACCTACACTTAAATTAATAAACGGCAAAAAATAGAATAAAAAGGCTCATAAATTTAGTCAAGAAACAAGAGAGTGATATCCATTCAGAAGCAGACGCCTCCTCCTAATAAAAACAAACTATAACTACAGTACAGTGGAATTTGCAACAGTCACAACTTCAAATAAGTTAATATAATTAATTATCCTATTATTATGATAAATAATTAAAAAATCCTAATTGTAAAATGTAAATGTAAGAAACCCACATTTGAAATGTATAATTAATTTTTCAAACTGTTCAATTGTATGTATAGTATTGGAATCAATGTGAATCGCAGCATACTTACGTAAACAAGCATTATTTGTAATTTATTTATGGGTCACCAATTACCAAGTTGTTAACGCAACCATTATAAACTTAAAAAAAAAAGAGTGTAAGTGTATTACGATATTTTACTTGAAAGTGGCTGTTCGTAATAAATGAACGAAGTAAGAGGTAAATGTCGGATGGCAGTTTATTTTTTAGCTTGTGAAGTAGCCCAACGTGCCAAACATTGTCAAAGGCTTGGGTCACATCTAGGAATGCAATATCGTTTTTGTTCAAAGTCATTGCTCATTATCCGTAACACGCTGAATCTGTTCGGTTGTGGCGTGATGTTCGCGAAAATCGAACTGGTGTTCTGACATCAGGTTATTTTCTTGTATTAACGGTTTTATTCGCTCCAGAAGCAGCTTTTCAAATATTTTTGATAAAATTGGCATATGGCTTATTGGCCTGTAGGAAGTAATTTGTTCTTTGGACTTTCGTGGTTTTGGAATTAAAATAATTGGAGCTACTTTCGATTGATCGGGAAAGTTTCCCAATCTTACTACGGCGTTGAATATAAATGTAATAAATCTGAAGCATATTTCTGGTAGTTGTTTTAGTAGTTTTCCTGTGATTAAGTCATATCCAGGTGCTTTTATTGGGTTTAGATTTTTTCTATTGGAAAGATTCTCTTCGTTAAGTATATAGTTTAATATTTTTAGAAGTAATGGTTAGCATTAAAAGACTGGTTTTAATGGCACACAGTTGCTGATAAAAAAAACACTTATTTTTGCCTGTTTTGGCTATTTTATATTATTATTAATTTCAAAAACAGGCGTACATTTTTCATTTTAATATTTCTATTCCTCTGAGCCATACATTTTCGGTCTTACATGCTGATTAACTGCAGGTTTTTTTTCTCAGCGTCATGTCATAGGCAGTATTACATCGTAAATCGGCGCATTTCAGCTGTTTAGATATTTGCAGGTATTTATCAGAGTCGTATAAAGGCTAAGTGAAGGAGGCTTTGACTGATGAGTCCGGGAGTTGGCTGTTTCCTTCCAGGAAATCAGAGGTCGGGTCCCCCTTAAGTTGCAGTAATCAAGGGTATGACCTCCACTCTCAATTGAGGGCCCCTTAAGCTGTCAATTGGAGATTCACTTCCAGTGCAACAATGTGCGACAGAATGGGCTGGAAAACAGCTCAATACTGTCTTCGGGATCTGTGAATTGAAAAGTTTGATACATATTTGAAGAGTGCTCTATTGCCACGTCAATTCTGTAATTCACCTCAAAATTTCGAGACCGTTAACTGCTGCTTCCTCTCCTTTATCATCTCAAAACAACAAATATTTACATTGGGTTTGTGCACCTAGTAGTTAGATTTGCAAAAATGTTGTTTATTTTATTCTTATACCAACAACTGTTCTTCTTCATCACAGCTTGTTTCCTCACACTTCATCTTCCATGTCCATAATTGGACAACACTTAGAAATTCGAATTAGTATCATCTCGCTACAAAGCTTTGTAACCTCGTTTTGATTCCCTGTTTCACAGAAACAGCTGTATAAATGGTAAAATTAGATACCTGTTAAATTTTAATAGAACAACATTTCATAAATGAATTTTTTAGAATATTTATTCTAAACGTGTAGCAAATGTACAGTACAAAATCACTCTATCTACTAAATTTAATCCATTAATTACCGTAGGGTTTTCCGGTGAATATCCTGCCGGAATAATTCCAGCAAATTTAAATTAAATTGCAGTTATTCTTTCCTTAGACTAAATTAAATCGATTATCTGCAGTGATTTGTCTTCTATTTCATAATTTACAATCTGACAATTCTGATAAAAAATATATTAAAACGTCGCTGCAGTAGCTTAAATAGCATGAAATAGATTATCAAGAAACAGACTTCATTCCTGCAAAATTGGTTCCTTTCTTCAAGTTTTGAAATTTGGTAGAGCTGTATCAATTGTTAATATGGTAGCCTGGGTTATGCTTTGTTCTAAAACTATTTATAACATATACATCTTAAGAAATCTACAAATATAGCAGAAACCTTAATTTTTTTCTGTTCATTTGCTTTTTTTTTAATTACAATTTAACGTCGCATTAACCTTTTGGTCATTAGCGACTTACATCTGTTAGGTTCTACATTTGTATAACATTTAAATTACATTAAAAAAATCAGTTTTCATCGTAAAGTCTATGAGGTTGTTTATTGCTGCTGATGAGTTGCAAATCTCCATCATTTAATGAGCGGCTATGGTTGATCTTCTTATCTCGCTATATTTGGGGCAGTCAAAGAGGACATGAGGAATTGTTGTGGGCTCCTTGCATGAGCTGCATACCGGCTGCGGAGATCTGGAAATCAAGAATGAATGAGTGAAGCTGGAGTGCAATGTTCTTATCCTGGCTACAACAACCTGTTGCCTTCGAGATAGTTCTTTCGGGTGCGAAATTTCTCTGATGCTGTTGACATTTCTGAGGATGACTCCGCATTCCTCTGGTTTCACAGCTCTACTCCACTTTTCCTCCAGTTCCTTGTAGAGCCTTACTCTGCAGTCCCTGCTGGTGCAAACTGGCAGGTTGCTGGATCTTCCTTGATGATCAGCTTCCATCTTCGCTAGGAGATCTGCCCTGTCGTGTCCTACTATGTCCTCATGCACCGGTAGCCAGGCTATAGTGATCCGGATTCCTTTTTCTTGTATTTTCAATATATTCTCTCTAATTAGATTTATGCAACCATTTCTGTGCACTGTACTAGTTATTCTGTGTGTTGCTTCCATGGAATCTGTTAATATGATATTGTTGGCCTCCCGTGTTTCCAGACAGAAGATGGCGTATAATTCTGCTGAAATTATCGACGCATTATGGTTTATAGCGATAGATTTTTCTTTGCCTGTCGTAACTATTGCACACCCGACTCCATTGGAATTTTTAGACCCATTGGTATAAATGACTCTGGGAGAATTATATCTTTGTAGCAACTGATAGATTTCTGCGTTCCAGTTAGTGTTATGTGGATTGTTTACTTTAAGTTTATGTAGCGATGTATCGATTGGAATTTCGTTAAGCTTCCATGGTGGTATGCTTGCCGTGGTGTTGTGGTCTATCTCTGGAAAAGTCATTCCTTCCTTTCGTAATATATCCTTTTGTGTAATGTAGTACGGGGTTAGGTTTTCTAGGTGGTTCTTTCTCTTCATATCGAGGAGTGATGGTTTGTTCTCTTATTATTGGGTTCGATGCCGCTCTTGCCTTGATCGCGTATGTAATTGCAATTGCTTTCCTTCTGTGTCTAAGCGGGATTTCGTTTGCCTCAAGTGTGAGTCTCGGTATTGGGGTAGTTTTATAACATCCGGTTATCACTCTCATTGCCTCATTTTGGACAACGTTTAGTCTTCTTAGCATTCTTTTCTGTGCTGTCATATATATGTGTGCTCCATAATCTATTTTTGTTCTGATCATTGCCCTGTAGGTGAGACTCAGTAGTTCCATCTTTGCTCCCCAGTTCTCGGCAGCTAGTAGCTTGAGGATTAATAGACGTTTTTTGCTTTCTATGATTAGTTGCTCGATGTGAGTCTTGAACGTGAGTTTAGAGTCCCAGAAAATTCCCATAATCTTGTCTTCATCTATCTTCTTCTATCCGTTCTATCTGTTAAGAAAACATTAAATGCATTCATCTTAATTTCAATCATAATTTTGTTAAGCCAGTTTTAAAGGAAAACAGTATTTTGGTAAGTGTATAATTAAAATTTCCATTATGATTAATAGTCACAACGTTTCAATCACCTTCTGCTTATCTTCAATGCAAGTCTCACAATTCGACCATTTTCAAATCTTATTAAATGCACAGCGAGAAATCGCGTGACCAAATAAAATATCAGTTCTTTACGAATACGTTGGCATTTGATACGGGAACTGCATTAGCAGATCGATGTTGCTGTCGGACTAAAAGCAAACATTAGTTGCTGGCAATCTTTCATCTAAGCACACGGAACATATCATCGTGATCTGAACCACATTCACGTGGCAATTTGCTTGCATGCATTCCTGAAAAACTGAAAAAAACTAACAATACTTTACGGAACAATTATATTTGCTCATGAAAATGATATTGACAAATCAATATACCCTTGAGATGGGAACTAAAATATCTCTCAAAAATCAATTTGAAAGTAATTTTGAAAGCGTAGCTAATATTGCATGGGAAATTTTAATGATATTAAATTCCAAAAACAGAAAAGTTTAAGTGTTAAGTAAATGCCACACAACATTTCTGCAATCCTTGTTGCTTGCGTCAGGTGATTCAAATAACGCAAGAGCCGTAAGGACTACACACCGCACGCATCAGGTGACGAACTCGTAATCTTGTGAGTTAGTTCGTCTTGTAACATGATAAATATTCATTTTGTAAAGCTTAATTCTTAAAAATCTGCTACGTTTCTGCTGACGTTGTCTTTTACCTTTCACTTATAATGAAGAAAGATTCTAAATAATCGGAAGCAAAATTAAACATTAATGATTGTATTTCAATAAGTAGCATGATTAATTTTCCGCGATTAATTTATTATCTAACTATTGTATAATATAAAACATGCATTATATTTGAAAAGTTAATAAATATGTTAATTGAATAATTCGGATGTCGATTTCTAGTTATCAAAATAATTTTAAAGTAATTTTCCGTCGATTGATTTCCAACTAGCTACAAACTTTAAAAACGTTTGCTGTACAGTTTTGAAAGAAATTCGCACAGATTTCAATAAGCGTGCGTATATTCAACTCGAAACCACAACAGCACAACGATAACTCTGCTACAAGGTACGAAAACAAAGATGCATGCAAAACATCGCTGATGTCCGATAACATTATGATACTGATTTGTTATTTCGGTAAATTATAGATACAAATTCTAGCCATAGTAATTATACAATTCAAGCAATAATTACACTTTTAATAATTTTGTATGATACGCTATAAATTAATGAAAAATATTATTTAATTTATTTCCGAATGTGTATCTGTTTATTTAAATCGCGTTAAATAACTTTCCTTTGACTGCAATCATGTCAGTAATTGTTTCGAGTGAATTGAATTCGGCGTGAAAATATTAATCTGAAATATGAATGAAGTTGTTTAAATATTAGAAAAATGTCTACAACCATATATTTAAATTTATTCCATTATACATTCGCCACTGCAAGTCAGCAAGCCTGCGATTCTAAGGACATTCCTCCAAAATTAACAAAACTTTATTACATTCGTGCCTCTCGAGGATTAAGAATACATATGCAGCACTCGCTCTGTGTGTGTGTGAAATCGTTGCATCACCCCACACGAAGAAATGTTTCCCAAAAAAGCAATAATTTGTCTCCTAATGAAGATCAAACATTGTCGCCTTACTGATTCCTGTGCGTAGATAAATAAACACCATTCAACTTTCTAGCTGCCAATGGACACTTCAAAAATGTTATTCCTTGCCATTATCCGCGCGCGAAACTATTACTTCGCAGCTTCCAAATAATAGAATAATTTTTAGAAGATCTATTTATTACACATTCCATTGACCCAAAATCTAACGATACTATTGAACTAACAGTCTTGAATTAAATTATTATTAAATACGTCGACATGAGTTCCTTAGGTATCCCATAATTGTTTCGTACATTTTTATATATAATATAGTATATAATAATGAAAACAATTTAAATATGATAGTTAGCCACACTTTGGTGAAGCCAAAATGTAATAATCATGTATTATTAAACAATTTAAAATGAAACAGTGCCCACATTGGTGAAGCCAATGAAATTACAATTAAATAAAACATGAATGCATTAATTTAACTACTTTAACTTTAAATAAAAGGATGTTAATAATTAAAATTTTATTTAATTAAACAAACACATTAATTTATTATATGCAAAATAATAATTAAAGTTACAAAATATATATTTATAGAATTTACAAAATTTATTACGTACAATCCAAAATTCTTACTCTTTCTCTCAGAGTCTTTAATTGGGCCTTTAAATAAAGAAAGGTTTTTAAAACAATCGGAACCTTATAGGAGAGATACGAAGGGGCTACCTTTGGGGATGCCTTTTCCTCTCCGTTTTTGAACTAAGGTTCCCACAAGCCGAGGTACCTCGGTCTGTTCTGAGAGGTGTATGTTCCGGGGTCACAGACCTTGGGCATACGGTAAGAGTTGTTCGCTATTCCCATTGGAATAGTCGGCCAGCTGCCTCCTAAACTGGTCGAGACACGGAGAAGGGGATGCTGCGTCCCCACAGAAAACTCTTCTCCCGCAATTGGAAGGGCGTGGGACAAGTAACCAATGCCCGACCTACCTGATGCAGGTTTTTCTAGGGTTTCCCTGCATTACTTTTAGGCGAATGCCGGGTAGGATCCTTAAAATATAGCCCGGGGGCCCTAGTTAACCCTTGGCTACCTTCCTCTATCCTTCCGCATCCCCCCTTTCAAATCCCTTCCAATGCTATTAAAGGGGAGGTGCCCTACGTGGATTATCCTCATGTAGCCTGGTGCCCTAAAAAAAACCAATCAAATCACTGTAAAGTTATTCAATACACAAATATTTACAATATTAAAAAAAAAGAAATCAAAGGTTTACAATAATAATTTAATTGAGGTATGACTTACAGTTTCTCTGGTACCAGGGCAATTTTAACTCTTTCAGCAACACTTACCCACACTCAATTTTCTAAAAAAACAGGCCATTCTTTTCACTGACTCTACACTTCACTGTTGGATTAGCAAGTGTTGTCTATATCTCGAAGACGACTTATTCCGCAATTATGTCAATTTGCGGTAATTCAAATAATTCCTCACGTAGACTTTTCAAAATTATTTGGCAAAAACTGGAACGCTCCTTTCCGCAACACTATCCTGGTGAATTCTGTACTCTGCCTCTACTTAACAACTTTACTTTACAATACTTTGAAAACGTCTCGTCTCTTTCTATTACGACCGCTTTCTGCCGTTCTATACGTTCTCTTAGAACGCCAAACAGTCCTACAATGCTTTAGACCTGTTATTATTGTCCATTCTTGTGTGATTTGTGTCTGTTTGCCGATTACAATTCAAGTCCACAATGCCTTTTAATTAGTACAATATATCCTGAATTACAAGTGAGAAATTAATACGTTTGTGTGTTTTATTGTTTTAAAGTAGAAGCCAATTTAGATTAGCCCCATGTAATACATGTTTATACAGTTTAACACATCCAGAAACGTATGCGTCAGCGCCCTATATCTCCACGTTTTTTCTTTCGTCCTTTATGGTCCGAACTTCCGCTACCCTCCAATACAAATCGTGCAATCAGCATAAACACCGAATATCTAAATGAACACTCTCCTAATTTGAATCCGGTTGTGGAAGATGGTGCATACAAATCGCCCTCGTAGCTGCTCCAAATATCACTACGACGACCTGCGTGACTCGTGACTAACCGGCCGCAGCCTATAGCTTCCATATTGTGCTCCTTAGCAATACTGTGTCAAGTGCAGTTTTTGTTTTAATAATTTCATTTAAAAAATTTTATACCTTAAGTTACGTGTCTACTATGAGTAATAACAATAGTTTCACATTTAATTTCGTATATTCACATCCTGGGACATTTAAGTTTCCTTCAATTTTCCTTGTCTATTTTTATACGTGGAAACCTTTTGAAGTGCGGCTCATTTTGAAAACACAGAAATTTTGGGGTAGCAGTATTGGTCTTTCACCCTGTGATTAAGTTTTGATCTAACATACAATAAATCCCAACCATGAGCAAGACGTTTGCGAGTCCTGATTTTTTTTTTACAAGAAGCTTACTAACTGTATTCAAAATAGGTTCAGTGGACTATTTTTCAAAAAATAAAATAATACGCACATTATATTTTAAGCTGTTTGCGTAATTACTTATTCTAGAGTTTTCTATTGCAGTCGCGCGGTTGTAGCCAACGAGGATGTGTGGTCTGGGGCGTCGCTGTCCGGCGTGTGGACGCACGACTTTTGGGGGACGCCATTGCGACACACGGGTTCCCACGGCTCGTACCGTCCACTCACGGTGCTGAGCTTCCGCCTCGACGCCCTGCTGTGGGGGCGCAGCGGCGCCGGGGGCTTCCACGTAACCAACAGCGTGCTTCACGGCGCCGCGACGGCAGCCACAGTGCGTTGGGCTCGCTGCCTGACTCGCGACGCAGCGGCCCCCGTGGCGTCGCTTACTGCATGGGCGGCGGGACTCCTGTTCGCGACGCATCCCGTGCACACAGAGGCTGTGGCCGGCGTTGTTGGGCGAGCCGACGTCAGCGCCGCGCTCTGCATGCTGTTGGCGCTGCTGGCGCACGACGCTCACGCGCGTCTTAGAGAGAGGCTGCTGGCGAGGAAAGGCGTCGGGGCGCTGGCCTGGGGCCGCTGCCACACGCTTCTAGCCCTCGCCGTGTTGCTGGGCGTCAGCGCCACCCTCACTAAGGAACACGGCGTCGCCACGCTGGCCGTCTGCGTCGTCAAGGAACTACTCTATTGGCTCCGACATAGAGCTGATATCGTCAAGAAGAGAGCGGTCAGTTATTTATTTTACAAGCTATCTCTTTCTCATTAAAACGCGCAACAATAAAAGAGAGAAGTTTACTAACAAAAAAGAATATATTGACAACTCTATTAAATTAAATTAACTACATCCTTTCATTGTAAATTCCACATTAACTCCAAATTATGTTCAAAACTCTGATTTAACTTAACTGGATGAAATGATGCCAACAAATCATTCAGTTTTCTATGCACCGTACATTCACCCTGTGGAGACATATTGAAATACGTATTATTTTACTTGTAATATTGGCTTCTTTCTTCGATATCAAAATAAACTATCTTAATTACCGAGAACATGGGCAGATTCGTATCTACAATTAATTAGAAGACATAATGAGAGGGAGTAGAGTCGTTATAAACCAGTCAAGCTTATCTCCGCTGTTCGACGAAGACACCAGAACTAGTTTGACAATCCTGTTATTTCGCGGTTAAGGCAGGGTATCGTGTGTTGAAAACGGATCCAAGACTGACGCAGGAACTGATGAATCGAATTTCTGTATGGTCTGGTTCGATTGCATAGCATTATAGTGCGTTTCATGTAAGTGAATTTCTCAGGATAGAGAAAATTTGTATCCACTGTTAGCTGAAATAACTAAAGGTTTCAATAATGGAACATGTCCCAAAAAATCGATATCGAATGAAATTTTTTTATTTAAAAGTAGTCATTATAAGGAGCAGTGAGGATAATGTTTCAATAATGCAAAGAAACTGAAATCACATCAATCGTAAAATTTTTGTAGCCTTTCTGGGATGGTTTCACATAGGACCGGAAGAAAAAAAATTAATATTAGACGAATCTTAAACGGTGTCGCACTTACCTGCAATTCTGGAATGCTCAAATCTTTCCGGTACATAAAAGCAAATATTATACTCAATTATGGCAGTTTGTTACAAATTTTAAAATGTTCAAATGCCGGAAAATTTTATAAAGATCGAATTTTTAGTATCGATTTTATTTAACAAAACTGGACGAAATTATACATTTTTAGGATATTTCTTGATTGAAAAATGTACCTGACTGACGTAATAATTCTAAATTATAATTATATGAATATAATCCATTGGCATTAAAAATAAAAGTTGTAGAATATTATTTTTATTAATTTTTAAATGTTAAGTAGGAACAATAATTTAAATTAAGTTAGGAATCAGAGTTCTATGAGCTTTAAATTATTTATTACATCACATGCTTCCGATAATTACTTCTTCCAGCTTATTACAGGATGTAAGTAATGATCAATTCAAATTCACCTGCGTTAGATACAGATTTTTGGTATTGAAGCTTGTACCATCAGTAAATTGAATACATAACGTGCTCTACAAAAGAAGAATAAGTTTTCTCCAATTCAAATAATTACGACAAACAGACAACAAAACTTTGTCCGTTTCCAACAGGGTAAAATATTTATTAATACGCAACGTTTCCATGGCATTATTAATGAATATTCAACACGGTTGGAATGTTTTATTCCTTGCCCTATTACACTGGTTTCTTTTCACTATAAATCTCCGACGAACGTTAAACAAGGACCAGTCTCGGAGAGTTATAAAGGCAAATAAACCGTATAAAGGCATGATTTAAATGTTAGAAAACATCTATTTTTTTTAAATCACTAGTTAAAAATTTTCGTTGCAAACCAGTGCCCGCAACTACTTCTTTTCAATTGTTTTAGCTCAGTAAGCGGTTGTATTGTATCGTGATTAACTCCACACATTTTAAGAATGAAGTAGTAGTAGCACCGGTCAGGTCTGTCCGTTAAGCATAGTTGTCAGACTGTAAACATTAATAGAATTTTATTCCGAGTATTTGCAACGGCAGTTTCTGGAAACAGGCGCTGAGGTCAGCTGCGAGCTTGACGGCGTCTCTGGCGTTGCTCGTGGCGACGCGGACGATGCTGGTGGGCGGACGCCTGCTGCCGGACTTCGCGACGGCAGACAACCCGGCTTCCAGGCACTCTTCTCCGGTCACCAGGACACTAACCTTCCTCTTCCTGCCGGCCTTTAACCTGTGGCTGCTGCTGTGTCCTTCGACACTCAGTTTCGACTGGTCCATGGACGCCGTCCCGCTGGTGCTCTCCTGGAGCGACGCCCGCAACTTTGCGTCTGTGCTTCTCTACTCGTCCCTTGTGTGCGTCGCCGTCCTCAGCTACAAACGCTGCGTCACGACGGCTGCCGACGTCGCAGAAGCGATCGATGTAAACGCTAACCATAAAGTGGTTACTTGGAGAAACGGAGCAAAAAGGAGGTTGGTACTCGTATATAACATATAATATATTACTAATACGCGTGTTAGAATATTTCGTGGAACTCGTTTACTGGCTACATCCACGCTTTATTATTTTTTTGCGTGTTTGTGTTGAATTGTAAAATGGAAGACAAATGGACATGCCATTTTTAAACATCAATATTGCTTCAACGTTTTTCATATAAATAATTTTTTAATTTTATTATTTTATTGTTAAAGTACTTTCAAAACTCTATACGAACTTCAGGTTGATTCATTTTCGTTTCTCAGCATTGTATTATTTTAGTTGAATATACTTCGGCCAGCGTCAAGCAGTTCAATAAGAAGCATAATAGTTTCCATTCATTAATCGTCCTTTTTCTAAATATTCGGTGTGAATAATTCTGGGTGCACTCCAAAAAATTGTTTCAATTACCTTTTCGACCAATTTTGCACTATTTTATTTATTTGGAGCCGGCTCGCCTGTAGAAGTCCACTGTTTGTACTGTTGTCTTGCCTATGGAATATATATCGCAGTATCCGTCTTTCATGAAGAGCTATGGTTCCATTCGTAACGATTCGACGAATGAGCGTCAAAAATTCACGCACAGTGAGAAAACGCTCAGTGAGAAAACGCGACACCCAACTTGCGGTTATTTTTAAACAAAAGAACTGTTTCCACTTCTTCGGTTACTTTCCAAATAAATCTCAAATCCTGGATACGTGTTATAACTTCTGTCGATCATGTGCGTGAGCGTTGCAAAATGTTATTCTCATTAACAGATCCTCCGTAACTCTAGTCACAAAATCGACCATTTTTCTAGCTATGAACCAGACTGCTTCAATGCAAAACCTCTGGATGACGTCCCGTAACCCAGACCTAGTCCTAATGTCTGTGGTGTTAGTGATCGTTAATTACCGGTTATGGTTTCTTTATTTAATGTTAACCTTAATGTAAACATGAGAAACAAATTTTCCCTTCATTTTGCTCTCTTTGCTCGATGTTGCGTATTTATATTATTTTGAAGTCTACAAAGCTTTATTCAAGCCTCACATCGTAGTTGAATTTTAATTAAGTAATATGTATGGAAAAATGTCGAACGATCCGGGAGTCGAACCCAGGACCTTCCGCTTACCGGGCCGCTGCTCAATACATGTAGACTCCCGACCC
Organism: Zhengitettix transpicula; assembly: GCA_037074705.1. NCBI lineage: Eukaryota > Metazoa > Arthropoda > Insecta > Orthoptera > Tetrigidae > Zhengitettix > Zhengitettix transpicula. The sequence goes on along the minus strand of CM073593.1, from coordinate 30,093,529 downwards.
GGTGCGGTCCTGAATGGGACATGAAGGATTGATATATAAGTACAGCGTAGGTGAGTCAAACTGTCGCTTAAGGATGGAGGAATGTCGCACCACGTTGAGGGTCATTTAGTATTGGCCTAGTGGTCTGAGCATCCGACCGTTAAGCGACAGGTCTTGGGTTCGATTCCCGGTCCCGTCGACATGTTTCCTTCCATATTACTTAATTTGAAAAAAAATAATACTGTACCCTTTTGAATATTACAAATTAAAGTTCATTTTAATGAACTATCTTTATTCAAGGATAAATTATTGTTGCTGAGATAGTCATGCTCACAAATTCTGTATCAAAATTTAATTCAATAAGTGCTCTGTCTTCAATCCTCCCTAATTTATCGGTAATGTTTTGTGACAGTGAAGAATCCTAACGATCAGGGAGCAAATTAGGGAATGTTGATGTCTTTATCAGTGTTCCAGGGTCGCCACAGTTGGTGCCTCTGTGCGTGAGCGCCATGGTTCTGGCCTTCCTCCCTTCCAGCAACCTTGTGGCGTACGTGGGCTTCGTGGTGGCGGAGCGGGTTCTGTACCTTCCCTCTGTCGCTTACTGTGTCCTCGTGGCCTACGGCGCCGCGCATTTTTACTGCGCGATGCGGAACCGACGCCGACGAAGGGCCGTCGCGGCGCTGGGCGTCGCGTACTTACTTCTATTAGGCGCGCGGACGGTGAGACGAAACTACGACTGGCACGACGAAGAAAGTCTCTATCGTTCAGGCGTCGCCGTCAACCCACCCAAAGGTGAGGCTCAACAAGCAACCCTAAGCTTTTTCTTCTATATTTTTTAAAAACTAATTTGAGTTGCCATGCAAACAAGAATGTTTTATCAAAATGAAAAATTTACGTCTTTTTGAAAATTAGTAATAAGAAAGATAGCCAAATATAGACAAAAAAATGATAATATAAATACAACACAACGTTTCTGGAAGCCTTGTTCCTCTCTTCAGATGCAGAAAAAAACGTTGTGTTGTATTTATATTATTACTTCTTTTGTCTGTATTTGGCTATCTCACTTCTTATTAAGAATGTTTATCCTTGCATATGTCGAGTTATTACGAAGCATTCTCGAAATTCTTATTTTCAACAAAAGTATTAACCAACGATGGTACAGTCAAAGAATCGTATTAAAGGACGAGACAACTGCCGGACTGCCAATGTTTATCATACGTTGTGAATCTGGGCCACCACGTGGCAAATTTGCTGTTTCAGTACAGTTTTGGTTCTTTTAGGTCAATTTAACAACAGAGAACGAAATTGGCAACGCTTTGTATTATGACATCTTACAAAATTTCCTGAACGATTGATGAAACTAGGATAAATTTCATCTGTGTTACCATTGCGGGATTTGGACTCAGATTCCCCCTGTGCATTACCGCGGTAGTCTAACAAGCGTAAAACTTTTTTATGATTAGATATTTTATTCGTTTTCTTTCACCACATTTAAACAAATTATTCGAATACAAATGAAATTCTGAAGTTATAGCGGTCATCTAACCTTCTTACACTAAATGTTAATTATCTTCTTTTTTTAACCATTTCATCCTCTATGAATGACACTTCTAAAACATCTACATTTTCTTCTTTTCGTTCAGAATTTTTTCTCCGCGTTCTCTTTTCCAGTTCGCCTTTAGGAATTTTATCAAACCAGGACTTTCTGTATCTTCAACCGGTAATATATACAATGTTTCCTTCTCTATTATGGACTTACCAGTATCTCTTTGATAAGTATGCGTGCAAAATTCTCAAAAACTGAACTTCTTCGCACTTCTGTATATGACGACGGAATTATCGTATGACCTTCTTCCTCCTGCTAATAGTTCGTGCATAATATCTTGAATAATATCCATTAACAAATTTTTAAAAGCTAATGTAGTATTAATCGATCTTTATTTCAGCCTACGGCAACCTCGGAAGCATCTTGAGTTCCAAGGGTGATCTGAAGCAAGCCGAATACTGCTACCTCAAGGCTCTGTCCCACAGACCCAACATGGCGGATGTCCACTACAATTTGTAAGCACCAGCCAAAAAACTGTCCCAGTATGTTATAAATTGCATGTTTAGACTGTTTACACCGACGTTTCTTCGCACAACTCATTTCCGCTACTCTACTTTTACATCAGTGAAAGCCGATGATCAGTAAACGAATTCTTATTATTATTTTTTAATACACGTGGTGGCAACTCCTCTTTAATAGCATAGGAGGGGATTTGAAAGAGGGGATACTGAAGCGTATAGAAAGGTAGCCAAGGGTTAACTAGGGCCTCCGGACTATGGTTTAAGGATCCTACCCGGCATTTGCCTAAAAATTATGCAGGACAAACCCAATAAAACGCTTTGTAGTTGAGCCATGTCCTTCCGATGGCGGGAGAGGGGTCGCAGCATTCCCTTATCCGTGTCTCGACCAGTTTTGGAGGCAGCTGGCCGACTGTTTCAATGGGAATAGCAAACAACTCTTACAGTATGCCCAAGGACTGCGGCCCAGGAACATACACCTCTCAAAACTGACCGAGGTGCCTCGGCTTGTGGGAACCTTAGTTGAAAAGCAGAGAGTGGAAAAGACATCGCCAAAGGTAGCCCTTTCCGTCTCTCCAGAGATATCAGCTCTCACAGGTTTTTTAACGAATTATTTTTGGGCAGTGCAATCTTCTTGTTTCAATGAAACTATTAGCATTCGAGCAAGAAGGTGAGTATGTAGATTCAATTTTCATTTTTCTGCTGTTAAATTAATTAATTTGCTTAATATATACTAATTTACAAAATATTTTAAGATTATCCAGAATTATAACAGTGAAAATAATTCACTTTCCGATTTTTGTTTAAATCACTAATGGGTAGAATTTTTTTTTATGGTTTCACAACTTGTTCTAATAGTCTGGAAATGGCAACTTTTGTTTAAGTAGTTATTGATAGTCATATATTAATATCAGTACTTAAATATTCACCGATGTACTAGATCTTTGCACCTGGCTACGCTTATTTGTTTCTCTTCTACTTGTCCTTTACCAGTGTGATTGATAATAGTAAATACGTGACAATTTTGGTGTAATAATGCATAATTTTTTCCTCAATTTGTGGTTTGTTCCCAAGGAAACAAAATCAATACCAGCTAGAATTAGGCCGAGCATTGTATTTGGTTGCAGGGGCATACTGTACCAGACACAACAAAGATTACCGGAGGCCATCAACAGTTACCAGATGGCCATAAACTACAGACCCCGGCTCGCACGTAAGTAAACTACTGTGCTTCTTTCTTGCTCTAAGTTGATCCTTTTTATGACTCGGATACAGCGTGTACCGACTCCAGTATTCCACGACGTCTCTTGAATGGGTAAACATTAAAATAAAATAGAATATTCGTGAACTTACAGAAAGGCTGAAACGACAGATTTTTTTTTAAAAAAAACTGGCCTGTTAATAAATTTTATATATTAAAATTCTGGTATAATCCACACGAATAAGGCCAAAGACTAAACATAACAAGAATAAACATTACTATACTTTACAATTAATCAAACTGTGTAATAATACTATAATCTACGTCATCCAACGTTACTGAGTTATGTTTGTTCCCTGAAAAGTATTATAGTAATCATATGATAAATTACGGTAGAATATACTGTGCATTTACAGTTCTCAATAACGTTACTAAATACTAACATTTGTTTATTCGAGCAAATTTTCTCTAGACATTTGGAAAGCATTGAAAATAATATAAAAATATTTAAAGGTTATATTTTCGTGTCAGTTTAATATTAAAAATATAATGTCCGAAAATGCATTATATTTTTTAATAAATGAATATGTTCACTATACAAGCATCTCAGATGTAGTTTTAGTCCTAGAGGTCCACGTTTACACCTAAATCAAACTCATCACTTCCGGTACAGATAAATAGACGCTGTTGTCGGATATTTCCTACCCTGTTAAATTATCATCAATATCGTGCTTCAGCTCCCCTGCCGCCGTTTTCCAGAAAGTGTTTACTAGAGATGCTTCCTCTAAACTTGTGTTGTTAAGGTCCGTAATTTTGCTGACATTAAACTCTGTCAACAGCTCGTTAACCAAGTTCGTTAATTTATACGGAGACAACTTTTTTACGCTGTGCGTTCGGTAATTAATATTCTATCTGAGGAAAAAGTAGCACAACAAAGAAACAGTAGTACAGAATATCATAACTTTATTAAAATTAACAACTTGGCGTAGACCTTCATTATTAAATTTATGCGTCAAATAATTTTTTAACAATAATGATTTTAAGTGAACAAGGTGTAAATCATTACAAATAAATCTCAATACTACAAACCAGCATTTAAACGTATAAATATGCCAAATTCGAAAGAAGTTATGAACATTCAAAATCTTTGTAATAAATTCTTAACATCAATATAGCTTACTTTCAGAATTAATGTCTTATAAAGGAATATAAAGTATAAATCATGAATTATTAAAATCATTTTCAAAATTAATCGGGGTTCAGTGTTTGAAAATTTTATCTTCCCTAAATAATCGATGAAGGCAAATAATTTTAAAAATATATCTATATTGATTAACATTATTTTCAGATAACTGTAATATTCGTGTTATGAATGAGGAAAACAAATGGAACGATTATAAATAATTAACTACTGCATAAAAGAAGGAATTATATATATTTTGATCTCTTTTCCCAAAACATGTTGAGAAAAAGTTCAACTAAATCAAAATTTATTCTCTGCCATTTTTTTAATACTTAAAGCAAGTGAATACCTCATACAAATTTTATAACGTAATTTTAAGAATAATTATTTTGTATCTTTGTATAAATATACATTGAAAATACGTAAACATTTCTAAAGGAAAAAGTATTGAAATATCTAAGTGATATAAATACACAATTTTTTATTATTATTGTTGTTGTTATACTATAAAGGCCAAACGTGTCATGTGAGTCAGGAAGGGGAACAAAGCTGCCGCGAGAGGCGCTAACTTCATACGCATGATCCCACTGTTTCAGTTTTGTTATATTGTTACATTCGACTGTAGTATAACAAATATCGTGCTTTAATCCAATTTAGAATTTATATTCCGTTAAACAGAGTTCAGTAAACAGCATACCATTTATGTAATACTATAATAATAATATAATATTTTTTTTTTTACTAATGCCTAATAGTCACACTAAGTAAGGTATGTATTTAACTAACCACAGATGTCGATTGTAATATTTCGTGAGCACTGGTGCTTTCGTGGAGTACTGATGTGAATTATACTTCACTTACTCTTTGCTAAATAAATTTAGCATTATTATTTATATATTGTAGTAGGAATACCTGTTTTGTATGCAAGTTCTATACAATTTTGCACGAGATATATATATATATCGCCAATGTCTCAAATTAAATCAATTTATTGGATTAATGTATTAGTGGCGTAATATTGTGGCCAGGCTAATGTTAATAAATTTGAAAAGTCAGCGGAGATTGCAGTGTTTTCAGTCTGTATTGTTGGCGGCGTGAATGAAAGGCTCTAAGCGCGCCTGTGTGTGACGAAGTATTCACTCTGCTAGTGGAGCTCATCCAGTAAAGATTGATTGATAAGTTGGCTTATAGATTCCAGATGTAGAGGTCAGAGATGGAAGTCACATTGTGTGACAGGAGTCTGTTGAAGGAGGTCAGTATGCTAAGATCTATTAACGAGATTTTTCTTGTGGATTATTCTTGTGAATGTCAGCGTTTAGAGGTCAGAAACTGATCGACTGTGGTACGCAAAAGAGTGGCTTAGGTATTCTGACTGAAGTATTAAGTATAAAGTGAATTTACAACTTAATGCACAGTTTAAAAGCAAAAGATATTCAATAAATTTTGTGGTTTAGTTAAAAAAGAAAATGGCCCGAAGGAAGCCTGTGAGAGGATTTCTCGCAGGTGAACCTTCCCAGAGAGCTCTGGCGGGGGCTACCTTTGGGGATGCTCTCACATCTCTCTGGTTTTTTTTTTGAACTAAGGTTCCCACATGCCGAGGCACCTCAGTCTGTTTTGAGAGGTGTATGTTCCGGGGTCGCAGACCTTGGGCATACGGCAAGAGTTGTCCGCTATTCCTATTGGAATAGTCGGCCAGCTGCCTCCTAAACAGGCCAAGGTATGGCGAGGGGTAAGCTGCGTCCCCACAGCAAACTCCTCTCCCGCTATCGGAAGGGCGTGGGACAAGTACCCAATGCCCGACCTACCCGATGCAGGTTTTTCTAAGGTTTTCCCTGCATTCCTTTAGGCGAATGCCGGGTAGGATCCTTAAAATATAGCCCGGGGGCCCTAGTTAACCCTTGGCTACCTTCCTCTACCCTTCCGCATCACCCCTTTCAAATCCCTTCCTATGCTATTAAAGGGGAGTTGCCCTAAGTGGATTACCCTCATGTAGCCTATTGCCCTAAAAAAAAAAAAAAAAAAAAAAAAATTTAATTTTGTAAAGTGAAGGAATTGGAGCGTTACGAAGACTGTTCCCACATTTGGTATGTAGCATAATTATATTTTTTAACTACTTTTTAAATATCGACAGATTCCATTTAGTTATTGTTTGTAATTAGGAAAAGTTAAGAAAACTTGTAAATTCGTTTCAATTTTTGTCTACTCATTGCAAGTACCTGAAACTGTTTTGAGGTCTGAGAACGCGACCCTAGAGATATTAATGGCATAAATGTATAAAAAATTATATAAAAAATTAATTAAATTTGTAATAACTTTCAAAATTCAAATTTCGAATTCGTGAATACCAAAACTGTCCATAGATTAAAGTTTCCTTTTAAAGAGTTGGTATAATCAAATTATATAAATTCAATTGAAAATATTATACGTTGTCTCATGTCAAAATATTTCTTTTTTCTTTTTACATAGGAACGCTATACTTACTTTCGGTTTCGTATTTTCTAATACTACATGTCACAATATTAAATGTCCTGTGCGTAATTATCGACCTTGTTGGTTTATGTTCTCCCAGAATTGAACTGTTAATTTAATTTCGTTAAGGAAAAATTGGACGTTTAAAAGTGATAGAGCACAATCTGCAAGCACTGTTTATTAAGCATATTTAAACCACTTTTTTTATTGTTAAACAAAAAATAACCAAATTGATGATCACTGTCGTGATCTAAGCAGAAGACGACAAAGAAGAAGAACGTTCTTGCCGGTATGTTAAAGTTTCAACACCTTTTCTTAAAACTCGAATGGATGACTTTATTTGTGAAGTCCGTCGTGTCGCAGTCGAATCGATTGCAGTAAGAATTCAAGTTAGTGTTGGAACAGTTCATAACTTTATCAGTGACAAGCTTCCGCACCAAAAGAGGAGTGCATGATGAGTCCCAAAGAAGTTATCTCAATAACACAAGGACACGAGACTGAGTGTGTGCACAGAGTTGATTATGTCGAGAGCAGTATGCAATAAACAGAAAATATTACTCACACATGCTTATGAACAACGCAATGAGAGAAACGACGCGGATTTCTCCTGCAAGACTATGTACACACTCATGCTGCTCAACTAATGCAAGAAACCATATAGATGTGCTATTTGCTATCCCTCATCCCCCTATTTTTGGTGTAATCTGATTTTCATTTATTCAGTCCGCTGAAGAGGGCACTGCGGGGGAAGAAGTTCCAGGACAATGAGGATGTCAAAATATTTGCAGGATAATGCTTCTAGCAACAATACACAGACTTCTTTATATAAAAGAAAAGCTAGTTGTATCAACGTTTGTGTGGATTACGTCAAATAGGAAAAATTTTCATTTATAAAAATAGTTTGTTATACATCAATTTATTTCTTCAATTATTGAATGACCGTCGTAATTCGTCCTGAAAAGGGTTGGTTCGCTACTAATCAACGTCCGATTACCTCTCGAAAAGCAGGATTGGACAAAATAATGTTACAGAAGAATATATGTGTGTACGTCCTTTCAATTACAGTAGCGCACTTAAACTTGGGAGTCGCTCTGTGGCGTCAAGGGCTGGTGTCCAGTGCGGCGTCGGTCCTGAGGCGAGGGGCGGCGCTGGACGGCGCTGGTCTGAAGGATCCCCGTTCCCACGAGCATGCCGTCGCCTCGTGCCGCCTCCAGCTGGGCCGCCTCCAGCTAGAGACGGGCAGCGTCTCTCAGGCCCTACACACGCTGCAGGTCGCCGTGGATAGTCTGCCGTCGTGGTACCAGCCTCAGGTGCGGTCAATATAAGCAATGTCCATTGCATTTAGAAGGATTTCCATTATTCATATATAAAGGCTTTTGTATTGAAAAACATTAAATCAGTCCATTACATCGGACAAATCTGTCAGTAAATATTAATAGCTATTCATTTAGACATTCCATACAGCGCAGTACAGAGACCGATGTACATCCCTGGCTATTCGGCAGCCGGTGGATTAGGATTCTGGTGAATTGGCTATCTTATATATTCATTATTATTGTTAATATGAGGGCTTCGTAATTGAACAGGTTTACATGAGTGGTAAAAAACTGTGGATCTAAATCTCAGGACTCAACACAGAGAGACGATTGATTAATTACACACTTTTTCTGCCAAACACGTACAAATCATCGTTATATTTATCCACTTTGTTAAAAATTTCTTATTAAATACATTTATCTGACATACATATTTTAAGTTTGGGTGACTTTTAATATATAATAATAATAATCAATTGTTCAAGACGTGGAAGTTCAAGGAACTAGAAATTGCAATTAGCTGTTGTTGAAAGAATGCATCAATTTAAAAAATTGACTTAATCCTGTTAAGGATTGTGTTGCCTTGTTAATTTGAATTTTTTCGAAATTATGATTTAATACCTAAACGAGATTGTTTTCCTAATGGTGCGAGAAATCTTTATAAAATTCAAGGAAAAGCCTTAATTTCATTTTAAATAATTTATTTACAATAATATTATATATTTAATACAAAACAAAATTCAGTATTAGATAGTTCAGGCCGTTATATAACATGTATACAAATGAAATTAATTGAAAGAGGCGTTGACAAGCATGTAAAAAATTAATTGCCGACAATGTTATGGTAAATATTGATCAATCATGCGTCGAATATCACCACTTCATGCGTGATATCGTATCGTTTGCACCGTATGCTTGGCTAAGCAATTGAAATGTTTGTGTACGCGTTAGGCCAAGTTTGTCGCAAAATTTCACCCACGCCGTTCTTAAAACTCTTTCATTCTTACTTTGGCACTAATCCGGCGAGCTGCTTGTGCGCGTGCCCACTTCAGCGGTTGTAACTCTCCACGGTCAGATCGAAACACGGCAAACGGCAATTTGCTGTCTAAACCTGCCGTCACGTGCGTTCAGTATTAACAGCGCGCTCCCTCTGCCTGTTGGCGCGCTATTTCAAAAGTTCTGTTTCTTTTTGAACAAAGCTCGAATATATAAGGATATATACGGTACTGTAATAATAAATGTTGTTATCTCTCTTATGAGACCCATTTTCTATTACCCTAACAAGAATGAGCTGTGATAGGAGTCATGAAATAGCATTTTAGAACTATGTAGTTGATAGAAACGAACGTTCCGTCACTTGAGGTGATTTTATCCAATGGGACGAAACGAAACGACTATTCTTAGAGACTGCTTCAACTCACCGTGCGTCGGATTGATTGGTGTGAGTGGCTTTTGTCATTTGTTGTCTCGTTCGCGTCGCACGTGTTTCCCCGCGTGTCGACAACACGAGGGAAATTAAATACAGCGTCCAAAGGGAGAATGACAGAGCGGTGCATACGGATCGATAAGCTGGGGGTTGCAACTATTTGTCTGTCATTATGACGTGACACGGCGCCAACCGCAACAAACATCCGCTTCAAAAGCCAGGCGTTCGGTTCGATGACCTGTAAACCCCCTCATATCCGCAAATGTCAGCAAAATCCTATCACGACATATGTGCGCAAGAGACAGGTGAGTCATTGAATCACGGACAATACGTAGCTGCGTTAGCCATGTCAACTAAGTGGTTATATTGTTGCAGGCGAATATTGACTGAAGTTCTGTAAACCAACCCCTGCGTAAACAGTAATGGGAAGGCTGAGTTCGATTCCGTTTCCTTATTTTCCTTAATGCATTAGCCATTAATATTTTCTTTGATCTACACCATTGAACAAATCTAGACTTCTAAAACTTCACAAGCCAAATTCTTAGTACAATTGTACAGAAGAATATTCAAAATATGATTTATTATCTTCCATTTCAGTTGAAAACATACTTATTCTTTTCTATTCATATTATTCACATGCGTCTTTTTCCGCGTAAAGTAATTGATAGTGTTTTAGGTTGTGAGTTACATTTTTAAGGAAGCCTGCGAGGGCTATTTTCTCGCAGGCGAACCATCCCACAGAGCTCTAATGCTTTGGGGATGCCTTCTCCTCTCTCTAGTTTTTTTTAACTAAGGTTCCCACAAGCCGAGGCACCTCTGTCAATTTTGAGAGGTGTATGTTCCGGGGTCGCAGACCTTGTGCATACGGTAAGACTTGTCCCCTATTCGCATTTAAATAGTCGGCCAGCTGCCTCCTAAACTGATCGAGGCACGGAGAAGGAAATGCTTCGTCTCCACAGCAAATTCATCTCCCACCATCGGAAGGGCGAGCATGGGACAAGTACGAAATGCGCGACCTACCTTATGCAGGTTTTTCTAGGGTTTTCCCTGCATCTCTATTAGTATAATTGCCGGGTAGGATCCTTAAACTGCAGCCCGGGGGTCCTAGTTAACCCTTGGCTAACTTCTTTTCCCCTTCCGAATCCCTCCTTTCAAACCCTTTCCTATGCTATTAAAGGGAAATTGCCACCACGTGGATTACACTCATGTAGCCTGTTACCCCCAAATCAGTTCCAGAGTTTTCCTGAAATATCTGGAGAGACGAGGGAAGACCGTATCATGGTGGTCGTTCATGAACGCAATGAAAAATAATTTGAGAGCGTCCTTAATAACGGAAGGAATAAATGTTACATAACAACCTTTGAAGTCAATGTTTGTACCGTAATGAATCGATGTAAATGGCAGACGATAATTGTTTCGACCTAATTTAGTTGGTATTGTAGTGAAGCCCGCCGTTGGTTGTCATTAATACGTATTATTTCACTGCCATTGTTGGCCGATGTCTTGTTACTTTTTACAGTAGATAAGTCGTCACACACTTTTTATTTGACACCTTACGTTTTATCGGAAGTGATAATTATTTAGACAGAAAGGTTCGATCTCCACGCATTATATTTATTATCTACGTATTACGAACTCACAGATGATCACACAATTTAAACAATATGTTCTAAGCTACGTTGCGATTTAATATGTACAATACGAGGGTGGTCTGAAAAGTTTCAGACCCAACAATGATAGAAGAGTTTTTTTTTTGAATTTTGAATTTATTTGTTTATTTTTCAACATAGTCTCCTTGTAACTCTTCACACTTCTCCCAGCGATGCTCCCACCTCTGTAAATTCACTAGCTTTTATTTAATAGTGCTGCCATCTTCACGTTGAGGTCGGAAACTTTTCAGACCACTCTCGTACGATAGAGATTTTATTCATTTGCTAATAATTTTATTTTAAATTTATACTTCTCATCAAACGTCATTGCTGACACATACTTTAATTTTATGTTGGGATTTCGTGGCAAAAGTCGTGATACATTGGAGTAAAAAGTGTTTAGAAAAATTATAATCATCGCGGCACGAAAAATAAACCGGAAAAATAAGTTACGGTACTTACTATAAGGGTGAACCCAATTGTTCAAATAGTTAAAATGTATTTCTGATCACGATAATCTCAGGAGAGTCTTGTAGTCTTTTTTTCTTCATATTCCGTTTTCGAATTAGGAGTCAATCAAATTTTAATGATATTGTCATAACTTTACATATACTATTAATTTATTTACACTTTTGATACACTAGCAGATAGTTCACAACCACGTATGTACAAAGTATTTGATCTTAGTTCACCAATCTTTATCTCTACTATTTATGTCAACACTTGCTGCTCACCCTTTTTATGACGCCTTGACCATTCTCTACTGGTTGCTCTACAGGCACGACTGACTCAGTATTATCCAATCGCGAAGCTCTTTTAGAAGCTCTCTTTTCGTATCTCCCTTTGTCGCGCTTCCGGATCCTCAACAAAGAAAGCTACTACGTAACTCGCTGTGGAAAAGTACGATCATTGATTCCAACGTATTGAATGAAGTATTTCAGAAAGATCAGACCATCACTTTGTTAGCCGCTTCGTTTTTTACGTGTTTCAGGGTTTGTTTAACCTGCTGGGAGAGGCTCATGCTCGCCTCGGACACGACGCCGATGCCGAGCGCTGGTTCCAGGCGTCGTTACGAGCCAAACCTGACCACGTACCGGCGCATCTCACCTACGGGCGTCTGCTGGCCAAGAATGTAAGTGATATATGCCACGGCCGACATTGTATTATATGAGCGATTCTACAGTGGTTCAGCTGTCTTAATATCCAGAAACGACTTCAAATGTGCGTGTTTGGTTAATACTTCATTCCCATTTTTCCATTTCAAATAAATAAGAGAATAAGATATTATTTAACTAGAATATAACTAAAATCATAATAGTCTTCGTTGCTGCTTTTCCTCTTCACCACGTTGTTAATACTTCAGCTGTGACAGGTTCGTCAATGTATAGTTAGATCATTTAAGTATTTAAGTGTTTCGTCCTCTGATACGAGAGCATTTTTGTTGATGAGTTTTACGCATATTTTTCTCTGTACTGAGTCAATTCATGGCCCGTTTGCGTTAAAAGGTTTCATATTTTACGCTAAAGAGACTACTTACTAAATATCTCATGATTCTTCCACTTTTTCATTTTTGTGTATAGTTTACAAGCTGCTGAGAGTGACATTTTTGTTTTAAAAAAATTATCAATCAATATTGTCACATATTTATTTATTAATCCTATACGTATAAATTTATTTTTTAAAAAGCTGCATTGTTAAAATTTAATGTATATTACATGCCTGAACATTGTAAATATGAAAATTGACAGATGATTGTTTGTTTTAGTCATCAATCCTCCAATAAATTAAGGGCACGATTAGAGATACGTATCGTTTTAAAGCAATCTGCAATTAATTAGTGGGAGTACTACACAGTATTCATTAATCGTTTTGTTTCTTTTTTTAGTTATTCGCCATTAATTACGTACGAGTTCGAGATTTGACACGGAAAATTTAATTAACCAGATAAAAAATCGGAAGGTATCGTGAGCTAATAAAAGTTATATCGAAAACTAAATGTAAATTCGGAACAAGATAGGAAACTAATATATTCATGGTAAGTTTGAAATATTATAAAAGTTTTATTAAACGTCAGTAACCAGGACTTCAAGTTAGTATCAAAGAGAAAACGTATTTAATTTGGCGGAATGCCATCACAGAGATTCTGTAAAAGTAGAGGCAACAATGAACGATAAATTAAGAATATACCGGCAGGGAACAGTAGTTCTCTGGAACGCAACTCATCAGTGTCAATGAATAGGAAACCTTACTTCGCAGAATAGATAATTAATGTTAACTAAATTGGGTCCTAATTAAACTGGATATGTGCCGACGAACATTGATTTGATCATTCTGTTTGTAGTTAATTTACAAATATATCAATATTCTTATTAAATGTTGTGAGCCAATTATGTTCACAAGGTACGCACATTTACATATGAGTACATTTTCCTTCTATACACGAGTAAATGTTTTAGTATTTATAAACAAAACATACTTAGAAACTATTGATTTGGATAAAAAGTTAATAAACATAACTAAACTAGCTGAGTGTTTTCGGCGTTGCCCGGATATTTATTTAAATTAATCCGGAGTGGGAATTGATTCGACACTAACCTCTGGGAAAAGATTTCATTTAACTGGCACCAATAGCGCCTGTGTTATAAAATTTGCTCATTTACAGTCCCGTCCCCGACCTAACCCCTCGGCATCTAACTTCATAACCACGATGATGACTGACAGTATTCCGGAATCCTCCTACTACATAAATTAAAAGGGTCTGAAAAATTACGACCAGTTAAAATAGTAAGAAATACTCGATAACTTAATCAAATCTAAATCTATTCCAGATACATTAAAGGTGTAAAGAAATGCAACCGTTAACTAAATAGACACCAAACTATAGAGGGTACCCTAAGAAAAATTATCCGGTACCTTAAGAGGGTCAAAATTACTGCGGGTAACCTTTTTCTCAACCGCGTCCACCTTCACGACGAGGAACATAAAATTTAATTAATCGCCATGATTAATGCGAAAACTAAACTCAGCGACGCCCATAACCCCGGAATCCACACTTATATCAATCTTTATTGCATTATTTTTTATGTAAACCCCTTCCACTACCACCCGCACCGTAGTAGTGCTTTCGTCCCTTGCTTTTTGGAGTTCAAATTAGACACACAAAAATTCTAGAGTGACACTATCAAATTAAGAGACCCCAGAAACATTTTATTTGACGCTAATAATGGTCGTTTAGGCATGTTTTTAAACTTCCACCCCCATCCCTAGAGGCGATAGGTTTATCTTAACTCCTCAGTGTTTGTTCCTGGATCGTAAGTAATGTGTGTATAAAGTTTGATAAAAATTGGCCTACGAATTTAATATTGTAAACGTAAATTTGTTTCACCCTCTTACAGCCCTACTCCTACGGGCTGAACTACATCTTAACCAGTATGGCAAATGTCATAATTAAACTCATTGACTTCTATAACCCTGGATTTGACACCAATCTGAGTTGTTTTGCTTTATTTTTATCTCCGCCACCCCCTCCCTTATTTGTGCTTTAAATGATTGATATTATACATTAAAAACATCTGGATAGAAACTATTAATCACATACCTAGAAAAGTAATTAAGAGTTTAGCATGTTTTTAAATTTCAGCTCTTGGGAGTTTCCTAGCGCTTCGAAAGGTCGACATAAACCTTCGCGGGGGTGCGCACAACAACTAACTGAAGTTTCATCGCAATTAGATGAATGGTTTAGGAGTACATAGGGGACACGCAAACACTCATTCTTTTTATATATAGAGAGATTTGGGATGGTGTACCAAATTTAAAAATCAAATATTCCACAAGGAAACGGATAATTGTTTATATAAATTGACCGGAGTGTAAATGAGAGATGTGATAGGAATTATTTTTCAAAAAAATGTGTGATATGAATGTACAAAAATGGCGATATAATATGCTTTTCTACACAATCTATTACAGAATTACTGTGTTCCCAACTCCTAGGCAGCATGAATCCATTTTCGTAGGAAGTAGAAGCCATTTGCTCATAAACTCTTCGACAGCGTGGAAACCTTTAAAACGTTCTCCAAGTGCCTGGGCACTCAGGGTGAAATTTTCTGCATCACACCGTCACTTGAGATGAATCGTGCACCCTTCCACGGTCGAGTCGGAGTATGGACAGGCGGGTGAATGCAGAGCCAGCACCAATGAAAGCTAAATATCGTCATCGCAACATTAAACTTTTGTACATCGACTTCCGTCACGAAAGTCGTACAGCCTATTACACTCAACTTTTGCACGAGGTGAAACTTGCTTATCGGAGGATGAGACGTAGATTCTACACCAGAAGTGTACTCGGCCCCATCCAGCAGACCTAACTCAACAAAATCTGGAGGAAACGAGATGAACTCCTGGACCACTCTCCCCAAGTCCAGATCTTGACTGTTACCTCTTTGGACTCCCGAAGAGGCCACTTTGAAGAGGTTTTCTCAATGACCCATGTTGTTGATGAGTTTGTACGAAAATGGCTAATGTGACAGTTTTCTTCTTTCAAGGAAAATGGAGCCGTGAACTTTACCCGTCTCTGAAAATTATGTATCTATAAATTATAAAATTATTTAGAAAAATAGTATTATTTCGCCATGTTTGTTCTATTACTCAATAAATTTAATTCAAAACTCTACAACAGTAATATCTCAATTAAAGTACTTGCATTTACTAACTTAATGAATGAATGAAAAAATTTACGTCTGATTGATAATAATGAATAAGAAAGTTAGCCAATTGAGAGAAAAAAGTGATAATATAAATACCACACAACGTTTCTGGGATCCTTGTCCCTTTCGTCAGGTGCAATGAAGAGCCTAGAGCGACACAAATACACTTGTCAGTTGTGCAGTTGTGTCGCTCTAGGCTCTTCTTCGCACCTTACGAAAGGGATAAGGATCCCAGAAACGTTGTGTGGTATTTATATAATCACTTTTTTCTCTGAATTGGCTAACTTTCTTATTCATTAATGAATTAAATGCTGGACGAAGAATTCGTCTTGCTTATGAAGTTGCAACTGTTCCCGTATAATTATGTAAAATTCAGTTACATTAAGATCTTCAGTAGGATATCACCAATTTTTTTAGTTATATGACCGAGTATTGAAATGAATTATTACAAAGATGTTTAAAAATAGTCACGAATTGTGAAGATTTCGAAACATTGATATGTGATCGATAATTATATACCAAACAATAGAGGAACGTTTCAAATGTTTTAATTTTTCTATGTGAAAAAAATGAGAGCTTTCTACTATTGGCAGGCTAAAGTATTTATTGCCACTTTGAAGTTTCAAATGATCTTGCTAATTTATGGAAGATGACGGTGAAAATGGAAAGCGCTTATGAAGGGCTGCAGATATTAATTTCTTTGACACTAGTTTCCATCATTACTAGAGAGTATTTCCCTTCAGTATCTAGAGGGAACGTTTGTGTGTTTGCAAAGCATAACTAGAAGCTTGGATCCTATCGGAATGCTTTCAGTTTGCGTGGGATCGCTGATTTAGCTGGAGAGGTGTGTAGGTGTTCTATAAATGGGGTTCGCTATCTTACGCACGAAGCAGCGCTAATCTACGGTGAGCTTGATGAAGGCAATTTCTGCTAAACGCTACCCAAAAAACGACCACTTCAAAGGAATAATGTCTCGCCACCTTAACCCGCAAGAGATAGCTCAAAATGCACTTTCTTGATTTAAGCACTGAAAATAGACTCTGCATCGACTCTCAACTACGAAAGCACTTAATCTGTAATACATGTACCTTGTTCTCAGTGCACTTCAAGCCATAAATGAAAATTTCTGAACAATGCAAAGAATAATTAGATTTAGTTTTTAATTTTATGACTCCTATATTTGTTACACACTCGTCCATCTAATGATTTTCTCAGTGAAGTGAAGAGCTTCATAATATCATAAATTGATTCGTTTCATGTCATGAAAATTATCCCAATCTATTACGCAATGTCAGGATTTTAACCTACTTAAGCCAAGGTAAGATCCGGAGCATAATTGAATACCACCATTCGAGTAAAATAAAATTATGCTTTGTTCTTTCCAATCATATTCCAATTACAATTCATCTAAAAAATCAGCTTTATTTTACCAGTTTTACTTTCATTCGTAAACTATTTCCAACTTTTCCACAGTTAAATTCCAAATTACAACTCTGTGTTATTATTTATATATTTAAAACCACTGTGAAGTAACAAAAACTTTTTTTGGTACATATACTTGTAAATGTATCAAAACACATATAAGTTCTTTATTTTCTTAGATATTTAAACCACAGGAGCTTTCGGCGCCATTGCCATAATCATCTGTTTTTTAAAAAACACTAATCATACATAAATAAATTTACATTCATATAATTATTATTATTTACATTACATTACAATACAATACATTTTCATTAGTACTTCCATACCTGACATCTACTAAATGTCTTTCATGACTTTTATTAAGTAAATTACGTCAATTTTTTTCCTTCATTCACAACGTACTGTCCCTGCTAGTCAATTTCTCATACTTCAATTTTATCACTCTCTTTCATTTACGATAATCGACTTAATATTTTCTAGTACATACATTTTTTATTACATTATTTCATTAATTAACAATTCTTCAAATTATTTTAAAGCCTACTTATTCTAACATATATTGCAAATAACATATTTTATTTCTCGCCACTAATTTTAATTTTTCACAAGTATATTGTTACCATATTCCCATTCTTTTTATTTTTTCCATTATACTGGCATAAAAAAAACATATTCCCCGCATCCGTTCTTTTATACAGAGGTTCTTGTAAATGCTCTTGAATATCTATCCCTTCCAGCAACCCTCTTTTATATCTCGAGTTTACAATATCTAAACAATCCATAGTTAGTCCACTCACATTTATTTTCAGTGTCCTTTAAATGTTGTGATAATGCCGTGCTTGTCTTCGATTGCTCTTTCATATTTCCCTTGTGTTAATAGATCATATTATTCTTATCCAAACTCGTCATACCGATACATTTTTGTTTTCTCACCCATCACAAAAATAAATGAGGATGGTGGACGAATAACTTATGTCTTTGATTTCTAATACATCACTCGATTCCTTAGTTAATGAGCTACCAGTGTTTTTACCGTTCATAACGCCAAATTTAAAACTTTTTTCACTCTGTTGACTTACTATCAGGAACAGTCTTTCATTTCCGTCGCTCTCAAGAGATACCTAACAAAATGGATGATTATGTCCTTGAATTAAAGATTTTTGCGTTAGATTCTTGATGACCATCACCTGCTTCAGTGACGCTGAAAACAAAAAAAAAACTTCGGGAACGATTCGTTTTGTTTAAGCTTATTATTTTTTCTGTTACAAAATATTCTTTAAATTAAATTTCTGCTTTACTTTAGATCTTACTCCATTAGAAACTATTTAAATTTTCATTCTAAAATTCCTGTCCCTTGTTCGCCTTATTATATAAAAGATAGTACTTAAGATATTTCTTATATGAACAATTTTACACCAATATTCTGGACAGGTTTAATTGATTTTTATTCAAGTAACTTCGATAATATTAAACATTGCAGATCTATAATTTAAATCACGCATTTTAATTATAAAAGGATTCTCTTCTGTCTGATATTTTTATCTTTTTTTTCTAACAACTTGTGCAATATTATTGCCCATGGATCAAAACGTTTGCTAATCTACTAGAGGAACATAAAAATTTAATATTCATTTTTAAGCTTTTACACCCACCAATATCTTCTCAAATTAGACTAAAGTCAAGTTTAATATTGTATGGAACTTTTAGAGATGGAACGATCCGTTTTGCCTCTCAAATTCTAATGGCCAACATGATCATAACTTAGAATCACAGCTGGTTGTGCAGGCTAGCTGTTCCTCTCCCATCTTTAATCACAGTTGCATCCTGCTTCGGACCCCAGCAGTAAATAAACAGGGGTGACTCAGTTCAATGTAACGTTTCTCAGATCGAGTCGTCCCACACACCCCTCTCAGAGGCGTGCACGATAAATATATGGCCGTCACAACACCACCATATGCGTGGGATGGGAAACATATGGATCTTTACTTACGGCGAACCGCCCATGGGGACAGGACGCACTTGAAGAGAGCTAGTAAATCATTCATTACGATATAACGCACTAATTATGTCTAACGACCTGTTAGTCGCTCAGTAACGAGCTAACTGCTGGTTTTTATTGAGCAGTTCGAAAAGTGTTTCGCCTGAGAAATGAAAAAAAAATTGTTATCAATTTTTTACTCTATTTCTCAGTATAAAAGAATTCTCCATCGCTTTCATAGCTTCTTTATGCATTAGTATAAAACTCCACAACACAGTTATTTCTTCTTCATTTAAAGTAAATCTTTATCCAGTCCCCATTTCCTTAAAACTTAGAGGTAAACCTTTCCAATATGGTTCGTGTGGAATAAATTCGTAGAGTTTAGCAGCAACATACATTCTCGACTCTTTCAATCTGATCTTTTCTATATTTCCAAGAACGTAGAAATATGTAGCCTAAATTAAGTGAGATTAACCCTACACAGTTAAATATTTCGAACAATTAAAACTAAACTATTAAAACCATTAATAATTTTAAAACTAAAATGAAAAAATTTAAGTCTGATTGAAAATAATGAATAAGAAAGACAGTCAATTCAGCAAAAAGATCATTTCCCTGCATTACATTTAGGCGAATGCCAGGTAGGATCCTTAAAATATAGCCCGAGGGCCCTAGTTAACCCTTGGCTACCTTCCTCTACCCTTCCGCATCCCCCCTTTCAAATCCCTTCCTATGCTATTAAAGGGGAGTTGCCCAACGAGGATTACCCTGATGTAGCCTGTTGCCCTAAAAAAACCCCAATGCCCGACCTACCTGATGCAGGTTTTTCTAGGGTTTTCCCTGCATTACTTTTAGGCGAATGCCGGGTAGGATCCTTGAACTATAGGCCGGGGGCCCTAGTTAACCCTTGGCTGCCTTCCTCTACCCTTCCGCATACCCCTTTTAAATCCCTTCCTATGCTATTAAAGGGGAGTTGCCACCATGTGGATTACCCTCAAGTAGCCTGTTACCCTAAAAAAATCCTTTCGTTAGCTGCTAAGAAGAGCCTATAGAAACACAACTGAACTGGTCAGTTGACAACACTCAAAGGCGACGAAAACGCAACTGCAATGGGAGAGCCGAAGGGTTAGCGTAACAATAAGGGAGCAACGACAATGGGAAAACAGAAAGGCTTCTTCTTCTGCTTTCCAGGATTAGGCTTTTAGCCTGTTCCGGTTTCACCTCACCATCTCAACCTTGGTCTTCCAACACTCCTTTTGCCTAATGGTTTATATTTCAGCACTTGTTTTGGAAATCTGTCTGTAGGCATTCGCAATACATGCTCTCTCCACCTTTCTTTATACCCCGTTAACTTATCTGTGATCGCCTGAACACTTAGTTCCTCCCTTATGGAAGTACTCCTTATTTTATCCATCCTTGAACACCCCTTCACTGCTCTAAGAAATTTCATTTCAGCTGCCTCTATTTCTTTGAGCTCTTTATGTTTTGTTACCCAGCATTGTGACCCATACAATATTGTAGGAATTTATAAAATTTAATTTGTGTTTATTTTCTGGTTTTACCTTTTAACGTTCCATACCTTATATGTCCCACATATCCACTGAAAATTGTATATTTTATTTGTGATATATTTATCCTCTTCAAATGTTATTTCACATTCTAAATATTGGAAATGTGATACCTGTTCGAGTGTTTTCCCTGCTATAACAATTTTTGTTCTTATTGGATTGTTTCCTAAGAACGCCATGGTTTTTGTTTTACTTATTGAAATTTTCAGGTTATATATTTTACTCCGTTGGTGTAACTTATAAACCGTCATTTGTAGTTTATCTTCATTATCTTAGATAATAACCTGGTCAACGGCGAATAGAGTGTCCCAGTTTTATGCCTGGTGCTAGATTATCTTCCTTCCATTTCCTTACCAGATCATCTATTTATAAGTTAAACAGAGTTGGTGACATACTGCAACCCTGCCTTACACCTTGATTAATGGTAATTTTTTGGGTCATCTGTTCTCCAGTATCTATCACAATCCTGGTGTTCCTAAATAAGCTCTGAGGAACTTCTATTAAATGTTTAGGAAATCCTCTTCTTTCCATAATTGACCACAACATATCTCTATTAAAACAATCGAATGCTTTTGCATAGTCCACAAACGCTAAATGTGTTTCCAGGTTAAATTCTATTTGTTTCTGTATCATTTGTTTTAATATAAAAACATCGTCAATACATGATCTTCCTCTCCTGAAGCCAGCCTGTTATTCTGATAAAACACAATCAGAGATAGTCTGTAGCCTGGTATTAATTATTCTGCTATAAATTTTGTATGCAGTATTAAGGAGACTTATGCCTCTGCAGTTACTCTCTCCCTTTTTAAACATCGAAATAACGCTGGCAATCTTCCACTCATCAGGGATTTCATGTTTTATCCAGCACATGTTATACAAATGTAGAGTTCAGAACTCATAAGCTTCACGTAGAGCCTCGTTTTCGTCGCTTTTGAGTGTTGTCAACTGACCAGTGCAGTTGTGTTTCTCTAGGCTCTTCTTAGCACCTGTCGAAAGGGACAAGGATCCCAGAAACGTTGTGTGGTATTTATATTACCTTTTTGTCTGAATTGGCTATCTTTCTTATTCATAATTTTAAATCAATGTAATAAAAAATGTACTAATTAAGCAGAGAATATAAATTTTAAAAAGAAAAAAATTACTATTCTATAATGGGTCGTAATAATTTTTAAACTTATCAGACTACTGCTTCTTCAAAGATACGCATCGACTTTTCAATACCTGTCTTGAGATTCACATCAGTTCTTGTGCAAACCAATAAACATTACGCATAACGTGAACTTTTTGACGATGACTATGACTCCATCGCATTTTGTTAGGGACAATGCAGGCGTCCTGGTGTTGGTCGCTGAGGATGTGCGTACTGTTTTGGATGTTTTTTAATAGTATGTCCAGTGACTTGTAGTGCCAGCTACTCCAGACAGCTGCCAGCTGCAAGCACGAGGCCTTCAAACTCCGCTCTAATTGAAACTCCGGCGAGCAGCTTTTAATACTCACTCACAGCATGTCCGGTGAAATAGCAACTTGTTGTTGGCTGTTCATTAAACTCTGGCTAGGGAAACCCCTTCCATTCTCTGTATTTCTCTCCCTCGCAACACCCTTTTTCACGGTGTTAAATGAAATTACTCAAGAATGCCCCACAAGAATATATAACAACACAGTATTTAGTCTTACAATTAAACACGAGGACTTTTTCAATTTAAGACGCCTTGTTACAAATAGGTTCCATTTTATTGCGGACTAATTGGCCAGAAACTGCAACTCTTAACCATGCGTGGGTGAAGAGTCAGATCCAATTTCCCCGCCAGTTTTCAGCAGTATTTGAACTACAAAAGGTGAAATTGTTAAACACTATTATTTCTGAAATTATAATCTGACACAACCAACAATCGACAAATCGAATTTTAGATAGGATAGTTTTATAAATTTACATTGGTGTAACTGTAATTGAAAATTAATCATATATGATTAGAATCAATTCTTAACTAACTTTTTGGCTATTTTAAAACCATGTTTGTAAAGTTTGCAACATGTGTGGGATTTCGTAGGTCGGCGACTCGCCCGTGATCCTTGTCCCACAGTAGAGATAAACTTTGGGTTCGCATACAAGCAATCTGGAATTCTCTTCCTCAGGCATACATTAAAAAATCTGTTTGATTCCGTGCCGCGTCATATAGCATTACTTATTGCAACGAATGGTGGCTTCACCAAATACTGATGCTTGGCATGTAATTTTGTTTTTATTTGCTTTGTAATTTAAATCATTTATTTGTGTCAGTGCAGGTCGTTTGTACATTCAGTTTCATTCAATTCGCAGGAGTCCTTCATTGTGTAGCAGTTTTTACTAACACGAGTTTATATTATTATTGACATTCACGACGATTTATCTTATATATCGATAAGATAATTATGACGTTGTCATAAAACTAATTCGACGAAAAAAATGATTCCTTGAATAATTTTTTTTAATATGGTTCCTGTCTACTGGAGCTCCGTAAAATAAATACTCATCATTCATAAAATACTGATGGAACATATAAATTTTTAATCTAACTTATAATTTGTATGTTATATATATTCGATAAAAATTGAAAAAAAAATTATTGTTAAAATGGTATAAATTGTACGCATTATTTGATGTTAGACGACTATAAAAATTGTCGAAATCTTCTTAAGCAATCAAAATTAGTAAGCATAATTGGTATAAAATACTATGATTTATAAATAATTAAATATCAGTGAAAATAAATTATATATGAGAGATCTTTTAATTTTAGAGCTGACGACATTTTCTTAGTCTCGTGATGAGCAATACAAAATTATTGAAAAAAACATCACTAAATGTCTTGATTTTACGTTCTTATCTGTCATTTATAATGAATCCCGTCTTACAATCAGCTGTTCATATCTATATTGTTAAAATCCATTTTCTTCTTCCGTTACGATCTTGTACGGTAATGTACATTCACTTACATTCCTTGTTCTACCTGATTGCTCCGCATTCCACCGTGTTTCCTGTACTTCACGGATGCTACGTTACTAACCGTTTGTAAAATAGACTCCTAGAAACGCGTGCAGCATAATTATATGTGTATATCGCTTCATTGTGGTATAATACCGCTGTCTATAATAAATTACTGTCAACTTCGACTCTTACTTCTGCTTATTGCAGCACAACCCATAGTCGTTCATCTGTTTCCGGACATTATTTTTTGGCGATAATTTCATCAAAAATGTCCCTTTGGGTTTGGATTCAATTTGTACGAAAAACTAATCGCTTCAACGTTAACATTATGACATAATTTTTAACTCGCCCAGGTGTCTCATGGTTTACAGCCGATGTTTCTAATCACAATTTCATTGTTTCATTGAAAAGATCTGTTGTAAAATTTTAAAAGTAAACTAGTGGTCATTTTAACTAGTTAATGAAGTGTTTGAAGCTAATAACTTCGATCCTTCAAATTGGGGGCTGAAATTAATTGTGGAAAAATAAATTAAAGTATCAATTTCAAACTTGGTTCCACGTGTTCGTGATTTCAGGAATCGAGAATTCGTGAAGCTGAATGGTGGTTCCGGAAAGCACGAAAGTTGGCTCCAGAAGACGCTTCGGTCCTCAGGCACTATGGTAAGTTACTCCTTCAGTTAAAATGTAAGAAGAGCAAATATGTTTGTATGGAGTACAAAACAAGATAAGTTTGAAATTCCTGAACAGAAAATAATGGAATCATCTTCTGTTACTTAACCTTTTATAGGAATGGTGGCTAAAAATTATTTTTACACAATTCTGGTGATTTTTTGAAAATTTGAAAATAGATGAGCACTCTACACGTAACTGATCCAATTTGTTGTAAGACTTAAAATTCCTTTCTATATATTGCTTTATTTAACATCTGTATACTGTAATGATTAAATACTCACTTTAATTAAAAGAAATTCTTAAACAAAAAATTAATTAATATTTAAATGATAGTTAGCCACACGTTGAAGACGTCAAATATGTAATAATTAAAAAGTTGGTCTTAACTCATAGGAATAATTAACAAAATTATTTTGTATTTAAAAATTTATTGTTGATTATTACACATTATATGCCCTGCTTTATACGCCGCATTTCATCAATTTAACAAACAAATATCTCAATTTTATTTTAATAATTCGTGGCGTTCTATGAAAATATAGCTTTATAATTTTACAATTAATTACGTTTAATTTCTCACTATCTCAGGGTCACCACTGGGTTTGATAGGAAGAACAAATACAATTAACTAAAACCTTAACAATCCAAACTCATTGAAGTTAATGGAATACAATATTAAATACAAAAGTAAAAGAAAACGAATGAAAAGAAAAACGCGAACTAAATCTGACAATACCTTTTAATTATCGTTTACAGTCATTAATAATTGTTTGTACTCACGACAGTGCTACTGGTACCAGTTTGGATTATTCATTCTTGAAGTCAACACCCACTAAACAGGCCGTTATACACTGATTCTACTTATTAGATTTTGAACACACGGTAGTTGCTCTGGATCTCTGCTAAACTGGAACCTGGATTATCTCACCCTCAGCCAGTTTCCGGACGTATCTCCTCAAAGTCTCCCTATGCGAAATTAGTTCAGTTTGTGAAGCAAAACTTCTGCTTCCAAACTGCAATTTTACAAGTCTCTCCGTCAAACTGTTTACTTGCGTTTTATGTAAACTATTATCTCGCCGTTGGACTTCCTACGTAGCCCTATTCATAATTCTGGATCCGCAGACTTTTACTGTTTCTATTTCTCTATTTGGACCGAACTGCTATGTCCCAGTTCTCGACACATACATTTCCTTTCGCGTCTTGCCGCTGACTTTTCCCGTTCGCGTCTTGCCGCTGACTGCGTTCTTCAAGGCGCGCGGTCTCCAGTCTCCCATTGTTAACAAAAAAAAGACCCGCTGCGATTGTTGTCTTTAAGCACCCATTCCGCCAACAATTAAATTATATTAAAAACAATTAATAGCCTGTTTAAAATTAGTTTAGGAGGCAGCTGGCCGACTGTTCCAATGGGAAAACGGACAGCTCTTACCGTATGCCCAAGGTCCGCGACCCTGGAACATACACCTCTCAAAACAGGTCGAGTGCCTCGGCTTGTGGGAACTTTAGTTCAAAATCGCAGAGAGGAAAAGGCATCCCCGTCTCTCCATTAAGGTTTTGGCTGCAAGAGAACAGTCTGGTCTGGTCACGATCGATTTGTGTGCTTCCTAACGCAATTTCCCTGAGAAACACTTTTACTTGCGTCATTAGTTCCAGTTCTACAAGAATCCTGAAACATTTATTTTGTTTTCCACAGACTCATCATTAGACACGAAAATATTCCGTATCATAAGAGTTCCAGAGTGAGTGGTATGAGAATTGTTGGGGGTCTCAAGTGCTGTTGAGAAAGGGCTTTGATGGCTGAGGAGGTGTGTAAGAGGAAACATACATCTGTTCCAACCCTTTTCCCATTATATAAATACGCACCCTGCCGACCAAACTTTTGTCGAACGTGACTATGTATAACATTACTAAGTTTCCTTCTGCATGGCGGTTGCATAAATCTTTCTTAAAACAAAAGAAAAAAAACATGAGAATTACTCAGAAAACATAACTCCCATGAAACTGGCTAACGGTGACGTAGCAATGTTATCAATTTTCTATATTATTTCTATATTTATATTGTAAAGCCAATTAATTAAGTCATTAAGTGTTTTTAAATAATTTAAATTGTTAGCAAATAAATGAATTGTAGCGGCATGAGCGAGCAAAGCAACAAAGAGCGGCGAGTTCTGTTTCTTTGTTGAGGAGTCGGAATGGCGATAACGCGCGCAAAAGTATAGTTAGTTTTCAGTCTACGGCGAGAAGCGAAAGAGAAAAATCTACGGTCAGCCACGAGAAGAGAGACATTAAAAACAAATCTTCACCGAGATACTTAGCAGTTCAATCCAAATCGATAAATAAATCAGTAAAAGTCTAAAATCTGCAAATCGTGAGTTCCTGTGAGCAAGAAGAGAGCAAGAAGAGAGATGTTCTATCAAATAGCCAACGGTGAAGCAAGAGTTGCTTCATTATAAAGAAATTGAACAATTTCGCGTTGAGGGAAAACGATATCCGATAGCTGACCAATTAGGAGAGGATCATCCGAGTTTCCTCGGAGCTGAGTAATTGCATTTCGACTTCGTATGTGTAGAATCTGTGAGGAAATTTAGAATCAGTGTAATAAAATTTGCATTATAGTGTACTTTTGAAGCTACAAAAGAATGCTGGTACCAGTCGGACATTATGTGAGTAACCAAAACTTTGATAATAATATTTGTAAACGGTAACGAAAAGGGAAAAGTCAGATTTCGTTCACTTTTAATTTAGCTTTCTTTCATTTATTCACTTATTGTTTTTAGGTAAATTTTAAACTGAATTTTTAATCATATTATTATATCATTTTTTCTGTTAATTAACAAACTGAGAGAAGAGATATTAAATTTTGATTGTAATTGTTTTTAATTTTTGGAAGCCACAAATTGGTAATAAATTATTTTGTTTGTTAATTTATTTTATAATCTTTTAATTTAATTAACCTTTTCATTTTGATCATTACATTAAATGGCTACCACAACGTGGGGCCAATTAATTAAACGACAAATAGTTGTTTATTACAATATATATAAAATATAAATAAACAATAGTGAACTACTTATAATTCTGATGCTCTTGACTAGTTTTCCAACTGAGTCGAGACTAATGGGTAACAAAAGTTATGCAGTTAAAACTCTAAAGGAACCTGAGTCGGGTTGGACGGGTTCGTAGTACTTGTCCCACACCCTCCCAATAACGGGAGCTAGGTTCTCTGTGGGTACACAACATTCCCGACTCCATTCCTCGACTGGATTTAGGTGGCTGCTGGCCGACTGTTCCAATAGGATAATCGAACAAACAACTCTTACCGTATGCCGAACGTCAGCGACCCCAGAACATACACCTCTCATATCTGGACTACGGCTTATAGGAAGCTTATAATGATGAGTTTGTGCGCCGCCAGGTAATATAGGCATCCAGAATTCAAAGTCTCCTTGAATCTGTACGTGTCTGTGTGTGGCTTAGTTTTTCCTGCTTTTCGTTGAAGCAGGAAAACTACAGGGGACCGTATATCCAGAATATCTGTTGAAATTGGCTGGTCTCTGATTTCAAACATTTCGGCAAACTCGCCGAAACGAAACGTGACGACACAGCCCTAAAAAATGGTTACTAATGAATTTTCATCAGCCACGAAAAGAATAAATTATTTTACTTAAAAATAATAAATGTGCATTGATGTTCTGTGTAAAAAGGAAAATTTTGTAATTATTCATCTAACTGTCTAATTTAAATGTATATTTATGAAGACAAATTAATGTTATACTTTTAATACGACTGTGTTTTATCTTCATGTTCGTTACTGTTACACAAGATAATTTGAATCATATACACATATAACCAACAAGTCGAAAATTAAAAATTAGTTCGTTCCCATACGCTAATTACACCGTATATACAGTTTTGAATTGTTTGAATTTTATGTAAAATATTATTACATTTTTCTTTTTAAAGTACTCATGTGATCACCCAGACATCTAGAAGAAAATAATTTATTGGCTATTAAACGTATATTTTTCCAAATAATAATGTCTTCTCATTGTTTCAAGTGTTGAAACTTATTTCATTCTCTGTTACTTGGGCTTCCTCTGCGTGTCAGCCAATGAAATCTTATACAGATCAACATGTTCATTTACCTTATTCCAGAAGTAGCACAGAGTTTTCTTTTGGACGTCATTGAATGAGGATCCTTGTCGAGCTGACTGGTTATTCTGGCCGAATTATTTTATCATGTTCTTTCTCAGAATTTAGCCTAAAGGATGTTAACTTTACATATGAATATAAATAAAGTTTAGGAAAAAAGAAGACTGTAAATTTCCTTTTGATCTTCGAAAGATCTTATTAAAATCTTGTGTAATAACCACATTGGGTATACATAAAAAAATATATGATTTTGATTTTAACAAACAAATTTATTAAACTTCATCAGAAATTACAATTGAATTTAATATTTTACTATTATAATAAGATCTCTTGCTCTCATGGGTCTCTACTGGGTTTGACAACGGACAGAATTGAACTATTAAAAAGACCCAACATTTATGTTTTAAATTAAACAAAAGTATCTACTAAATTTATTAATGAACTTAACCTATAGCTTGCTTCTAACTTTATTATCAAAAGAAGAGAACGACATCCGACTGTTATCCTTTAACAACGTTTACATCTGTTAATATTATACATTCCAACTTACGGTTTCTCAGGTTTACTTCGACTCGTTCTTTAGACACGCACTTTATAGCCTGGACATTCACTCACTGACTCTAACACAATATCACTGGTTCGCCGATATCTCGTTCTCCATATCCAGTGAAATATCCCAGGTGCTCGTCGTGACATCCCTTGACGTCGGTTGCAGTATCCAGGTCGCTTACTATCGAAGACAGGTCAAATTCTCCTACTCATACAGATAGAGCTTCTGTATGTTAAAAATGTTTGTAGTTGTTATAGTTTTGCTGACTGATGCTGGCTATTTCTGTCTCAAACTCCAACCACGATGCATTCAGCACGCTGGATCCACTCTGACTGCCCTGACTGCTTCTCGTTCCTCTCCCACGCTAACTGTCGCTGACTGTCCTCTGACTAACTTACAAGTTCGATGCCCACAGCATCTCTCTCTTACGCTGACTGTCTCTCGTTCCTCTCCCACGCTAACTGTCCACACAATAGGTTATTTACACTATATATACCACTAGTCTCCTTGTTTTTCTCTTGATGCAAAATTACGTAGCAACGGCGCGGTGACAGAATCCCATTACTGAAATTTACGTCCTTGCCGTTGGAGTCCTTTCGCCGGCTGCTCTCTTTTGTGCGAAACACGACAATCGCGACAGGTCCAATTTGTCTTTGGACCTCTCCCCTCACAAGTGCGCGATACTAATTTCTCCAGATCCTAAGTCAACAAGTGCCTGGACCCGCAATTACTTTGGACCCTCATCATCCCAAGTAATCGCGCCACTTGACATCTCTCCATTACTCAGAGATTTTACTTCCTTGCAGCTGTAGTCCTTTCGCCCCCGCGATTACTCAGGACTCGTCGGCCTCACCCGACTCGCACCAGACCCTTTCTTGAAAGTCCCAAGCAAATACGCCACTTGTCAGGTCATTCATCAGAGACAATAGCCTGCTCTAACATAACCACTTTGGGACCATCTGCTCGCCCACGTTCTGCGTTACGGATTCGCCACAGATCCCCAAATCAATAAGTTACTGGACCCTCAATTACTCTTTAGACTTAATTGCCGCACTGTCACACCGTCCCTACAAATTACGGCTTCCTCTCTGCCGCCCACCAGCACTCATCCTAGATAAATGTCTTACCGCTCCGTCTTGTCACCTCGTGACAGGACCCGCAATTACTTTTCCCTCGCATTCTCTTTACGACATGTGTGCTGTTTTTAAACCAATGCATTATATTATGCATTACATTACAATGCATCCCCTTAATGCATTACACTTGATAATATGTTT
Organism: Zhengitettix transpicula; assembly: GCA_037074705.1. NCBI lineage: Eukaryota > Metazoa > Arthropoda > Insecta > Orthoptera > Tetrigidae > Zhengitettix > Zhengitettix transpicula. The sequence continues at coordinate 30,062,952 of CM073593.1, read as the reverse complement.
TGTAACACATCATGTAACTTATTCTTTTTTGTGTTGCTCTGATCTGAAAAATTTGGTGATAGTTGTTAACTATGTTTCATGGTTGTATAGGTGTACTCATTTAATTCAGTTCTTGGATGCCGTCAGCTCCAAGCGATTTGATATCACGCATTTAGTCTGGAAACTTTTAATATTTTTCTCAATATCGCTTTCATGGCCTGCGAAGGCCTTGGTCGCATCGCAAGGACGGCTTTTCACCTGTCGGGGCGCTTCGCGGCGGAGATTGGCTATCAATATTTATCAGCCCTCCAGACGAGTGGTAACAGCTCCGACAGCATCAATACTCAAGCCTTGGCGCATGTGGGACATCAGTCTTCCTACCAGCAGACAATAGTCATGCGTTCATCCGACCGGCCGTCGCCAACGTCGCGTATTTATAGGCTCTGTGAAACATTTATGCTGGAATTTGTCATCGCTTCCAAGAATCCGGCCTTCGCCTTGCTTACAGGTCGATATCTTTGCTGTCAAACGATTTCATGCCGTTGCGATCCATTATTAAAGTCTTGCCTTCTTCCGGTGAGAGACTTTCTGATTCTTTCCTCCGAAGTTTTGTAGCCTCACTCTCACAATATACCTTCGTTTAGAGCTGCATACGCTCAGACCTAGTTTTAAATCTCTCTATTTTTATGTACAAGATTATGTAATTAAAAATAATTGTTCATATATGCAACAAAATAAAATTACGTGTTTTTATCTGGGTTTACATAATATAATTTCTAGACAACGACCTATAAATTTTTGGGAACTGTTAAACCGCGAAAGAGATAAACAGATAGTGGTTGACGTGAAACTAAGAATTTTGGTCAACGGTTCGACACAAATGAAAAATATATCTATAAGATATAATTTGATTTCTTCAGATATTCTTAATTTCATCAAACCTCTGAAGGAAAAAAAAATTTAATAACCGATGAAGAATTTTGTCATGTATCAATTCTACTTCATCTTAAATTTATTTCCAATAAATTTATTCACATCATGCTTGATTGCGTTATTTTTTTCGAAATTGGATTCAATACGTGAAAGGAACCATCTCTAATTGAATTTTTAATAGAATTTACTTTCTTTTATAAATAGTAGCTTTTAGTTTCTTAATGAGTTAAATATCTAGTTAATTACAACTTTAGATGTATTTTTACGCCTATTTATATGAAATAGATAATGAAGTTTTCTGACCAATTACGGACAATATTTATGTATTGAATTAAAACAACGTTTCGGTACGTGTACGTACCTTCCTCGGAGGAACTTCGAAATTTTGTGTGTTTTTTTAATATGATGCGCAAATAGTTTTTTTAACATTTAGTATATTTAGGTGTGTGTTTCTCGGTTTCACTATGTTAGGAGTATAATATATTTTGTTCAACGACTTTTGTAAATTCATTAGATTTTTGATAACAACCAATTTTTTTATTACAATTCCTCTGCAGGAAAGACCTGATAAAGATACAAACATGTACCGAAACGTTGTTTTAATTCAATAAATAAATATTGTCTGTAATTGGTAAGAAAACTGCATTATCTATTAATTACTACTTGATGATTTTGTAATATACATTCTGCTTTTACCTTTTACCGAAAGTAAAAAACTAAAAGTGTTATTGAATAACGATAAGTGAAGCAGTCCCAGTTTGTCCTCAGAAAGGAGTGAATCATAACATACAAGTCCTATATTATTATTTACTAAAATAAAGGGAATTCAAACAGTTTCCGATGATAATAATAAATTGATATGTATAGTTTAAATAGTGAGTTAGGCCAAAACAGACAATTAAAACTTATAATTAAAATTAATTTAATTTAAGAACGTTTCTGTCCGGATGTTAACCATCTTCAGGTAACAATAAAGGAATTAAAAATTTTCCTGTTATTTATCACAACGTGTATGGTTTCCGTGAAATTCTAACGCATTTTAATTATTATAAATTATTATGATAGAAAATATTCACATAAACTGCCATTTAATTGAAAAACCTTGGAAAAAAACTGTTAATGAGCGGAGTATAAATGTATTTTTATTACTAGGAACTGCGACGATAATTTTGCAAAATCAGACAGCTATGGTTTCCGTGATATTCTAAAGTATTTTAATTACTATAAATTATTATGATAGAAAATTATTCACAATAACTGCAATTTAATTTAAAAACCTTGGAAATAAGCGGAGTATAAATGTATTTTTATTACTAGGAACTACGACGATAGTTTTTCAAAATTTATCCGACATATCCATTAAGATTTTGAATTAAGTCTTTCAGTATTCGATTCCTTGTCTTAAGTTCGAAAAATATGTTACAATTATGTTGAATAATAAGGCTTTGTGTCCTATATAATCTGATTTTACGTTAATATGTGCGTGGTTTCAGTGTTCGCATTGATATCTATTTTTTTGACGTCGTAACTTATCGACTGATTCCGATAGAAACAGTAGCGATTGATTACTACCTTTTCAACACGTTTCTTGGAAGTTTCGATTTCTGACACACATTTAGTCATGAAAAATGAATACCTCGCAGGCGTTTGATAATATAGCACAATTTGGACATCAACCATAACACGAAAGTAAAGTAAACCAGATGAAATTATTTGCTGAGTATTGTTATACACATTGGTGTGCAATATATCCAACAAAAGTTATTGAAGGTGTTAATCTAGTTACACCCGTACTGTTCGAGTATTCAAATGCTTTGCTTCTCTGTTAAATGTAGTTTTCCACAACTTGAGATGAGCACATTCCCATGCCTTGAGACGCAGTTGATTACGTAAAGGACTTTTGTGTTCCCACGGGGATTGACGTCTGTACGACGAAGCCCACGTGATTTTAACATCCGGAGATACAGAAAAATATCTTCTCTGAGATCCTCAATATCCCCTCTTTCTCAGTATTGCAATTATATCAATTATATCATTGACATAAAATGAATTCAATTTTAAAAATTTTATTTTACGTCTGTTATGAATTAATAACGTAACTTATGCCGTTTTACAGGCACTTTATTTATTTAAATTAGAAAGCAGGAACGTTTCGATACATATTCGAACTTTTTCAATTTTTTTCCTTTAGTAGAGTTATTCATTCATTCTTGTTACGACCACGTTTGTGTCTAAGTGTAATGGTTGCCTCTTTTCTAAATTGTTTACTTTACAACAATTAATCCCCAAATTTAACGATCTGCAAATATATTCCCTATAGGAAGCAAACCTGAAAAAAGCAGGAATATGTATCGAAACGTTGTTGATTTCAAAATTTAATAAAGTTTCTGTAAAAATGTCATAAATAGCTTTATTAATTAATATTTAATTGAAACAGAAGAAAGTTTCCAGTTACTTGGCAGAATAAATTGATTTCGTATAAATACTTACAATGACCTACCTAAAAATTAGTATTTGGTTATATGTATGTATTTAATCTACAAATGGACATTTTTTTCCGGTTGCAGTTACATTAAATTACAATAAATGAAATTATAATTAATAAACATAGTTATTTTAAATTAATAAACTGGACGTAAGGGCAGTATTTCAATTGTAAATGTATATGTAATGTAGTAATTAGTAATTAATTCATTATTATAATTACAAAGTTGGATTGTAGAGGACTTATTATTGGATATAAAGCGGACACCGCAACAAGGCGGCGAGACAAAGAATGTATTGTTGGAATTAAGAGAGTGTACGCGCTCAAAATCTACGAGACGAAGTTAGTTAGTTGGACGGCGGACACAGTTGCAGGCAGACATCAATTCAGAAAATTCATATTATAAAAAGTTGAGCAGCGGACATAGAACAGTTCGAAAGCAATCTTCAGTCAGCGGCAAGACGCGAAAGGAAAAAGTATACGTCGAGAACTGGGACATAGCAGTTCGGTCCACATAGAGAAATAGAAACAGTAAAAGTTTGCGGATCCAGAATTATGAATAGGGCTATCTAGGAAGTCCAACGGCGAGCTAATAGTTTACATAAAACGCAAGTAACCAGTTTTGACGGAGAGACTTATAAAATCGCAGTTTGGAAGCAGAAGTTTTGCTTCACAAACTGAACAAATTGTCGCATAGAGAGACTTTGAGGAGACCTACGTCCGGAAACTGGGGGAGGGTGAGATGATCGATGTTCCAGGATAGCAGAGATCCAGAGCAACTACCGTGTGTTCAAATTCTAATGAGTAGAATCAGTGATATCCCCAAATCGTGTGCACAGAAAACCCAAAAATGAGACCTGGGCGTCCGTAAGTAGAAAACTTTAAAATTCATTGTAAACCACTTTTAAAAGATATGTCAGATCGTTCTTTAATTATTTCGTTGTTTAATTATTCACTTCGTTAATTATTTATTTCTTTAATTGTTTAGTTCTTTAATTTAAATTCAATCATTAGTCTTATTTTCGTCCGCAACAAAATTCGTCGAGGTTCAGACGAATTAATTTACCTAAAAAGCTTAATGTAATTGATTGTATAAAATTCACCCATTTATCAAACCCAGATAAAGACCCTGAGATCCCAACTATTATTGTATTTAAAATTGATAATAAATTTGTGTAATTGTTTCACTTAACTTCTTTTTTATTTAGACACAGCCATTTGTAATTTGTAGTTAATATTTAATTATTACAGTATATAGAATTATATTAATTGAAAATCAAATAATATAATTCTATATACATACATTGTTGTGGGCTGAAAAAGAGAACAGGGAAAATATAGCTAAAAATAGTATGTTGTGATTCTGATTGATTTTACGAAGCAGTATGACTTCATTTCACTACAACCTATAATCACTAGAGAGTTTTTTTAAATTATTTTATTTATAGTCGCATCAACTGCTGTCATTACCGACTCTGTACTATGTTCACTTACTTCGTCTGGGAACTAACGAGTGGGCGTTTCTCAGTATCGAAACACACGCACACAACATCCATGCCCAAGCCGGGATTCGAACCCGGGTCCTCTGTGATTCGAGGCAGTCACGCTGACCCCTACATCTCAGGAGATCGGCTATACTATTCTTGTCAATAGGGTATCCCACCCTAGTAACTTTGCTTTCGAGGTCCCATGCCCAGGTCCTATCTGTACGAATTTCACGGCCATTTTCTAAACCATTTCTAACGATTCCATCTGATTTTTCCTATACGGATCCCAGCTAGTTGCACTATATTTCATAAATGGGAATACTAATGATATGTATGTCATTTCCTTAGATTTTGGATTTCCCTTATCATTACAAAGTGAAAAGTATTTTCCATGTATATTCCACGCTTTCCTTGTAGCATAATTTACCTGCTCCACGCACCCAAGCATACTGTTAAAATAAATCCCTAGGTATTCAAAGTTTGCCTGAGTCACAGTTTACCCTATCTATTTTATATTCAAAGGGACATTGTAGAGGAATTTTACTAAAACTTTTGCCAGTGTTAACTTTCATTTTATTTCGTTCTTTATACATCTAAGTTATTTTGGATGACACCAACGTCTTGCTCATCATGTATTTCCCTGTAGCTTACACATTCGTCTGCAAAAATTCGGACCTTATAATTTATACCAATTGGTAAATCATTAATGAAGATGAGAATCAGTAATGAGGCAGTGACCGATCCCTTTTGGACTGTCGATGATATAGATCCGAGCTCCAAAGTTTCTTTACCTGATTTAACTTTTTGCAAACTATTTTAAAAAAACTTTTGATGTCGTGAGGAACTAAATCCAAAGCCTTTGCAAAGTCAATAACAACAGCGTCAATTATACCCCCAATATCAATTTCTATTAATTCTTAAAATAGAGTAATTTTTTAAAAATAACATGCACAGGAGAATCCCGATAAAAATCAGTGTTAGTTTCACAAAAACCGCCCTTTAGATACAGGTGTATTCCTTTTTAAGTACCCTGTTACCCTATAAACAAAGGCGGACGAGGGAATCCACAATAAAATAAAAATTGATACTAGGAAGAGAAAGTTCAAAAGAAATTGTGGGCTTAGAGTGTATAACGTAATATTTAAAATGTAATAAGGAGTGCATCGAATCTTCAAACTGATTCAAATTCTATAGAAACTCGTGAAATAAAATTTTATATAACGATAGTAAAATTACGAAACATTGTAGCAAAGAGAGAAATTAATATATATATATATATATATATATATATATATATATATATATATATATATATTCTTTACCTCTCTATTCAAACATCAAATTACAATTTATTCTTTTCCTTTAAAAAAAAATTAATTTAACCCAGGAAGGTTTAAGCTTTTACATGAATATACTCTCAGAGAATACCTCAGAATATATTACTAGTAGATTTTAAATGGAGTGGTAACACATGTTTTTTAAATTAAAAAATTCAGCAGAATGTTTTCAGGATAATAATTATTAATTAAAGAGAGTTAGCGACGTATTTAAGAAACATTGTGATAAAATGGAAGGGAAACCGAGGCTAGCGTCATGGCAATAATGATCGATAGTGGCCACAGAAAGAGAAAAAGAAATGTTTACAGTTGTGACGTATCCGTTTGATAAATATATTATTTTTTTAATGTTGATAGCTTCTTAGAAGGTAGGAGATTCACTATTTCAAAAAAGAATCCAGTTGGCAGATCATAGCGTTGATTATATCCTAATCTGTTAATTCACCATCATAACCTTTACAGCAGGTTGATTGTAAACATTTCTTTTGTTTTTGAAATAATCCAGTTGTTAACATTCATGAATGGAAAACTCTTGATTCTCAAAATGATTTCAGGTCCATACGACGGAGAGATCCTATCAAATTTTCTAGTTGTGATTATCATTTTAATATTAAATGTTCAAGTAATCGTTTGCAATAGTAGAATCGGCCATATTTAGCCGTGAGGTCTGTTGTGTTGCGAACTCTTGCGTTGCCTGGGTGTTCCGGAAGGATGGGAACACCGTGTCCTGAGGACAAAGACCGGCGACAGTGCGTTAAATTGTATCGCTCCTCTGAACTTCATGTAAGCCTGTACCATAACTTCGCACAAGCTTATCTTAATATTCCTTAAAAAATTTTCGTCTTGTTAGCTGTAACAGGTATAAAAATATTAATAAATACTCTAATCAATGTCATCATAGTACTGAAACCTTAACTCCCTACATTGAACGTAAAGAATATACATCAACGGAATCCTGGCAAGCGAAAGTAGAGTTCCTCTACCAGCATGCGGGGGGATAAGCATTTACAGTAATGGATCCAGATAATCATCTAGGGGAGAATGATTTCAGAATTAATTAAGCATTTCTGTCACGGAAGGAAGATAAAGCGAAATGGGACTTTCAATGCATTTAGGAAAATGACTACTTTTGTGCGTCTTATTCTATTATTAGAATTTTTAACAGCTTACTATTGTTTTGAGTTTTATAAAAGTATTAATTTTCATAACATTTTCTGGTTGGTATGTGTTGTCGAAATTTTAAACAGTGGCACTTTATTCTGATTATTTTTCTGAGTATAATCGTATTTTTTTTAAAAAAAAAAGACAGGAAACACTTTTTTTTTCTTTAGATTTGGAGAACTCAACAAATGCTATGTTTTCAATCAAGTACATCAACACGTATTTATTTACATAAAAATAGTAAGTTATGGAAATTAAATAAATATTAATAAATAAAAGTTAACGTTAATAAGGGCATAGTAAACAATAAAAAAAACTTTATTTTGTGTTGATTCATTTTTACTTTTCTACAGAACCAGCTTGAAAATCTTCGCCCAACGTATCTCTATTTCATACCGTCCATAATGGATATTTTTGGAAATTCCTCAAAACTGTCTTATATTTCGGCAACAATCTCGCTAAAAATGAATTTTTAATTGAGTCATTTTCGTTGTTAGTGAAGAGAAACAGGAGAAGTCAGTGAATCGATTCTACGTTTATTCTCCATTGAATTCAAACGTGGCATCAATCTTGTTATAATTTTTGTCAAAATTTTTCATTTAGAATTAAAACTACTGATCCATACTACAAGTTAGTGCATGTCGTGGATTTTGTCGGCGACCTCTGTAGTGCGTTTGGATGGCGGTTCAGTTATGTGTTCTTCTCACGTCCTACCCCCTCCACATCATAAAAGTCTGTAAGCGCCTAGCGCTTGACCGCGTTACATCTTTGTGGTGTATGTCATTCTGCGACAACCAAAGTCGTTCCTTGGCTACTGCTATAGTACAGTCACCTACTGGGACACACCCAACGATGTTCATCAGTCGAGATGTACGACCTCGTTTACACACTTTCACGCTGTTTTAAGCGCTGGGCATTTAGTTAATCCAACTCGGTTTTTGTGTGTTTTGCATTTCAAATGGAAGAATGTCATTACTGTCTGAAATGCTTTTTCCTCGTTGTTTGAAACTAGTGCTTTGACCGATAGTGAAACTTAAACCACGCAATGAATAGGGATAAAAATTTAACAACTGAGTATTTAAAAACGCTGCTCGTCAAAAAAAAACTACCCTCGTACTAATAATAGTCGACGGGTTTACACTCAAATTGAATGCATTAAAATGAAAAATAAATAGTTTACTTCCGCCGTATTTAAATGTCTTTTCTTGGCATCAAATGAAATATCCCTCGTAATAAACGATGTTTTCTCGTAAATGTCACGGCTAAGTCATTCAAACCTTATTGGATCTTATCAACTCTACGCTTTACGTGCATCATCTACCCCTATTCGTTCTTATCTGTAAGAATCCAAAAACTGTCTCCAGTCATAAATACGGCTCCCCATACATCAGATAAAAATTGTATATCTGTAAATATGTTGGACTTGTAAGTAGAATCTGCAAACTTCGATCAACTCAGCATATTCACTTTAAAATCCCGTTACAAGTATCTCCTCATTTACGACCGATGAATTAAATCTGCTCACAAATAAATTTAAATTACTCTCATTGAGCTTACATCAGATTGTTACATTTTCGACTTTCATTGATTCTCCATGAAACAAGACTAATTGCCAGTTTTCTAATATGGTGTAATTTTGCTATCTTTTGATCGACGTAGGACTCGTGTGACGAGAGAAAAACACCCTTAATTTGTTTCTCGGATGAAACGCAGTTTGAGGTCACTTTGCCAACGTTGCCGCCCTTAGATCAAACAAAATTGCGACGGTAATTTATCTTAGTCCCGGACGTCGTTCTCGTCTCCCTGCTATTTCCATTTCCTGTTTTTATCAGCAGCTGCTCTCCTGACGTCATAATTTAAGGGGTCGTCGCGTGTCAACGATCGGCAATTAATCCGTACCTTGGCGTGCGTGTTCGAGTACACGTGTGGCAAAGACCTCTCTTATTACCAGCGTACTCTACCAGATCAGCTACGAAACCCTAAGTGTTATAAGATTGGCACTTCCGTCTGTTCCAATATCCCTTTCATTTACCTATGTGATCGAGCAGGGTACAAACTATAGATATATTAGTTTCAATTATCTAAACAGGAAATTAAATTGCCTAAATTCCACTCATAATCACAAGCACACCTCATACTTATAATTTAAATATATCAAGTCTTACAACTCCACCGAGCTACTCATTATCATAACCTACGCCAATAAAATAAGATTTAAAAATTCGTTGTATTGTGCATTTCATACCACGAAACTCAGCGGCATGTCACCTAACAACGGTAAACATAACAGAAAGCTTAAAGATGTAAATAATGTAAAAAAATATAAATTCGTCCATGAATTTCGAGGAATGAAGCTCGAGTATTGTGAAAGTTGTTCTTCACGTTGAGAATATCCTTGAAAAAATTAATAAGAATAAGGTACTTGGAAATTTTAACTATTAATAATAGATTTCCCATTTAACTCAAGTAGTATAATGAATTTTTATTTATTTTTGTACATAAGGTGACTCATTTATTGAAACAATTTTAATTATACCTGGACTCAAGTGACTGAAATGCAAAAAACTGTTGATTATAAGGATCAATGGCTGTTTTCTAATAGCAGTATGAGGTTTAAAGCTTTAAAGAGGCGAAAAGGAAATTAATAAAATGAAAATTATCTCACCACTTTCGCACTCGCGTTGAACATCGCTACTCATTATCATAACCTACGCCAATAAAATAAGAAGTAAAAATTCGTTGTATTGTGCATTTCACACCACGAAACTCAGCAGCATGCCACCTAACAACGGTAAACATGACAGAAAGCCTAAAGATGTAAATAATGTAAATAAATATAAATTCGTCCATGAATTTCGAGGTATGAAGCTCGAGTATTGTGATAGATGTCCTTCACCTTGAGAATATCCTTGAAAAAAATTAATAAGAATATTTGGCAATTTTAAATATTAATAATAAATTTCCCATTTAACTCAAGTAGTGTAATGAATATTTGTTTATTTTTGTACATACTGTGACTCATTAATTGAAACAATTTTAATTATACCTGGACTCAAGTGACTTAAATGCAAAAAAACTATTGAATATAAGGAAAAGAAATCTGTTTTTAATAGCAGTATGGGGTTTAAAGCTTTAAAGAGGCGAAAAGGAAATTAATAAAATGACAATTATCGCACAACTTTTGCACTCGCGTTGAACATCGTCAAAGAGAAAATTAATGACATTTGTTAATTAATAAAAGTATAATTTTAGCGATGGGATTTTATTTGAAAAAGAAATTAATATCAAAGTAACTTGTTTATATAAATTTATTCAACAAATGATTTTTATAGCTCAAACACAAAAAAATTAATTTTTACTATCTCTAGATAATAAATCTGTTATCTTAAGACTAGAGTTAACTATGGGCATGGAAATCTTCCGCGTCAGTTTCCCGTAAATCCAGGAATCATTATGTGGATAATCTGCTCTGCTATATCGTGACGGTGCCAAAAACTCTGTTTCATATACGGCTGGACCAGCGTTTCTCTTGAATGATAGTATGCGAGTGATTCTGCTCACTCCTCGTTAACTAAACATTGCGCCGGCCAAAAGACAATGGTATTTTTCAATCTGTATACGAACTGAGGTGATTGCCCAGAATTAGACTATCTGTGGAGTGATCTGCAGCTGACTCTGATTTTCCAGCCAATTATGTTTTTGTGGCCAACTGCTTCATTTCCCACACTCGTCCATCAATCCCTAGGTTTCTTGTCTTGTCAGCAGATCTCAGGACGTGTTACTTTACTGTGTCCCCGTCAATTCTGCGACTCGCCATAACCCGCAAGCAATCAAAATTTCGATAACATTTCTTAACAATTATAATTATTAATAATTAACAATTATTAATTTTTCCGGTGATCTCTCTACATAATACTTTCTCGCCATCTCCTCATGCAGGAAATTCGTGTAAAATAAGCATTTGAGAAACTGTCAAACTGCAATCGCTCCGATCCCCGAAGTATGTTGTTTTGGGGGTGTCTGGTGGTTTGTTTAACTTCAATTATATACTTTATGGCTCGTTAATGTTTTACATAAATGCAATTTCCAAACCTCACTACACCTTATAAAACCTAAAAGTTCGAACCGTGTAGGTGATACTATAAGTCAGGATGAGACTTTTTTCCTTTTTCACGATTGCGGATGCATCCACCCCAGAAGATGGAGCTTTTACGCCGTCCAGGGAGGGGTAGATAAATACTTGAGCATCCCTTATCATCGAGCACTTAAAACGACTCCTGCGAGAGCTGCTAATCTAGCATCGGCAAACGAGGGGCGACCGACAGACGCCGTAATGACGTCACTTTTAATTAAACACAAAAGGGAGGAAAGAGAAGCAGCTACGAGTACCTTGGCAAATAAAGGGGTATTTCACGCAGATAATTACATCACAACAGCCAAAGCTAACTGTTACGGCGTTGCTTTAATTACCTGCCAAACGCATTGTTGTCTAGTGATATGCTACATCGACGTTTTAAATTAAAAATTTAATTATTTATTAATATTGGAATGAGAAAATACAAAATAATAAATACATATCTTTAGAGGCTATCTGACATTCAATTAACATATTGCACTTGTTCAACAGTATTGGATACAAGCTGAGAAGAAATCGTTTGCTGTAGCAATTTTCACATCTGTATCGTTCAGAAATTGAATGCAACTTTGAGCCGAATAATACGTGCAAATCGCTGACGACAATGGCAGCTGTCTGAATCATGCGGCCGGTGAAGAGTGAAATTGCAACAATGCCTGACAGAAATCCTCGTATTTAATATTGGATGTAGGGTGAAGGTGATTTTGGAGCAGTAAGTTTCACTGTAGCGTTACAGAAGGGAGTGAGCATGGCTTTTCTGCTGATGGATTTTAGAAATTCCTTGTTGGATGTTGACCCTCCCGGAAAAAAACCTTCGGATCCGACCTAAATTCGAAGAAAAAGTTCCTCACAAATATCGACTTCGCGACCTCTCAATTGAACTTTCAACTTTTGAATCATGGACTGTAATTATAACAGAAACAAAAATACAGGCTATTTATTTATTTAAGTGGCAGATAACCTCTTAAACTCTATTGTTACGTTTTCTGTTAAGTGGTGACGAATCGCACAGCTTCCTCTACAGTATACCAGTTACGTGTCTTTAAAACTTTCTACTCAACTCGAATGCTTGAAGAAAAAAATACGGATGCTTTCATCCTGTGATTATTTCAACTTTTTTAACACCTACATTACTCATTAGAGGAAAAACGTAACACAGGCAACTGCAATTAAAATTGAGATCACTCTGACGCTTCCCCACAGGAACAGGCTGTCATTTGTTAATCCTCAAAGTCTACCAAATAAACCGTTTAATTTATTGCAATATCCAGTTGTATCTTGCAATATTTTGTTATATATCCTTTAGGCTTTATGTCATCCAGAAGCAGCACAAACCATTTTTTATAGTGTACAAGTATTTAAATCATGTTCCAGCGTTACTTCACTTGATATGTATCTGTCAAATAGAATCCATCAGTAACAGTTGACTTTAAGAGTTAAATCACCTATATTAAAACCGAAAATTCTGAATACATTAATGGAGTAACTATCCATAAATACAAGATAAGCAGAACTATAACTTTGAAGGCAGCAAGACACACATCTTTCACAATTTTTGTAAGATATTGTAACAGAAAAACGAAAAATTGTGCGATAGGAATGGAATAACAGCAGAATTCCTCTGGCTGTTTCGTATTTTTCTTTCAATTATTTAAGCAAATTAATGAGGAACGTAGATTGGAAGTTCGGATAAAACGGTTGTAGCAACGATATTTCTTCTGCTGGAAATATAAAACTTTAAGGGAAGGTCCGATTCCACTCTATATTGAAATTCTATGATTTTAAATTTATTTATTGCATATTTTGTTCATATATAGAATTATTTTCTTAAAATATTTGGTTTACTGAATATATCAAGTCATATCAAGTGAACCAGACATTAAATATTAATTAGACCATTATAAAATGCAATTCAAGACTAGTTACAGACAGTTAATTCAATTAATTTTTAAAAAAACACAACGTTTCAGTACATTCTTCAGGTATTTTCTGTGGAAATCGTTGTGTTTTTTTGAACTGATTAAATAAACTGTGTGTAACTGGTCTTCAACTAAATTATTAATCAGACGTTAAATAAAACCATTAATTAGTTCATTTGTTACCACAATATGATACAATGTTTACTTCTTTTAATTAATTTATTATTACGTAATTATTTCTACTTAATAAGTCAAAGTAAGTTATTAGCTTGCCAGCGTGTTTGGATGAAAAATGGTGATTAAAATGTGGATAAGTAATCAGTTTTCGATTTATTTAAAAGGTCTTGCAGGACTTTTGCGTGAATTGTTTCCTCGCTGCTGCCTGAGGACAGATGTTATCGCAAACGCAGTTTATAATTGGATGTCACGAAAGTCTCAGTAAGTTCAGCTTAACGGAATTTTCACCCCAAAGGTGTTAACTGTCCTAATTTTTAATCGTAAATTTGCGAGCCGTCGGAAAAAAACATAAATCATTCCACAAGGAGGCTCACTGATTAACAACTTTTGCGTAGGTTAAGGTTATTCCACTCGTTAATTAATTTTAAGACAATTGTCGTAGAAAAGAAATAATAAGGCAGAACAAAGCATACACACTGCGAGGTTTCGCTATTTTTATCGAACGGCTTTGGTAACGAGGGTGCAGTTGACATCCGGGAATGTATACCCTCTCCACATTACGGGGGATAGGGAAAAGGGAAGGGCGAGCAAAATGACAGGATATGTATGAGATTTGCCCCGTAAATGATATCGAAAAACCACTATCTTCCCTGATAGACGTTATTAATATCACTTATCGCTCAGAGACACTCGCTAGCGTAGAACGCTTATTAAGTATATGAAATATAATCTATAAACATCCACGTCTTCGTATTGTCACACCGAGAACCGTCCTATGGTAAAACGTGAATCTTAGTACATAGTCGTTATTTTTGTAAAATTATAAAAAAGCAAATCGGATTTTATGTTTGAAAAATTAATCCTTACGTATTCTGTTTGGACTGCGGTCGTATAAAGTCTTGCCTAGTTAGTTAATTTATGAATAGTCCTGTAACTCCTGACAGTAACGCGGGAATGACGATACGTCACGATAGTTATTTATTGTGAATTTTTGATAATAAAAGTGAATTTAAATGGTTGAATTCTTAATAATAAACAAATTAGAAACAGGTGAGAATATAGTCATTAAGGCAGGCTAGTTTCATGTCAGACACAGAATTGACCTTTCAATGTATTCTATTCCACTAAGAAAGGAATCTCACAAAATGGATGATGAGAAAAATGAATATTAGCCACTGGTACCCCTAGAAACAAACAGGATTCCTCGTTTGTGTTTGCAAAGCGGGAGAGCTGTCGTTAGGCGTTGGAACTGGACCTGAGAGATGACAAACCGTCAAGATCGTAGTTACAGTGATTACGCTAGTTAAAAATGGAGAAATATCGAAACAAACTTGACCGTACCTAGAAAAAAAAAATTCATTATTCGACGCACGATAGAGCGACTTTAGCTGCAAGTGGTACGTCCATGTGTAAACTCTGGGGAACAATGTACATTGTAGTCAGATTACAGTTGGCCATATTATAATGAAAAATCCACTTGTACTTTCTCCCCTGGGGTTTTCGCATGCTAGTCGTCCTTGAAGCTCGATTTCGGCAATTTCCCGCGTCTGTTAGCTCAGAGGGCGGCGCGACGGTATTAATTCCGTCGTCCCCTGGGTAATGTGCAAGGCACACACTGTGTAGCCAACTCCCGCCCTTCCAATCCACCACGACGACGCTAATAAAGCCATTCAGAGGGCAATCAGAGGCTCTTGTGGTCGCGGCGCCGACGACTAGAGTCCTTGAAGGAAGATAACAGCGTCCTTCAGCGTCGCGACGTCAACTCCTCGGAGTCGTCAATGCCATTACCAGCGTTCGAGTACCGTTTGCTTTTCCCCTGGTCTTCTTCAAAGCTACATTAAGCGCTTCTTAAAAATTTGTCCTTTCCCTTATTCTATTATGACATTAATTTGGCTGCTACAAATTAAAAAAAACTGTGGCCTTCAATAAACATCTTTATCACTTTAAATTGTGATCAAACAATGATATTTTTCGTGTTTGAAAAGAAGGTAAGGAAAAAATTAATTATCAACTCCTCTCTAGTACCTACGAAATGATACAAGTATTACTATTTCCAAAACAAAGAGAAACAATTTCTATGATAATTCCGTTGTCAGATAAAATGGTAGTTTATATTATGTTACTATCACACTCGAATACACAGCGAAATTTTACTATCAAAATATAACGTAGAAAACTTACAGCGGATTAGTAAAAGCGTAAAATATTAATATATCATTAATACTGTTTCATTATAATCGTACTCCTCCTTCAATTCATACGTGATACATGCATAATATTAGTCTTCAAGTGTCATTAACCCAAATTCAATTCAATTCGTTGTGGATTTCTACTTTAATATGATTCCGGATTGTTTAATACATCGTAGCTTAGTACAGCATCGAATAAAAAAGTAGGCTTGGCGGTTTTTAATTGGTGCTTGTTCTGCCAGTGGCGTGGCTAACTGTAATCTCGTAGGCCTGCTATGGATTTACGAATTTGTGATTTTCTTTCCTCTGACATCACTCTTTATCCTTTAAATTTGTCCAACTACGTAGCCCATGTTCTATATTCAGAAAGTAGAAATATACATGTGAAAGTTCCTTATAAATGCGTTCAGACATTGTTAAGTTTGTGTCGTTTAATCGTACAGCACGTTAGCGTTTTATATATATTAACTTCACCATTTAAAGTGTAAAATTATTTAAAATATATTTACACTGGAGTTTAGCAACCCTTTAATTGATTTGTATGTTATGATTTTGTCAGGGAAGAAGGATCACGAATGATGAAACTAAAGCTTTAATATAAAAAATTAAGGAACGGTAGTGTCAGAATTACAATACTAAGATTAATTGGCAGACACAATAAAACAGTGTTGAAAATTACTCCGAATAAAATAAAGCGAGGGAAGTTAGTGAGTATATACTGAGCCACTCAGCGTTATTAAACACCAATTGTGGGTGAAGTGGAGGGTAAGGATAGCGGGGGAAGGCAACAGTAATAGCAGGTAAATTAGATAATTAAGGATGTGGGATGTAACAACCGCTGAGATATGAAGAAGTCAGAGCTGGAGACAACAAGAAGGGGAGAGTACCGTCAAAGCAGTTATTGACCGTTCACTTTAATCATAATAATAATGTAAATTGTTACACTTTACAAAATTTAAAAAAATATTCCTATTAACTTTTAATAATATTATACTTTAAAATTTTAATTTACAGGCTTTACATATGAATTTCATTTGAAAGCAAATTAGCGTGACATATTCGCTCCACGTATCGCCAAGTAACAACATTCAAAATACTTATTGACAAACCAAAACGTTGAAATGTCCTTAGAATCGTTTCATAGAAATCTGCGGCCATATATTGTAATAATCAACCGGGGTTACGTATTAATTTACCCCACTTTGTGGTAGCCAAAATGTAATAATTAAATATGATGGGCTTTTCAATGAAAAATTTTAAAACAAACAAAATTTATTAAACAACTCTTGAAACATTATACAATTTAATAAAAAAAACATATATCTCATTCTCTCATGGGTCTTTACTGTAACTGATAACGGACAGAACACTTAAATAATCGAAGAACCCAACATTTATCTTTAAATTAAACACAAATATTTAATCGGCTAGACATCGACGAAACTTATTAACGAACTTATTCTACCAGATTGATTATAAATTTAAAAGAGTTTATTTTATTAACACAAAAGAAAAGAACGATATCTGACTGTATCTTTTAATTCCGTTTACACATATTAATACCATGAAATTTCAACTTACGATTACTCAGGAACATTTGGCTCGTTCATTACACACACACTTTATAGACTGGACGTTTAAACACTGACTCTAACACATATTACTGGTTCGACGATAGCTGATTCTCCGTCCGTGAAGGACATCCCACTTGCTCGTGGTGAAACTACTCGACGCTTGATGCAGTGTTCTGGTCTCCTACCATCGAAGACAGTGGTCAAATTTTGATATTACAACAGATTTTATCGTTGAATAATTTTACTATTTCTCTCGCAGGCTGCAAAATTTCTCCATACTCGGTGCTCGCCGTACGCCTCCACAACTCTCACTCCCACTCTAACTCCAAAACTCAACTTCACCTCCTAGCTCCAAAACTCAACTAACTCTGCAAAAATCTTATCTTCCCTTTATATATTCCAGTCCCTTCTCTTTTCCTTTGTTCCAAAACTACGTCGCAACTGCTCGTTGACAGTTTCTCCATTATCCCGAGATTTACATTCTGCAGCTGCTGTTCCTTAGCTAGAAAAATATCAAGCCGCTCTGTCTTGTCCCGACGCCGCCAATCGAGACAGGTCTAATTTGTCTTTACCTAGAGGTAATTATTCTTACCCCCGCACTCACACGTGCGCGTTTCTAAATTCTTCAGACCGCCCAAACTGCCCCTCGATCCCAAGTCAACAAGTGACCTGTCCAGGCCATTAATCAGAAACAATGCGTTTCCTTAACAGATTTATCTTGCGACAGGCCACCCTGCATGTGCCGTGCTGCCGACGGCCCAGCCCATCAATCAGCAACTATGCCTTTCCTTCAAGGCATTACAATATATTTCAGCCTGCGTAGTTTTTGGTCATTTATAAGCAGTAATTAATTTTCTGAAACGCTAATTTCAGCTATTACAAAAAAAAAGCTTACTTCACTGATAGAATATATTATTCCAAACAAATCTCAACGTCTAGTGCTGAGCTTCGTTCGCAAACATTTCTTCTTGAAATAAATTGTTGTGCACATTTGATCAATTTACACGTAATGTCCATTCTTCATTAAAGTCCCTAAAATAAGCAGTGAAAAATGTAATAATGTCAGCTGTAGGTGAGTCAGTGCTCAGGCTTATACAATGGATGAAGAAGGCTCGTACCTGACGGGAAGTCGACTCGTATAGCTCAAATGGGAGAGCGACCACGTGCCAAGTCCTTTAATAAAATTTACTATAAAGTAGTCAAAGTAATCAAAATCAAAGAGCAACGATACTATTATAATGCGTTGAAAAGTGTGATAAATAAAAAACATACGCTTTTACTGTCTCTTCAACGTTTCAAATCATCCAGTTCGATTCGATTCGATTTCACAGCAACTTTCTATTGTAACGTCATCGACGCCGTATTTTACGATGCTTGAAAATTTTCATTCGTCTATCATTGTGAATTATTAAACGTTAATTAAGAGTTTTTATAGCCATAAACACATTGCATTGTTTTAGTGTGGACTCTTGAGCAATGTTAGTTAAGTTCGTGAAAGTTAACGTGGATTTGAAAATTGATAGGACGTATTTCGGGTGTGACATAACAACGATATAAACTTTAAATTCAATTGTCTGACTGAATTCATATTAATTCGTATTGTTGTAAATGAATGATTAATCATATACACTTCGACATTTTACAATAAAGTCAACGGATTTAAACCAGACGAATTTCAGTAGTGATTTAATAGTATATATTTTTAATTCAACAATGAAGCTAAAGCATGATCTTTTAAATGAGTGTTCAACGGTGTGTAATAACAATGAGAGTTTAACAGTAATGCCAATATATTTACTGAATGTACATTCATTTGTGGTTTCTTTATCGCTTGAATAAGGATATTCAAACAGCTTAAATATATTTGGTAAATTAATCTTGTAGGAATCAGAGGAACTCATAGTGAACGAATTTTCATTCTGCGCCCAATGGTTATTTCATACTACAGGCATTTCTCATTTGTTCCTAATTTGCAACTATTCCGATGTGTGCACCATTGGGCCTCCCTTCATGAATAAATTTCCTCTCGTACTTTTCACAGTGATCACAATGTCATTCGTCATTCCTGTCATCCGAGGGATAATAATTGATGTCCCTCAAGAGACAGGTCTGCCCTTTGCCCTGTGAGTCACGAAGGGACTCTAGGGATCTGTGATGGGTTCCCCAAAAATCCGATACACATATCGACCGGATGACAGCGTGAAAATGCGTCATTGAACACCATTAAATATCAAATTCAAACTATTAAAACACGTACTTGTATGAATAGTAAAAAGATGAATGGAGAATAGCCGGAAAAAATTCCACCACTTTCAAAATCGTCACAGAAAAGGAAAACAGAAACATGTAAATTAATATGCAACATTTTGCTGTAAATGAGTTCTTTGTTTTTTCTCAGGTACTAGACTGGTTTTATGCTTCATTCTTTGACAGCAGCCAGCAACTTCGATAAACTGTACCGTGTACGTTATGAAACCGTATTGTTAGTCTCCCTTAGTACTGTAGTCAAAATTAAAAATTGCAATAAAATATTTTGTCAATGGCAAAGGAAAACGCTGAACTATTATTAAAGTCCAAAAGGAACAGTGGTTAAAATACATTTATGATGAACTGCAAAATAATTCTACATTTATCGATAAAAACTCTGATGAGAACTGTCGTACTTCGTCTTATCTTTACAGTAAAAAATTAACTATCCTCTCTCCAATCACTAACTATAGAGTATTTTGTAAAAATGATAATTTCTAATTGCTAAAATAAAAGGCAGTAACTACTTACAGGAGATAGAAAAAAGGCCCGCCCTCAAACAAAGGCGATGATGAATTTACGGCCTTGTTGAGCCTTGTATGCACAGTGTGTTCACCCCCTAGAGGTAATTAGCACGAATTAGGACAACAATATGTGTAAAGCCCATAACTTTGTATTGTTTGGTAATAAGAAAGTTAGCCAAATACAGACAAAATAAGTGATAATTTAATTATAAGTAATAATATAGTTATAAGTGATAATAAAATTAAGGTTTTTGTCAACTGAAGAGTGCATTTGTGTCGCTCTAGGCCGTTCTTAGCACTGGAAGAAAGGGACAAGGATCCCAGAAACGTTGTGTGGTATTTATTATGTCTGTATTTTGCTATCTTTTTTTATTATTAATTTTCAATCACACGTAAATTTCTATTGTTTCGTCAGATGTTAACTTGTACAGAAGTTTATATTGAACCTATATACTACCTTATCGGGTTTCATTGCATATTTTGAATATATAAGGTGTTATAACACATAATTTCTAACATTATGTTGAGTTATTGCTTTAAATAATTCCGTTACCTTCAAATTGATAAAGAAAATCAACAATTGCTATAATATTGTCCTGTAATTATCTACGATCAAATTTAAATATATATATATATTAATTAGAATTTCATTTAGAATGATTGGGACGGAAACCGAATCATTTAAGACAGCAGGTAAGAACCCTGCGCAATCCTGTCGCGGACTGTGGTCCCAGGACGTGACGGCCGCAATAGACTAAGGTGAGAAGCCTGAGAGGCGCCAAATTTCATGATTGACTTTCTCGTAAATAAAGTTCGCCAACAAAGCCTGACAATTCTATAATCCAGGAGAAAACTCCACCCAAACGCCAATTTTGCTGCAATTAAGGCGGAACTTCAGTTAATGTGGTTGGAGATTGCTCGCTCCCGTGACCAGAAGAAGACGCTTCAGAAAGTGGGCCGAGATACCAGAGCAGAGTAGTGTTGAAACAGTTAAACTATGTATTTTGAAAACTAATTACACTGTTACACAGCCATTAACACCTTGGGAAACTCCCTTTTTCTTGTTTTATCAATAATAGGCAAATTATGTATTTGTGTTATACAGAGCTTGAAGCTTGATAGATGTATTTAAATGTAAATTAGAGCTCCGTCCTTTCATTCATTTTGATTATTTAATTTGTAAATAAAAAATTAAAACCAAATAAAATTGTATACAATTTATAAAAATAAAAGAACCCCATATAGAAATGTTACAGTGTTCATTGAGTAAATATGTCAAAGTACAAACTCACTTATTTTAGCGTCGAACCTTTCCATAACGAGAAAACATGTCAAAACTGGTTTCAGAAGCATTATTGTCTCTGCGGAGGATTGGTAAAGTTGACCTTTCGCTGGTCTTCATACAAGTCGTGGCCTTTGTTTTTCCCCTTCGTGCCCAGCTGTCGCAGCCCTTGTTCGTGCATTACGCGTACAACTTCCCTCCTCTGCGTTCCAACAACCGTTATTGCGTTCGTCTCCGCTCCACAAATATCTCACTACATTTCAAACAAAGGAGCGCCCATATAAATCACACGACGCATAGTTAACTAAAATTTGTAAGCGACACCTACGGGTAAAGTGTTACGCGAACCGCAGTGGGTCGTTAGAGCAGAGAAAAGGATATAATTCATAACTTGGCGGGCAAACACCTTGTTGTATATACTGCAAAATTTGATAATAACAATAAACATATGCTCAGTTCATTAGAATTAAAGAAAATTGAAAATGAAAATTACTATTCAGAAATAATGTGCATAACTTTAGCTAGATGTTCATTTCTTTTCATATTTTTTAACAATGTCACAATATTTCAAATGCGCTATGAGTACACAAAATCTTACACGACGTATGTCAAATAGAATAACTAAACCTAGTAATTAGAGCAATATAATATTGGTGAAAGACAGAAAGAAGAAATTGTCTCAAAAAGTAGTCTAAAGTTGGGTAACGAGTTCGCAAACAGTGGAAAATTAATCTTGAGGCAGATTTTGCGCTTTTACGTCCAAATCCTGATTTATTTTCACATCTACACATAGCTTTAGAATAAACATGAACTAATAATCGGCAGTGATAACAATTTTTAAAAGAGGAGAAACGACAATTGAAGACTGTTATGCGTGGTGAAAATTGTGAAAATAGCTTTGACTGTGAAAATGTTTCTCACCAGAAAAAAAATTCTAGTCGAATGAAATTATATTTTCCGAAACAATTACATATTTTGGGAGCATTTTCCTAACACGAGTTTTGGCGGTTTGAAACATTGGAGAAACGCTTGGTGAAAGAAGATAATGTTAAAAAGTAAAACTTAATAAACTATTGTTTAAGGACTAATTAACCATCCTACAATTTCGGTTTTTGAGCTACAAACACATTACAAAAACAGATTTGAAGTCAAAGTAGCGACCAGTTTCTTCATGGGTTGTTCTTGATGATGATCTGTGAGTAAATTGCAAAGAAATGGCTTAATTGTGGTACGTAAGGGTGAACTTTACCCGTCTGAAATTCCCGTGGTTTTGTATTCTAAATTACAAATATGCCACAGCATATTGATGTAAGCATCAACACGACTACAAAGACTGGAAACATTGAACTCTGGTTCAAACAACGCTGAAGTTTGCTGCTAACGCGTTACACGGCATCTACAATTTAATTATAGAACTAGACAACGTACGTTCTAAGTGACCTTTATTCTTCATATTAGAACTTAAACATTTTGGGTTTTAACCGTCACTGTCCTGTTTACCGTTGCATTTATTCACTCTTATGAGGATCATAATATGGAGTTTTGTGTTATCTTAGCGGATATTAAAACTGGTGTAGCACGTGATGTAAAAGAAAAGTGGATATTATATGAAGGAGTTCTTCCGATTAGTTTGTCGTCCTGAATCGTGTTGTGGATTCGTTAAAATACGACCATGTCAACAGTGAAACATCTGAAAGTATCACGTTCTGTTATTTTTCTAACGACTACTTAGTCGTAAAAAATTTTGGCAACACTAATAAATTCCTCTTCTGAATAAGACATCTGATATAAAAATTCTAAGAAGTTCATCGTCCATTTCTTACAGGAAGAGTATTTATGGAACTGTAAGAATTTATGGTGAAATGTAAAATGAGACCACGTGCAAAAAAAGAATTTTCCTATATTGAACTGAGGTTCGGTCTAACAATAGAGCATCAGTTTTACAACCCCATGAATAATAGATAAAATGTGTTGGTTGTTCGCCGGGGGGAAGAATCCTCTCGGGCTGCCACGCTGACGGGATGAAATGCGCTTTGACAGCAGATCATGTGAAGCCAAGACAGCGGGAGGCACGCGAGGGAAAAGCGCCTCGTGCAATTATGGCTCTCGTCTTTGGGCGACGTCAGGACGTCGTGGTCCGCTGACCGTGGTCCACGAGCTATTGTCAAGTCGCAGTCAGATGTGACCCGCAGGCGTCGATCGCAGAATGCTGCACCCTGATTTCGCATTTACATGAATAAATGATGCAGCCATCCGACGCAGTGGTCTCCAGGGAACGAAGGTAGGGGGAAGAAAGCCAATTGCGTCCTGAGGGGGACTAAGATGGCGTCAACCAGTCAAGGGGCTCACCAAACAATGAGCCCTTGTTGGCACAGACATTTCGCCCCAGGAAAACCATGAGGCACTCAGTTGTTTGTCTTCTTTAACGTCGTTTTATCCTGTTTTGATACCATTAGCGACACCGTGAAGAGCCATCCAAAAGCAAAAAAAAATCTGTGTTCTAAATCTAAGTCTTCTGTGTAAAATTTCGTGTTCCACATGGGGAATACCTCACTCTTATTTATCACAGAATCCGATGTGTTCTGAATCCAGGACGTTGGTTTTCAGAAGACGACGAGATTGCTGTGGCTGCTTTGTTACTCCACTTGAATATATACTTATGAACCTTCCCCACAAATATACGAAGAGTCAAAAACAATCTGACGCCCAGGCATGCTAATCTGCATACACTCCCAGACGTAATTACGTGTTCTGTTTCGCCGATAAAATATTCATTCCATTCCATGAAGGGAAGATGTTAAAAACATTACTGAGGGAAGCGGAATAATTCCCCCTTCATTCTTCCGTCAACATTTCCCCAGCATAAACGAATCCCTCAAGGATAGCTCCCCTCCCCGAAATTATTCCTTGTCAAATTATATTCTCATCGCTGTCACACCAGGTGACAGCGAACAGAAAAGTTACTTTGCTGAAGATATTTATTAAACGTTCGATGACGAATAGAGGGATATTTTCTGATGTAGCTGAAAATATAATAATAAAAATTTGACTTCGCGTTACACTGGGTTGGTATATTTCCTGTGATATTTGAGTCAAAGGATACGCAGATCGACACGTCGTCTTCAAACAAATCGTGCTGCATCGTCTGACGATGTCGTTTCCGCCGTGATGATTGTCGACATTTTTTCCTATATATTATTCTTAATAAAGTTTCTACAACATTTTCAGAGAATCTCAAATTCCGTATTTGTTTTGGTAATATTTTATTCATTACTTCCGAAGGTGCTATCATTTACAAATATTTTTAATAAGGGCACCGCGTTTCATTCTTGGCTTTTGTATTGCAGTGTATGAAAAAACTATACTCCTCTGCAAAACTGTTTCTATGAATCTAAAACACCATTTACAAAATCTTAGAAGTTGGAAATGCGTTTCGAAAGAATGAAGTACAAGACTTATGTACAGCTGAAGAAGTTTCTGCCTTCCCAGTCTACATTTTAAGTTTTTGTACCTGGTGAAAACACCCTTGTTACGAGGGTCCTCATTGTATGTGGAGACTTTGTTGTGATCCAGTCTGTCCCCCACTCTTAAAATACTGTGTTCGAAAGAAGAATGTTTGGCCCCCGAGGATATGGGCGGTTCTCCTGCGGGACCCTTTTGTGAAGGTAGTCAATTATAGCCTGTCTGGGTGAGACTTGCAGAGAAAACCAAAGAACCCTTACAAGGGAAGACAAAACATCTCCCCGGAACTACCAGATATGTAAGCAAAATTTTAAAGGAACTCTAAGCGCTGGTGTTCTTTGAACTTGAATGTAACATAAAAATCTCCCTTCGTTATTTAAGATTTTTTTAAACTCTTAACAGGCATGTCCTTTTAATATAGTTTTGCCTCTTATTGCTTCTTACATATTACTTCTTACTTTTTATTAGCTACCCGGTAAGAAACATTAACTGCTTCTGTATCTCTTTCATATTGTCTTAAATATATAATGATACGTTGCATTTTGTATTTTATGGTTTGTATAACAACTTTTCCAAATTAAAATTTAATAACAAAAATGTTATAAAATCTACATTTGCATATTAATTTAATATCCTACGGCTGATTGGTTCTAATTGTGAAAACTCTCCTGAAAATCCGTGATCAAAATTGAAGGTCTCAATTATTAATATTTCCATTTACTATGCATGGATGGCGTAATAATTGGTGTGAACCGATAATTTTTGGAATAATCCGTAGTTCCGATGTCCGCTGGCAATTTTCTACCAGACAGAAAGCAGTTCGAATGTCTAGAAGCGTTGTCCGTTTTTAAATCACTACATTATCGTTCCAGAATGTTTCACAGTTTTCCTTTTGACAGTTCTATACATCATCTTTTAATCTAATGCATATTTGTCCTTCATTACTTTTATTTTTATACAATTACTTTTTTGGTAATATTTCTACTCACGTTTAATGTCTTTTTGAGCCAAATTAATAAAAATTAATACTTGTCACACGTTTTCGTTTACCAACTACCCAAATAAAGAATTCTTAAAACACTGTTTACTTATTAGTGCAACCAGGCTATGTATCGTTTCATTTGTGGTGTTAATGTGAGGTTATATATTATAGAGTAATTTTGTGGGCTCAAATAAATATGATTTATGCATAGTTAAGCCTCTTTGCAACATTTTCCGTCATATTGGTTTTCTTAATAGTTACGTAAAATATGTTGTTAAATTTTGAGATTTATTTAATATTGTTTGTCCACGCCATGCCTTAGTTTTCAAATTATTATTGCTCTACAAAAAGACTACAAATATTTTGAATATATTATAACTGTAATTCGTTCTCATTGAGTTCTGTTGCAAAATTTTATTTTAATTCCGTCAATGGCTCTATAACATATATATATATAATGAGGATTCTTATTGTTATGAAACCAGAGACACGGGTCCACAAAATATGTCTTCGACGCTTGCGTAAAGTAGAGCTCCTAACATTTGCTATGTATGGTCTGGCGTTTCGACGATTTTCCCGACTACACCAGTGCGAACAATGTACCAAATGAACCCTCAAGGATTTGCACGCCACTAAAGCGTGAGACAGTATTATTTAAGTCTCTTCTTTGGCTATTTATGCACCCTTCGTCCTAAAATAATCTAATCCAATTTAGACTGGCAATGTGTTCGTTCGCGACCATACAACCACAACTACATTCTCCTCTATTGTTTGCGAGTTAATGTGCATTGTGTTGATGCAGGTCAGTTCCTGCTGCACCAGCGTCGCGACGGCGAGGCGGCGCGGCTGCTCGTGGAGGCGGCGAGCTTAGACGCCGAAGGGACGCTTTACGAAGACGCCATGAACACGGCGGCCAGCCTTCGCCGCTCCGGAGACCTCGACGGCGCCCTCACCTTCTATAAGATGGCCGTCAACATGCGGCCCACGGTCAGTACAAGCGAAAATCAGAATAATTCAATAACAATCTCTATTATATTTACTTCAATCTACGAACGGATTAAAACGACAGCGACAATTATTACATAAAAAAGAATATGTCAATAGTCGATTCTCTGCTTTCCTTAACTTTATAATAACTTAATTTTACTAAATAAATCCTATTAGGATTATATAATATTTGAGAAAAAGATAATACCTCAGAACCGTTTGGAATATATCAATCTTCCTTCCAATCGTTCACCGAACTTATTTCTTTCGATTTTGTTTCCTAGCGGTTTTTTTACACTGTGCGTTGACTTTTATAACAGTCATATTTGTGTATATTTGACTTTCCGGCGGTATTTCACGAACTTTGCCGTACAGCACATCATTAATTTGCCACCCTGTCCTCAGTTTAACTAACATTTCTAACAGTTATTCCTAGTAGGACCCCGACCAACTGCGATCAATCTACTTACGGGCGATAGAAACTTTGAGAGTAATATACGGATTTTCTTTTCGTGGCGCTACGAGGAAAACTGAAATAGTGACCAACAAAAGAGACATTTTCGTAGAGAGTCAGAGTGCTTGAGATGTTGAATATTAAACCAAAGTCTCTTACACAACTACGGTGACGTCCATTGCCATGTGGAATTTCGTTTTCTGTTTTCACAAACACGTAATTCAGATTTTCTTGTCATGTTACTATTATTTATTTCGTCAAGTTTTATAATGAGTAATAGGAAAAATGTCAAGTTTTATAAATGAAATTGTAGTATATTTAAATTTAATAAAAGTATATCGTAAATACAGTAAAAAATATTTGCGATCCAGTAAACTCTCAAGAGTTGCGACGAAATAATGACCCAATACTTCTCATGGGAAAAAATTTACGTCCGATTGAAAATAATGAATAAGAAAGTTAGCCAATTGAGACAAAAAAGTGATAATATAAATACCACACAACGTTTCTGGGATCCTTGTCCCTTTCGTCACGTGCGAAGAAGAACCGAGAGCGACACAACTGCACTTGTCAGTTGACAAAACTCAAAAGCTTTGTCTGAATTGGCTAACTTTCTTATTCACTAGCCATTTTAGCTGTAGATTTCAATCTTAATGTTTCATTAGACTAAGTGCAACTTCTCGCAAAAATTCTTCCAAATAAATTTTAAATACCGGTCCGACAATCCACTCGGTTATCTACATACGTCATAAAAATTTCCGTTCAAAAATATTAATTTCTTATTTTCATTCGGAAGCCTATTCTCTATGATTTGAAATCAAAAATACAATAAATCTTATGTATCTGACACTGAAAAAAGTTTGTAATAAATGAATACATATTGTAATGATTAAACTTTATTACCATATATATATAAACTTTATTACATAAAATACAAAAATACATTAAAAAATATTTATTGGGCGCAAGCAGATATATATAATCTGCAAAAAAAATAACAATAATTAGCACCGGCTTTGTTGATGAAATACTCCTTCTCTACAAGGTAATGTGGGCGGGTTGGTTTCTATTCACAAACATAGCTTAGTTCCGTACTGTGTAAAATAAATCTTTAACTTCTGAAGGCACTTTACATTAATGGTGACCCTTACTTTAACTTGTGGCGTCAGCCGACTTGCAGCGGATCACTGGTCTTGTAGCAAGCAGCACACGATCTCCTTCTTCGACCTCCCGCGATGGACGTCTCTGCAAAACTTTTGTTGCTTACAGCTTGTCAATTTTTCCACCCTCTCTCCTGTCTCACTCCACTTTCAGTCCTCTCTGTCTGTCTGTTTGTCTGTCCACTTTCACCCGGGGTTCGGAGTATATATTCTTACTCCGCCCCCCCCCCAACGATGCTTGGGGCCTCTCGGGCGCACGTGGCCGTTTAATTTATTCCTTCTCAGGCCCGCGGACAAAGGGCGGCCACTTACCGATGTTATTCAGTACAATATATGATAATTAAATTCATCCAAAAATGTAGACATTTCATATATGGTGGGGTTTTTTATAACGTATATGGACAAACAATAAAACATTTAGTTTTGTGTACACATCTAATCAATTATTATTACTCAAAAATTTACATATCATAAATTTAGTTCTTTTTCTGCAACATCCATTTTAAATTGGTCTTTGCCACTATCATCCGCCGAGTTATTTTCGTCTGTTTACCTCTCCGGTTTTGAAAGTCGAGATTGAATTGTCCTCTACAAATTTTTTTAGTTCCGAACTGTTCCAACAGCATATTTTTTTCATCTGAAAATGTATGATTATCTCTGCATTTTATTTAATAAGTGATTGGTGCATGTTATCGTTAAGATGATATTTCAGCTTCATAACTAAGTTTAAATTAAATATACAGATATGTTTAAAATTTAATTGTGAAGAGCTGTAGTAAAGCGTTTTCTGATTGTAGTGAAGAGTTGCATTGTGGAATGTGAGAGTTTCTGTTTCAGGAGGCAGCTGGAGTTGGCAACCTCGGGGCCTTGTACCACCTGATGTGTCGTTACGAGGAGGCCGAAAAGTTCTACAAAGAAGCCCTGAGGCTGCAGCCTGACGATCCTGTCACCCTGGGAAACCTTCGACGTCTTCGTCGAGCCGTCACCTAAAATTTGACAGTCTAAGAGACAGATTGTGCATTGTATCTGTAGACAATGAGCGTTTCACCAACAGTAAGCAGACACGGTTCATGTCTCACCACGCTTTGCCTCAAGTTTGTTTCTCAACGGTTTCAAAAAGCCATTCAAGCTCATTATCGAGTACACAATTTTATAATAGAAATTGTCCTGAGACTTCCATATCAAACTTTGGTCTACAATATTTGATCATTTCTTATTTATCCAATTTGATAATAGACAACGTTCCTTGGAATATGGCAGTATTATGTAACCAGAAAGATTCTTATTAGTTTTCAGTTCTATTACTCGCCATTCCCAGGGAGGTTTGCAATCTTCTGTCACGCTTTCAGATTACTTCGCGCTCACTTCCGCTTCAGTACAAAGCAAAAACAGGAATCCGGAGAATAAAAGCGTGA
Source organism: Zhengitettix transpicula (assembly GCA_037074705.1). NCBI lineage: Eukaryota > Metazoa > Arthropoda > Insecta > Orthoptera > Tetrigidae > Zhengitettix > Zhengitettix transpicula. The sequence continues at coordinate 30,033,063 of CM073593.1, read as the reverse complement.
CAACTATACAATGGAAGTAATAATACCAGAGGTGAGTTAGTTAATTATTATCGACATGCATTTGATTTCGAATCGACCTCAGACGAGCTTGGTAAGGTCGGTAGTATAGGATATTATGGATAAAAGGCCATGTAAATATATCTTGTGTCCATACTTTTATGTGTAAATAATATTGTGGTATATTCACACGTGATATTTGTATAAATACAACCCTATATTTTTGACTCACATTGACGATCTGGTGTTTAATTTTAAACCCTATTTCCTTAAATAATTTCCATATTATTAGAATGATGAAAACAAGAATCTAAACCACTTCTACCAACAAACTGAAATATTCTCCAACTTAAACAAGTTAAATATTAAAACCAAAAGTTTCTGACTATTGCCAAGCCCAGCAGATGATCCTGACATTAAAACATAAATTATAGTAACTGTAAAACGCTTCGCATCACAGACGTACTCAGTTCGAGTACCGGCATGGGCATGAATGTTTGTGCTCGTCTTGGTCGTAAAACTGGAGAATCGCTACGCTGAAACTCCTAATTCCAGAAATTGTCACGACAAGATGGCAGCCGTCGTAGTAGGCCAAGGCCCTCAATGGGTAGTAGATCCAATGATAATATATTTTAAAGTAAATTGTAGAAGGTAAAAATTTAAATGATACATCCTTTTAAATTCTTAATTTAATTTTTTTATTTAGGATTTCCTAACCTCTTATAATCAATTTGATAACATAATACAATCGTATATTTCATGTATTTTCTAATAAGTTGAGTGTTTCGTATATAAATAGTAGCTGCTGATTATCCTTTATTTATAAGAAAATGACGTCATTGTGCACGGTTCTTAACGTTAATTAAAATTCTATGTTCAAATAATTTCTTTCATTTTTTAAGAGGAAGGGGCGCCATTTTTATCAGTTGGGTTCGTTATTTAATTGAACGGAATGAATGAGTAGAATAAAATATTACAGGACACACTACGAGTGTCATACACTAATAAGTATGTTTGCGAGAATGTGCTGTGAGAATAACAGTATTGTATTCCAACTGATTGGCCTTTACTGATTATTTTTACCTCTCAGACCGTCAAGAAATTTATCCAAGGGCCTCCGAACTTCTCACAATTAGACGACAGACGTATGAGTCACTCGTGGCGACTGCCTAGACGAGACGAATGTGTTAAAGCGTGACCAATTCTGGAGGTTGTTGGTTCGTGACTCGCTTTTTACGGCCATAACATTGAAGTTGCGAGGGCATTGTGTGCACCGCGGACAAGGTCATCGAGACAAAGTGAGTTCGGTCTTCATTCCAGATCGAGAGTAGCAAGAGAAAACTAATTCATATGCTTTAAAACAAATTAACTGTAATGCGTGTTGAATTCTGTGAACACAACAAAAGTGGTCAAGACCGTTATCCATACAGTAACTACGTTTCCAGATATAAATTTATATGGAAAGCTTTAAATTACTGACTGTGATGATAATATTTTCGGGTTTTTACTACTACAATTAAAATTGACACAATTAATTAATTAATTTCAATCTACTATAAAATTTAAAAATATTACATCAAATATTATTATTCACAAGATAACCATTTGATATTATGATACCTTATTTACGAAATATAAACCTTAATGTTTTAGTGCATTCATTTTTTTCTAAGATATTGGACACTCCTTTATTTCTACAACGCCAGTGTCGAAGTTTCGGACAACCGTTTATTTATTTTTCATTTCCACATACAACGGTAACCGTGAAACGCCAGGGTGCTGTAGCAAAACGTTATTAAATTCTGCCGCTGTAGCAGAAGCCTCGGAAAATCAATTTGAAAATAACTATTATTTTGAAGTATTACTACTCAAAAGTAGAAAATGCAAAGATCAGTATTGCTGCCTACCAAGAAAATTCATTTGCTTCTATTTCAGATTTGTTGGGACCAAATATCGGAATAGAGAATAGGATAATATTTGTTCAGAAGTGATCCTGGTTTAATTAACTGCATGGAACGTTACGATACATAAATTTAAATACAATTTATTTATTGTAATTACGCAGTAAGGCATCGGAGAAGCAGCTGGGAGTTTGCGTGTTCATGTAAATGTATTGTTTTTGAAACGGTAAGGAACATTCAGGCCGTTCATAACTAACCTGTTTTCAGGTTTGTTGACTTATTGTTCATCTTAGAAAATAATTATAAGTTTTCTATTTATTACACAAAATGTAAAAAAAATTAGTGTTCTGTTTCTGGAAGAGAGGGGAGCAAGCTGCTGGACTTCGATCAAGAAAAAAATTATTTGTCAACTATCGCAGAAATGATATTATGGCGGCAAGGAGGAAAATATCTGAGAATAAAAATAGATGTTAGAGGTCAGTCCAGTATCTTAAGTTGAATTGGAGAGAAATAACAGAAAATATGTTAGTCAATATCATCTAAAAGCGAGTTTGAACTTGATATAGTGGGCGGTGTTAAGTCTTCGAGCATAGATTCATCCAGACTTTCGGTCTGAAGTGTGACGTTGCAGCAGGGGAACGCAGAATAATTTTACTCTGATATTTATTCATACAGTTTAATTTTCTGTAAATATATTTGGAAGCAATACATATTGCATTTAAGTGAAGAGTAGGTATAAATTCATAATTTTTTTCAGAGGTTATATTCACTGTGAGTGTAAGAATAGTTTTCACACTAAGATGAAATTTATGAATATATATAGAAGGTCCAATTAAAGCTATGTCACAGTGATGCCGAGTGATACGAAGCCTATTCCAAATTAAAATATTTAATTCGTTCAGTAGCTCAGGATTTTTCTAAGTAACTTAATATTACATAAAGAATTTTTTTCCTTTTTTTCCAAGGTCGCATATAAAAAAACTGAGTGACAAAAAATGTGAAAGAAAATTGTATCCGTTTATGAGTAGGAAAACCTGTAATGTTCTTTTTTTTAATTATTAACAAAAATTTCATATTCCATAGGTCCAAATTTCAAGGTTGTGGATATGTAAATTATTTCATACTAAAGCTACATTGTACAAAATAATTATTTATGTTGTTACATTTAAAATCATTTTACTTTTAGATAGCAATATGATATTATCATAAAGTTATCTAGAAATGAAAAATTTACGACTGATTGAAAATTAATAAAGATAGCCAAATACAGACAAAAGAAGTAATAATATAAATACCACACAACGTTTCTGCGATCCTTGTCCCTTTCTTCGCCCGCTAAGAGGAACCTTTTTAGTTTTGTCAACTTATTAGTGCATTGTGTCGCTCTAGGCTCCTTCTTAGCACCTGAAGAAATTAGAGGGTGAAGAAAGGCACAAGGATCCTAGAAACGTTGTGTGGTATTTATATTATTACTTATTTTATCTGTATTTGGCTATCTTTCTTATTATTATAAAATTATATAGGTATTTGAATAGCTTATTCTGTTTATATAATACTAGCTGAAGGTGCCCGCCGTTGCCCGAAATGTCATTTATCTATAACCCCCGATATGTCTCCAATTTCGGCTGCTTTTGCGCAATTTTTATGTAACGCTACTCGAACCCTAATCATTATAATTAACTCTGAAAAATATTTCTTCAACGCAAATATCTGCCGTGTTTGCATGTTCCAAAATTTGCACCCCGCTACCCCTGCATCTGAGGGGTAAATGCCAATTTGAATGTCGTAACTAAACACAGAGACTTCCATAACCTTTGATTTGACTCCAATCTAGGTTGTATTCGCGTTATTTTACTGTAAAGCATCTCCACCCCAAACCCGAGGGGTGTCCTTTTCACAGGGCGTAGGGGATGAAAGTTGTATTCAGATAACATCGGTAGAAACACTATCAATATCTTTGACCCCTAAAAATATTTATCCGACTCAAATATCGGCTGGTTTAGTATGTTTAAATATTTCCACCCCCGCTTCTGGGGGGTGGAAGACGCGTCTCATCCCGACAGTGTTTGTTTCCTGGTCGCAAAGAACACGTGTACGAAATTTGGTGAAAATTGCTCGACTGGTGTAGATTTGTATTTTATTTAGAAAACGTTTGTATGGGAAATAGAAAAGGGCTGTTTTTAGGGTTTTCCCGGAAATTATTCGATTTTTTCTCGACTTTTAAACTTTCCCTAGACCTCCACGAACATTTCAAGACTAAGATAAGATAAATCCGTTCAGCCGTTCTCGAGTTTTAGTGAGACTAACGAACAGCAATTCATTTTTATATACATATAGATAGATTAGAAATGCCTTGCTCAATGACAATTGACAATGATAATTAAGATAAATAGTTAGTAATAATTTAACTCTACATGTCAGATTCAGATTCTTCTATAAATTCTTTAAATGAGTAAAGGAAAGGCCTAAGGAGAAAGGAAGTTAGCTCAGCTTTGAATTCACCTTTGTTAATTCTTTGTGGCAGTTTGTTAAAGGAATGGACACCATTCTGTGCAATTGACAGTGATTTACATTTTTTGTTATTGAAGTAATGAATATCAGAATCTCGAATGTGAATAAATTTTCGTTGATCTGGCATTTAATTCGCCCGTGAATCTGAAAGAGCTATGATCATAATTAAAAACTTTCATATTTGCAATCAATTTTAATTAAATTTGTAGAATCAAATTTAAACTTTATTATTTCATAATATTTTCTAAGAAAACAGTACATGTTACTTTTCCCAGGATAATTTCGTCAAACAGTTATAAATATTTTTGACAAGTCTTAAAATAACCGAATGCGCGTGAAGATTACTGGAGCAGTGGAAAAGCAATAAATGACACTCGATAAAACTACAGGTTTTCCAACAATGTCTAAAATAAGTCTCACCGACGGCTTTGTGCGGTTGCAATATCGTCCTTTTTCGAGCAACGATCAGCAATCCATTGTGTGGGCCCTAAGCAAATTTGGTTGTTCTGCTCCCCGCTGACAGAAAAGAGGGGCGTGAGGGCTTTGAAGACTCTACCCTCTGGCCTGGAGGGAGGAGAATAAAACAACACGCAAGAACCTCGCATCAAATAGAACTTTTGAGTTCACTCTCGAAAGAATCTTTTACAATGAAAACTAGTTATATTTCGATGTAAAATTGTTTAGAAAAACCGAAATAACTTGCAGACTATCTCAACACGCGCTTGAAGTTTCCCGGTCCTCGATTGCAATTATCTCGTCTTCAATAAACCTAGTCTCCAAATTGTTGGACAATTTACAAAGTACAAGAACTACGATATTTTCATCGCAGTCTCCTCTTAAAACAACGAGAATTACAAATGGTGTTTACTTAGTCATAATTGGCCGTTCGATACCAGCGACCACAACGAATACTATGCTCCTACAGAAATACACAAATCGCAAGTCTTATAATCAGCGCATATAGTTTTTAAGACTCGGACCACGAGACACTGAGCAAGGAGCTCAAAATTACTTAAACATCGCAAGTATGTCATTATTCCATCAATAATAATTCATTTATAATAATAAATATTATTGTTACACTGAATTGCTAACAGATTCTGGATTTTCCCTATGATCTAATTTTTAAATGCGGCATTTGTTTTCTTTAACGGGTCGCGCATTGAGAACTACGCTATGACTTTAATGACACTTGTAGATGATTCTTTCATCTCAGCCTTCCAAAGACAGAATAGTTTACTTGGCTTCACATAATGCTAGGAGTTTACCGTAACCATAATGGACCTAGGCATGGAAGCGAAAAAGTAAAGCTGCTAGGGAAACACTACAGACAGAAGTGAAAAGACACAGGTTACACGTTTTCTTTAAAGCCTTTGCAGGTCAAAAACCTTGGCAAGGAATTCGAGATAGATTGAGAGAACCGACTTCGTACGTTCAACTTAAATACCAGACAGCAAAAAACTGATGTTGGAAAATACTCATTTCTAAATAGGGCAGTAAATAACTGTGACAATTTACCTGCAAGAATTTTCGGAGAAAGTCCTCTAACGGAAAGAAAATTTAAACTTAATCTGAACTGTCTAGTGAATATAGGGTAGTGTAGTGAAGTGATGGTGCTCCGTTATAAACTAAAAAGAAAAAAATGGAAACATTCCTTGTCTCCTTAGGTATTTAAATAGTTAGGTAACCTCCATTTTCATATATTTTTCCACTCTTCGTCTTTTCAGGTATGTACAATATTAATTCCTTCTTTAACTTTTTCCAAATTAACCTATAATTCATATAATTTTATATACATGTATTTTATAGTTGCAATAATTTCTCTATTCCAAGAAAATATTTTAATAATTATGTTAATTTATTCTATTTTACCTTATTGTAACTTCCCTTATTTAATTTGTAATTAAGTTGCAATTTCATGCATCTACCACCGGCCAAACTGCCTATTTGTAGATTAAATAAATACATACATAATTACTGAATTCCCAGATTCTTTTTTAATCGTTCCGTTACTAAACGCAAGACAAAACTTGTGTCCACAGTTCTCGTGTTTAGGCTAAATTGAAATATGCAATCAAGTCCAAGAACCGTCTGTGTGCCGTGACATGGCCGGCATTGGCTTTGACTTGGCGTTGCGTGTCGTCGCTGTTGATGGAAGAGGCTGAAGTTCTGTTGAGTCGGTTCTCGACTTATCGAGTCGTTTGCTCACTTGGTACTTGTTCCCCTCCAAGCAGCTGCTATTAACACCCTCTGGCCGGCCACGTGGTCCTCTTCCCATGAGTCACGCGCCATTGTTTGCTCTGAATATCGAACGCTCCCCACAGAGCCAAAGCCGTTATAGGGAGCCAATACACCACTGCGGCCATCAGCTGTCGCGGCGGCTTTATTAAAAATTGTTGCAGCACGTGACTCAGAGGACGGAATGCTCTAATTGTTATTAACTGTTGGCCTTGTTTGGGGAGAGCGACAAAACATTCAGGGGTGGCGATAGGTTGGGGAGAGGGAGGGAACATAAACACGTTGCCGATGCCTTTCCAGAGCTAATGAGCGTGAAGTGAGGATGAGCCGCGGCAGATGTGAAGGGCGACAAACCTTCGTTGATTCCAAATAGGGACTGTGTGCATGTCGTAACACTGCCAGCATTCATGTTGTTCAAATAATCCAGTCTACGACAGTCAACAATACATGTATTCATGGGAAATTGTGGGCAACGGTGGACTTAATATTTGGTGTTGGGCGGATGTTCCATTGTCTGGTTTTAAGGGGAAAAAATGAGTGAAGGATTGTATCAAGGAAAAAGCCATTGACAGCCACGTCTCTGGTAGGTCATACCCGAGTAGGTTCGTGACTTAGGGGACTGCGGACTCACGTTCTTATGTTGGTAAAGAGACAATTGTAATGCTCTTTGTCAATAATAAAACCCATGGATGTCATTATATTTGAATGTAAGCTGACCCTGGTTGTCCGTGCAACGAAAAATAAATTGAATAAAAAAAGATAAGTAGTTGCATTAATTTATAAAACTATCAGTCACATCTAAAGAGCAACTGTCATCAATTACATTTGTATATTACTTATAGTACAATAATATTATTGTTAAGCAACTACCGTATCTGAACAACATTAAAGAATGAATATATTACTTATAGTACAATAATATTATTGTTAAGCAACTACCGTATCTGAACAACATTAAAGAATGAATAAAGTCTTCTCGGGCTTCTAATCGACTAAACGCGACGTTTCGATTACGTTCACTTCCGTCGTCAAGACATCGAGAAGACTTAATTCATTCTCTACACCGAGAAAGACTACATTATTTATTAACATTAAAGAATTCCATTATTGGCTTTACAGCCCTGGAAGGGTTTTGGCCTTCTCAACAATATTATTCCATTCTCCCCTATCATTCACCAATCGTCTCCATCCTCGTAATCCCATCGTTCTCATATTCTCCTCAACTCCGTCTATCCATCATAACCGAGGTCTTCCTTTTTTTCTTCGTCCCTCCGGTTTCCACAATATAATTTTCTTAGGTTTTTCTGTTCTCACCCATCGTTATCACATGTCCAAACCATGCAATTCTTCTACTCTTCACTTACCTTAAGATATTTGCTTGATTAATCAGATTGTCCAGCTCATGGTTCATTAGAATCCTGTAGCTACCGTAATTATTCTTTTTAGGGCTGTATATCCTACTCAAGATCCGTCGCTCAAAAGTACCTAACATCTTTTCATCTGTACTTGTCATGGTTTATGTCTTGCACACGTAAGTCAAAACCAGTCTTATAATGGTTTTATATATTTTGAGCTTCGGTTTGTTATTTAAAATTTTTGACCTCATTAAATTTTTATATGCGTAATAGCATCTATTTCCATTTATTAATCGGGTTTTAATTTCGTTTGAGATTATATTTAAATTGTTTATTTGTGAACCCAGAAAAGTGAATTCATTTACTTGCTCAAAGGAAAACTCCTTTACTTTCAAACTCTCAAATTTCTTGTTTTGCGTTCTATTAATTTCCGTATATTTTGTCTTGTTTCCGCTTATTTCCAATCCTCTTATTTTGGCATCACTAATAATCCTTATTCCCGGAAAACAAACGGAGATTTTTACTTGGTTTATTCCACACATTCCCATCGATATATTTTTTTTCTTTTAAACCAATTAAAAAACCTGACCTATATTATTAATATTTTTACACTATCCAAATATATTTATTCATATATCATCAAGTAATTCTAAATTCCTTCCATTGATAAATCACACATTTTTTCCTCAGCTTCTAGCATTGAATGTAACATTTTGAAATGGTTATTCACCTAGACTGTCGCGTTCCGTTGCTTAAAATTGGACACATTTTACCCATTTTACATATGTTACCCAACAGTTAATCATTCAAAAAGATTATACTCAACATATTTTAAAGTTGCAAGTGTTGAATTACACTATATTTTTAATAGGCAGATTCTGTAACGTATTTTTATGGCATGTCCCTGTTGTGAATAAATTGGATAATAATAAACGATACACAAAATTACATAAAAATTATAGTTTTAAAACTGATTAAATGAGACTGTTGAATCATTCTTCATTTATATATATTGTAATACTAATTAGAGGCCAGTAATGATTATAATAATTGGATTGTTAGCGGTACCAAATCTTCAAAGACGACAATGGGTAGGATAGCTTTGTTGTGAGCTGCTAGGACTGTCTGAAGGCAGTTGGTTGTTGTGGTCGCGTGAGGAAATCAGAATCTGGGAGCTGAGAACGAACAGCGTGGCCAGGGTATAAAATTCAACCGAGAAAGTTACAAGTTTTATAGAATCCAAGTTTAAAGTTTGGACAGCGAGATACTTTGTAAAAAAACGCGTACTGAGATCATCATCATTTTCCACATAAAGACAATGTGTAACAATATGTCTGACTAATGATCCTGAGGTACGACAGATCTAGTTCCCGGAGAAAAATTCAATAACTACGACCGTGTGTTTGACAATCAAGTGTAGAGTCAGTGTTTTATGGCCTATTAGCATAAATTGTGAGCCCGAATCCAGGAATCTAAGTCTGGTACCAGCCGAACATTTTGTAAGTAGAAACCAAGTTAATTAAGTTTGTAAACGATAGTTAAAGGTATTCGTCAGAATTCGTTCTTCTCGTTTTGGTTTTGATTGTTAATTTCTTAATCTATAAATTCTATGATTGTTCTTTACTTATCAAGCCCAGTTAAATGACCCTGAGAGAAGAGTTATCAAATTTATAAACTTTGAAACTTTAAATGTATTTAACCTCAGAGAAATTGTTATAAATTCTATGATTGTGTAACGTAAATACAAAGGATGTTCTTTACTTATCAAGCCCATGTAAACTACCCTGAAAGAAGAGTTATCAAATTTCTAAACATTGAAACTTTAAATGTAATCCCCCCCTCAGAGAAAATGTTATAAATTTCTATTATATAATAAATGGTATCTTAAAGTTTAAAGTAGTAATTATTTCTCGATCCTTCCTGTTAAAATAAAAACAATTGTTTCTGAACGAACTACAATTTAATAAAACTGCAAATTAATTTTTTAAATAAAAATTAAAATTTGTTTAATTAATATCCGTTTAAAGCATTACATTTTTGCTTCCACAATGTGGAGCAATCAAATTGTTAATTAAATCTTTTTATTTAATAATTACAATATATATATATATATATATATATATATATATATATATATATATATATATATATATATTGTAATAAACAAAAAAGACTCCTTAATTTGCCCCACGTTGTGGTAGCCAAAATGTAATAAACAACCGGTGACTTTATTAATTCAATATGATGGGCTTTTAAATGAAAAATTATAGACTTTAAAACAAACAACATTTATTTATCAATGCTTGAAACATTTATACAATTTACTATTATAAAAAGATCTCATTCTCTCATGGGTCTTTACTGGGTTTGATAACGGACAGAACACTTAAATAATCAAAGAACCCAACATTTATCTTTAAATTAAACAGAAATATTTAATCGTCTAGACATCGACGAAACTTATTAACGAACTTAGAATTACCAGATTGATTCTAAATTTAAAAGAGTTTGTTTTATTAACAAAAAGAAGAGAACGATATCTGACTGTATCTTTTAATTCCGTTTACACATATTAGTACCATAAATTTCAACTCACGATTACTCAGGAACATTTGGCTCGTTCATTACACACACACTTTATAGACTGGACGTTTAAACACTGACTCTAACACATATTATTGGTTCGATGATAGCTGATTCTCCATACTCGGTGAAGGACATCCCAGTTGCTCGTGGAGAAAACTACTCGACGCTGGATGCTGTGTCCTGGTCTCCTACCATCGAAGACAGTGGTCAAATTTTGATATTACTACAGATTGAACTTCTGCATATAGTTGAATAATTTTGCTATTTCTCTCGCAGGCTGCAAATTTTCTCCATACTCCGTCTCGCCGTAAGCCTCCACACTCAACTGACTCAACTCCTCGACTGCCTAACAAATTCTTATGCTCCCTTTATATATGACCGTTCCTTCTATCTTCTGCTTTGTTCCAAGACTACGTCGCAATTGCATTGACAATTTCTCCATTACTCCGAGATTTACACTCTGCAGCTGCTGCTCTCCAGCTGGTAAAATATCTAGCCGCTCTGTCTTGTCACATCGAGACAGGACCCGTAATTACTTTGCACTTGCATCCTCACCCCCACATGTGCGCTGTTCCGAAATTCTTCTGACCGCTTTGATCCCAAGTCAACAAGCCGATGGTCAAGCCCATTAACCAGACACAATGCCTTTCCTAAACCGATTCATCTTGCGACAGACCACCCGCGCATGTCCCTTGCCCTGCTTTACAAATCCTAAGTACACATTGCCACTTCCTGTGCCGGCCAAGACCATTAATCCGAAACAAATATCTTGCCGCTCTGTCTTGTCACATCGAGACAGGACCCGTCTTTGCACTTGCATCCTCACCCCCACATGTGCGCTGTTCCGAAACAGTGCATTCCCTCAATGCATTACAATATATATATATATATATATATATATATATATATATATATATATATTTATATTGTGGTATACGCTTTTAATTAGAAGGGAACATTGGAACGTTGAAATTAAGCCATTAAGAGATAACAAAAGATTATTTAATTGACAAATGTTGAAATCTTTACATTTTATGTTTTTAAGTAAATGCTTCAGCTTTCATGAGAATCTAAATTTCGGGGCCACTTATCGGGCCTCTAATAAAAACAGTGATTTGCAGTTATAAAAGGAAAAAAATGAATTTAATTGACAATAACAAAAGTTCATACAAAGACTCTAACAACAACAAAACTATATTAATCTGACGGTAAATTTGTATTTATATAAAGGTTTATAACAGAAAGATTTTTTACGTACCCTTTTATTTCGAGTTTTAAGGCACCCGTTTGCGCACTCGTGATTATTTTAATTTTTATAGAACAATATTTTTATTGGCAGGCCATGTCACTAATTTTATTAATGTCTCACTTTTCGTCATAAAACTTTCGGCGCCTTTCTGCTTTACTGTCGTACGTATCATAGCACTCGGTTTGCTGTGGAAAATCCCTTTAATACAGAAGGTATACTTTGCTGAACTCGTCCGGAATATCATGGCCTGGCCCTCCAAAACACACTGTCTGCCTCCTCCCACAACACACTGCTCTCTGACTGCCCATTCGTCATTTTTTTGTAGGTGTAGACAGGTAATCCACTCTTATAGCTTAGGAAAGGGAGTGAAAGGGGGGATGCGGAAAGGTAGAGCAAGGTAGCCAAGAGCCCCGGGCTATGGTTTAAGGATCCTACCCGGCAATTCGCCTCAAAGTGATGCAGAGAAACCCCTAGGAAGACCTGCATCAGGTAGGTCGGGCATTTGGTACTTGTCCCACGCCCTTCCGGTGGCTGGGGAGGGGTTTGGTGTTGTGTCGCAGCTCTTTCCTCTTCGTGCCTTGGCCAGTTTAGGAGGCAGCTGGCTGACTATTCCAATAGGAATAGCTGACAACTCTTACCGTATGTGACCCCAGAACCTCTCAAAACAGGCCGAGGTGTCTCGGCATAGCCCACTCATCAAATTCTGAGCGTCTTATATACGCTTTTTTGACAACAATTCGTAGCACCCATTATAGTCTCTGCATTCTTGCGCCAAATAACGCTGTTCTTTGCAATTCTCAAAAATAGTTTAGAATTAATTTTGCAAATTTCAACTATGAAGTACTCAGAAATTTTTGTTTGTACTTATAACATTCTTTAATGTTAATAAAGAATGTAGTCTTTCTCGGGCTTCTAACCAAGTAAATAATTTTATTCGCGACGTTTCGATGACATCCATCCTCAAGCAAACACTTTGCTAGAAGACGATGTCATTCTTTAATGTTGTTCAGAAACGTTAGTTGTTTAACAACAATATGATTGTAGTAAAAGTAATATAGATGTGACTGGTGGTTTTAAAAATCTTATTTTTATTCATTTTATTTTTCGTCACATGGACAACCAAGGTCATTAGCGACGCTGAGATCAATTACAGTTTACTTACAAATATATTGACATCCAAGATTAACGAAGTGCTTATGGAAAATCACAATTGTCTTTTAGCAACATTTCTGAAAGTATGTATCCACGTTCTGCCACGAAAGTCTGGCAAGAAAAAAGGAAGCTGAAGAATACTCAACACATACTTGGCACTCTATAAAATAGAAATTTATGTGCTAGAGCGGAATAGTGGGTCGTAATTCTATAAATGATCACTTCTTACCTTTTTTTATCTTTGCGACAAGTAAACTTATAAGCGTCTCGACGAGTATATAGCAATTCCAGAAGACTATACAGTTCTCTCGTCCTATATTTTTAGTAAGTGCCGCACAGGTGAGTACGGCTATAATCCCTCAACCGATACATTTTCGTTTGTGATGGGATATATATGTGTGTGTGTATGTGACATTGTGCTATTTTTTACATGTCTCCAAGCTTCTAACCATCCCCTGCTTTCATTTTCGCCCCTGTTCGCCTGCTTTATTTTAATACGCACCACGAACAAAGATTCATATGATTTAACTAGTGTCGTTCGTCCCCTCCGAATCTTCCCTTTAAAAATCCCGTCCCCTTCCTCGCTCCCGGCACTTAATCACGCTGACACTTAAATTAATCGTCTCCACCGACTTAAACTTGTGGCTTCGGTGTTTAAGCTCTTCATTTCGTTTATTAGTCAGTTTGTCTTCAGGATTGATCTTTATGAGCTTAAATTTTTATGAGGCTTGGATAATTCTAGGATAATATTGCTGTAACGACATTTAAATATATTGTACAATCGTTAATCACTGAAGTAGTTTCATTCAGTAAATGTTTATTACTGACAATAATATAATAATAATGTTCGAAGTAGTGCAACAGTTCGTACAAATAACTATATTTTTATTATTACAATGAAAAAAAAATAGTTTCAATTTGAAACAATCAGTTCCAAAAAATATATTATTAGCATCTTGAGCTTGTTAATGATTGAATCTACTCGTAATGAACACCGTTCTAATTGAATTGTCATCTAAATTGCTCTATTTTAATCCAATATTCTGTATATAAATGTGTGTGGGTAATTCAATTTTAGTCAAACATATGTAAATAAATATGTCACTTCTGTATCTGTATATTTCAAATTTCTCTCTTTCAACAGTTATAATTATAAATTTCTTCATATAACTTTCAGAATATTACTCAAAAATATTATTATTTGTAATAAAAACTAACCTCATTTATTCATAAAATTGAATTTACTTTAAAAAAAGTAAATAAAACATTATTTTAAAACGAAACCTTCACGTCTGTTTGAAAATTAACGATAAGAAAAATAGCCAAACACAGACAAAAGATGTGACGATGTAAATACCATACAACGTTTCTGGAAACCTTGTTCCTTTCTTCAGGTGCTAAGTTTTCGAGTTTTGTCAACTGAATTGTGCGGGTGTGTCACTCTAGGCTCTTAAGTCTTTTTTGGTTTTATTAGCACCTCTAGAAAGGAACAAGGTTTCCAGAAACGTTGTGTGGTATTTATATCATCACTTCATTTGTCTGTATTTGGCTATTTTTCGTCTTATTAGAATAGTATTTTATTGCAAAAACATTTCATTATTACAATAAATTACTGTTATAGAATTATTACTAACAGAAACTTTATTCTATGAATCTCAAAGTGCTTATGAGGGTTATTGAATCTGAACAGTTTGAGACTAATTAACTTTTTTAGTATGAAAGATCCAGAGAAGAAAATTACAACTGTCATACTTTGTGTTATGTGACCGCATAACTCACTTTAACCCGATTCGCGAACGTTGTTGTTGTTGATAAGGCGCTACAGTGTTCCTTTATGGAATGTTTTAGCCTGTTCCGCTACTGCTCTCCATTTCTTCCTATCTTGTACAACTTCTATCCCGTTCTTAACTTTCATCCACTTGATGTCTTTGAGTATATCATCCCTCCACCTGTTTCTGGGTCTTCTATGTTTCCTTGTTATTAATGGATTCCAATTGAAGATCTTTTTTACCACTCTGTCTTCATTCATACGTCGTAGGTGTCCATACCATCCCAATATCAGTGCTTATTGTAATTTGTTATGTTCTTATGTTTAATAATCATGTCTATTTCAGCATTGTTTCTTATTCTCCACATATCCTTATCTACCTTAATGGGACCATATATTCTCCTTAATATTCTTCTCTCAAATCGCATAAGCTTTTGTATATCATTGTTTTTAAGTTTCCATGTTTCCGCCGCATATGTGACTTGGTCTTATTATAGTCTAATATAATCTGAGTATAGCACTTTTGGATATTAATTTTCTCTTAAGTAGGTCTCTGTAGACAAAACATGATCTGTTCCCAGCTGCTATTCTCTCTTTTATTTCTTCTTCTATTGAGTTGTTTTGATTTATTCCGGATCCTAGATACTTGTATTCTTTTACTTCTTGGTAGATTTGACCATTTATCATTACTTCAGCTAGTTCTCTGTTTTCTGCTGTGCACCTCATATACTTGGTTTTGTCTACGTTAACTTTTAAGCCAAATTGCGCCGAGTTTTTTCTGTCTAGGAAGAAAGTTTCCGTTGCTTTTTTGGTTCTTGTGGTTATCAATAGGTCATCGGCGTATGCGATACCTTGTTTTAATCTGTTTGTAATACTACCTCTGTTGTCTGACTGAGACATTATTATATCTATAATCAGACTAAATAATGTCGCTGATAAAGGGTCCCCTTGTTTAACTCCAAAATCTACCTCAAATTCTTTGCTGTGATTATTATTTATTTTCACTCTTGCCTTTGTTTCTATCAACGTCAGTTTCCATGGTATCTCATATTTAGTTAAACTTTCCATTATTGATTCGCGAACGTGCTGAGATAATTTTTGGAGTGCGGCAACTGCGGTCGTCTTCGTTTCACAGCTTCTTCGTCGTCGGCGTGACTTGGGATGTGAAATATTTAGTGTGATGATGATTGCATAAATAACGGGATTCTACTGGGTGGTGGCTTAGTTCCTGCATCAACTAACTTAGTTTACACGCTGACTAACAGCATGAAACATTCCTCACTTCACTATCTCTTATGTACCTTTTAATATCAAATTTACCATTACAAGACAGGTGGGGCTAATAATCACGTCCTTCCAAAAACTCCATTATGTGACCTTTTAGTTTTGAATGTCAAACTTTCTCCATTTTCAATCATTTAATTTTCATTCACTGTTTGTAAATAGATCCCAAAGAATGACCCAAATTACATTGTATCTCTTCCGGCAATGCCTGACTATTATGACCAGTTCACCAGACCAAATAATCATCTATTTGCGATTATTAAAATATTAGGATAAAAAGTATACTCATTTTTATGTAATATTTATAATAATTTATCTGCTGTCCTCACGAGGATTATCATTCAATTTTATATATATATATGTATATATATATATATATATATATATATATTTATATTGTAGCAATTGGTAATTAAGACATTGTTCTAATTGGAAAGTTGTATTGTAGATCGGCTGAGAATTTTACGCGCTCAAAATTTACGAGACGAGGAGGGCAGTCAGGCATAGAACAGCGAGGTTTAAAGACCAGAAAATTCATATTATAAAAAGTTTTGCAGTCGGGCAGCGGACAGCGAACAGTTTGAAAGCTTTAGAGTCGGGCAACGGACCGCAAATAGAACAGACGAAAAGTTTTACCGTCTCAGAACGAAAGAATGTGGTCCAGTTACAAACATGCTCTCAAATATTAAAAAGTAAAGCAATCTTCAGTCGGGAAGGAGAGAGTGAAACTAATGTTGTAATCGGTGTCCGAGCATAAATTCAACCTGCTGGCCATAGACAAACCAATGAAGGACTTTTTCAACTAAAGTTACGAGATCTGCAAATCCAGGTTGGAGTAAAGCATCGAGAACCTACCAATTTGTGTTAGACCAACTAACAAACTACGCCAATTAGAATTTGTTGACATTTAGAGTCTGTGAGTACTAGAATCAGTGATATCCCCAAATTTTGTGCACGAAAAACCTAAAATGAGACCTGGGCGGCCGTAAGTAGAGAAAAACTATAAAATCATTTGTAAACCACTTTTAAAAGACAAAAGTCAGATCGTTCTTTAATTATTTAATTATCGATAAAATGAGATCGTTAATTCCTGATGAAATTTAAAACTGTTTAAATTCAATCTGTAGTATTATTTCTTCCACAACAAATTTCGTCTATGTTTCAGACGCATTAACTTCCATAAAAAGTAAATGTAATTTTGATTGTATAAATTCAGCCACTTATCAAACCCAGTTTAAGACCCTTAGATCCCAATTTTTTTTTGTATATTATATGTGTTTTAATTTTGTTAATAAAAATTGTTTGTAGTTTTCCCTTAATAATCTTTTTTATTTTAAAGCGCCCACATTATTTAATTATTACAATATATATAACTAACGTTTTGATCAGATAAACGTTTTTCCCAAAAAAAATAATAAATCGAAAAATTTAATTCTACTGTTGTTCCGACTCTTGATTCAAGCAGCGAAATTCTTCACCAAGTTATAAATCAACTTGAGTTAATGTATTTTAAACTAGTAATAAATCCCACTATGAAAAAGAATTTTACAGTTTATTTAACGGCTATTATTGATTTTTAATCCGTGACACAGAAAGAAGATTCGCGCTGTCAGCAGCATCTGGAACATTTAGACAACTCTTTTTGATGATTGATTACTGCAGTCACCAAATGTTTTCCAACAAGCATTAGTCTGGAGTAATTTTCGTCATTCGGCAAATAACAATCACTCATATTTAATTAATCAATGAAATTATCCGCTAATCTGTAAGGTTCTTCTATTGTTTATTTTGCGGAAACCATATTCATTTTTATATTATTTCAATGTTCATGTTCAGTTATCAAAAACTTATTCAGTTTCTCAAGCGGAATAACTAGCGGGTCATAAAGGCGAAGGGAAAGAAACCCGTTAAAGTGACTTGAACGTTTGTTTGTAACATTTTACATATAGCTGGACGTTTCGACGCTACTTTGCGTCTTTCTCTATGTTAGAGAATGTTTCAGAATTCTGTATTTTTTTTGTAATAGTTGTGCGGTGAAAAACTGTGTACATTATCCCTGCATCCGTGTTTAGATATAAGTTCAAATTATCGTCATTTATAATAATATTATTTTTGAAAACTTCAGACATAAAACAGAATCAGAATTATTGCTGTTATTTACATTGTCGAAAAGAATAACCAGGAGTTGTTGGGCAGAGAGTGAGTAAGAAAAAGTGATGAAGCGTCGGTCTTATAACAAATCAGTTCCTATGACGAAAAATGTATAAGAAAATAAAATTCAGTGTCTGAAATAAAACATAAATACTGAGCTTTAGGGGAAGCAATGAGATTTATATTTTGTCTGACAGAAATTTTCACCAAATTCGCCCACAACTAATTTCAGAGCGTTAACTGTCAGTCGACTATCAATCGTTCGCTACAACTTTTTACTTCACCCTAAGCAACATTAATGAACAAATAAACGTCAGCCAATTTTCAGAATAAGTCAGAAAAAAATATTTTTATTTTTTATTATTTTTTTACTTAAAATTGGCTGATATTTAATTATTTATTAGTTTTCTCAATTATCAGAATATATATTTTTATATATTATTATTAAAGAGTACTGTTTCTGTAAGACAATAAATGGAACTAAGGTATGAATCATAACCCACTTAATAAACATAAAACTTAGAACTGCATAATGCTTTTATAATCTGGATGTAAAGGAATCACAAATCTCACAACAGGGAAAAATATAAAGTCAATCCATAGAGGTTGTTAGCAAGAGAGGGTTTTAATGTTTGAAGCTTGAATTTTAATAAAGTAAATTAATTTCGAGGATACGGCGAATTGCACTTTGTTAAATTTTTTCCTGGAAATAGTAATGAAGGAATTCATCAAAGAAATATAAAATAAAGATATTAACGGATTTTTTTTATTTAAAGGTGTAGACGGTGCCAACTCCCCTCTTATAGCATAGGAAAGGGAGTGAAAGGGGGGATGCGGAAAGGTAGAGCAAGGTAGCCAAGCATTAGTCTGGAGTAATTTTCGTTATTCGGCAAATAACAATCACTCATATTTAATTAATCAATGAAATACAGCCCCCGGGCTATGGTTTAAGGATCCTACCCGGCAATTAGCCTAAAAGTGATGCAGGTGAAACTTTAGAAAAAACTGCATTCTTGTAGGTCGGGCATTTGGTACTTGTCCGACACCCTTCCGGTGGCGGGAGAGGGGTTTGCTGCTTTCCCCTCGCCGTGCCTTGACCAGTTTAGGAGGCAGCTGACCGACTGTTCCAATGAGAAAACGGACAACTCTTACCGTATGCCCAAAGTCTGCGACCCCGGAACATACACTTCTCAAAACAGACCGCGGTGCCTCAGCATGTGGTGAACCTTATTTCAAAAAACCAAAGAGATGTGAAGGCATCCCCAAAGGTTCACCTGCGACAGAATTCTGTCGCAGGGTTCCTTGATATTAACGGATGCATAAGTCATCTATTATTGAGGGACTATTTAGACTCGACAGGAAGATATTATTACTTACTGGTACAAAATACTTTACATTATTTCCCAATTTTCTAATAAACAACATAGGATTAGGATTACGCACGCAATTTCAACAATTAAAATTCAGGAGAATAACGTTGGATATTAAGTTCTTTTCCTCTGTACTCTTATGCAATTCCCAATAAGCAGTTGTATAACGCCAGAGTGGGTGTACTTTTCAATCAAGATACCACATTAGAACAGTAACTCATTATTTATTCGAATCAATTTTAATTAATGACGCGTTTACATATTGTGGTAAGGTTGATAATGAGACTCTCAATATGATTACTTATTTATTTGATTTACAAATTAATGTTGGCACAATATTACACAATGTATCCATCCATATGTACAAAGTGCGCTCTGTAAAAGAATAAATATATCAGGGTTCATTACGAAACAATCTAGCAAGGAAATAGCAATTGAAAATTATTAGAAATGTAATAAGTGACAAACATGGGTTTTACTTACGTAATCTTCAGCTTGTGTCAATGGGGAAAAGAGAGCGGCGTTTCTTCTTCTCTTGTCTACTACCGCAAGTCCTCATTCAGAATAATTTGATCTCCATCATTTCGTTCAGTCCGTTTCCTCTGCAATTTTCTTGCCAACTCGACCGCATTCAGAGCATATTTTATCTATAGCTCTTCAATCCTCAATAAAAACCATCTGGATGGCCATAACAGCATATTTTATTTGAAGGTTCCATCACAACATTAGCCAGACCCACCTTGCCAAACTCAATCTCCTCTCTCTCATCAGTTTTTTACAGCCAACTTATTCTGATGTCTCCATGCAATTGCTCACAACTGCGACGATTATTTACAACTCCTCTGACCACACACTTCGTAGTCGAGACAAAAAAAACTGTTCCTGCCAATAATCTTCTCCCGGCGTACTGCTTTGTTTACGAAAGCAAATTATTGTTCCCTTGGTACGTACTTTGTATCTGATGTTAATGCCAAACATGGAAAATTTTATCCTCCAAAAATTATAAACGATCACACCACAATATATTTCATATATAGTGTCTGAGAACATCGCACTACTCAAATAATTTAAGTTTCCATAATTAATAAATATGACTGAATCATCTTCTGTAGATTTTTTAAAAATACAAACCTTTTGTGCCTGTACGTAAACAAAAATATTATCCCAAATAAATATTGTCTGTTAATGTCGTAACACACTTGACTTTTAAAGACAACAGTGATTTTTCACTTCAAAGAAAATGGATTTATGCGTTATGAATTGAACCTGCAAACAAGTGATTGCTTCCTAAGTTGCCGTGGATCTTGCAGATATTATAACAGTTAGTTCGGTGTGAATAATTGTTCAGTTAGACATGTTAAACGCTGTTTTGTAATATGATACATTATTTGTTTAGTTGAATTTGAAATTTTTCGGGAATATATAAACTAAAGAATAAGGGTGCCAATTAAATACTTGAATTGAGAAACGCTGCAAAAAGTGCAGTTATTTTCTTTGATTGCTAATGAGATCGAATATGATGTCGAAACCAAACGTGTATTGTTTGTTGCATTCTAGAAGGGGCGCTGATTTTTGTGACGATAACTGTCATATGAACTATTAAATATTTAATGTATAATCTCAAATTAGTGTTAATGATCAGTATGTATTATTATTCATTTTAAATTAAATATAGGCTTCAGCCTTTCTTCTCCAGATTTTCTCCGAACAACGAGTTATCTAACATGGACGTGAGTAATGCAGTTCATAGCACCTAACGATTCCAAAAAAAATCAGAATTAGCAAACAGTTGTCAAACAAGAATGGCAAACCGAGACGGAAAACGAATGAATTCGCAATCAGGGACGGTCACCCCTTCGTTCAGACAGGAAATGACCGTTTGCTGCCCCCCTAAGCGAGCGTGTAACTTGAGCAAGCTGGATCCACACCCCCGCAATAAATACGCACCCCCTCCCCCATGGCATTGTTACGTCACCCCTAGGGGGAATTCTTCGCTGCCAACTGCGAGCCTCTGGAACACGGGAAATCCTGGGCTTTGCAGACGTCACTCAAAAGAAAGCAGATTTTTGCTTATTCTACCGAGGGGGAGAAGACCTGTCCATTAAGGTGGCTGCTCATTAGGGGATGCAGAACAGCGAAATTCAGCCGACGACGCAGGGATCCGACTAATTGTCTTCATAACAAGAAGAGAGCATTTCCCGATGTTAATATTTTACGACTTATTTGGATAAAAGCGCTGTTCGAGGGGATAAAGTTTTGTTGGATCGAATGTCCGTAATCTAATTCTCTCGTCATAGTTCGTATTGTTTTTTGAATGGGAAATATAAAAAGCACTCCGAAAAAACTAATTCTGGCTTTCAAATATCATAGCTCATGCTTGGAGAAAACAGAGAACTGGCCTTTACCAAAAAGTATGTCATATAAATATACGAAGAATTAAATGTGCTGAAAATAGTGAAATATCACCGGTCATTTAGAATAAAAAAATTCAAGTAATTATAACACTAAAAAATTTTAATAATTGGGTCATTTCAAGGATAATTTATCAGAGCAAAGATACCAAATAAAATTTTAAAGTTGGAGGAAAACAAATCCCTGTAAGAATTTAACTTTATTGGTAACATGAGTGTGTGTGTTGCTGGCAGGTTCCGATAGCTTCAAACGGGTTTTTACGAATAATTAGCCCCATCTCTGAATATTTCAAGATTGGCGATTTACACAAAGATCTGAATATACGAGTACAATATGGTAGGACAAACACAACACAAAAGTGTCACGAAGATTAAGATTAATTGAAAAATAAATAAATAAGAGTTATATCTTCTTCTAATAATAATAATAAATACAACAGTGTGTTGGGTTGTATGATTGTGTGCGTGTTTGTATGGACTGGGGTGTGAATATTCAAACATGCAATATTTGCGTTGAATAAATATTTTTCAGGGTCAATGGCATTGGTAGTACTTCTAACAATGTTGTTTGTGTACAATTTCAACCCCTTTCGCCATGGGAAATGTGCTTAGGGGTGGGGGTGGAGAGGCGTTACATAAAAATAACGCAAAACAACCTAGATTAGAGTCAAATCGGGGTTATGGATGTCGCTGAGTTTATTTATGACGACCTGAGCATCGCATGGGGCTGGGCGGGAGTGGGAGGGGATGGTTGAGGTTAGAAATTTTCAAAAGGCAGATTTTTTAGTCGAATAAATATTGTTCGATATCAATTTCTCTACATGTTCTCTGTGTATAATTTCACCCCATTTCCCGCTTGAGACGGGAGCACCCTTAATGGTGGGGGTGGAGCGGCATTACATAAAAATAACACAAAAGCAATCGAAATTGCAGTAAATCCGGGTTATGGCTTTCACCGAGTTTAATTATGACATTCAACTTGCCGTTCAAGAGTAAATTTTCAAATCATGTTAAACGGTCTATATTTGCGTTAAATAATTTTGTCGGGGTCAATATCATTGATAATATTTCTACAGATGTTGTTTGTGTATAATTTCAACTCATTTCAGTATTATCGTAGGGGGTGGGGTGTTACGTAAAAATAACGCAAAATCAACCGAGATTGGAGTCAAATTGAAAGTTGTGAATATATGACAACCCGGGAAACTCCGAGCACCCACCTAGTGACAAAATAAAACAGGAACATATCTAAAGCAACTAAATGCCTTCGTTTGTAAAAAAAATAATAATAATAATAATTTAAGCAGCCTCCGAGGTTCCCTAAAAAACAAGGTGGGAATACGTCTCAATATTGTTTATTCGACGACGTTTCGATCAGGAAACTAGTGAGCTCGTCTTCAAGGAAACAGTGTCACTGAGTTGTGAAGAAAATGGAATATAGAATGAGGTGAGGTGAGATGTGATTTGTTTTGGAAAAACAGGTTTGTTTAAATGTAACACAAAAACGTAACTATTACCAAAGATGGGAACTTCCCTATATGTTAAACAGAAAACTAAATAACTGGTTTTGGTTCATGCATTGTAAGTTATAAATACATTCTACATTAACCACATTTATGGCAGTAACTAATGTAAAAAGCAAAATTATTACTATCCCAAAAACATTTATATCTTGTTCAATAATCCTCAGCTACTTCTGACGTCTGTCTGCAGGCCGGTGAAAATAAATAGAAAATGTCTAAGATCATAACTAGTAAAGTGAGTAACATTAACGAACCAGACAAGACTTCATGTAGTTGTTGAAAAAGAATTTATTTTATGAAGCGGAACAGAAAAAACTTTGGTAGAAGTATTATTAAACAGCTACATATAATTTATTCAATAGTATTTGATCAAATATTCATCCTTCTTTTTCCAATCTGAAGGCACAAAATCGTAACAATATACCAAATTTATAACGGTGTGAAAATTTAGTTTCTAGAAACGCGTAGAGCATAAAATAGAGCGATATTATTTATTCTTCACATCATAAATAGAACTGAAATTTATCTAGTTTGGAGTATATTATATATTATTATCGAACGAAAGCTTTCCGGGTACATGTGATTAACAAGCAGTTCTCGGTTTTCCAAAAGGGTTAATACATTGAAATAACACGTTTCGATGGCGTTCACGGCCATTCACTTCAAGATTATGGCAGTGACCGCCATCGAAACGTCGTGTTATTTCAATGTATTCACTCGGTTGAAATGTCAAGGACTGCTTGTTATATTACGTAACTTTATATCAGAAAAGCTGGGTTCGACTAGTAATGTCACGTATGCTCTTTACAGATTTAAGACAGGCAGAACTGTCATCAGAAAACCCATAACAGGGATTGACTTTGGGTATTTCATCTAATTAATAAAAGACTAACGTACTAATTAGAGATATATTAGTAAATTTTAATATGGATTCTGCGCGGTTTTCCAAGAATTCACGTGTTACGTTCTTGGTATGTAGTTCTACGGTAAAATATTGCACCAAGACATTTATTTACCTATAATTAAATCAATGGCCAAACCAATATCGGAATAACGGGTATAATTTATAATTCTATAATCTACTCGCCACGTAGCAAAACATTGCCACAAATATTGTAACGCTAAGTAAACGGTGGTTCATTACTTACCTTTGAAAAGGAAAGCATAATTATAGTGGTAGGGCATTCGCGTACGGTAAGCACACTTCCCGCTTCACACGTGTACCTTCTTTGTTTGGAACTATGGTGGGTGAGCAGCTCCTCTCCTCCGATGGAACCCTAACATGGGGATTAGCTTCTACTGTGGTCCACTGATGCTTATAATATTCCATTAGACCGATCTTTGGTTATTCTGACGGCTGTGTATGGTTTCCCTGAGATATTTACTGCGCAGTTCTATTCGATTCACTTCATCTCTGTCTAGTTATATAAATAGTATAGGATTTTGGACATTGCCGAATTAACGGAATTTTGTCTAGATTAATGACTTTCTCAACCTTTTACTGCAGGTGTAGGATCACAGTCGTTTAATATTCCAGAAGTGGGAAGTGAGTAAGTGAACCAATATAATTTTATTTTGAATTGGTTTACAGGATCAACCACAGGAGGGGATTACTAGGTCATCTGCAACTTTGTAAAATTCAACCTTTATATACATAATCCTAATTTGCCCAGGATTCATATAATTTTGTCATCTTGACATTCAGTTTGTAAAAAATATGACTTGTTTATGATTTAAACATATAAATTCATTATACTGTGTATCATTTTGAAAGTCATATGTATAGCTTCCCCTGGCTGATCAAATGTGAATAATGTTAGGTACTCATTTGACAAAAACATACTAAGTTGGTCTATGCATATATTCCACAGTTGGGTACAGGATCATTGGATGGGAATTGGCTTCTCAGCCACCACATTCCCAATTCTTGCATGTCCAATGTTAACCTACTGACACTTCAGATACAAAGGTCAACAGAACATTTCCTTCAAGTCCAACAAGACAGAAAGAAACCATCAATGCCCTACCAGAAACCCTAAGGACCTAGTGGTGAGAATTTCCATGCAATGAGGTCACCGTAATATGGGAAGCAATCAGTACAAATACCAATTTGCCAAATACCAGAATGACCATTTTCATTGACCAGCCTTCACATCCCTTCAGAGAAAGTGTTTCATTTAACCAGCTGAAGAATTTTTTATATTAAAATTGAAACTTCTTGTGAAACTTCATGTAGTTTTTGATAATTTTTTTATGCTTTTAGTTATTTTTGTAATTATTTGTAAGTAAATATATCAAAGTGACTAACATAAATTTTTATTTTTATTTATATCTTTCCAACCAGTATTGGGTGCCCTGTTACCCATTGTCACAACTAAGATCATTTAATATAAATGTTAATGATTAAATAAATAAGTTGTCAAATAATATTTAGCACTTATTTTTGTCTATTATTTAGCTATTTATTTATCTAATTATTATACTTTTAACACTTTATATTTAGATTTCATAAAAAAATTTAATTCCCAGTAAGAATTAAACCTTACTGGTTGATGCTCCGATGTGTGGATTATAAAATTATTAACCACTACAAGAGTTAAATATTATGCAATACATACCAAAAACTTTAGTAAACAGTAACCATTTAAAAAATATTTATTTCCACGTAATAATATATTTACAGTTGAATAAATCTGCTGCATAACACATTAAGTTCATACTGCCAAGAGAAAATGAACACACAACTTAAATGCATAGAGGACGCAGAGGCATACAAAGATTGTAGAAAGCACCTTTAGCCCAAAAGTCCAGTCCTTTCCAACCACACCATCCTTTGGATTGAATAACATGGATATCTTCACCTCCAGTGTAATGAGGATCTAGAATAAGGAACTTAATCTGCCCACTGTCACTACAGTAATGAACTCCCAAGATAGTATGAGCCAAGACTCCACCACCTGCAAAACAAATCTCTATTAAATACCAGGACTTCTGAAATAATAAACTTTGAAAAAAATTGTACTATGTAAACCAAAGGTAGAAGTGTATCATCATAATAAATGGTTTAATAAATCTTAAGTAATAATAATATTTGATTAAGGGCAAATAGTTTCTGCTGCTAATAATGATGCTTAATTAACAATCAAAAATGTTCCCATCAAATTTGATTCCTACAAAATTTACTTCCCCCTTCATATACTATATATTACAGTTGCCAATATTCTGTCATCTTTCAAAACACATTTTCGTAAAAAAAATCAATCTGGTTTGCTATTAGATGACAAAGTGAAACAGAGTATTAAAGAAAGAAATAGTTAATCACTATTAAGAAAGTGAAATATGTTGAGTACATGTGAATCTTGGATCATATAAAAATTACTCTCTTAAATAGAAAACAATCAAAAGGAATTTCGAATTGGTTAAAAAAAATATAATAAAAAAAAGCTGACTTGCCTATCATGACTGGTGTTCCATGAATTTTAAAATGTTCTAGCAGCTGAGAGCCACAACTTGCCATTTCTTCACCAGAACTAGCAGTTAAAATCCTCGAGGTCACACCCAGCATTGTCTCCAGGCAGAAGCTAACTTCCGTAGATCCAATCCACTCCTTGGAGCCAACAAATGATGCTGGTTTGTCTCCTATGGACACTAAACACTGTTGGATTTCTTTGTGTGTTGGAACAAGTTTATCAGTATAACCTTGCCATCTGAAATTCCAATATTTTGAGTTATTTCAAAACACTTTAACTGAGACATTTTTGCAGTTCTATTCAAAAGAAATCATACATATTGTAACAATAAAGTGAATAAGTGCTATACAGTATGAGTCAAAATTTGTCAAAATCTAAGTAATCATGCAAAGTTGGATGAGAAAAAGTGTGATGACATGTTTCCTCCATTAAGTGGAAACAAATGTTATTAAATTTTAATTTACAGAATTTCATTTCTCTGGAAAGCAAAAAGAAATTTCTAGCTAAAATTGAAGAACACATTTTGTCTGGCCACTCTTTTGTTGGAAACCCAGGAGCGGAAGTATTGTACATGTTGCAAGTGTGAAACAAAGGTGGCTAAGCTGAAAACACTTTCACTTTGAGTTTCAGCCTGTAAAAGTTGATAATGCCAACCAAATCTGCAACAGTTCCATAAAAGTTCAGAAGGAAGTACGATGAAAGTATGTATGCCAGCCACGACAAGCCACAGAACAGGCATTCTCCGGCTTTTTAAGTAATTAAAACCATTCTTGTCTACCTACGATACTTGCATTATAGATTTTATTTCTTTCAATTTTTTGCCCACATTCCTTGAGAGTAGACATTAGAATACATAAGAATACTTTTTTTTGCTCACCAGAGTTAAACCAATTTAGCTTCTTTTCAACTTATTATAATATTTAATTTGAGTTTTATTATATTACAAATAAATTACTTAAAATCAATTTTGTTAAATCATTAAATAACCTCAGAATCTACTGTGGTGAGTAAGACACTACATAAGTATTTATAATATAAGCATTATTTTTTATGTGGAATAATCAATACAAAGAGAACAGAGTACGAATACACATTTTTAATAAATCTGAAATAATAATAACAACACATAATAGGAAATGAAGGAGCTATACAACAAATTGTTCAAAACAATTTAATATAGGATATGAATATTTGTGTCACAAAAACTTACCTAAACCAGGACGCAACAGTTTGTAAGGATCTATAAGCACAGCCCCATCCATTGTCATCCATCCGGTCTTGCATGTAATGGTGATAACTGTACAAGCCTTGAACCAATGCAATATCACCACCTTTCACTGAAACAAAATCAGACATAGCATACAATTTTACAAAAATTAGAAATCAATAACAATTTTTTTCTCTTGACATAAATATCTAAAACTTAACTGATAATGCATAATTCAAAAATAGGATCTAATTAAATCTGATGTAAAATTAAACTATAATAATGCCAAAGCACATAATTTGAAATATAAAATACTTCAAACATAAAACAAAGCCTACCAATGAAATTAATCTTATAATTTAATTCATAAACAGACCATCATTAGCACAAATCTAAAAATTTTAATCTCATCTAAGGAGTACAATGTCCCAAATATGTTAACAAACTTGAAATTACTCTGAAATATATACATATGATAGTTTGACAATTGTTAATAGTACCTAGTGATAGATAATTTAATAATTTTTGGAAAAAAAGTAGGATTTAACAAAAGTTAATGAGGTGTCAAGACAAAAGATAAATAACATCTTGAAATGAAGAAATTTTAACAAATCTACTTGATATTTCAGGATCTGTAATTTTACTACACACTGTATTAGCAGTTACCTTCATTAGAAATAATTTATGATACTCTTGAAGAAATTGCATATTAAATACTATTTGAAAGTAAATTTCTGCACTCTTGGACTCGATATGCCAAGTGCCTAAAATTTCACTTGCATAATTTTCCTCATGTCTGTACTTATATTGCCACAAGACCAAAAGAACAATTAATACAGAAATGAGGAAAAATTATTTAATATAAAAATAAATAGTGAATTATCTTTGGAATGTCTACCTCCAGATGGCCCCAAACCCTCATGGGTGTTGACAAGTGGAGCATTCTTTGGAATGTCCTCCCGAAAGATATATGAATTTGTTGGCCGGAAAAAGGGTCTATCTTGAGGAAGAAAAAACTTCTGATGCAGAAGCGATCTCATCTGTACTAAACACACAGGCAAAACAACCCTGAAAAAGTTTATAAAAACTGACATTTTGAATAGATATGTTTAATTTTAATAACATAAAACATGATAATTTCCCAAAGTGAATATTTTCAAATATTTCACTTTTTGAGTAACCATTTTTTTCACTTATGTATTACATTCTTTTTTCTCTCACAAATTGTTCCTGTTATAAATTTTCTTAATTATGTATTTACTATTTTTAATTTATATGCATGTTTTTTCCTAGTTGAGTAATTTTCACTGTTGTATTTAGTTGTTCAAAATATAAAATAGTATAAAAAGAAACTAAATTATTAAAAAAATGCTTCATTTAACTTACAAAAGTCTTCAACCTTTGAACATTTTGGGTACACCAAGGAGATGAAATGCATAAAATTTGGGGGTAGAAAGTGGTATGGCAATGGCACTGAAAAATTGCCCATTTTTTGAGACAAGAGTTGTACAAAACATTCTTCATACAGTTTCAAACTCTTTTGTACAGATTCCACAAGTGTACTGTAAAGTTCAGAATCCACCAACATCTTGCGCCCAACCATGCATAAACTGTCAATGTAAAGTTGCCCTTTTAAGCACTCATAATGCTCTGTGGAAGACAAAAACATTAAATTCACCATTGTTATAAAATATTAGATAATTAATGGAAAAATATATAACATTTTAATTGACTTACTTTTTATGTATTGTAGAACTGGGGCTGATCTCTCCTGACTTGGAGTTCGAATATCCCTGACTGGCTTCAAAAGCAGTTCTATAGGAAGTATATCCTAAAATATAGGATCATTTAATAATTATATTTGATAAATCAGTTATTGTTATCATATTATATGTTTCAAGAAGGAGGAGAAAAGGGGGGGGGGTTAACAAGTTGCTATTACTAATAATAATAGTACTGTATACAACTATCATATAGACAAACTGTAAATAGAGGAACAATAACTAAGACAATTTGAAAGTGCTGAACGATCTGCTATAGATTGACGATTTTATCTAATGGCAACTAACTTAAGACTGGAAATTTAAATTAAGGGAACATGAATTGAAGATACAAACATGTGGAAGTGATGTAGCTATTGGGTGGGGTAGGCAAAACGGGATATTTGTCGCCTGGCAGAGCATCTCTATGGGGACACCAAATGATGTAGTACGACTTTCAGACACATCACATATACATTTCAAATTGTCATCAAAAAATTCTTACTCTCACTCTCCACATGTGTCCCTATCTATCAACTAAGAATTGTGGGGTCTAATCACAGTTGTGCGAACTATTGTTTGTGGAGATGCAGTGGGCATTGTTGACAGGCAGTAGCACATGAAAGACCCTGATGATAGGTATTCTGTAGTAGGACCAGTGGCAGCTCATGCATATGTGCTAAAACACATAAAATTCAGGAAGAATGATTTTTCTTAATTTTAAGAATCTCTATACTATTTTAATGTTTAACTGATAGAATTTTTGCTTTGATTTCAAAGACTTTAAACTGCCTTCTTTGCATGTAGTTACTCCTGATAATGCTAACTGTACTCAAACCTCCACAGCACAGGATCGTGCTCTGGAATGAGGAGTGCTCATGCGCAGTAGTAACCTGTACCACCTGGAAACCTCAACAAACTGCCGCCCCACCGTGATCATTTCAGCTGAGCAAAGATCCTTGGCGTGTTATACAGCACAGTAATGGGACAGAATAAGAAGCAAAGTAAAATTACATTTGAACTTATCAGGAATTAGAAATTTTATTTTAAATTAGTTTATATTTTTAAAACAAAAATAGTGTTCATACATTGTGTATAATGTTTGTCATAAATAGTATTCATACATTGTGTATAATGTTTGTCATAAATAGTATTCATACATCATGTATAATGTTTGTCATAAATAGTATTCATACATCGTGTATAATGTTTATGGAAAAATCACAAGTTTATTTTAAATAAAAAACATTTAGCATCATAATGAGCAAATCTATCACATGGTCCAACAATACTACCGTCCAAAAATTAATTGTAGTCACATATTATCATCCATTAAGCTGTAGTAATGGTTTATATTATTCATTACAGATGATATGGCAACATTATAGGTTGATTTTTAATATACAACTTTTCAGAAATGAATCTTTTACAATAATGTGCTTCTCTGTCTAAAATAGAGGTGTCAATAATCAAAACTGTGATTAAATTTGATTCAATGTTTAGTGATAGAATTGGGTATACCAGTTCACAATTCAGAATTAGATTTATGCTCTTTAATTCTTGTATTTAAAGTTCTTTTGGTTTCACCGATATAACAAAAGTCACAACTGAAACAAATCATTTTATAAACCACATTGGTAGTAAAAACTTATTAATACAATGTTTGTAGCCTTTGATGAAACCAGAAAAAGAAGATTGAGATTTAAAACTTACAGAAAATGCTTCTTTTCTAAATAATTGTATTATATCAATGCACACAGCACAGAAAGATAAAACAATAAATCATAGTATATATTTTTCCTTATAACATTGTATTATTATAATCCACATTTACAATTAACTTTGAGTGTGAACAAAATAATTGTATCAGTTTCTTAAAGGTATCTGCTTCCAATACTAATTATAGGTTAAAGTATAACTGGTACAACAAACAAACATATCAGGCTGTGTTTGGAATTTATTTGACACATTGATATTGTTTATAATTTGGTTGACAAAGCTGTATTATTATCCAATCCTGTCCATCATTTAACTATGTAAAAAATATTTTACTGGCCTACATCTACCCTATTGAATTTTGTTTGTAAGATTCATGTTCTTAATTTAAATTTCCAGTATTAAGTTTTTTGCCAAAAGATAAAGATTCCAATTCACATCAAAACATCTGGCACTTAAATTTAAATGCTCTTTGTTATTGTTTCTCTGTATGAAAGTTGTATTTAGTATTACTACTACTACTACTACTATTGTAACAGATGCTAACATCAATGTTAAAGATGGTATTGCACTTCCATGACACACGCTATATATAATTTATTAATCATATATTAAATGTTTACTTTGAGTATACATTATAGTAACCCATAAAACATTCATGACATTGAACAGATGATAGTAGAGCAAGTTCTGAAAATTTTATGCTATAAAGTGCTGGTCTGCATTGAAATACGGAAACTACAATAATTTGAAAATGGTTTGTATATTCGTTCAAGATGGTGATACTGAAAAAATATTATCATAAAAGATTCCATTTTTTTCTTTCAAAAAAGAAGTTGATAAGTGGCATATGCATGTTATAATTTGTAACAAATTTATGACCATTTATAACAGATCAATACATAATAAAATAATAAATAATACAATTAAATACATAATCCATACAACAATGATGCATTTTTAAGAATATTCTCTCAATCACTTGCCTTTCTTTCAATCAAATCACAAAATTGAGTGTCAACTTCATAATATAATATTTTATAAAGATACAAGTCAAAATTTTATACATTCAAATAAAAAAAATGCTTTCAATCAAGTTCAGATCTAAAATTATGAAAGTGATTTAGCAGATTAGGATCTATTAAAACAATAATTTCTTATCAATGTTATAGTACCAAATGGTTATTTACTTACAACCTTGCGCACACTACTTTGCTTTTTAGGCTTGTTTTCTAAGGCATCTGTTTCTGACAAAACTTCAAAAATATCACCAACAGTTTTATATTCACTGGTTTGTTCTTCAAATGTCATATAAACATCTGACTTGGTGTTTGCAAATGCTAAACATCCAGCTGAAATCTGAAAATTAATTTTAATCAATTAAAATATAATATACTAATAAAGGTAATAAATTTATTCTCTAAACTGAATAAGAAAGATAGTCAATTCAGACAAAAAAGTGATAATATGAACACCACACGTTTCTTGTCACAAGTGCAGAGCTACACGCTCTAGGCTCTTCTTCGCACTTGGCCAAAGGGACAAGGATCTCACAAATGTTGGGTGGTATTTATATTATCACTTTTTTGTCTGAATTGGCTATCTTTCTTATTCATTATTTTCAATCGACATAAATTTTTCATTTTATTCTCTAAACTGATAGAATGGAATTTCTAACCATTTTTTTTATTATATCAACACCATTATAATTAGCAAAAGCAACGAGTATTGAAGAAATGTTGTAATATATTTTGTCTTTTTAGTGGCTACTTCAACATCTATTTATTAATTTATAACATTGTGTATACTCACAATAAATTTTTGTGTTTTATTAAGCTAATGGTTCAAATAGTCATTATTATCTCTGCTTTATATACTTTATATGAATGGCGTTAATATTTAACAAGGAACTTGACAATCAAATAAATATATTTTAATGTGAGACTTTCAATGTATACATTTTCCCCAAATACATAATATTTAATCAATGTTTATGTTTCATTATATCTATGTTAAATATTGCACAACAGAAA
This sequence comes from Zhengitettix transpicula, assembly GCA_037074705.1. NCBI lineage: Eukaryota > Metazoa > Arthropoda > Insecta > Orthoptera > Tetrigidae > Zhengitettix > Zhengitettix transpicula. The sequence continues at coordinate 29,999,381 of CM073593.1, read as the reverse complement.
TATATTTATGAGTATATGGAATAATATGGACATAAATAAATTAAGTGAACAATGTAATCAAATACAGAACTGTACCATATTATTATAATTACTGCATACCTTCTTTGACCATAATACAAAAGCTTCTTTAACACCTTCAAGAGACATATCACAGATAAATGGTATATTACTTTTTATACGAATATGGATAAATCGTTTCCATACATCTTGATCTTCTATTAACTGGAATGTTTTCTGAGCTTTCTTGTTGTACACTACATTAAAAACCTTCAAATCTTCTGCATTACCAATTTTGACATAAGCTATTAATGGATGCCTGCCAATAACTTTCTGTAAAAGTAAAAAGGTAAAAACCATAATTCACCTGTGCAGGTTTTACTTTAGATGGACAACACAAATAATACAATGAATGATAAAATACTTCTATCACCACAAATACAGATTGTTATTGTTAAAGTGTTATGATATCAAATAAACCACACAATTGTTGACACACAAAAAGAATGCTTCCATTATAACAATTATTTGAAATGCAAAATTTCTATTGATCAACCCTTAATAGATAGAATATAGAATCTTCACAAATGCTTTATCTATGCATTAAACAATGCAAATTTAAAAGGGCATAAAATAAAAGTATGCTGAAATTACATATTGATCAAGTTTAAAAGAATAAATAATATTAAGTTTAGCTATCCTTTAATTTGATAGCAAAAGAATTAACAGAAATATCATGCACTTACGGAACTATTTCAAATAAATCTTAATTGCAGTTGCAGAAGGCTAAATAATCACTTTTCAACACAATCTTCACTCACCCACTAGACAGATTATCTTTTCTCAGAATGATTTCCTACCATGATACTAGTTACAAGTACAAATAAAATATTTATTTCAGCACTAGAAATTAAAAATACACAATTATCTGTATAACAGATGGTCATAATTTACTTTCCCTATTATCAAAATGAGTTACTATGTTAACAGGAAAAATAATGTGATCTGTGTCAAAGACACAGGGAACAGAAATAAAGAATGATCAATTTCAGCGAAACACTTTTAATGTTTCGGACACAAAATGTGCTCGATATGGCACATCATTGTCCAGGATAGTCTGATGTGCACCACGTCAGTTTCCAGTACATTTTTAAATACACACAGCTGCACAAAAAATCACCATGAGTATGTTCAATATTTCTTTTGATATGCTTCTCTTCAGATTGGCAGACTGTGAACATTCCCCTTATAAATTCTGTCTTTGTTACCTGTACAATACAGTTTCCTTTTAAGGACATGTTATACTTGGAAAATTTAATATTAATCACCTGGTGTATATATGTATATTGGTAAAGAGAGATAGAGAGGAACTGGATCACCTTAAATTGATGGTTGGTGTCAAAAGGTTATGTAGTAATGAACATGACAAATTTTCAAAGGCCTAAGCCCATTCCTCAGGACAAAATAGGACTGCACCTCCTGTTTGCCAGCTGCACAGTTAATGAGACCGTACTATGGGGCATGGCAATGCCAACTTTCCATTTAAGCCGCACTCAATATCTGTTCCGTATCTAAATGTGTTAATTTCAAAATGTAACAATATTCTTAGTTGTTTATATATATATATATATATTTACCTCCACTGGCTGAATTATAGATTCATCCACTTCATATTTGTCACCAAAGACTACAATGCCAAGTAATTCAATGCCGGTAGGCAAATTAGTTTGAAGGTGTAGTAATTCATGGTCAATTGTGTCACATGCTGTATCACAGGGAAAAACAGAAAATCCAATAATAACACATGTTTCATCATCTTCAGCTCCTATAAGGCACCCATATCCATCATCTTTAACTTGGTTTAATTTCTAAAAGAAACAAATAAAAGTATTGGTTAGGGGTTAGATAAATGAGGAAACATTTGTGTTATCGAATATTACATTTGGACCAAATTTTAGCACTTATATTAAAAAAACCTAAAATACAAGTTAAAGAATATGAAGACGTTAACATAAAGAATGAGCCGAAAAACACAAACATTTAAAAGCTTGTGCCATATGTTGATTTGTGAAGATGAAACTTAAAACACTACTCAAAGATTTATATGAAAAAATATATATCAGTCATATGCAAAGTTGGCTCACATTCACTTGCGATGCAACAACTTTTATTTCTTTACTCATTTCTACAGTGAAACTGGGTTCTGTCAAGAACCTTCTTAATGTCGTGGTCTTATTTTCATATCGAACATAGTCAGATATCGATTCCTTAAATAATTTAATTCGTGGTTGATTCGACCCCAGTATCGACATGTAACTATCGCTGTCACAGTCTCGATATAAAAATGCGAATGTGTAATTTGTCCATGTACGATTAAGCAGAAAAGAAATATTGAAAATAAGGTAAGCCAATTTTATTATTGAATAATTAAAAAATATCGTTTGATTTGAAAACTATTTTTCTTTCCCCCTCTCCCCTCCCTTCCCAAAATATTGCATTATGTCTAAGTAACAGTAAAGCAAATATCAAGCTCTTTTACTATTTGGACAACATCGAGATATTGAAAAATATGAACCATAGAATATAGCAACTCATACCATTGTCTAATTTGTTACATTTAAATTAAAATATTTTAATTATTAAGTATAATTGATTTGACACGTTTATTGTGACGTTACACAATTCTTATTTTTATTTTAGACGGAAGTATTTATAAATTCCTGTGTATGTTTTACGATCTTATCTGTCATGTAAAATGATTTCCGTTTGCCAATGTTGTCGGGTGCCATCTTTTTTCATCTCGAATTATACTCTTAACTCTTGTCTGACTGCTCCCCGTTATATCGTGCTTCCTTCTAATGAATTGATATATTTCATGTGCTTTCTTTATACGTAGCATTTTTATCTTCACTAACAATACTTGCTTTCTTTCATCTGTACTCTCCTGGCATTTCTAGTTTGCTATACCCGTAATACGAATAACGTCTAAAAAAAACACACGCTATTTCTGCAATACAACACATTTTGGCAATCTGTTCCAAACCATAGTATTTTCTACAATAAAACGTGCTCTGCGACTTTCACATTGCTTCAGTGTTGTCGGCCATTTGTTCCTGACTACTTTTCTACTGTGCCAGTATCAAGACCACTTGTTGAGTGACGAGATTCTTGTAGCGGGCAACAATTCGCCAAGCTTATTAGAGAAAATAAGTTATGAAGATTTGCCAATATGGGAAAACAGCGTATAAAAACAGTATGAACAGCTCTCAATAGAGGCCATTTATATTTTTGGTACTGTAAGACATCGTTAAGTGACACTGATGAATGAGGAGCAGATTTTCTTTTTATAGGGTTTTATGTGATCCCGTATATACAATACAGGACATGTCCCAATGTTATACTCAATTTACTGACAAAAGATATGGAGATATTATGTTTATTGTAGTTTGATTGTATAATTATGTGTATCGTGCGTAGTCAAATGATCAACTGAACTTAATGAAAAGAGCATATTATTTATTAATTTTTATGTCAATTTTATAGTAATAAAATATTCACAAAAAAATTAAAATAAATCGATATCCAAAGCATTAATCAAATTTGACAATCTCATTACGGGATTTTTAAAGTTTCATTTGTTCTATAATATTTTATCACAAACATATTTCAAACCAGAGGTTCTATAAGGAACTGTATAATTCAATTTGTGGATTAAATAACACAATCAGTATCGTTATTGACTAACTTAAACATAAATTTTAAATCTTTATTGCAACGTTCAGATTCCAGAGTGGAGTTTTCAATGCTGTAGCAATATTTTTATAATTATATTTTGTAAATCAATCTGGAAAATTCATTGTATAAGATACGATTCCCAAACATTTGTTAATTTCATTTTTCTTGAAAATTTTATTTTTGAAGGGTGACCAAGCTATAGATCCAAACAAATATTTGTCTCACTAATTCATCTAATATAACATAAAATTTTCATAACTGTATTAATATATGGCTTATTGTGAGTTTCAAATTTCATTGTTGAATCTAACATTATTTCTAAATCTTTAACGACAAACTCTTTCAACCATAAATATTATAAGGAAAAATGAAAACGTTTCTAGATCTTGAAAATGTAATTGTTTTACATTTTGATGTGTTTAATTTCATATCATTCTCCTGGCACCATTTAGAAATATCTGTGAAGCCTTCTTGTAAATCAAGAAAATCTACATTATATTTAATAGATTTTTATATTTTAAGATCTTCTGCAAACAGCAAAAATTTAACATTACAAATAGATATTTCAATATTATTTATGAAAATATCAAATAAGATGGTACACCTGACACAATTTTGCTTAATTGTTTTATGTATCAGTATTATTTGAGTATTTCATCATCCGTTATCCTTTTCTATAATATTAAAATACTTTTTTGCGATTATTAAAATATTGCTATTATTAATTATTAATTGATTTAATAAAATAATTTAAAATATTAATTAATGATTGAAAAATTAAGTTTTCAAGTATAAGTGATTTTAGGTAAAAAAAATGCTTTACTGTAATCTACAATTCTTTCGAATACCTGATGGTGTCGAATATTAGGAACGAAACGTTAATTACATTAATCACATAGTAAACATTTTCTGACTGTTAGGCCACTACATTTATTTCTTGTATTAATATAGACAGATCATTATCGTATGATGATAATAAATTTTAAACGTGAAGGTATGTTTAGAAGACGTCATAGAGGTCATAGCTGTTTCCTCTTCATTGGAAAGGATAAACTCTGTACAAAGTCCGTAGACAAAATCAAGATTGTTCTTAGATATTGTTAACCAACAAAACTGAAACTCATAGGGGAATAATGAAAAAAAAAGAATTGAATTCAAGGTAATGACGTATGAAATAATAGTATACACGAAAAAGAATGTATTCGTCAGCCAGGAGTATCAATATTTTCCGTCGGGTTTTTATCTTTTATGTGAAATTGGAGTGTATTAATTCATTTTACAATTTTAATAAATGTTACTAAAATATAAATTACGATTACAAGCAAGGGTTTTCATGATGCTGTGATGGAATATGTCACAATTTCTTGAAACATTTCCGCTTATTTGATCTGCGATGCTTGATGATGACTGACCTCTACGTTCTATCGTTCCTGGACTGTTGTTATTTTGTACAACTTCGAACAATGTATTCTTGTTTTTATGTAACGTTTGCGTCTCGTGGAATACTGGACACCTTCCTTTTTTATATAAAAATTATTTGTTTAAATTCCACGCGTTTTAAATAGTGTCTCAATACATTACAAGTAGAAACCACACAACTGTCAAATACTGTTACTTCACTTTCGTCCCAATACATTCAATAAATTACTAATAAACTTTTCTTCATTTTCATATTCAAGTCAAATTTGGAAACACTACAGTTCTTTCAGAACTAAATGCTTCGGTCAATAATCTACGTCCCTTGGTGTATTCCAAACGATGCATATGCGAGACATCTATTCATATCGAAGATCAAGGACGAAATTAAATGTTGTAAGTGTGAATTACATGATGATGAAAACTCCGAATGTGCTGGTAAATACCGGAGAAATGAGACGTTTAAAACTATTCAAGCTCAATGATCTACTACACAGATTCAATCAAAATTAGAGTTTGCCTAATAATACATAATTCTATTCGTATAAGATATATTGGCAAAGGATAGACACTATATGGCCTGCATGTGATAGTAGTACATAGTGTTTATTTACATTGTTGCACTGGCTCTCTTGGGCTTTCTACTCGTCATCTCTCATTACCTCACACTCCCCAAATACTCCTTCAATTTCTAGTTTACTCATAACCAAATGAAAAGCAGAAAAATATGAAATACAGTATATGACTCTTCCAGGTCATTGCCAACTTTAGTTTTTTTCAATAATGCTTCACAAACGCCAATAACATGTCCTGTATTGTCGCAAGTTTAAACAATTCTCTACTATTCACTTTTAATTGTTCCCCCTGTCTATGTATTCGTTGTTGCTTATTAATTGAATAGGGATAAATTTATTTCTATTTTTAAAATGAGACATTTGGACATTATAGGGGTCATTGTGTTTTATTATTTCAATAGCAGAAAACGACACCAATGGTATATAGGTAATGATATTCATTACCACGATGATTCCTAGATTTTAACACACATTTCTAACAATTTAACGATACAAAGTATTAAGCAGTAATCATTTTTTATGCGAAGCTCATGAATTTCATCTCCTCTGACTGTCGTTACGACTCCGTCTCTTTGTAATGAAATGCATGTCGTTCATGAATACCGAATGGCGGCCTCGTAGACAGCGTCCCAGAGATTTGAATTTTTCTACTAATTGACGGCGGCCCCAGCAGGAGAAAACGCTGATTACAAATCCTAAACCAAATAATTATTGACAAGTCCATTAGACTTTAGCACCGCTTTATTCTATCTTCAAACAAATTATATAATTTTTCTAAATTTATGAATTATTTCACAATTACCTTGCCGTTTAATATAAATTATTCACAGATATATTAACAAATTCTGATATTAGGCAGACAAAACGTATTTACTTGGTATCTTACCGTTTATCGTTTGGTGTTGTCCCGCGACAAAACTCTCGACTCCGACCAGTCCAGCAGAGCACAATCCAGTAAAAAGCACGCCTGCATTGCTTAATTGCAAATCACTTTCATTTTTTTTTCATTTTCATCAGGACAGAACTGCCAGTTGTGCCTACAACTATTTCTTGGTCGCTTAAGGTGCTGCAAATTTTCATATATGCTTCACGTGCACCCAAAACTCGCTGAGTGGACCGACGCCTATAGAACACTTGTGTCAATAAGGTCAACTAAGCCTCAAAGTGCTACTCCGTCTCCCCCAACACAATTATTCTCCTTAGATAAACAGTTAAACTTCTATATGGCGGAAGGAACATTACACTCATAGGGAGTTACTTTGTCAGAATATTTAATTTTCGGTGTAACCTATTATAAGAGAAAAGTTACTAAATGACCGTCAAGAAACTTAAAACATTTTTGCGCTATTTCGGAAATAGAATAGTGATTAGAGATTTAATTTTGAACAGTACATTCAATTTTGGTTGAATGTAGTACTCGTTACTGTCGTTCCCTTACAAGCTGAGTAGCAGCCAGGTACGTAGCAGCGCCGAGAGCCGACTCCTAACACATTTACAGGAAATGGGGAACACAGTGATAAATAACTTACGACCGCGACGAAGTGGGTGTCGACTCTGGTTACGTCGCTGCCTGGAAAAGGAAAATTGATACTTTATGCGGGCAAAGCAATGTGCTGGGAGATAACGCTACACTTTACAACGAGGATTGAAGAAAAAATGTGAGGAATGACGTTAACGGATTCTAGAAGGAAGAAAATTATTAAAATACGTAACTGCACATTAAAAGGTGCCCCTGTCTGTACTGCAGCGAGCCTCGTACCGTAGAACCAGTACAGAAGACAAAAAAGGACTATTACTTGTAATGACGTCGCACTTTACACGGGGCAAAAGGCGTATCATTCTGTCCAACGGTTTCCTTGCTCGGAAAAGAACACGTTCGAAGTTCACCAGCAGTTTTAACATATTCACGCGTATTTTTACATAAATATAAAATTTGACTTCCTTCCGGCTGAAAAATGTCCGTTGAATTTATTAAATTGTCCTGTTTGGAACTTCTAATTTAGTTCATATTTAGGTTCTGTTCTCATCTTCTTCGGAAAAATCATCTTCACGTTGCTCCACTCAGTGATAATTTTTTGATACTTATTACATACTGTACTGTATCTTCAAAGTAAGAAAATCAGTTTTACTAAAATGAGCCGACAATTCGTCTATTATTATAATGAGGGACGGTGGCTCAAGGAGACAAACTGGAAATACATATTAATAGCCAGCTGGCGTGAGAGGAGCGTATAAAATATACTACAAGAAATGGATGGAATACTTTGATTTTTGTAAGGAAAATTCTCAAAAAGAGAATTATTCGTAGAAGTGGACCCTAATGGAATACGGTGTAAATTGAGAAAATCAGATAGAATAATTGGAAAGTGTGCAGGAACGTACAGCGAAATCCCTTCGGATAAGAAGCGAAAAAGTAAAGCTGCTAGGGTGAGATCCGCTACAGACAACAATGGAAAGACCGACATGATTTCTTTAACGTCTTTGCAGGCAAGAACCGTTGGCACGGAATTCTGGATAGAATGAAAGAAAAATTTGGTTCAATCTTAATTCTTTATAACGAATATAGTTCAGTGAAATAAAATGACACTACTTGGTAAAATATATCAATTTTAGACGTATATACATAAGTAGTTTAAAGTGTTCCAATCATATAATTGGTGTTACTGTTACTTTATTAGCAAATAATAAAATTAAATATTGTTTACTTGAAGAATTTTAGGTGATTATTTTCACATACTATCATCATAGTTATGAAGACCATGTTCATTATTAAATAAAATCTTGATGTGTATGAAAGGAATAAAGTGAGATGATCGTACATAATAAATTGTCATTACATTCATTGTTTTGAAGTAATGGCAGTTAGCAAACTGGGAACGAAACGAACTGGTGTATTGTTCTAATTGCATTACTTACAATGGTATTTGATAAACCTTGTCTGTCTTTTTGAGCATTATATTTATTTAATCCATCTTTTTACAAGCCAGAAAAATATTATTCTTATATTTATATATTAAGTAGTTTCTAAAAAAATTGACTTCGATATATATTAAATTATTTTATTAATTACACGGACAAACATGACTAATTTTATATTTAGTAACAAGTTCTGTAAAGGATATAATTCTAAAAATATTGTGTTGCACAGTTTCAGTTATATCAATATACCATTAAATATGAAGTGACCGTGCAACACAACACTTTTGTAATTTGTTCAGGACCAGCCGGTGTTATGACAGTTCCAGTTACTTACAGGGAAAAATAATAATAAAAGCGTTCTACCTATAAATTTTAAGCAATATAAAAACATGAGTATAGTTATTTCACTGAAAGATACTTCAAATAAATGCAGTAAAATACAATTAAATGAGTAGAATATGACTTGCAAAAAGGTTTTTTTTTAAAAAAAAATGGTAAAATATTACTCTAGATTGTAATATCAAATTAACAAAAGACAAATACAATAAATAAATTACTGTCGTAAAATGTTTATTGAATAACAGAGTGATTATTATATCAATACGCTTCGTCCCTAATGTCGGATTTCTTCAGGTGCCCAATAAAAAATGATGATACTTTATTGATTGATTAATACTATAATTTAAAATTTTTTGAAGGATCTTGAATTTCCTGATGATAAAAATATGCTGTCTTCAAATTTTAGATTTAATCAGTCAAGAACGTCTCACTTTCTTCTTCATTGTACACCTGAAGAAGTTCCAAATTAGGGACGAAACGAAGTGATATTTGTTTTAATCCCATGTTAATTAATAGCTCTTTTCCGACTGACTTATATATCTATTTATTTGTGTTATTATAATCAGATAACCACATTAAGAAAACAAATATTTAAATTGTATGAAATTTTATTCTCTTTAATTACATATTGGGAAAACGTTTATAAAATGTTTAAATATATAATTTTTTTAAAAAAACATATGGAAAAAATCCGTTTTACCAATTTTTTAACGTCTTACTTTGCGGCGCACTCGCGACTGAACCGTTGATAGGACAGAAAACCTTATGGCACATAAAATGTAGGAAATTTTATACTTTTCAATCTAATACCAACTCAACTTTCCCAATAAATTAAGTTTTTTTTAAAAAAAATAACTGAAATGTTTTTTTTCCAAAATATTGCAGAAAATTCAAATTTCCAGGCAAAATTTTTATTGATAAACCTGAAATTCGGTTTAGCGACCCAAAGAACATTATAGTACTAAATATCAGAACTAGAGCTCTCCTCTTTTTGAGCACTCTGACAGCGGCAGACGCTTTGTGTGGGCGAGAAACTCATTACGACTTCATTGTTACATGTTTTGAATATAGTCTACATTAATTGGTATATTGCTCATTTAGATTTTCTGATTACAGGATGATGCAGTACTGTTGCAGAAAGTGTTCCAGTTTCTTATTGAGCGGTTGGGGAAGGAAAGTTTTCCCACGTGAGGAGCACGCGAGTGCGCATGCGCAGTGGCGCGGCCTGTCTGCGCGCGGGGGCGCCGTGGTCTCGAGGCCAGTCCCGATGCTGGTGCTGCTGCAGGCAGTGTTGCTGCTGCCGCGCTTGTGCGTGTGCGTGGGTGCTGGAGTAGGCGCGGAGGCGCCGCTGACGAGTTCGGGCTCGCTGGTCGGCTCCTCCGTGGCGACGCCGCATGGACGCGTGTGGCGCTACCTGGGCGTCCGCTACGCCGAGGCGCCGCGACGCTTCGAGCCTCCGCAGCCCTACGAGGTGGCGGACCGCGAGCGTCTCGTCGACGCACTCGAGTGGTCCGCGCCCTGCTCGCAGCCTCCGCATTCCATGGACCTCATGTACGAACAGGTGAGTGTCACCGGAAAAATCGAAAAGAAAAGCATTTTCAGTTTCAATGAAAGATCCTGTTGGAAGTCCCAAAATTGTGGACGAAACGTCAGAATATTGTAATGATTTATCGTTTTAGTTTATTAATACACATATTTGTTTGGCAAAATGAACTTTGATTTATTAAACAAATCACATAAATTCTCTAGGAGAGTCTTCCCGCAGATATTGTTAAGGGCGGATTTCATGTCAAGTCCTTCTTCGCAATAATTGCGCGAGATACTGTCAACTGAAGTTGCAAAAATGACGTCACAACACTTCCGTAAAAAGGAAGGTTCCATGAGATTGTCATTATTTACTGTTGATATTAATATAATCGATTGGGCAAGATTAGTATTGCATTTAAATAGTGAAGTATCATTGTTGTGTAATGTGGCAGCATTATTAAAGCGAAGCGCATTGTTGACTTAACTATGTAAAATATATTTATGATATAAATATATTTATAAATGTATGAATAGAGACAAATCTGTAAGAAACAATTTATTAGTTATAAATTAAACACAACGTTTCGTTCTCAATCTAAGACATCGTCAGGGTTTCTCTCTAAAACTCCAAATAAAATTTATATTTAAACAACTCAAAAAGATATAAAAATGAAATTATATTACATAGATATAACTTACAAATTACAAATATTGATGTAGTATAAATAAATTTTGTGTAGAATTTCTAATTTTAATTAAACTGTTAGTATTACTTTTCACATTACTAGCCGAATTATTTGATCTTCTGAAACATTTTGATCATCCAGCTTGCACTCTTCGTCTAAAATTTTACTATCTTGGCAATTGAAACTAATTAAATGTGTGTGTTTCAACACGATTAATTAATAATGAGAAAAATAGCTAAATGCAGACATAACAAATTATATAAATAATTCAGTTTATATATATAAATAAGTTTCAGGAAACCTTGTTCCTTTCTTCACGAGCTAATCAAATTTAAAAAAAACAAGAGCCTAGAGCGTCACAACTGCACAATTCAGTTGACAAAACTCAAAAGCTTGTGTCGCTCTAGGCTCTTGTTTTTTGATTTCTTAGCACCTGATGGAAGGAACAAGATTTCCAGAAACGTTGTGTGGTATTTATATCATCACTTATTTTGTCTATATTTGGCTCTGTATTTTTATCATTATTAATTTTCAAAACAGACGTAAATTTTTCATTTTAATATGATTAATGTTGAGTTGAACATAAAATTAACGGAACTCTTTTAACCACTTCTTTACTCTGGAGACTATAAAATAATTACTTTATGGCATCTAAATGGCCACACCCAGGAAACATGGGTGGGAATGTAAATTAAAATGTGAATAAGCACGCTAGGACGAGAATAACGCTCATGTGTAACTGCTGGGTCACTGTCGAATATAATCCTGTTGACGGACGAAACACCGATTCAGTGAGCACTTTTCCTCTCGCTGAAACCCGGTGGAAATCTCCAATGGATGACCACCGATGGTGTTGACCACAAGTTCTGGCACAGTCCAATCTCATTCTATGTTGAAGTTGTTCCTGATGTTTCTGGTTTCGTTCGAACTTCGGTACTTCTTCCAGAAAATTTTTATTCTGGTGACAATAAACCCGCTCAACTTGATTGTAATATCCCTTGCGGTAGCACAATAATAGCACGTTTAGCAACGGAAACGACTCGCGGCAATTGCGACGAATACCTGCCATATGAACTATTGTATCACAAAGGTATGAATTAAATTTGACGCTTTGTAAACGAAAGCCCACACATTATGGCGGTTTCAATTCACGGCTATTGCTTTACAATGAACTCATTCAAACCGAAAGTGTTTCCAAAGTAGGGCATGAAAACCGGAAATACGGTTGTCGGGATTCGCTGCATCGACCATGCGTCACTTCGGCGACCACGAGATGGTGTCCGTATTGTTAGCAGTTGACGGTCATCGCGGTCATGTAGCACTAACAGATCGGAACTTGACGCTGTTCGTACATTTTAAAACGTACGCAAATATACAAATACTACAATTTTATCTGTCCACAATTACCTCTATTTAATGATTGTTATCCCAACGAATAAAGAACGAACTTATTTTAAATATGTCAGTATTTACATTTAATCCCTCACGAATCCCTCACTTTATCTACAATAAACAATAACGTACAATGAAACGGCAAATTAATACTAAGAAAGATAGCCAAATACAGACAAAAGAAGTGACGAATAAGAAAGACAGCCAATTCGAACAAAAAACTGATAATATAAATACCGCACAACGTGTCTGGGATCCTTGACCCTTTCCTCAGGTGCGAAGAAGAGCCTAGAGCGACACAACTGCAATTTTGAGGTTTTTTAACTGACAAGTGCAGTTGTGTCGCTCTAGGCTATTCTTTGCACCTAAGGAAAGGAACAAGGATCGCAGAAATGTTGTGTGGTATTTATATTATCACTTTTTTGTCTGAAGTGTCTATCTTTCTTATTCATTATTTTCAATCAGACGTAAATTTTTAATTTTAAAAGGGCAAATTATTAATAAGTATGTGCAATTTCTTACAGCCTTTAATTTTATTAAATAATTTCGTCTTTAACAATATTAAATTTAATTAAACTACGTCGATACAATTTTTTACACTTATTAATATTTTAAATGAATTTAATAACATTATTTTCTCATGGCTGTGGTGAATACTTGAACCGTGATATTCCAACAATTATATATACAATGAATTGAAACTACTATCTATAAAATAGAAAAATGGTATATATATTTATTTAAATGTTATATGTATATGAAACGTATGCATGACGCCTCGCTTTGTTAAATAATGTAACACTCGGAGAAAGTCAGCAGCCCAACAAAATGTGACTGTAAAGTCTTATTATCGATCACTCTAATTTCTTCCAGTATCGTCTATTATATAGAACTGTTTGTGGATCGTCTAAGAGCCTGGTCTAACTGGAATAGCCTCAAGACAAAACTTCTCGGGTCTCCTCTCTAAGATATCACTATGCGCGGCTCCTCCAAGATTATATATATCCTCTAGCGACAACTGCAAGATTACAAAAATTTCTACATGATTAATATTAATCCTTATATATTTCTGTTTCACCCTTTGGGGCAGAAGTCCCAATTAGTATTAACTAAGGCAATCGTAAGCGCGTTCTCTACGCAATGTTCTGCATGGACGTTTGTCGTCACTTGGTTATCTACGTTTCTCCCAAAAATTCCTGGCACATTCTGTTATTATTTTACATTACGTCTCTGCCTTCCGGTATTGAATAAATTAATTTTTAATTAGTTTTTGAATTTGGAATGTATATTCATTTTGAGCGACTGCTATTTATAAGACAACCAAATAAACATTGACGATAGAGACTCTAATTAAAAGATGGAGACACGCGTTAACTATAACAACTGAGTTCGAATCATATATGTTGTAATAATTTATATACATAGCTTAACATCCTTTGACAATAATTCATGATATGAATTATGTGGCGTTTTTAAATGAAAAGAACTATTACGTGAAAACTATTAAACAAGATTTATTAACAATTTTAAAACAAGTATTCAAATTACAAAATATTTGGGATCTCAGGGTCTTGAACTGGGTTTGATAATGGCAGAATTTATATAATCAAAATCACAAAAATTACATTTATTTTATATTTACTCAATGCGTCTGAATATAGACGAAATTTATTGCTGAAGAAATAATACTAAAGATTGAATTTAAACAATTTTAATTTTGATCAAGAAATAAAGAATGATCTGAATAATTAAATATCTCATTTTATCGATAATTAAAGAACGATCTGACGTTTATCTTTTAAATGTGGTTTACAATGATTTTAAAGTTTCTTTCTACTTACGGCAGCCCAGGTCTCATTTTAACTTTTCGTGCACAATTTTGGGGACATCACTGATTCTAAGTGCTCACAGACTCGTAAATGTTCACAGACTCTAATTAGCGTAGTTTGTTAGTTGGTTTAAAATAAATTTGTCGATTCTCGATGATTTACTGCAAACTGGATTCGTAGGTCTCGTGGATTTTTGTTGAAAATGCCCCTCATTGGTTTTGTCTGTTGACTGAAAACTAGTTCAATTTCTGCATTGTTCAACTTTTCGTGTATTAGAATTTTGTGGTCTTTACACCTCGCCGTTCATTGCCTGACTGTCCTACTTTTGTAAAATAGACTTTGCTGGTCTTTATGCCTCGCCGTTCATTGCCTGACTGTCCGTTCTTTTCGTCTGTTCTATTTGCTGTCTGCTGCCCGACTGTTCGTTCGTCTCGTCAATTTTGAGCGCGTAAAACCTTCTCGACCGATCACCAATACTTTTCTTGCATTGCCGGTTTGTTGCGGCGTCCGCTATATCCACCAATAATGAGTCCTCTACAATTCAACTTTTAAATTAGAACAATGCCTTAATTACCAATTTTTAGCCTTGTATTATATGTATTTATATAACCACCGTCAAGGTTTTCGTTGAAGACGTTCAAGTCCTCCTATATTGAATACGTCAGATGTCACTTCGAGTACGAAACGCTTTCTTATGATGTGACGAAATTTTCCTGTTGACGCCAGACTAAAACCATATTCATGATAAAAACTCAAATGACTTAGCTGAGATTAAAATATCAATTCATGTATTAAGTGGAAACTCGTAAATCGTCGTAAAAATAGTTATCAAGTCCCTGGCTCATTTATTAAGTCCGAACATTGTCTCATTTATTTTTGACAGATAATTTTTCCCGAGACCTAAATACAGTAGTGTCACAGGTTGCTGCTGCTGGTACCTGAGGTAATCTCAAATTAAATTTAAATAATTGTAGTGACGAATTCATCCATATTCGTCGGAAACGTAGCTTCATCTATGAAATTGTAAACATATTTTGTATTTAGTTTGAAAAGTAACTCACTTAGTACTATTTATTGTATTTTTCGGAAAACCAATTGTCGTTGAACGAATTGTATTTTATCAGTCTACGTTGTAAATTGAGAGTAAATTACTTTGTGCACGCAAACCTCTTTCCTGTTGATGTTCCTGCAACCTTGACATGTCACACAGAAACGCAGAACCTGATCTGGATTCCGTGCACAAACGCTCATTAAAGTTAAACATCTGTGTCCCAAGTTCATGAAGTCGGTGCTTCTTTGCTTAAGCTACAATTGACATAATACTATGTATTTACATTCACTTTGTATATATTGACACTGAGTACATAAATTGTAATAATCAAATTAATGACATTTAATTTAATTTATTAATTAATTCATACCATACGTTGTGGAAGCCATTTTGTAATAATTCTTCGGGTGGCGTTCAAATAAAAGATTAAATTTTAACAACAAACAAATTTATTTATCAGCTACTGAACAATTATACAATTTAAAACATATCTCATGGTCTACTGGGCTTGATAACGGCGAATCATTCAAAATAATTAAAGAACACAAAAATTAAATTTAAAAGGAAAAGATTTTACTCATCAATTAACAAAGACGAAATTTACTTGTCGACGAACTTAATCTACAAAGATGGAATCTAATTTACAAATATTTTTTATCAATAAGAAAAGAACGATATCTGATATCTATCTTTTAATCCGTTTTACATCATTAATTGTTTTCTATTGTTACTTACGGCTGCCTATGATACATTTGACTTACGAAGCACTATAACGGGGTTTTTGCACAGCTTCTACTTAAACTCACAGATTCTAATTAATATTTTGGATTTAAATCAGGAACCATGAACCTCTTCTTCGTCTCTCCCTCGGTTGACCTCTGCTAATCTCCACTGCCGGCTACATCCACAAATTGGTTGGAGTTTAGCAGGTTTCGTAGTTCTGCCTTCGATTCTCGCTCTCGCCTTTCGCTTTAGTCCTCGTCTCTCGGTACGTGTTTAATCTCCAATTTTTTTAAAAAAGTTCTTTTACGATCACTCGATCGCTTCCACCCAACTCAATGCGAACTGAGCTCTTTAGAAGAATATCTCTTCTCTTTTTGTACGACCTGTCCTTGACCGGTCCTTCTAGCCAACTCAATGTTGAACTGCTCCTCAATATTTTAATACGACATCACTTGACCAAGCCGTCCACCCAACTTAATGCGAACTGGCTCCTCAAAATTTTAATGCGGTCTGCATCTGACCAAATCAAAACGCGAACTGAACTCTCGTCTCGCAATTTTGAGCGCGCATTCCTTCTTCCAACAAAGAAAACAATACTCTCCTTCATTGTTGCTCTGTTATGTGTTCGGTACCGCCGTCAAGAATGTTTCTCTAACAATTTAGATTATCAATTTCCACAATTAATGCCTTAATTAATTGGCATTACAAAATATATCTTCCATTTTTAAATGGCAGTGTATAAAAAAATGTGCTTAATAGTTACTGACAGTTGAAGCAAGAGAAAGAAGAGTTTCCGACGTAAGGATTCCACTCGGTCCTTTCCTCAGTTTTGAGCAAAGAGATTAAAATTCAGAAATTAGGAGATAGGAAGCCCATCACTTGCATTTATAAGGGATGTTAAGCATAAGGTTTTAACGAAATTGGGGAACAAATATAAAGTTTTTCTTAGTAGATAACATAAATAGTCACTTTGTTACAAATTTTGAAGGTAAACATCATTTCGTGGATCCGAGTATAATTTCGTTCAGGCCAAGTGAAGACGGGGAAACTTAGAATCATGATTTAAGGCAACACAGCCACAAATTTAAAAATGAAATGGATGTAAGCATGTAAAGTGGGAATTAGTTGGAAAGCGAAGGGAAAATTCTTTCTAGCTGACAGAAAAAGGCGAGTCAGGAAATTAGATACGGAAAACGTTTGAGGTGAAGTCATTTGAATGAAATGCATGTGTGTGTGTGTTATAATTTCTGAGAATATTCTTGATGAAATAATTAATTTCCATTCTTTAGAAAGCGGTTTTTTAGAATAAAGTGGCAGTTTCATCCACAAGATCGTGCATGGAGCTTTTGAAAACAATTGAGAAAATGTCGTATAATCAATAATTAAGACTTTTTATGCCAAGAATAACAGGTATATATGTATTCACAGTTAGTTGGTATGTGTACAGTTTTAATGGAAAAAGCAAGAATTACATGCATGGAAATGAAACTCGTCAACTGTTGAAAACAAAACTAAACATAATAAAATAACATTTTTTTTGAAATTTTTACGGTCAAGAATAAATCTACAGCTTATTTAATTGAAATTATACACAAACAACATAATTAGAAATACAATCAATATAATTAACCCTTAAAAATATATATTCTTTGCAAATATCTCCAGTGTTTACATGATCTAAAATTTTCACTTTTCCCACCTCCGCTCCTAGGGGTTAAATGCCAAGTTTATTGTCATAATTAAACTCACTGACATCCATAACCTTCGAATTGTCTCCCGCGTTCTTTTCCTCTAATGGATCTCCACCCCAATCATTAACGGTGCTACTTTCCCTTGCTGTTAGAGGTTGAAATTATAGACACAAAACATCGGTTGAAACACTATCAATCTCTTTGACACCGAAAAATATTTATCCGGCCTAATATAGACTGTTTTAGCATGTATGAAAATTTCCTCTCCCGTCCACCCCCGCTCCTGGGGGTTGTAGACGTGTCTCACCCCGACAGTGTTTGTCTCCTTGTTGTGAAGAACACGTGTAAGAAATTTGGTGAAATTTTCTCCACGGGTGTAGAATTGTATAACGAACATACATACATACATACATACATACATACATACATACATACATACATACATACATACATACATACATACATACATACATACATACATACATACATACATACATACATACATACATACATACATACATACATACATACATACATACATACATACATACATACATACATACATACATACATACATACATACATACATACATACATACATACATACATACACTCATTTTTATTTACAAGACAAGATAGTCTAATTAAATCAAACAGATAAATCTAAAGATTAAAGGGATAGAAGTAATAGATGAAATGTCTTGAGAAAATTATACGGGACAATTTTGTGGGACATATTATATACTTAATTATACCTAACATAGAGATTCTATGTAACTATGCCTATTAGGTGTGTGGGAAAATCTACCTCGTTATGGGCCTGGTAAAGCGAGTCTCATGCCGCCGGAAATATTAATGAAATAACCGCATAAATTCGCAGCAGCGACTAATAAACGAGAAGTGGTGCGGTAATAATACGACTCAACCTAAATATTTATCACAGTAATTGATCGAGTTTTTATAAAAAAGGAAATGAGACTGTTTACAGGTAATTTCCGATACAGACTGGTGAATAAAGAAGATCGATAGTGAGGGTTGCAGTTCTCTCAAAAGTACGCTGGTGCAATTCGTTCTGAGAAGTCGCGGGACAGAGTTCAATTACAAGCCTAATGCTCTGAATACCCTCGTAGAATTCTAAAGGCAGTTCCGGGTTTATCTTTACCTTGAGAAGCACGTACTAATGGGACCGGGGAATAAGGGACGTTCTTTGTCTGGTCGAATAGTTAATACTCCAAGTGTTTGTGCTCTGGGGAGTCTAACCGCTCCTCTTACGATGGACGAGGTCAAAATAGAAAGCAACCCGCGTAAATGGCTGCAGAATACAATTTGTCTCCGTCCTCGGGCATTCCTTTCAATACGGTAAAGGCTATAAATTTTATGTTGAAGAGAACCCTGCTAGTTTTAAGGTAAGGAGAAATAAGAAGGGAGAGAATGTGTCGAAGTTAAAACTGCACTATTAGAAAGTCGGAAAAGAGGAAGCGGATGCATTTAATATACGTGGCTGTCGGAGAATACTGAAAATCGAATGCACGAACAAAAATAACGGAATAAGAAAGTTGCAGATAATGTTGAGTGAAAAAGTCTCTGAAGTACACTGGAAAGAATACGAGAAAAGTTAAAAGAGGTTTAGTAAGAGTTCCTATAAGTGTTTTTTTTATTTATTAAATTTAACTTTTGGTCCGGAAGATTCCAGAGTAGTTTAAATTAACAAATAAAGTTTTTTTTATATATATATGGGGGTAGTCCACATGGTAGCTACTCCCCTTTAATAGTATAGGAAGGGGTTTGAAAGAAAGGATGCGGAAGGGTAGAGAAAGACAGCTAAAGGTTTACTAGGGCTCCCGGGCTGTATATTAAGGATCCTACCCGGAATTTGCCTAAACGTGATGCACGAAAAACCCTAGAAAACCTGCCTCAGGTAGGTCGGGTAGTAGGTACTTGTCCCACGTCCTTCCGATGGCGGGTAATTAGTTTGCTGTTTCTCTTTCCTACTCCGTGCCTCGACCAGTATAGGAGGCAGCTGGCCGACTTCTAATGGGAACAGAGAACAACTCTTACCGTATGCCCAAGGTCTGCAACCCCGGAACATAACCTCTCAAAACAGGGCCGAGGTGCCTCGGCTAGTGGGAACCTTAGTTCAAAAACGAAGACAGGAAAATGCATTCACAAAGGTTCTGCCTGCGAGAGAACATCTCTCACAGGCTTCTAACAACTTAATTTTATATATAGGTCAAAATAATTATTTTATAACTTCGAATGACAGAGAGCGAGATTTATTTTTGTATTTTGAACTGATGTTTGACAAATAAACTTAAATCGTGTAATTTGTGCGAGCACATCAATATCGATTGCAAGATGTAGACAAGAAATGTTTACGGATGGCTTGAGAATGTAATCAGCCTGTAAATCAATTTCAACATGTGACTGCACTAAATTTAGAATTCAAGGAATTTACGTCTATTATTAGAGACTGGATAATGGGAAGACGACGAAATTATTGAGCTTGTGGCAACGTTTACCAAACAAGAGGTAAAATAGAGTATACGAGAAAGTATTTTTATTTGAGTAATAAAATGTATGAGTTTTTATAGAAACCGGAAATACTCTTCCAGGAAGCATGAAAGTAAACTATGTTTTCGAAATTTACGCCTGTGATTGTTTCCCGTTCTCTCTTCTTTTACGTTTGGAAAAGTGGCAGCTCGTGAGTTTTTGAAGTTATGTACTACATCACCACAAGCACCCATTTTCACGATGATAACTAAGTAAAATAATAAAACTGCATCAGCGATACTGTTACCAATACTCTGAACCGGCACGGAATATGCTACATTTATAATTCTGTCAACATAATTACCAATAATGTCTAGGTTTTAAACGCGAAATAATTTACCACTTCTAACCTGAAAGTATTTTTCTCAGTTAATATTTTAAATAAAGTTAATTTTCGGAACAAACCACTGAACAGTTTCGTATTCAGAGTCGTGCGTTATATTTTCGCACTCTTAAATTTTGATTTCTTTAAAATAACCTTAGGTTGCGATTTTTTTATTTTATTATAAAATAAGATTAATAATTAGTGAATAGTTCGAATTTATTTCGATTTCAAAATAAAAAATTTGCGTCTGACTGATAATAATGAATAAGAAAGATAGCCAATTCAGACAAAAAGTGATATATAAATACCACACAACGTTTCTGGGATCCTTCGTTCGTTATGTCGCCTGATGCGACCACGCTCTATGTCCTTTTCCTTGTGGCTGTCAGCATCGTAGCACACAAGGTTAGCAGTTTGTTGAGCTTTACGGGTGGCGCATGGGGGTGAAAAGGTAAAGTTTGCATGCGCAGTTGTGACTATCGCCGAATTCGGTGTTATAACTGGCAGAGCACTGGCTGCTTAAGGAGCGATGCGCCGCAAGGAGGGGAGTTTAAATTCTTCAATATCGAAGCATAGATTCGCAGTTTTAAAACAAAATTATTATGAACGTCCTTAAATTTTAAAAAAATATTTTTTTCTAAATTAATTTATGTGCTGTGGCACACTGAATGTAGTTAGTAGTCTAGTTCAGAGAAGAACCTTTCTTGTGAGTGCTATGAAACTTAAAATTATCCACAACTGATTGTAATAACTAATTTCTGAGTAAATAAAACACCATATAAATACCACACAACGTTTCTGTAAACCTTGTTCCTTTCTTCGGGTGCTAAGAAAACTAAAAAACACAGGACCCTAGAGCGACACAACTTCACTTAAAGCCTTGGCTTTTTAGTTTTGTCAACTGGCTTGTGCAGTTGTGTCGCTCTAAGCTCTTGTGTTGTTTAGTTTTCTTAGAAGCTGAAGAAAGGAACAAGGCTTCCAGAAACGTTGTGTGGTATTTATATCATTACTTTTTTTTAGGGTAACAGGCTACATGAGGGTAATCCACATAGTGGCAACTCCCCTTTAATAACATAGGAAGGGATTTAAAAGGGGGGATGCGGAAGGGTAGAGGAAGGTAGCCAAGGGTTAACTAGGGCCCCTGGGCTATAGTTTAAGGATCCTACTGGGCATTCGGCTAAAAGTAATGCAGGGAAATACCTAGAAAAACCTGCATCAGGTAGGTCGGGCATTGGGTACTTGTCCTACGCTCTTCGGATAGCGGGAGAAGAGTTTGCTGTGGGGACGCAGCATTCCTTTCTCCGTACCTTGACCAGTTTAGGAGGCAGCTGGCCGACTGTTCCAATGGGAACAGAGAACAACTCTTACCGCATGCCCAAGGTCTGTGACCCCGGAACATACACCTCTCAAAACAGACCGAGTTGCCTCGGCTTGTGGGAACCTTAGTTCAAAAACGGAAAGGAAAAGGCATCCCTACAAGGTTCTGCCTGCGAGAGAACATCCCTCGGAGGTACTGCCTGCGAGAGAATAGCCCTCGCAGGCCTGCTCATCACTTCTTTTGCTTGTAAATGTTATTTGGAGGGAGTGATTCGGAAAATAGAGCGAGAGGTTGAAACCAATATGGAGATAACTATGCCGTATTAGTTCTTTGTAATAATTAAATGCCACAAGAAAATTATTATGGAACAAGACTAGCTCAAAAGTATAGAAACCTAATTTTCACAAATACCTAAACATAATCACTGCATAAAATAAAATTAATTTACTTGATGTGCATTTAGCGTATTCAGTAAATATAAAAAGGATATAAATACCAGGAATAAGTAGCGATTTCTGCTGTAGAACAATTTAAATTCTTGCAATATTTCTATAGTCAGGTATTGGCAAACGGATCATTAACTTAAATGCCACATCGAAATATTTTGCTAAAAGGAAACGTAGTGCGAATAAATATGGAACGAGCCAGGCTGAGAAAAGTAAAAATAGATCGTTTAAGGAATGACTTCGTGAGAAGTGAAACGAATAAGGAATTTGAATTGTCATTGAGCGACTCGTCGCGAGAAGAGAAGACAAGCTTGCCGAATCCATTAAGGTAAGAAGGGAACATGGCGAAGCTAATGTCGTGTGTGTATATTTGACATTAGTAAGATTAAAGCAGCTCTCCAAGATAAAATTGCAAAGTAGAGAAGCCGACTGTTGCTACGACGAAAAGGTAGAACTTTTTAAAAATATATTGAAATTGAAGACTGTGATGTGAAATTTGTGTGTTGAAGCAGTGCAACGCTTATGCAAAGTTCGTGTCCTTGTACGGGCCTAGCGTCTGTGTTTGCGATTCGACTGCAAAACGAGAGCAGCTCTTTGAGATGTTAAGTATCCATTCCCCGGTAGAGGAGCTCTTGACTCGGTGCCAGTGTGGAAGGAAAGAAGACTTCATGGACTCTGCTGACGTATTCCGGAAATTATTACCAACAGTGTTCAAAACTTAGACATTAATCCACTGCTTTCCTCCTCCTTCACACGAACGTTTGCGGCGAATTCCTGCGCTACTAGACGAGACGCGTAGAAAGTACGGCTACGGTTTGCATTAGGAATTTCAAACAACGGGAACAAAAATTAATTATACGATATCCTTAATTTTTGTATACACGCGTTTGAAACCGTGCTAAATACAGTCATTTATTTAAAACCACTTATTTATTCTCACACTTACGGACAAATTTTACCATATCAATGTATTGATAAGAACTATTGAATAACGCATACTGCAATTAAATTAATTAATAACTTAATTACATATTTTCGTAATTCACTAAATGCTAAGTACACGCCTGACGAGACGAGTCAATATAATATATAGGTCTTTTTTTTACGTCTAAAAAACTTGTTTTTCGCTTCTGAATGCATTTATCTAGTACGGATTGAGTTTATGGAGTTGCGAATGCGGTTGTAAGAAAATCTATAACGAGTCCGTGATCGTGTTTCGCAAGGTGGTTTGATCTTTTAAAGGTCCTTCGCCTTCTGACGAGGTCATGAGAACTATGCGGAAACCTTATGCGCAAGTAGAAAGTAGAAAGTGAAACAAAGGAAGCTTTACTTTTTTAATAAAAAATTAAATTTTTAGTATAGTTTACTGTTTACTAATTATAAACACACTCACATTACCTACAAATTTTTATTGCACATATACATATAAAAACAGGAGCTTCTGGCCTTCCTTAGGACATATTCATCAGTAAATTGAAACTTTTTGGTGTTGTTTTACGTAACAGTATTGACAAGGAGTAAACAAAAACACAAATTTTTCTTAGAGAAACTGAATATAGCCTAGGGAGGCCTAAAGCTACAGTTTATATATATATATATATATATTATTGTAATAATCAACTAATTAATTGTTCAATTAATTTTGCCCCACGTTGGTCGCCATTTTATGTAATAATCAATTGGTAGGCTTTATTAAATGAAATGATTAAACAAGAATTTACAAATAAAATATAATTTATTATCAAATTGTGGCTTCAAGAATCAAAACAATTACAATTAAAAATTTTAATATCTTCAGGGTCTTTACCGGGTTTGATGATTAGGACACGATAAAAGAAGAATTTGACTAATTAACAATTCACAATATTATTTGCTTAAAATTAAAACAATAAGTCGATCAATGAAAGAAAACTAGAGGAAAGCGAACGAACGAACGAAATCTGACTATCCTTTAATTAGCGTTTACAATATTATCATAGTTTTGGTTTTTGTTACTTACATTTTGTTCGCCTGGTACCAGCATTCTTTGTTTCCCCTACACAACACGATAAATGTAAATCGATATTTACACAGATTCTAGTTCTCACAGAATTTACACGCTCACCGGCGGATAGAACGCAGACAAATTTCCGGAGCCTTGGTTGAACCTCTCCTTGGTCAGCTATCGGATGTCGTCTTCCCCTCAGTGTAAAATTGTTCGAATTTGCCTTATTACTGGAACTGATGATTTGCAGATTCTTTGTAGACTTATACTGTTATTTTTATTGATTTGAAATAGACTGCAAGGTATCTCGGTGAAAATTTTGTTATAATGTGCCTCTTTTTCTGGCTGGCTGTAGACGTAAACTGACCCAGACTTTCGTGCGCGCAAACGCCATTTCGACTTTTCGACAAAGCAGCCGAGCTCGCTTCTCCATTGTTGCTTTGTTCGATCAGACCGCTATAATGGATTTATCAAACAATTCAAATTTTATGTCCAAACAATTACTGGTCTAATTAATTGGCATTACAATATATATATATAGTAGAGATTACTAATGTGTAATGTAAGTTTATTTAATAATAATCTTTTCTTTAGAATTATTGCCGGCGTAACTTTGAGGCCGGAGCATTGTAAAGAACAGTGTGGCGAAAGAATAGGGACACCGTAAAGGTTCCTATGTGGATTATTGCCGGAAAAGCGTATGTAAGACGCTCAGAACTTTGGCGGAGAACAACCAGTGTGTTTTGGGAGCCTGACTAGAACAGTCATGGCGCGTGTTTTGGAGTACTGACCGAAGTGATCATGACATTGTTTTGAGGGTCTGACCGGTCTCGTAATGGCCAGAGTGAATATAGTTTTGGGGACTAGCTGAGGATTCTCGTAAACATATAGGAATTCAGCAAAGTCTAAACTGGAAAAAGGTTGAATATATCACATTCGCCATTTACGTACTTCTACAGCAAAACTGAGTGTGACAGTAAGTTCGTGAGGATTTGTTAGAGAGGCACAGGAATTTTTGTGAAGTGAAACGATATAGCAATCAGTGTTATGGCCTGTAAATTAAATATTTTTCTTTTAAATTAAAATAACTGTGGAGTTCACAAACCGGCAGCAGCTCTAAATAAAAATGGTATGTAGGAACGTGATTTTGTAAACTTTAATGTAAATATAATTTACCGCTAGATTTGTCACAGTTCTCTAGTTTTCTTTGTTGTTAGATTATTTTTAAAATTTTGTTATTGTAAATTAAATTCCTATTTTTCTTTTGTAACTTTGGTGACAATTGCAAATCACTATCTTTATTAGAGGCCCAGTAAGCGGTCCTGAAGTTTTGATTCTCATTAAAGCTGAGGCATTATAAAAAATGATATGTGCAAAATTCAATGTAACTAGAAATCTTTTATCTCTTTAAAATCATTTTAATTTCAAGGCTAAATCCTGTTAACTTTCTTCCTTTTAAAAGTTCGAATACCAAATACTTTGACGTGGTGGTTTGCTATTTTAATAGTCTTTTGTATGCTAAAAATGTGTGAAAGAATGTTTTTAGAACTGTGAGTTAATTTTTATAATTAATAAAAATTTAAGTTGTTTTAATAATTTACTGTGAAAATACGAGATCAGGACACAAATTTTGAAGTGGCGTTGAGGACACAAAAACCAACCAATATAAATCCTATTCAGTTTCTTTTCTTTTTCTACTTGGCTCAACGGTAAGATATTTCCCTCTGATCGACCAAATCAAGCCAAAGAAAAACTGCACGTGTTTAGAATGTCTGTCCAGTCTATATTTTTTGCCTGTAGACGATTAACAGAATCGGGTGAGAGCACGAGATTTTCGGGACTGTAGCCGTTGCAGATGCAGAGGAGGACCTGCCTGTTCCTTGGGGCTGTGGTGTAATGAAGCCATGAGGACACTCGCTGGCAGACAATGGCGTATCCTGCGGCATATCTTTCTTACCTGGACCAGATTTCGTTTCTTGGGCGGATGGGATATATGTGAAGTTTATAACCGAGACAGGAAGGCAATAATTCAGATGTCCATATAGGGATTCCTCTGGTAAAGGACTATGACCAGGAGGTCTAAAACGGTTGATCGATATGGCTTTAAAAGTCGATCGTGGAAATATGGCTCATTCCTCCAAGAAATATAAAAAAATAAGCGCTTTCCGTCAGATACATCCTTCCCGCTTGTGCTCAAATTTATTTCAACCCTTTCCCGTGAATGGCACTGTCATAGCATTCCTTCAAGATGGCTGCTGCGCTTGACATTCGCCAAAAGCAACGTTCTATTATAGGATTCCTGTGTTGTGAGAACGAGATAGGTTGAAAAAGGTGTATGGAGATGCTGCTGTTGATCGTATTACAGTTAATCTGGGGGCAAGCACATTGGGTGGTATAAGAGGGCTCGCCAATATCCGGGATACTCCTCGCAGCGGCGGACCCCATACTGCATTAAATCCTGACAACGTGCAGAGTTGACGACATGGTTGAGAGGGACTGGGATTACGTGGTAACATGAAATTTTGTTATTAAGGGATGTATCTTCACACTATAAAAATAGGAAAGCTGACGGATGAAAATATAATTTTCAAATAAATGTTGTGCTTTACTTTTGGAGTGACCTTCGTAAAAAAGGGATACCTAACTCATTCCTTTAAATTCGAAGTACAATTTAAAACTAATGATGAGAATTCATATGATTAAAATGCTATTGTCATTATTGTTTTTTAATAAGTAGCGATCGTGTGTGCATTGATGTGCACATGTTAAATAAATTAAAGTTTAGTTGTCTAATGTACATTCACTTATGAGCGATTTAATTCCCTTTCCTTAACAGAATTGTATCGAATGTTTTCATAAAATATAGTAATTTTTATAAGTCTATAAAATGGGATCATTTGGCCTTAGCGAGTCATTTTCTGCAGAATTCAATAACTATAGGTTGACCGATCTAGTCTATAGCGACAGGGGGTGTTAATATATATAAAAACATATCACTGGTACAAGAGAGTAATCTAATTATATTAACCTATATTTTGTGTTAATTAATAGACTAAGTGATTTTTAGGCTTTTTTTTGCGATTGTCAATAAGTTATTGTCATTCTATGAAAAATACAGCCAAAGATTTGTGTGTTAGTGACATAGGCCCAGGCCTTCATATAATTATAATTGTTATTATGTATGTGTAAACTGAATGTACAATTAAAATATAACTTTAGTAGCATTGCATTTTCCCCCTAGAAGTAGAACTCAGATTTTCATAAGAAAAGGTCGGAGCGTGTATTTCATATTACAGCCCGGGGTTCTACACCCTCCACCCCTCTCTTACTTTTATTTTGTCGATCGCTTGCCGCATACTTTTTTTTAGGTCGATCTCTGGTAGTACTAGTCTGAGCACTTTTATATTCAGAATCGGAAACAACTCGATGTTGTCGTAAAAGAAGTAATAGCGCTACGATGAAGATAAATTACTCTTCCATCGTAACTTTTTTGTTACGTCATCGTTCAAAAACATGTACTAATTATGCAGAGAAGATGATTCTCCCTTGCGAAGGATGACGTTTCGATTTTCTTCCCTCTATTTTCTGCAGTATATGACTACAACGTAACACACACACACCGAGGTACAGACAAAAATTGAAATAAGAATATATTTTCATTGTCCTCGTGCTGTTAATTAACCAAACACCAGTCGTTACTGCCGAAACATCTAACAATTAACAACAAGGAATTAAATGAGCTGAATTTACGACACAGCCCCCCGCCCAAAATGACTTGAGTTTGATATTCTGAAAGAGTCATGACGGTAGTCGGGGAAAGCGACGAGGCCAGGAGGCAAGTACCTTGCTCATACATTAAGCATGCCAAACCCGTGTAACTCCAACTGCAGGGGCGGGACGAATCAATTCCTTGTAAAGGGTGGCCATGTGTGGATAACTGAACAAGAGCTCCGATTAATGGAGCGAATGGAAATCGATCGATCATCATGTATGTTTCAACAGCAAGGACAGAGCAGGATGTAAGTCTACATTGCAGACAATGATTCAAATCACAAACTTCATAATTGGAATCAATTAGAGGATTAGAATATTGTATTATCCATATCAACAATTAGTTGCTGAGAAATCAAGTAGAATTTCTATTTAAAAAATACGTCTATCAATTCTTAATTAAATTCAGCTTATCATTTCAATATTTCTGTGATGGCGATTAAACCAATTTATTTTTGGAGGTGACTGGCTGCCTGAGGTGGCCTCTTCCCTTTGTATTGCATAGAAATGAAGCCATTCCGATGATTGGAGTGGGTTTGCTGTGGGGACGCAGCATTCCATATTCCATGTTTCTTCCAGGTTTGTGGCAGCTGGCCGACTGTTCCAGTTGGAAGAAAATACAACTGTTCCCATATTCCCAACGTCTGCGACCGCTTACGATACTTCTCTCGAAACTGACTGATGTTTCGGCTTACGTGAACATTCATTAAAAAACAGTTAGAGAAGAAGGCATCCTCGTAGGTAGCCTTCTACGTACTTACTTTACGGTTCTACCCGTCAGAACTCGTCCCTCACCCTTTCTCTATTTTAAAAATCTCGGAAGGAAAGTTTTTTTGAAGGTGTAGACAGGTTATGTGGCAACTACCCTATTATAGCATAGGAAAATGAGTGAAAGGGGGATGTGGAAGGGTAGAGGAAGGTAGCCAAGGGCTAACTAGGGCCCCCGGGCTATGGTTTAAGGATCCCACACGGCAATTCGCCTAAAAGTGATGCAGGGAAAACCCTAGAAAAACCTGCATCAGGTAGGGCGGGCATTTGGTACTTGTCCCACGCCCTTCAGATAGCGGGAGAGAAGATTTATGTGGGGACGCAGCATTCCCTTCTACGTGCCTCGACCAGTTTAGGAGGCAGCTGGCCAACTGTTCCAATGGGAACAGAGAACAACTCTTACCGTATGACCAAGGTCTGTGAACCCGGAACATACACCTCTCAAAACAGGCCGAGATGCATCGGCATGTGGGAGCCTTAGTTCAAAAAACCAGAGAGATATGAAGGCATCCCCAAGGGTAGCCTCTGCCAGAGCTCTCTGTTAGTCTAGCTGGCCGTTTTTTTTTAGGGCAACATGAGGGTAATCCACTTTGGGCAACTCCCCTTTAATAGCATAGGAAGGGATTTGAAAGGGGGGATGCGGAAGGGTAGAGGAAGGTAGCCAAGGGTTAACTAGGGCCCCCGAGCTATCCTACCTGGCATTCGCCTAAAGAAATGCAGGGAAAACCCTAGAAAAACCTGCATCAGGTACGGCGGGCATTTGGTACTTGTCCCACGCCCTTCAGATAGCGGTAGAGAAGATTTCTGTGGGGACGCAGCATTCCCTTCTCCGTGCCTCGACCCGTTTAGGAGGCAGCTGGCCAACTGTTCCAATGGGAACAGCGAACAACTCTTACCGTATGACCAAGGTCTGTAAACCTCAACATACACCTCTCAAAACAGGCCGAGGTGCCTTGGAATGTGGGAGCCTTAGTTCAAAAAACCAGAGAGATATGAAGGCATCCCCAAGGGTAGCCTCTGCCAGAGCTCTCTGTTAGTCTAGCTGGCCGGATTTTTTTTTTAGGGCAACATGAGGGTAATCCACTTTGGGCAACTCCCCTTTAATAGCATAGGAAGGGATTTGAAAGGGGGGATGAGGAAGGGTAGAGGAAGGTAGCCAAGGGTTAACTAGGGCCCCCGGGCTATCCTACCTGGCATTCGCCTAAAGAAATGCAGTAAAACCCTAGAAAAACCTGCATCGCCTCCTAAACTGGTCGAGGCACGGAGAAGGGAATGCTGCGTCCCCACAGCAAATTTCTCTCCGGCTATCGGAAGGGCGTGGGACAAGTACCCAATGCCCGACCTACCTGATGCAGGTTTTTCTAGGGTTTTCCCTGCATTTCTTTAGGCGAATGCCAGGTAGGATCCTTAAATTTAAATATTGTTCTACATCATTCGGAAACTAGAATTCATTTTATTAATCTATTCTTGTCCTTAGGATTTGGAATGTATATCTTCTAGACCCTCCTCTAACTGAGACAAATAGGTGGAGTGGAAAGTGGACACATTTTTACAAGACAAACATTATTGTAATGCAATAAGAAAGCAGCCGCTCTGATTTCTTGCCGAGCTTCCGACCGGATATCGGTGCAGAATAAGTTAGGTAAGGAAGATCTTGTTCAGACTACGAAGGATATTACGCGATGTCGTAAAAGCAAAGTGCAAGTCTCAGCGTTCTCACTGTACCTATAGAAAATAAGATCGCGTGTCTCTGTTGCATACAAACGATCGGTGATTTGATACAGAAGTTGCTGACTTTTCTAACTTGAGCGCAGAGCCAAAGTACGTGTCGCACCTTACGGATAAAGAAGTTAACTGGCACTTTCAAACGTTACTCTCCGAATGGCCCATAAAGCTCCTTAAGTCTTCAAATTACCCCGATTTTGTTTGAAAATGTTGAACTTCCTGTATCGGTGTTGTTAAATAAACGATTTCAGTATCATACTTCGACGAAACCTGAACGAAAAACAAGTGTTACAGCAGCTCCTCGTCATTTATAAGATATAATAAGAATATAGATAGCGATACTGCGCAGAGTCTTTCGTTGCAAACAGAAACTTAGAAAATAAGGATGAGTCAGGAAAAGTTCTAAGAATAGGCTAAAATGTAAATATTAAACCGTGTTTGCAGCAGCAACATAAGAGGAATTTAGCTCTTTCTGAGAAGTCACAGGTGATGCAGGCAATTACCAGAAAACAAATGTAAAACCCTGAGGTTTCACAAATCGACATTTCATGATTCACTAAAACTGAATAAATTTTATGTAAAATAAATAAAAAATAATAGAGATGATCAGTATAAAACAAATTTGATTTACTGGTAACTCTGATTTAAAATAATTTAATTGAAGTAGCTTCCGCCATATGCCATGAAGTCAGATTATAAAAACATAATTTGTAAATTTACATTTATTCTTTAATTATTGCAGAAACTAGAGTAAAACAATTTTCTTGTTTCTAAATAATCAAGAACGATTACAAATGTAATTGGTCAGGAAAACCTTTTTAATTACGTGACTGATTTAAAGCCTGCGGTTACGAATAAATTAAAATTAATTATATTAATCTTAATATAATCATAATTATAAAATAATTTTGAATATTTTTCTGTCAATTTTTTACGACTAGTTTCTTATTTTACCATGGATATTACACTTTATTTTTCTGTCTTAGAATTTAAATGTAATAAGCATACATAAAATATGTAGGAATCCTTATTTCGTGTATTTCATCTGTATTTTAGTTACATATTCTAAACCCCTGACTCATTTTTATTCACCTCCTATATATTATGTAAATTTTAAGTTTAACCAATACACATTCTTAATTAGTAATTAATTTCAATGTAGAGAATTACGACACTACGAAAGCTCCTTTTTTCATACTTAATGTAAACCAAATATTATTGAACTGAAATATTAGGGTTATGATTATTCACTTTAATTGTTTCAATTAAATATTCGAAAGTTTCACTATACAGAACCTTAGGTAAAATGTGGAGGTGATGACGTTGGGAATATTTGTGATCTTATAAAAGGTGGCTTATAATCTCAATTCGTATAATTAATCTTTATCGATAAGGTTACGGACGTGGCATTGGGATTCGTTTACGTTATTAACGAAATTCCTGTACTTGGTTTCCCTCACTAAACAAACGTGAAGTTTGATGAATTTCCGAGTCTATTATTAGGCGGAGAAATGAAGGCTAGGTTTGAGGTGGCTTAATGAATATAACGCCCGTAGCTGGCTCCCATCGGCTTTCTGGGCAAGCAAACACAAGAAGAAAAACTATCTGCAAATATTAGCACTTGCTCAGTAAAGATTCCCGGCCCTTGCTTCGCTCAAGGCATCGCACTTCATTATCCTTACATGTCTTTGTGCCGGAACTGCTTTACTAAACGGGAACGTTTTCATATAAAATTGACGATTTCGCTTAAGTAACAATTCTCGTGCTCATAAATATTTCGAAACACCATCCGAGTCTCGTATAAAAACTTAAGAGAATTTTGGAAAACCAATTTTGTTGATCGCTACGTGCTTCATTTAGATGTCTTTATTCGATTTTCGTCACTCCGTGGCAAGTTTGGATTATTACTTCTCATTCCCATCCAATGAATTGCCACCTTCTTGGTTCTGATACTTATATTTTGATTTATACGTTTCTCTACCGAGGAAAGTGAATAAAAACCCAACTAGCAACAATACACTGGTACGAAACTATCATGCATATTAAAATAAAATAAATTTAAAAACGTACGTGAGAAAGTATTAATAAGTACTCAGTTTATAAAAGAGAAAAAATTTAACAAAATATTTAAATGAAAAATGATTAAAACATAAATGCGGCAAAATCGCTATATAAATGTTATATTCACATACATGAACATTTTAATGTGTATCATGTAACATGTACTATTATTACAATATTCAGAAAGTCAATAAAAAAGATAGCCAATTCAGAGAAGAAAGTGATAATATAAATACCACATAAAGTTTCTGGGAACCTTGTTCCTTTCCTCAGTTGCGAAGAAGAGCCTAGAGCGACAGAAACGTTATGTGGTATTTATATTATCACTTTCTTGTCTGAATTGGCTATCTTTTTTATTCTTTATTTTCATTCTGACGTAATTTTTTTTCATTCAGTAATTGAGTACAATTTTTTTATGTTCAACTTTGCATGTTTGTTGAGAACAGCGAGTGACTATTTGATAGCGGTTTTTACTGATTATTCAATATCAAAATCCAGTCACATTCTCACAACAAATTACTGAGCGTAGTTCGAAAAAAACATACGCGAAAATAATTATTGTAGTCTGCGATTCTCTGAGCATAAATTAAATATTTTCTTGAGTGGTTACTTTGACTTAAAATTAATACAAATAGAAAAATTGCGTTTCGTCCCTAATTTTAGTCTCCATCAGCTGAATATAATAATAATTACTTCTTAAAAATGTATTCAAAGATGTTGAATTTTTATATTTTTTTGTTGTTGTACTAAGTGTCAAATTCTTCAAATGGTAGGTTCCAAAAATATTTAATTTCATAGAAAAGAATTTTTGTTGTCAGTTATAACCAGAAAATTATAAGTCCATTTGAAAGCGACACAACAAACCGATATTTTCCAATGAGTATTGAATGAATTAAAGGAGAATTTGGAATATAAAATAACAAACAGGTGGCTAAGCCGACTTATCGAATTGTAAAGATATTCCCCAATTATATTTTTCTCCCAGTTCTTTTTTGGTAGAGACAGGATTAAGTCATTTTGAAAATCCTCTACCCTTCCGTATCCCCCCTTTCAAATCCCTTCCTATGCTATTAAAGGGGAGTTGCCACCATGTGGATTACCCTCATGTAGCCTGTTACCCTAAAAAAATTAAAAAATCGTTAATAAACTATAAATCGAATAAATATTACAGAACATCTAATATAAAACAAACCTACAACGAACACACGTTTTTTAAAAAACTTTATTACAATTATATATAACGAAATATGTTAAATAAAATATTATTTATGTTAGTTACCGAGTTTTCCTTACAACTGCTACTTGATATTTGGTGCTATTTATGCATTAAAGCTTTTAAAGTTGTTGAGGGGTCAAGTGGAGACAAAAGGTTGGGAATCCCTGATAAACTTAATCAGATAACTTCCGAAGTAAATTTATCATTTCACGCACCGAACGAGAACCCTTCCTAATAAGCGTCCTAAACTAAATCGGTTTTTAAATTAATAAAAAATGATTAAATTTTTTGTTTGTAACTTCGATAATGTTGCTTTGTGGTCTATAATATAGTAACGGGAATCGAACTCACATTCGTATTTCCAAAACGTAGTGACACATTGATTTAATGCTTAAAGGGAAATATGACTTTTATTGGTGGCTTTCTGACTGTTTAAAATCATAATTCAACGTTTTCTTATATTCTTATTCTCTCCCAGTTATTCTGTGGTTCTTTGTCTTTCCCTCTTAAGTAGAATGAAATGTTCATGTTACTAATTGGTTGATATGTTGGTCTAGAGATGAGCACGACCTCTGTCAGGAGTTGGGTTGTTCCAGATTCACGCTTCGCTCTACCTGCTCGTAGCGTTCAAGGTCACGCTTTCACTTACTAAAACAGACAATTCCGCACGATGCAACTGTTATCTCCGGGTCATAAAACGTGCCAAGAAAAAAAAGCAACCCGTAAACCGTGTTGAGTTTCCTTAATTTGTGAAAGACTTCGTCGACGTCGTCTGCAACCGTAGAAGCGACGGCGAGTCAATGTTTTACAATTATTTTACTGTCTTACGTTACAAATGGTGCTTTAAAGCCTAAATGTAGACGACTTTGCGAAACTTCCAAGCTTATACAATTTGTCTTTCATTGACACTTTTTTATAGCTCCCGAGAGAGTATCGTGACATTCGTTTACAAATGCAGCTGATGGGTCACTTTAAATAAAATTTTATATAGAATAAATTAACAGACAAAAACAGTATTTAAAATATAATTTATGTTGATATTAAATACGACTTTTCTTTAAGCAATTAAGGTAATATTAAACGGTAAACAGCCTCCAAGATGAGTATGTATTTATTGTTCCGGAACTTGATGTGGTGATAATCCTACACAAGTATTACAATCCTTACAAGAAAGATGTTAATATTTAAAATGTGTACAATAAATAACATATACATAGTCATACCTTATCGTTATTCGAAGTAATATGAAAGTAAAGACAATGCAGAGGTTCGTAGTGTTTGATTTGTACTTCAAGCTGCACAACGAGCTTAATACTAACAAGTAAGAAGTGTATATAGTCAAGGTGGTCAAATTATCCATGATCGAGCCTCAGATCGATATTGAAACTACAATCGTTAGTGATCTTCACGATCTAATAGTATATAGTAAATAAAATATATTAATAAATATAATAAAAACAAGTCTAAATAATAAAATGAATTAAAATGAATTTTTGTATATAATAATATACATAATATAATTATTGACAACATTCTTGTAAGGATTGTAATATTTATGTAGTATTATTATGATACCAAGTGTTGAAAGCTTCCGCAACAATAAATATATACTCATCTTTACGGTTTAATATTACTACCTAAATATAATAATTTAATGAAGCTACATGTTTCGGTCCTGATGTCTGCCCTCATCATATAAATGTAAAGATACTGTTTTGTAAATAAAGGCGGTTAAGGCCAGAGTGTGCAATCTCCTTTCTGAACCTTTTTGAGATATTGGGGGTTTTGAGGTTTTGCTTCATATTTATGTCATCCTCTATCCCAAAATTATTTGTGCTGCCATCTCTTGAGCGTCGAATAAATTGGACTCCGACCATTCTAGCATTGAAAAGGACTCTCAGACTTCCCTAAACCCGAGTTACATAATTTTAGACAAAAATGTGGAATCAGAGATATTAAATCAATTATCATTAAATTGTATCAAAGTAAATAACAGAAATTGATGCATTTAGAAAATATAAATTATTCAATATTTGTAGCAAACAAAATAATTTCTTGGGGACGTAGAACCACAGTAATGGCTTCTCTTAATAATATCGATTTGTCTACGCGGTTATTAACTCAGGAAAAGTCGACACTGAATACTTTTTATCACAATTTCACGGCTTTTAGTTGGCAAAGTCCACTCACAAGGGAATCCCTCAGGATGAGGGTGCGGGGTAATTAACGGCAACGCAAGGTGTGTTTTAGGAAGCAGTCACTGACCGTGCACAAACAAAGGTCAAGTGCGTTGTGGAGAAAGTGCGTTGTGAAGTGCGGACACGCAGCCAGACACAAGGTCCCGGAAACTACGTAGGCATTCCGTCACACGCCGATGTTATTTAAAGTATATAGTTTAAAGACTCATTTAGACAGCAATATTTTTTAAACGGTAAACAATTTCATATACAACCCGTAACAGTTTTTAAAGCTAATTATGTTTAATATATTGTAGTAATTGGTAATTAAGGCATTGTTCTAATTGAAAAGTTGAATTGCAGAGGACTCATTATTAGTGGATATAGAGCGGACGCCGCAACAAACCGGCAAGGCAAAGAAAGCATTCTTGATCGGTCGAGAGGGTTTTTACGCGCTCAAAATTTACGAGACGAACAGTACAGTCGGGCAGCAGACAGCGAATAGATCAGACGAAAAGTTTTACAGTCGGCAGTCAGAACGAAAGAATGTGGTCCAGTCAGAAACATGCTTTCAAATATTAAAAAGTAAAGCAATATTCAGTCGGGAAGGAGACAGAGCAACTAGTGTGTATTCGGTGGTCGAGCGTAGATTCATCATGCTGGCAATAGACAAACCAATGAAGTCCATTTTCAACTAAAGTCATGAGATCTACAAATCCTGGTTGCAGTAAAGCAAGGCATCGAGAACCAACCAATTTCTGTTAAACCAACTAACAAACAACGCCAATTAGAGCCTGTGAACATTTAGAGTCTGTGAGTACTTAGAATCAGTTATGTCCACAAAATTGTGCACGAAAAGCTAAAAAGAGCCCTGGGCGGCCGTAAGTAGAGAAAAACTTTAAAATCATTTGTAAACCGTGTTTAAAAGATAAAAGTCAGATCGTTCTTTAATTATTTAATTATCGATAAAATGAGATCCTTAATTCTTGATAAAATTAACATTGTTTAAATTCAATCTTTAGTATTATTTCTTCCGCAACAAATTTCGTCTATGTTCAGACGCATTGATTTCCATAAAATGTAAATGTAATTTTGATTATATAAATTCTGCCATTTATCAAACCCAGTTCAAGACCCTGAGATCCCAAATATTTTGTGTATTTTATACTTGTTTTAAAATTGTTAATAAATCTTGTTTAATAGTTTTCATTTAAGTTTTTTTCATTTAGAAACGCCACATTCATATTATAT
The DNA here is from genome assembly GCA_037074705.1 of Zhengitettix transpicula. Taxonomy (NCBI): domain Eukaryota; kingdom Metazoa; phylum Arthropoda; class Insecta; order Orthoptera; family Tetrigidae; genus Zhengitettix; species Zhengitettix transpicula. The sequence goes on along the minus strand of CM073593.1, from coordinate 29,961,909 downwards.
TTAATTATTACAATATATTAATTTCTAATTTATTTTCATCAGAATAATTTCAATAACAATCAAATAACGTCCAGTAAGATTTTTACAATTAAATTAACTCATTAATTTCTCACTGTAGCCCTAGGTACGCAGTCGGTCTTGTGTAATGGATTTGATTGGACAAATATTTATGGAAGTCTTGTTTTTCTTTTTAAAGTCAGGTGGATTCAAACGCAAATTCCCCACAGATAACGTGCTCCCCCTGAGCACTCAGACACCTTCTGACAGCTACCTTTATCATATACCACTTTCCCTCAATAATATCTACAATCCTACCCCAACATTCCCCTTCATATCAAACCAACTCAACAGTCAACCAAAACACATCCCCTCAGAACTATATCAACAAGGAACATGAGGGACGAGATCAATAGACTTTCCATCTGTTTCAATCGACACAAATATATCTACGGATGAAAATTTTGAGAATAAATAATTTTTTTTAAAAAAAAAGTCAGGTGGATGTGTTTGCGACAGGCTTGCAATAGTCAGCAGATTCGTTTGTATCTTCTTAATAGAAATAAATTTCGGGAAGGCAAAGTTTATAATAAAAGAGGGACAGTTATCATCTATCATAATCACAGTACCTAAAAGAAAAGTCTGCAAATTTCGGTGCCATAACAGAGTACTTTAATGGAGTTAAAAATCCTCCCGGTACTCAGAGGGAATCAAGAATGCACGCGGTAGCTTAAATAAGTGAAAATAGTCCCTGTACATTAACAACAATATTGGAACTCGCTTGTTGAAATGACTCGCGCGCCACCCAACGTAAAATGCTTGAGAGAGTGGCACGTTGTGGCCTAGAATAAAGAGGGGAGGGGGGGGGGAGGAGGAAGGGACGTAACGCTTCGAGAGGCCGATAGAAACATTCGCGGGCAGGCGCATTACCAAAGTTTTCATTCATTTATATATTGTAGTAAACAAAAATAAATGATTAATTTTATATTAAAATAAGTTTACAAATTTATTTAATTAAATTTTTAAATGAAGATAAGCCTTACATTATAATCAAATTAAAAGTTAAAATGAAAGGATTTTAAATGAAAACAATTCAAAATGTAACAAAATTAATTTAATAAAAACGAATTCGTATCTCAGTTGAAATTTTGCAAGTTGGTAATGTGCCACGGCTTAATTTTCAGGGCCGCCAATAAAGATTGTTACAAAATGATAATTAAAAACTTACAATGCAAAATATTTCTGACTTAAATAATTATTGAAATACGAAATCTGACGATAATTATATTTCCACATTAGGTTTACAATTAATAAAATTCCTTTTTTATTTACTTTACCCTTAGCTGTTCGTCTGGGTTCGAACTCACTCGATTTTTTAAACACATAACAGAAAGGCCATATTTCACTGAATTTAAGGATGTTTTATTTTTCAAACACAAATCACTTTCTGCTCTTAACTGTTGATAACGTTGTTTTTTAAATTTTTGATAATTGCATGAATATGGCAATAGACGAAATACTTCAGACTATCGACTTGTAATTCCGAAACCCGGGACATAAATATATAATATGTCTCTGCTGCCTAATCACACTTGCTCAAACATGGTGCCAGGAACACTGGATACGGCCTCTACAAAACACACTTTTCACCTTCATGGTCCAAGCAACTCTGAATATCTCAAGTTCTGTACGTCCCAGTGCTGCCTGAGGCAACAACGCAACTCTAGCAAGCAAGCATTATAGCTCCATATTCTTGTAAACAATACTCATATTTACGCCGCCGATAATGAAAATCATAAATTTTTGTTTATTAAATAATTACATATTCTTAATTACCACTATATATATATATATATATATATATATATATATATATAGGAAGTACCCGAGAGTGATGTCACCCTAAGAACAGTTCAGGTAACATCAACGAACAAATCCGCAAGACGATATCCTAGACACTGCATACCGAATTCATTACCTTCAGAGGCTAACCTGATTGATGAAATAAAAAATATGTATATCAACAATTTTACCTTTTACTAGAATAGCTTTATTTCAAAATGGTCATGTGTATTTTGTTTTTAATTCAATTTATGGTTATATCCCATTAATCTAAATATGGAATCAATTTTAACTCTGTAAATTTTAGTTTGTAATTGAATAGGGTCAAATATTACGTGATTTTTATTTACAAGTTACACTCCCAATGTATATATATATAAATATAGTAGACAAAACACACTCAAAGACTCCCAGCGTTTCTTAGTGGCAGCGGGATATAATAAACCTTTGTTAATTTGAAATACGTCCAGAAACAAAAAATTCTTATACGAAACACCTAATAAATGAATCTTTCAGTTCATATTACATAATTTTGAAGAAAAAGAAAGGGCACCGGAATTTTGAATAATTTATTCAAAATTTCTTCTTTTCCAAAGCAAAATTCGTTTCAAATTCTGAATTCGGAAGTAAAGCTCTGCACAGCACACGTGGAATAACTTGGGGGTGTCCGACCCCGGAGTAAAACTAAGTTCTGGCTGAACTTCCATACGTATTGGGCTTCTGGCAAGGCACTTGTTTCTGTTTCTCAAATCAATAACAGTGCTAAGTAAAGCTGAAAATATTCGGGCTTAATCAACATAAAAGTGAAAGTGTATCTTGATAGTATCTCTTAAAAAAGTTTAATATCTTAGATTTTATATCTATTACTAAATCGTCCTTATTAGATACTTGTTAACATAATAAATTATTGTTGTTTATCTAATAATGAACCAATAAGTTCAGAAAAATGATATTTAATGTATTGTTAAGGTTAGTAATTACATTTACAGTGAAAGTGAGGAAATTATATTTATTTGGTTATAATAAATTAAACGCCATTATAGATGTTTTAATGATCGTTGAATTCGATTTGTCCCATTGAATTATAAGATCTTCTAAGAGTTACGCGTATAATGAAACTATAATCCTAATCGTGCTAACATTTCTTTCATGGAAACATTCTCATTCTCTGTCAGTCGTGCTACGTGTTCCTAAATCTTGCTTTATTCGGTGAACATTTCTCATCCCAATTATTTACAAAAGCTACATTTCCCTTTATATTTTATTTTTACATGTTCCAACGCGGGCATCTTAATATGAAATCAATTTTTTAGTCTTCGACATATCTATTTAACGGTTTGAATTAAATGCGTTACTTATATACACAAGACAATTCTGCCACAGAAATATTTCTCTATTAAGTAACATTTGGGCCAAGAAGGAACAAAGAGGGTTTCCCGGAGGAGAGAGCTCATTCAATTCAGAGCTACGGATCTTAATCATTAATTAATCTGACTTGTTTTTAAATTAGTCAGAAAAATTATTAAAACATTTATGACATTATAATTTAACAAACGTTTCAACCTTCAGATTTCAATTAATTTCGTTAAATTTATTATATGAAAATTTAGATCAATATAAATATCTAAAATGTGGATTGCACACGCACAATGCGGGCGTAAAAAATAAACACATGAAGATGTGCCCATTAAGGATGAATCATTGTTAATTAATAATGATTTAAATTTTAAAATAAATTTTCTGAATCAATCATATTGGAATGAATGTTATCATACTTGGGTCAGCCAAGTGTAGAGACAATATCTAGTCTAACTGAACCAAAAATGAATCGACAAATATTAAAAGCCTTTCTGTTGAAATTCCCCGCAATTATGATAGTTTTTGATATTATTAATTTATGGTAATTTTGAAGTACAATTTTTTAATATACATCAACAAATACTACAAACATGAGTTCCTTTTCATGGGGGTTCACGTGGGCTTTTGCTATTAGCTTTGCCAGTGATGTATTTATATAAACCCCAAACCAGCTGTCATGTAATAAAATAAAATAAAACTGTGCCTTTAGTTTTTCCCGTGGTACGATCGCTTCAAGCTCGTCAAAAATCTTCCACGTTCACTCACACACAACTGTCTGGCTAAGCCAGCAGCAGTCGTCAACAACCCTCTCAGCTGATCGGCCTGGACTTTTAAAACTCTTTGGAATTTATGCTAACTGACAGTCAATTGTCTCTATGCTACGAATGCAAACCCACCCTTAAATACACTAATTACACTGTTATTTAGCAATTACTTTCATTTTTGTTTAACCACAAACGTTTAAATTGTAATTCCACAAAGGGATTATAGTTTTCTCTTTCAAACAGTTCACTACTCAATTAAATTTCTTTACTGTATATTTATTAGAAGAAAATGTAAATAATTCAGCTCCCCTTTAGCTATTAAAATATGTTTGGTGAAACCAATATTAATGTTTGGATCTATAGTTTGGTCACCCTTCACTAATAAATTTATCATGAAAACTGAAACTGTACAGCATATTTTTTTTTAATAATCATGTCCTAGAGAATGAATTTGCCAAACCAATTTACAAACTATAATTATTATTTTTAAGTTAGTTAATAACAATCCTGATTGCGTTAATTTGATTGATAAATTTAATTGTAGAGTTCCTTCTAGAACCTCTACATTCAAATATATGTTTGCGATAAAACATCGCAGAGAAAATTATACTTCAACTATCAAATAATGAGAATGTCAGATTTGGTTAATCTTTTAGATATTGATTTCTGAAATATTAATGTTGATTAAGATAAGATTTTGATTTATGAATAAGTAAAAATATTGGATTATGTATTTTAAATGTAATTTTGTTTTAAGATGTAAAATTTCATGTAAGTATTTTATTAACGGAAAATGCAGTAAAGTCCATAACAAATAAATAAATAAAATGAAAAAATTTACTTCTGATAGTAAAAAATGAATAAGAAAGATAGGCAATTCAGACAAAAAAGTTAATATAAATACCACACAACGTTTTTGGGATCCTTGTTCCTTTCGTCAGGTGCTAAGAAGAACCTAGAGAAACACAACTGCACTGGTCAGTTGACAGCACTCAAAATTTGATGCGTTGTCAAATAAAAATAATAACAATAGTGAGAATTTGTTAGAAAGTAACGGTTTTACCAAGAAACTGTCGACCTACAGAGTTACGCCATCTAACTGAGAAAAGTGCAGTTGTGTTTCTCTAGGCTCTTCTTAGCACCTGACGAAAGGGTCAAGGATCCCAGAAACGTTGATTTGTATTTATATTACCTTTTTTTTTGTCTGAATTGGCTATCTTTATTATCCATAAATAAATAATACTTAGTTGCTATACTAACATTTTTGTTTCGTTGCAAGATTACAAAGTAATGACGCTGGTCTGTTTGAGACTGAAGCAACCGTAGGTGTGGGTGTTGTTGCTGTCACCTTGTATCATGGAAGCGGAGCGCAATGGCGTGTCTGTTCAAGGCCACGCCTCACTTCTATGCATTTCAGAGCAAAACATCCACTGACGATCGAACATTCACATTCATTGGAATTTATCAAAACTGTTCCATGCTACACTTAAATTCTGAACAAGTGGAAAGTAAAAAAATCCTCACTGTAAATAACGGACACACTCACCAAAGAATAGAAATTGACAGTGTCGGGTACATCATGCCAGAATTTTTGGTGGATAAAAATCCACCATGATGCGTTTGCAAATAATAATAATAATAATAATAGTGAGTAATGTAATGGTTTTACCAAGAAACTGCCTACCTACGGAGTTACGTCATCGAACTGAGAAAGGTGATTATGCTCCCACTCGTAGACGATCTACACAAGCTTCAAAATGCATCTTTCCAACGACGATGGACGTAGTGAAAGGCCGAATAGCATATTTTTATTTCTGGGCAGAAGAATCCTTTTTATTTCGTTGCTACACAACAGTTTCATTCAACAACCTGAGCCGTACTTACGCCGATACGACAATGTATACGACAGGTGATACGCGTCGTCCTTGGTGTAGTGTTTCATAAACTTTCTTCAGATTCGGAGAGTCGGTCACTAGGTCAACGAGTAGCTTACTTCACTTTTCTCCGAAGAAAGTTCGGGAATAGTTCAGTACAAGCATTTCACCGAAAAGCGGGAAGTTACACATTTTTTTTTATTGTATTATGACCAACTTCTTCATTTACTAATTATATAAATACATATCAAATAACAGGCAAAAATGAGAGTTAAATTAAATATCGGGAAAGCAACAAGAATTGCAGAAATGTTTTGTGATATCTAAGTTAACACTTATTTTCGTGTGTTAATGGCCAATTATTTATCTAATTGAGGTTTCACTGATCCTACAAGGTTTATAGCTCCATTAATTAAATTGCATTTTTAAACGCCAGTGGCATTTGCCAACATAAAAATATCACTATTATATTAAGAAAATTCAAGAATACGTGTCTATATGACACTACTAAAATTAATTGCTAACTCAGACTTCTTTCGGGCGGTTCTTCACTTCAAAGACAACCTAAACGAACTTTCAAAACAAAGTTAAATAAGCTGTTTTGTATAGCAAACTTTACTGAACTTGAGTCTGTAGCGTCGGATATGAAATCACATTTTGCGTGTCCTGCTAACAAGAAGAATTGTTTTGGGTGGACGCAGTAGATGTAACTGCTGAATGATTCATTCGCGGTTAGGCTGAAATTCCATGGCCCGTATTTGTACATTAAAACATATATTGTAATTTACACTATTCATTAAAATTAATTTATATGAATTAGCCTCACTTTAACACGGCGAATTATAATAATCAACTTTTAAAAAATTATACAAATTAAATAAATGAATTGACTCACGTTGGTGAAGCCAAATTATGTAATACGCAAATAAATTAAATTGATTAATTAGTGGTTGAATTTATTTTTAAATTATTTTAATGAAAGGATATTAAAATAATCACAGGGTTTAAATCTCAGAAGAATTGAATTATTTAAATTAATAATTACAAATTTTCTTGTTGTGATTATTTTACATTAATGTTTTTATTATAAAAGCTCCTTTACTCTTGTCCCAGAGTCGTTAATTGGGCCTTTTAAACAAAGAACAATACCTTTTCCTGACATCCAAAATTAGCAAACAAATTTTATAACATTCAAAACTTGATTAGAATTAAAACAACAATTAAAATTGAAACCGAAATCTGACGATCTATCCTTATTTAACGTTTACATAACAATAAATTTATAACGTTTCTCTCTACTTACAGTTTGTACCGGTACCAGGCAATTGTTTGGATTCTATGATACACTTTACACTATGTGCACGTAACAGGCCTTTGTTTCACTGAATTTAATTTTTAAGTGACTTTCCAAAACTTTGGTATCGTCCACCAGACACAATTGTTTCGTAAAATACTGCTGACCTTTACTTTAAGCCCTTCCCTCTCCAGCCAAGATTGTCGTTCTAGTTCTGATTACGAACAAATCAGAATGTTGTCCACTCCTTCTCCAAAGTTCCACACCAATTTGTTTTCGATTTCACGATGTTCTGTACTGTTTAACCAATTTTCAACTTTTCTCCTTATATCATTGTTCAGTGGTTCAACTTTACTCCACTAGTTTTTGTATACAACTTTACTTTATCGTAATGCTGACTGGTGAGCCCCGTAGCTTAAACGCTCTCCAACGACAAAGGCCCGCCTGTATATGTTCTGATTAACAATTTATTTCAATTGTTTAATTATTAATTCTTTGATTGCCTTAAATTATCATTACAATATATATATATATATATATATATACATATATTGTAATAAACTAACGGATGTCTTATTAATTGACCCCACGTTGTGGTAGCCAAAATGTAATAATTAACTATGATGGGCTTTTAAATGAACAATTATGAACTTTAAAACAAACAAAATTTTATTTATCAATACTTGAAACAATTATGCAATTTCAAAAACATATCTCATTCTCTCAAAGGTCTTTACTGGGTTTGATAACGGCAGATCATTTAAACATAATCAAAGAAACAAAAATTTACATTAAATTTAAAAGGAAATGTTTATTCGTCTAGACACATACGAAATTAATTACCGACGAACTTATTCTATAAGATTGACTTTAAATTTAGAGAGTTTATTTTATTAACACAAAAGAAAAGAACGATATCTGACTTTATCTTTTAATTCGGTTTACATCTATGAATACCATGAATTTTTAACTTACGATTACTCAGGAAAATTTGGCTCGTTCGTAAACACACACCTTATATACTGGACGTCTTAAACACTGATTCTAACACACACTGTTGGTTTGACAAAAGTTGGTTCTCCGTTCGTGAAGGACATATCATTTGCTCGTTCTAAAGATTACTAGACGCTGGATGCAGTGTCCTGGTCTCCTACTATCGAAGACAGTGGTCTAATTTTGTGATTAGAATAGATTAGACTTCAGCATACAAAATGTTTATCGATGAATATTTGGCTGTTTCTCTCGCAGACTGCAACTTATAACACATTCTCCTCCCTTAAACGATGTCTCTCCTTTAACATCGTCCAGCTTCGCTGATCACAGCACGATTGACTTCTTAAACACATTCACCATCTTCGGTGGTCGCCTCACGACTAACTTCTCTAACTAACTCCTCTCAAAAGCTTATCTCCCGCTTATATACCCCCAGTCTTTTCCTTTTTCCATTGTTCCAAAACTTCGTTGCAAATGCCTGTTGACAGTTTCCTTCATTATCCCGAGATTTATATTATGCAGCTGCAGTTCCTTAGTTATCAAATGGCTAACTACTCTGTCTTGTCAAAAGCCGACAATCGAGACAGGACTATTTATCTTTTTGCACCCTCACACACCCAGATTTTCAAAACGAAGAAATACTCAGTCCTACTCAGTCCTAAATAAACACATTACAAAACTTGCCCTTTCAACAGTCCAGACCATTAATCAGAAACAATGCCTTACTTACCAGGCATTACAATATATATATATATATATATATATATATATATATATATATATATGTATATTGTAGTAATTAGTAATTAATCCATTGTTATAATTGCAAAGTAAAGGACTCATTATTAGAGTATATAAAGCGTGCACCGCAACACAGGCGGCGACACAGAGAACCATTGTTGAGACGTACGCATTCAAAAACTACGAGACGAACAGAAACAGTCAACGAGGAGAGACGAGTGTAGTTGGAAGTCAGATGCGGGCAAGTGGTTCATCTGCCACAAACAGTAACCTAATAAGTCATGCCGCAGTAAATACTCAATAAGTAAAGAGACCGTCACCAATGTCATCGAGAGGAAGTTGGTATTAATCTGACTGACCATTAATTCGGAAGGAGTAGCCGTTTCCAGCTGAGAGAACCTAAAGTTTCGACAGTGTTTTGTAACCAATTTAAATTCAGTGATATCCCAAAAAAACGTGTGCACAGAAAACCCCAAAATTGAGACCTGGTCGGCCGTAAGTAAAAAAACTCTAAAATTTATTTGTAAACCATTTCTTTAAGATACGTCAGATCGTTCTTCAATTATTTCTTTTCTTTAATTATTCATTTCTTTAATTGTTTTGTTAGTTAATTTAAATTCAATCTGTAATCTTATTGTCATCCGCAACAAAATTCGTCGAGGTTTAGACGAATTAAATTCAATAAAGGCTAAATGTAATTATAAATTATAATAAAATTCAATTCACCCATTTATCAAACCCAGTAAAGACCCTGAGATTCTAAATATTATTGTGCCAAATATTATATGTGTTTTAAATTCATGAATAAATTTTGATTAATTGTTTCCCTTAACAATTCTTTTAATTATTTAGACGCCTGTTTATTACAATATATATATATATATATATATATATATATATGTGTGTGTGTGTGTGTGTGTGTGTGTGTGAGAGAGAGAGAGAGAGAGAGAGAGAGAGAGAGAGAGAGAGAGAGAGAGCTATAATCTTGTAGGCGCCGCGAGCATTTCTGTCATGATGACGAAACTGGGAGTATATTAAATATATAGTCTGTCGGGTATGTGTCATTTTCAACGTGTATATAATCAATCATATTAAAAGTGGATGTTTATATGTTTGTATATTCTTTATAAACATTCATACGCCTTGGCCAAAGTTAAACTTTGTACGAGTGTCATTTTCAAGCTTTATATATTATAGTCAGATTTTAGCCTTGAGTTTACTCAACTTGAAACCATCTTACATATCGGGAAGGCGTGTTAGGTGGTTTCAAAATGAGTAACGTGAAGGCCAAATCATCGTACTATGATTTATGTTTCAAAATTATTAACCGATTATATAGTTTGAATTATAATTGATAACATTTCTATGAGACTGTGTGATTTATTTCCCCGAAATTATCCGAACTTTACAGATAAGTATTTTTTTAGCTTATTAAAGTTAAGGTTTAATATAAAATATCTTCGCTTAGTTAATTCGATAACAATTAGTGCTGACATATGATCGAGTTATGATAAAGATGTTTAGTAAAAGAGTAAAGAATGTTCTTAGTTAAGCACTAGTCCCGAGAAACTACAATAATTTACAGACTACTTAATAATTTTATTACTAGTCTATAATGAGTAAGCTTCGAATTCTCGAAAACAAAAAACATGCGAACGATTAAATGTTGTCATCAAGTGTCGGAAACAGCTTGTTACTAGGTGGTGTGCGGTTCGAGCCTTGGGCCTTTAGGAGGAGTCCCGTTACAATTTCTCCGCGCTACTTTCTCACTGCGTTCTTCTGCTTCCTCCAAATACCAAACCATTGCCAACATACGGGTCTTATGAAACCGATGCACTACTAGTTATTGTACACAATGAGCACCAAAGCTATGGACACCTTATAAAGGTTATGAGGAGCAACTTGGTAGAAAGTTTCGAATCACACTGCAATCACTGTGAAAGTCACGTCTTAATAAAGGATACTGCGTCAAGAAATAGAGAAAGCAGGAAACAACGTGGGCAAGTGGTCAGGAAGATCCGTGTGTCACAAAATACCATTCAGACGGAAGATGACAAGGAAGGGGCTGAGAATTACAATGACGATGTGGATAATATTGGGACAAATCATACTTCTAAGTTTCGATAATGAGCTGGTTCACATATTCTTAGTTCACCTAACAATTGTTAATGAGTGTATTCATTTCTTTTTTTGAACCATTCATCCATCTGTGTTTTTTTTCTTTTTTAAAGCTATAACTAAAGCAATTACCACACAACTTCTTTCATTCTTCCACTTAACTAACTTATTAGGCAATATTACAACGTGTGTCGTCCGGCAACATATTGTGCAAAATTATTGACGATAATATTGATCGTCTAGGGCAGACAAAAGAGAGAATAAGGAATCGCAGAATTGTTCCTTTATCCTAGTTATTAATATTGTTTTTCGCCTTATAAAAGTGTTTATTATAACACTTAGCGACAATGAGACGCTAATATGAATGTATTAAATTGCAAATTACAGGGGAAGAAAAAGGAGTTAGTCGACATGATATCAGACAATTATTTCCCGCTAAATTGGAGCTTTGAAAGACAACTTAAAAAGTGCAGATGTCAGATGTTTTCTTTCTGTCTGGAAGAAGCGTCTGGAAGAAGCATCTTGAAAAACATAAATGTTCACAACCCTTTTCGACCAGAATGGTGTTAGGCCCGTTACACACACGGCGATTATTATGTATGCGATAATTTATCGCAGTCCTCTAAACCGCAGTATATTGAAGTGAATGAGGGCTTGCACACTGGGCGTTAAATAATTCCGGCGATAAAATTGTCGCAAACGAGAGCTGAAGAAGTCGCTCGGTGGCTCTAGTTTTCAGCGATAAATTTATCGCCACTTGCAACTAGTGGCCTACGTAACCCAACTACCGCTGGAGTTATTTTCATTCTTGATTTCAATTTTCGTATGTAAAGGTGGTTTTTTTGCCATCCTGTTTTCGTGTCCTTTTTTTGTTGCATATTTCGAATATGACTAATTTGGGTGACAATAGATAACGAAATACTTATTTAATTTATTTAAAGATAGACATGTGTTATGGAATAAAACCCTGAACATATTTCGCGTCATCCTGCCTCAACTCTTCAAATTGCGTGTAGAAAGCTCCAACCTCCACTCTTTCATTAGTTGTATGAACCCAAATTAGTCGATTTTGCCTTCTCCTTTTCATTCGCCGACGAAATAACAGTAATGCTATTTCGAACTACACTGTTCACAGCACTCTCAACCGAGAATAGTTCGACGATAATTTTACTGCCGCGATAAAAATCGCTGAGTTAGTCTCCCGATTTCTTTCTTCGTCGACGATAATTTTAACTCCGCGTTAAAAATCGCCGTGTGTGTAACAGGCCTAAGAAGTCATATCCGATTTAAGAGCACAATTTCATCTCCGGACAAGAAAAATTGCAATCCTCACACAATTTACCGCATCACTTTGAAGCAAGTGAATGTAGAAGAAATTTCTACCTGCGTGATTGAGAATTTTAACTAATACGACTCAGTACTTATACTTAAATAAATAGATCTACGAAATAATTTGACTGTAAAATCAATTCCAACGGACTACACATGGCCACTTCTATCAAAAGAAAAATGTTCAGCGTTGCTGACGTGTGACACTGACAGTGAAGACTTGGTTCCGCTCAAGCTACTAGTGCGAGTCTGCTATTTTGAACACGAATTTATTAAAAAGAAACAAATACAGAAACATAATGACTGATGTCAAATTGCGTCCGAATGGCAGTGACTAACTAACTAAGCAACAGACACAAACTCGTTGCAGTACAGAAAGTGATACTTCCATTGGAATTGAATTTATTTACTTTTTCCCATAAATTAGTGAATTTAATTTTGGAATTACTAGAATTGACAGTATTAAGTAGGGTACATGGGTAGAAAGTTTATAAAAATTTATAATTTATAATTTAATTTTGGAATTACTAGAATTGACAGTATTAAGTAGAGTACATTGGTAGAAAGTTTATAAAAATTTATAATTTAATTTTGGAATTACTAGAATTGACAGTATTAAGTAGGGTACATGGGTAGAAAGTTTATAAAAATTTATAATTTGTAATTTAATTTTGAAATTACTAGAATTGATAGTATTAAGTAGGGTACATGGGTAGAAAGTTTATAAAAATTTATAATTTAATTTTGAAATTACTAGAATTGACAGTATTAAGTAGGGTACATGGGTAGAAATTTGATAAAAATTTATAACTTATAATTTAATTTTGGAATTACTAGAATTGACAGTATTAAGTAGGGTACATGGGTAGAAAGTTTATAAAAATTTATAAATTATAATTTAATTTTGGAATTACTAGAATTGACAGTATTAAGTAGAGTACATTGGTAGAAAGTTTATAAAAATTTATAATTTAATTTTGGAATTACTAGAATTGACAGTATTAAGTAGGGTACATGGGTAGAAATTTTATAAAAATTTATAATTTATAATTTAATTTTGGAATTACTAGAATTGATAGTATTAAGTAGAGTACATTGGTAGAAAGTTTATAAAAATTTATAATTTATAATTTAATTTTGGAATTACTAGAATTGATAGTATTAAGTAGAGTACATTGGTAGAAAGTTTATAAAAATTTATAATTTATAATTTAATTTTGGAATTACTAGAATTGACAGTATTAAGTAGGGTACATGGGTAGAAAGTTTATAAAAATTTATAATTTGTAATTTAATTTTGGAATTACTAGAATTGACAGTATTAAGTAGGGTACATTGGTAGAAAGTTTATAAAAATTTATAATTTAATTTTGGAATTACTAGAATTGACAGTATTAAGTAGGGTACATGGGTAGAAAGTTTATAAAAATTTATAATTTATAATTTAATTTTGGAATTACTAGAATTGATAGTATTAAGTAGAGTACATTGGTAGAAAGTTTATAAAAATTTATAATTTATAATTTAATTTTGGAATTACTAGAATTGATAGTATTAAGTAGAGTACATTGGTAGAAAGTTTATAAAAATTTATAATTTATAATTTAATTTTGGAATTACTAGAATTGACAGTATTAAGTAGGGTACATGGGTAGAAAGTTTATAAAAATTTATAAATTATAATTTAATTTTGGAATTACTAGAATTGACAGTATTAAGTAGAGTACATTGGTAAAAAGTTTATAAAAATTTATAATTTAATTTTGGAATTACTTGAATTGACAGTATTAAGTAGGGTACATGGGTAGAAATTTTATAAAAATTTATAATTTATAATTTAATTTTGGAATTACTAGAATTGATAGTATTAAGTAGAGTACATTGGTAGAAAGTTTATAAAAATTTATAATTTATAATTTAATTTTGGAATTACTAGAATTGACAGTATTAAGTAGGGTACATGGGTAGAAAGTTTATAAAAATTTATAATTTGTAATTTAATTTTGGAATTACTAGAATTGACAGTATTAAGTAGGGTACATTGGTAGAAAGTTTATAAAAATTTATAATTTAATTTTGGAATTACTAGAATTGACAGTATTAAGTAGGGTACATGGGTAGAAAGTTTATAAAAATTTATAATTTATAATTTAATTTTGGAATTACTAGAATTGACAGTATTAAGTAGAGTACATTGGTAGAAAGTTTATAAAAATTTATAATTTAATTTTGGAATTACTTGAATTGACAGTATTAAGTAGGGTACATGGGTAGAAATTATATAAAAATTTATAATTTATAATTTAATTTTGGAATTACTAGAATTGATAGTATTAAGTAGGGTACATGGGTAGAAAGTTTATAAAAAATTATAATAATTAAATTTAATTGATGACGGTTTGTAAAACAATATTTTAAAATAAAAATCTTTTTTCTACTTAAATTTGCTCGCCAAGCACTTTCTAAATGCGTAGCGTTCGTCATTAGCGAGTTTGGAGTAACCGGAATGTTTTTTTTTTCAGTCATGGATTACAATTTTTCTTTACGATTTTAACATCGTCCTTCTCATTTGGAGGTTATATTTTGTCTACTATCGCCGTAGCCGCGGCCATGTTGCCCATATGTTACGGGCAAGCAGTATGTTTGTTTGTCGTGCCTTACGCTATTTTGCCCTGATAACTATAATATATTATTATTATTATTCTTTTTTCCTTGTTGTAAGTGCGTTACCAATTTTATAATATAATGTCGCAAGTCGTTAGGTTCATAACCGCCTCTTAATTACATCACACTGTCCGACCGATCCACAAGTTAATTCTTTATTTTAGTCTTACGCATTGAAATGCGGCGTTGCTTTATCATATCGCTGAAAAAATGATGAAGAACCGTTTAACTTTTTTTAAAAAATGTTGGTGTACTTTATAATTCTGCAGTACATATTTATTATTTTTTTCACGAAACTCCTGAATTTTGATTCGTTTCCTTGATTACAATAAACCATTGGATTCTGCCTTGGATCTGCGTCATCTGTTCGTCACCTTTCCAGACGACTTTTGTAACAGGTTCTGCAACAGAATATTCTTTCTTTTGTGGAAAACACGAAATTGACGGTGCTGCGCCATTGAGTCTGAATTTAATTTAGTTTAGAGAAGTCACTCCTCCACAGACAGTGCACAATATATCTTGAATTTCTGACCATTTTCTTTTCCTCTTCTTTATAATTCCCTGTACAATTTTTTGTTAATCTGTGCCATAAACAGTTTTCTTCTCTTAATATCAATTGTACGATGGTTAATACCTCATTGCCCTGACTTATAGCCGAGTATTGAGTGCCACGTTTATGTTGTTGAGTATAATTAATTTAAGGCTTTCGTGTCGCAGCTGAGCCGTGGTGCGTGGAACGCGAGCCTGTCTGAGGACTGCCTGTTCCTGAACGTGTTCGTCCCGGAGTCCTCGTCGTCGTCCTCAACCTTGGCCAAGGCCGTGATGGTGTGGCTGCCAGGGGAAGGCTTCGACAACGCCGACGCCTCGCAGGTGGACGGCTCGCAGCTCGCGGCGCAGGGTGACGTCATCGTCGTCACTCTCAACTACAGAGTCGGTAAAGACACGCATAGTCAGAAAATACATTACAAGTGGCGGGCGAGTTGACTCGTTAAATATAGGCACTTCGATAGCATTGTAACATCCCAAACTGCCATCATGTAACACTCCACCACTGTGAACATGTAACATTCCAGCAGTTGGAAATGGGAAGTCCAGATAGATCGTTCACCAACCGAGCTATACCTCCGTTAGCTCACCTGGCTACCGATCTAGAGGATAAAGGAAGAATTAAGAACAGGAAATAGGAAAGTCGGTAACGTGAGGGTTCGGGTTCAACTAATTGAACCTAGGCGTAGTGGTTGGTGTTTCGCTGCACTTCAGTCAAATAAGAGTTGATGAAGAATAAAGAGATTTAATAGTTAGAAATAAAATAAAGTAAGACAAACTGGCGGATAGCACCAGGAGCCACCGACCCGTCTGGAGGTTGGATCACGACTCTCGTTCCCAAGAAGCTCTGAACAATTCGAAGACTCCTTTCCCCCTCCCTGATGATTTTAAGTCTCCAATGAGAAGAACTCTTACAGGGTGGAAGATTTCTGCTGCCGTGTGCATGTCTGCATAAGGTACTTAAAATGCTGACGTCTAGACGCAGCGTTATCACAGCTGCCTAGGCGGAAGGGGTGAATATTTATGTTGTTGTTGTGTTTAGTTACTCGCTATATCTAAAGTGATGTCTTTAACTGCAACAGCGTTCTTGCAGCTGCGCCCTCTTAGGTCCGCTATGCTGAAGAGACGTTATGATAAGAGGGCACGTGTAGACTATTATATTACTGCATGCTAAAACCTCACATTTTACCACGTTACTACGATCAAATCTAATTAAATTTAGAATAATTCTGAACAGTGTCAGATCCGACATCTTAAGCCTGTAAAAGTGTGGCTTAGGAACCCCAGGATGATGGTAAAGCACAACAGCTAGTTTTCCTCTCACAACTACCTGTACGTCATTCAATTGTTTCTCTACGGGGACTGCGATAAATTTAATATCTTGTCGGTCGCGTCATATTTATGTTCGTTTGGTCATGAATTTGTGACTAGAAGGATAATTTTGTCGACTTCCTTGTTCGTAGTGAATGCTTGGCGCATAAAACTTAAGGACTATTCCTACTTCATTTGTTTTATTTACATTATCCTACAAATTCTAGTAGATATACATGACGTCAATCAAATATCTATGAAATTTCTGTAATCCGCCAAGAAAATTTTACATTTTACCAGTACCCATTTTGTTTATTTTTTTATATTTATTTACAGTCACATCAACAGCTCTGGTTCTTAGCGACTCAGTATGGGAAATCATTTTTCGTACTCGGAGGACTGATTTGCCGAGAGTTTCTCTCACGCACATAAACATCCATGCCTTCGCCGGGATTCGAACCCGGGACCTCTGTGATTTGAGGTAGCCACGCTGACCCCCTATACCACAGAAGATCGAAATATTTATTCTGACGTGCTCTTTGTTTTGGTAAATTCTTTTAAATTGCCCCCTATGATGGTATATCCTATTTCTGATAACCAAGTACGCCCAATGAAATATGTATTACAATCCGTACATTCAGTCGTTTAGTCTTGAATATCATGTTATCTTTCATACTATTACTGAACTTATTAATTAATTGGTCTCATTGCCAAAATGTCCTCATTATAGTGCGTTTTAAAACAGAAAGCTTTCGGATGTTTCCCCGAGTAGGCGTGCCCTTCAATCCTGTAATCAGAATGCTTAAAATGAAGCGCCGGACAAGTAGCGGACAGTGCCGAAAAATCGTAGTTTACAGTGATATGTATAAGAAATCCATTTCTGCCCACGTCTAGTATGCTTCGTTACGTGGCAACAACGAGGACATCACATTCAGTATAAAAGAGAGGAATTACTTACATAATCCGTTACTGGGATGATGACTCACGTTAAACCCTTGTATGTTCAGGGGCGCACGGTTTCCTGAGCTGGGGCAGCGGGGCGGCGCCGGGCAACCAGGGCGCCTGGGACGTGCTGGAGGCGCTGCGCTGGGTGCGTCGCAACGCCGCGGCGTTGGGCGGCGACGCCCGCAGGGTCACACTGCTGGGCCACTACACAGGCGCCGTTCTGGCGTCGGCGCTGCTGGCGTCACCCAGACTCATGCAGCGGGACCGAGGAGACGCCCAGCCTTACCCGCTCGTGGTGGGCGTCGTGCTGCAGAGCGGCGTCGCAGCGGACGGATACACCTTCGCCTCTGACCCGGCCAACCAGACGCTGCAGTTAGCCAAGACCTTGGGCTGTAGGGGCCCCGCCAACGCGGTCAGTTATCAAACTCACTAAAATGTTAATTTTAATTAATCTTATAACTTGGGGTACTAAGCAGTCTCACTTTGTTTACGTACAGGAGGAAACATTTGTAAAATAATAAGCTAATTTTGAAGGGTCTGCAAATCGAAGTGTAATGCATTGTAATCATTGCAATGAAATAAAGTTTAATAATTGACCTGTCATCGTGAGCAAAAGCACACAGAAACAATTGCATAAACAACATTAAAACACATACTAAAGACAATCTTATCCTTATCAATTTTTTGGAATTATTTTCTTCAATGGACTACACCACTAAAGGACAAACTTGTAAATGTTTGCCCTCCATAAACAGCATGCTCGCTAATGTTTCAAACTAATTTACCCAGACAGTTTTTCAAAGTTTTAATAACCTGAAGGAAATTTATGAGTCTTTTTTCAGGAAATGGATGCTGAAACCTTTATCTAAAATAAATTTAAAAAGTACACCCTGACACATTCTTCATCCTCAAATCTTGGCCTTTAAATGGGATATATGGAACATTAATATTATTATTGGTCTCATGTGGTGTGAGATAATGTGAGTAATAAATGTGCAACTACTTTTTTGGGGGTATTTATTTTTACCGAGTGCCCAGAGCTGCCAAGAAAAGTTTCCATTTCCTTGGTCAATGTGTGATTTAAATCAGCTTTAGGATTGTCAGCCTTTATATCAGCGAATCCTAAACCTATGGATTTGACATTAATGTAGGCCATTTGCGTTTCATTCAACCTCTCCTCTTTCACCTATGCCAATTGTGAGTTAACTTCAACTTTACTGGCATTTTATAATTAATTCCTTCCCACTCTTACTCTAAACTAATGGAGCTGAACTTCAACTTAATCAGCTTGGTTAATGTCAAGTATTCAACTCTGAAACCAACATGTGGAATCAACACCTATCTCAGTTACATAAATTATTTTGTGTTATCCCTTCAAATCACAATCCAAGGGACTTGGTGAGCACGATGAATGTCAGAATAAACGTCTGTTGTGGTATTTATATTATAATTTTTTTTGTCTGAATTGGCTCTTTCTTATTCTCTATAACATTGAATTCAACATTCCTTGCATTATATTTATGTCACCATTTCCACCCATACCCCTAGGCCATTAGGTATAGAAAAGGGCACTAACTACTTTGAGAGTGACATCATTTGTTTCAAAAACTATTTATTCTACACAATTTTAGTTGCTTTTGCATATTTTTAAAATATAAATTCTAAGATGTTTTCAGATGTCCTTGCAAACTCAACAAAATCATACACATCTTTACATTAATAAATATGTTCTCTTAAGTTTTAATAAAATGAATTTTCTACACATTATATTAAATTTTTGAACATCATGTATATTTCCATGTCTGCTACTTTAATCAATACATGTAAAAGAATTATTTCAACAGTAATGAAAAAAATTACAATACTTAAATTTATTTCCTAGCATTTTAATTTTTGATTATAGTATTAATATGTAAATCAACCTTTACCTTCAGATCATCGAGTGTTTACGAAATATTCCAAATGAGCAGTTTTGCAAAGCTTCTTGGCCACTTCAGTGGAAACCAGTCATTGATGGAAATTTGTTTCCAATGACTACTGCTAAAGCTATACGCAAATCGACCCATAATCGCAACATTAACGTCATGATTGGAGAAGCAAGTAGTGTGGGCTCCATCTGTCTGCAGATGCATTTCTCCATGGAAACTGTGTTCTCAACTCATCTGGTGTCTAATAATCTTACTAAAAATGAATTTGTGCAGCTCCTAAAATGGCACACGAAAGACTTCACTAAGGTACAACTGGATCATAATTTATGTGCTGTTCTATGTAGTTCAAATTTCTGTTTTTGAGATTAGTTATCTGTCAACTATAAATATACTCTAGCAAAGTAAGTTTATTATTTTATGCTTTCAAGATTATTAATTTTCACTGCACTGTGTGCATACAAACTGCAAGATAGAAATTTTATGTTAATCTAAATTTTAATAAATTATAACTGAATTTAATTGACATTGTAGACCTGAAGATGTTTCAATTAGGGTTGAAATGTGGTGTTTGTCAAATATAATGTTTTAAATTTGATATATTATTTACGACAACTAGGCTGGTGTTTTTCACATTTATTTAAATAGAAATCAGATTATTATAAATTTTATTTAGATTCATGTATTTTGTTTCATATGTGTATGATGTTAGTGATAAAGTATGGCTACAGTAATTATACAGAATATCTGAATCAGTGAACATTTAGGTACAATAGAAAGTTTTTTTTTTTATTATTTCTATGACTTTTTTTTTACCAGATTCAAGATCAGTCAGTACTAGATGCAGTGGTCCACGAGTATAGACCATGGAGCTTGACAAATGCCTCTTACAGAGACATTTTCATCAACTTCTGTGGAGAACTGTACACTCGGGCAAAAGCAGAACAACTGGCAAGGATCTTGGTGAAAAGTGGAAATACTGTCTGGCGGTATGAATTTGATCACAGGCCATCCATGTCAAGACATCCTGCTTTTCTAAAGGCAGCACTTTTTGATGAATTAATATTTATGTTTTCACTGTTGGATAATTCTGGTACAGATAAAGAGAAAGCATTGTCTCAAGAAGTAGTCACAATGTGGTCTAATTTTGCCAAGACTGGGTGAGTTTCAGATATGTTTATATTAATATAAGTGCATGCAACAAAAAGCAAACTGAGACTGACTATGTGCATTCATTGTGTAACCACGGATGAATGAATCTTTTCATTCTGTTCTGTACAGATTTCTGGAGATGTACCTTTCAAATACTATTGCCCACAGCTTTTAAGCTTCAAAGTTCCTTCAAAACTGTCATTAACTATTTTATTCTCCACAAATCACTTTTTTTTTCATGTAAGGCTTCCAATGTTATTATGCCATATTATGTTTCAACTTGTTTCTGTCAAAAACTGGTTGAAGATTTTTAAATTTTATTTTTCAAGGTTTGTTTCTTAGTCCAAATGTAAAACTACTTTAAATATAACAAAGTATCAATATATTTTAGTTTTTCATCAATGTCAATGTTTTATAACACAAAAAATGTTCTCAATAATAGGGGGAAAGACCATTTTAAAATTAACCCAAAAAGTCAAGATCTGCTTTCAACTACTTACTCATAACTTTGATATGGAATTAATTATATTTGTCTACTTAAGAGATCAAAGATTGAAGCCTTTCCCGGTGCAGTTGTTCAATATATTGTTCTCGGAGTTCAACCATGTCGTATCAACTGGAGAAAAGATAAAAAGAGCCTGATGTGCCAATAATAATATGCAATAGAATGGTTCCGACACCGAAGATGACGACAGAGCTTTTAGTCGTCGAAACGTTGCGTTCTACAATAATGCAAAACCCGGTTGAACTCCGAGAACAATATATTGTACTTAAGAGATAATTAGGTGAGCCATGGTATGATTTGGAAAAGGCTTCTGATGTGAGTGCACATGTGCTCTTCAATTTTGTACATCACAAATGTAAAGTATTTGAAATTATACTGCTACAGCACATTTCCCCACTTAAATTCTGCAACATTTTTATGTTTCTTGAAATAATTGAGGTGACATTGAGCCACTACTTTAACTATTCTAACTGTCTCAAGAGTTTTAATACTGGGTGCTTCATTGTTATATATGAATATGTATGCCAGTATTAATATTTACATCGTTCAAGAATGCAATATGAAACATTTATACACTGAGAGAGATTCTTGCAGTATTGAGCACTGCTGTCTGGGACAATGATTTGGTATTAAGAGATACAGTTTGGTTTTATGGCCATGTAGTTGTTCAATATTACATATTAACATAGAGAAAACAGAAGGATTCTGATTTTTGTAGTGACTAGTTATGATATCCACTCATGTTATGAGAATTGGTGGAATTTTACTGCACTGCATGGCAAGAAGTTATAAATAACAGACAGACTGAAGAAGAGGGTACATAGTAGTTTAGAATGTGTGAATAAAGCTTTATAGCTCAAAGCATTAACCAACGTCTCCTTATTATGATGTTTCTACTTAAAAAATTCTTTTAACAAATATTGATAATCTATCTATCAATGTTTTTACACTTTCAACAAATTTACAGTGAAATATTCTTCATAGTATTAGTATACACTGCTGAACAATAATTATTAAATTTTTTATTACAAATCAACTGATTCATTAAATTAATTTTACTTTCAAGCTTTTAAATAGTTTCCGATTTATAGATCTTTATAAATATTATTTTAATTTATTGAATTATCACCTACATAATCATCAAAAAATTAATTTATTAATCAATTTCCTTCAATTTTAGGAATCCTAATGTTGGAATTGGGGAAGAGAAGAAAAGTTCCTTCAGGTGGCCACAATTTGCAGACAGTTCTAGGCAAATGTATGTTCTGACAACAGATTCTGTAAAAACAAAAACCTCAGAGTTTTTGTCTCGTGCTGTTGACTTTTGGAATTCAGTGCTACCTAATCTTTCCAAAAGCTGTCTGCGGTTGGCCAAGCCCCCAACCTGCCCTGGATGTGGCAGGAAGAAGAATCAGACAAATACAGTTCCGTGTGTAGTGAGCAGCTGTCCCGGATACACAGGCCTCACGATATTGTCTATAATATTGGGTGTTGCCCTTCTATTACTAGGATTGTACTTATTCCAGCTAGTCAGAGCTAAAAAGGGCTTGTTGATGAATGAACATTCACCTCAGTAGAATAAAGTGGTGCAATAACTGTTAAATAAGGAAAGCAGAGAAAAGTTTTGAACAAATATTTATCAAGAATGCATAATACACAAGCTTTATTGAAATTTGTGATAAAAGTCAAGATAGATTATAATTTGTATCACCACGTCGTATCAACTGGAGAAAAGATAAAAAGAGCCTGATGTGCCAATTTGTAAAATTTGTTTTATTTATTATTGTTAATAGTTCTTTAAGTGTACAGAAGTTTTAATAAACAGTTGTTACCATAAATATTTTATTTTCCTGTTGCTCATTTCAAAAATTGCTTTGAAACGGTTTTTATACCGATATATATTAGGACCTAATCATCACCATCAGTGTACAGTACTTCACTATTTTTAGGTCCATAAATCATGTGTTCAGATTAGTTTCATTTCAATAAGACTTTATAAGTTTAACTATTCTGAAACATTAATATTTTATGATATGTAGCTCTTTTCAGATGTGTGTGCCATTTTACATCTTTTATGTTATTGTCAAATTAAAAGCTCACACTGAACAAACATTTCTGCCTTCAGAGTGAATTTGATGGATCTGTCCTTATGAAGTTTAATATTTTGTTTTCTTCCTATAAGAGCAATTGCTCTACAAACGTGAAAGTTTGTATAATATACTTTCTTTAAATTCATTGAACATTTTCATGCCATAGTTATTTATTATTTGGTCTTGACAAATATTACCAGGTTATCTTCAATATTACGATAACCCAAGCATGGAATCAGCAAGTACTACTTCATTTCTTTTGTTTAGTGTCATTATTTCAAAATTTACAATTTTCAGATTTCAAGTGTTTAAGATACATAATAAATAAATGCACTACATTACATCATGAAATTTACCATTTTTCCTTATTTATATATTGACATTAACCTTCACAAGCTATATACTTCTCAGAATAGGTAACTTTAATTAAAACGAACCTTCAATCTGATTATTCTATTTCTTACATAATTTCTACTATAGATGTATGATACATGCAAAGCTAGTTTTTGGTTCTTTTTTTTAGAAACTAAAGAGTTGGCACTCCTAATAAATTATGCTAATGTGTCTCAAACCAATGCTTTACAATTACTTATTTTACCAAATGTAGTTATTACTTCTACTAACATAGATTTTCACTTTGCAAGAAATGTTCTTGGAAAACTAGCCAAGTGAGTGCATTTAATGTACAGGGTTTTTAGCAATGAAAGTATCTTCCGCCATCTTTCGTTGTAGTCAAATTCTGAAGTGGAGAAGGAAGTGGTGAATTATTTTCATTGTATTAAAAGTAGTTTATTAATATGAATTTATGGTAATGATCACAAATAATTATGTAAATTTTGGTAAAAAGTTTACTTGCTTTATATTATAAAATTTGATATTGTTTCTTACTAGGTGTGAATTATATTTATTAGGATTATGTAATTTAATTGATAGAAAAATAATTTAATTAATTTTAAAATTGAAATACATATAAATTGTTCAATTATTAACATGCTAATGACCTTTTCTTTCTCTCAATGTTCTTAAAAGCAAAAGTGGGGTAAATCAAAATCATTGCAAAAACCATTAATTTTATATGTAATCAACTTAGGTACCTGGCAATACAATATTTGATAAAAAAAATTGTCACAATAACATGCTGGCGGATGTCATCTAGTTGTTGTGGCTGGTGGGGTGAGGTGTCCTGATGAGGGAAATGTGTTGGTGTTCTGTCGAAAAACAGTTCTCAGCCATGGGAGACAGTGGCAGCTGGAGTCAGATTAAGATGTTAGATACTGAAGTGTTGGTATCATGAGAAGCTCTGATACTCACATTCTAAACACCGAATGATCAGCAGCTTGGGTATGAAACTTAGATAAAAACAAATTCTAAAACTTCTTGGGGTGTGACATTGATCCAAATGCTCTGTTCCAGAAGTTCAAATGGACCACACTCTACTGTGACTTGCAACTGACTGCCCTGTCTTTACTACTCTGAGTTCAAATCTCAAAATTTGTCCTGTGTTTCCAAGCTGGCCAATTGCTGATATTTTTGTTTGAATGTCATTGATTTGTCTCAGCCAAGATGGCATCCAATGAAATTTATTGAATTTCCCACTAGACAAAATTCTTCCAGATGTTTAAAATTTTTTGAGTGCCCACCTATGCAACAGATGCTTTTGGGAGTGAAATTAGTTCAGAATAATAATTTTGATGTTCACTTTTAGCTGTCAGGCACCTTCTTATTGTCCAATCCTGTCATTGTCCCCTGATTCCCTTGTACCAATGTACAAAAGATATCCTTAGAGAAGCGATGCCACAACAGCAACAAAAAACTTCTTGATCCAAAATAACTCATGTAAAATACCATTCATTACAACATATAAGTAGTATGGAAAGGAAAGAGAGATAGATTAGTTTACTTACCTGAAATTTGGAGCTGGTGTTGCCATGTAGAGCAGGGGAAAAAAAGGTTTTCAAAATTTTGGAGGCCCAGCCTCCTTCAGGAGATATAAAGGCTGTACATCATGCAGGTCAATTGCACAGCAAGCACATACTGAGTGTAAGATATTATATATGGTTTAAGTTGTTTTATAAATTAACTACTCAAGGGTGTACAGTGTTCATTTGGATTAGAAGGATATATTAATGAATATGAACTGTTATACAGGCTGTTTATTTTCTCTTTCATGACTAATACACTACAATATTCTTAAGTACAGGTCCTTAGCCCACAGAGACTAAACATTGCACATATACTTTATGAAAAAGCATCAAATGGTTCATTTGCACATGGTTAACAGAATTTTCAAAGTGTCAACAACAGCATTTTTGAGCAGATTGAAATGTGTAAGTAGTCACTAAAAACTGTCTGAGGTTGCTATAACATTTTCAAATCTAGCAAGTTAGTACTACTGTAAAGATAAACTTTTTTCTATTATTTATTTGGTTAATGAGTTTAGAAAAATTTCACAGTCACCTAATTTACAATTTGTCATCGACAAAAGCACCGATCAGGTTGTTCAAAAAGTCTGAGACACACGCCAATTCTACTTCCTTGTAGGATGCTTGAAGATTTGCTGTAGCTGACAAAATATGGAACGGATTGGTTCTACACATTTTTATTGCCAACAAACACACGCACACACAAATAAAAAGTTTAAAAAAGTCTAACAGGAAAGAACTTGTTGTTGCACTATGAGATACAAATTTTCAGTCCCGTATTTACAAATGTAAAATGGATAATGTGTAATGTACAGAGCATTCATTACATCAGTCTGGAGGGAATTTCTCATAGTTAAGCTGAGCATGTCAATGTGCACAATGACTAGAGCAGGAATTTACATGCGCATCAAGACAAAAGCCTAGTTAAAACTTTAATTCAAATCACAATTTTAAATAGCTGGTGTTGTTAGTAATTCATGAAATTTTAACTGCAAATATATCTTCATGTCAAAATTTTCCCAGAAACTCCAAACAAATGTTATTTTGTTATAAACTTCAACACTACACTTTTGTTGATCATGTTTTTTTTTTGTGTACCACTATATATTGCATATGTTCTTCCTTTATGATCCTCAACTGTTAGAAGATAGTAAAATCTACAATACTCGGATCACTGTTACCAAGAAGAATAAAATGTCTCATGGATCCCACTAATAATTGTATTAAATATTTGTTTGATATTGTGTGTTCATTTCATAAATAGTTTTCGATAAATTCATTAACAAATTAATACGTATACCTTGGTGAGCATACTTTTTATTTATTTCCCCCTTACAATGATTACTATAGAAATTTTAGTTGATTAGAAATTGCTTCCAAAATCTTTCAGGTTAAAAAATTTCCAATCTACCTCACGTACAATGTATTAATGTTAATTTGATATTTATAAGAAGTGCTGCAATACCCAGATATATCAGAAAGTACAACAAAATTTGCAATAATTTAAAACAAATTATGCTATATACAAGTTACAAACTGGAGTGTACAAAAAAATAGCACTTTATTTAGTATAAATAATTAGAATTTTTTACTTTTTATGAAATGAAGAAAAAATTAATGCTATACATTTGTTTTTAGCTAAAACATCACCATATAATGTTTAAAAAATGGCTTTTGCAATAATGCTTATGTCAAATTTACAATACAAATGCTCAATACACAAATCATTACTTTTGTCAGCTATTAAAACAATGAAGTGCAGTTCTGTAATGCTAACTTTATCATAAATATAGTTGACTGTATTAATAATGCTATAAAATTATTAAGTACCCCCACATATTCTATTTCCACCAAATACTGAAATTAAAAATCTTGTTACAATATATTTTCAACCTCAATTATGACACCCTTAAACTTCACATATTGCTAATATTAGTACATAAAAATATTTTCTTGCATATACACCACTCACTTCATAAAAAAAATTACACTGACATCCATTTATCTAACTTAAGTACATTCAACACAATCTTTTAAAATATGATTAAGTACCTGCACGTTCAAAAGTATATACAAATTTAAATACCGGCTACCATTTTATTAGCTAAGATAAATAAAAGTGATCACAGCTCTTGGAATGTTTGGACAGAAAAATACTTGCTGGTGTATCACATTACTTTATAAAAAACAAGTCCAAGCTTTTTTAGCATGTGCTTAAAAGATTGCCATTTGCAAAAAACAATTGAGTGCTTAAAGTGTTAGCATTTTCTGTATGTGGTATCTACTTTTATATACATAATATATTAAATACATACAGAGACTTTCTTTGATGCAAAATTTACAGCCTCAATTTATTATTACATCAAAAAAAAGCTCCCTTGCTGATATAAATTCATAAAACTCAAAAAGGGCATATAACATATGGAATGACGAAAGAAGTAACAATAGACTGCACATTTTAAATAAATGGAATGAGAAAATCATACACAAAGTCTCACCAAATATAATAGGAACTAGCTATATAGCCATTCAATGTATCTGAGGAACAACAGAAAACTAATGCATTGAAAGATAAAACAAATATAAATTCAATAATCAAAAATTAAACAAAGTTTAAGAATACCAATACATTGGCACAGTTTTCGTAAAACAATATACATCCCTGTATTAGTAATGTATCTTTAAATTAACAATTGTTTGAAACTTATCTGTATAGGAATATATGTTGCATATCTTAAATGTTTCAAAAATATTTCTATTTCAAACTTTCAACAAATTTTCTGTGTTCCACTTGTAATAACAATCTAATTCCACTCAGTTTAGTATCTCTGTTGGAATTCATGATGCCATCTGTTGAAATCAATATGAAAGACTACAATGGATCCAGTAGCTAAACCTGCTAGCAGAAATCTGAAAAAGAAACAACCCTTGCTTATCATGCATAATTCTAACAATCAAAAGAATATCATTGATATTTATTTACGACAATTTTTTAAAAACAGAATGTGACTATGCTTCACAATAATTGACAATAAATTCATTGCATTAACACCTTTTCAGGTATTCATTTAATAAAAGTTATGAAGAATAGTGGACACACATGCCCATAATAGCGTAACAGTTTAAAAAGTGAAACATAGTAGATTATAGTATTTATAATGCATTATTAAGGAGAGACATTTTATATGGACACACAATTTATGTTTAATGTAAAACACAGATATTCAAATATGGTGCCCTTACACTCAGACAAGAATATTTTCAAATTCTCCCTCCCATCTCATACAAAAACTAAATCTCAGATGATCACACAGAATGCAGTTGAATGTGACAGGATGCAGTCCTGTTCTGTCCTGAGGAAGGGGCTTAGGCCATTAAAAATTTGACATGATCATTAATACAGTTGGCAAGACTGTCTATTTAAGGTAAGCCAGCCGCTCCACCTCTCTCTTAGCTGTCCATATTAATTAATTACTTAATTTGACAATATTACATCATGTTTAAATCAACAGTTGGTCCAGTAAGGCTGGGACAAAACAGATTTCAAATTTTCGAGGACCTGAGCCCATTCTTCAGGACAGTACATCTGAATGTTGGGCCAGCCAGCCAGCCAGCCACCCAGTCATAAATAATTTGTCAAATGACAGTCACCTCAATGCTTAGACCTAGTGTCCTCAAAAATTTGATATAATTTATTCATTCCTCAGTCTGATGTGACAAACTGTTGAATTCAGGTTAAGTCAACTTTCCTGCCTTTCTTTCCCATTTAAATCTGTTACTAGTCACATTTTCCTTATATATAGACAGGAAAGATAGAGAGAGTGGTTGCCTAAACTTTCAATTGAAATTTTGTGTCACCACACTTTTAGAAATATTTGCACAATAATTATTTGAGATCATTGTGTTAACTTCATATTCATATATTTACTTTAGTACTTACTATTTCTTCTTAAAAAACTCTAGAAACTATGACTATTAAATTAATCAAATAGATTGCAAACCAAAGGACTAATTTATTACAATATTTTTTAAATTTTGCACCTTAAAAATATTAACTTACTTCTGGTCATGGGATAGTGCCAGAGACCGGACACTGCTATCACAAGCAGGGAAAGCATATAACAAGGCCAAGTTGAAGGTGCGCCAGACTTCAACAATTCCTTTATCTCCCCCTGTCATCAGGTATTCCCCATCTCTACTCAGCAACAGACACTGAAAACAGATTTATTTGATTATGGATCATATATGCTAAATATTAATACAATACAATATAATCATAAAAAAATCACAAATTTAATTGTGAAACATGTGGAGGTCAGATATAGAACCTTGTCTCCATAATATACTTATGAAGTAAGTAAAGTTAACTTAACTGATGTCAGATTATATAAAGCTGGAACTAACTCTTGCAGTTGAAAATCAGGTTTGCTATATTTTATTGTGATATAAAATACACATAACGTTGACAAGGAAGCCTGTGGGAGCGGTTCTCTCACAGGGGAATCTTCCTAGAGAAGTCAGGGGATGCCCTCTCTTAACTCTGGTTTTTTGAACTAAGGTTCCCACAAGCTGAAGCACATCGGCCGGTTTTGAGAGGTGCATATTCTGGGGTTGCAGACCTTGGGCATATGGTAAGACTTGCCCATTATTGCTATTGGAATAGTCAGCCAGCTGCCTCCTAAACTGGTCAAGGCATGGAAAAAGGAATTTTGTGACCCAAAAGCAAACCCCTCCCCCACAATCGGAAGGACAAGTACCAAAATTCCTTTTAGGCAAATTGCCGGGTAGGATCCTTAAAACTACAACCTGGGGTCCTAGTTAACTATTAGCTACCTTACTCTACCTTTCTGCATTCCCCCTTTAAATCCCTTTCATACAATATAAGTAGGGAGTTGTCACTATGTGGATTAGCCTATATATAACCTGTCTACACCTTCTTCTTCTTCTCACAGCATGTATCAGTAACATTATGAGTATGGTCACACTTCTGACAACTCAGTAATAGGGAAATTAAAAGAGTTGAGAAAGTTGTGAACAACCACTTACTAGAGACTTGTCATTATATAGAAGTGGATTTGTAAGATCCACATTAAACTTCAGTTTGAGAGAAAATATTTCTTTAAAGACTGTTGCAGAAATCTAACCTTTTTTGGTTGTCATCAAAGGAGTTTCATGTAGTGCTAGCTATATATACTGCTTGATTAGTAATTATTTTCATTACTTGAGAAATTACCAAATTGTAGCAAACAGAGTTCAGTGCTAGTTTTCACAATCAGTTATCCTTCAGATAATTAAATCATAGTGTATAAACATGTTCTGAAGACATAGCATGGACTATAATGAAAACTTGAATCTTCTAGTCTTGTAACACATTCATTTGGTAGTACTATGTACTGATAAGCAGTGTAATATCAGGATAGAAATTCAATTCAATTATTGGCTTTACAGCCCTCGAAGGGTTTTGGCCTTCTCAACAATATTATTCCATTCTCCCCTATCATTTACCAGTCATCTCCATCCTTGTACTCCCATCGTCCTCATATTCTTCTCAACTACGTCTATCTATCCTAACCGAGGTCTTCCTCTTATTCTTCGTCCCTCAGGTTTCCACAACATAATTTTCTTAGGATTTTCTGTTCTCACCCATCCTTATCACATGTCCAAACCATGCAATTCTTCTACTCTTCACTTACCTTAAGATATTTGCTTGATTAATCAGATTGTCCAGTTCATGGTTCATTAGAATCCTGTAGCTACCACAATTATTATTTTTAGGGCCGTATATCCTACTCAAGATCCGTCGCTCAAAAGTACCTAACATCTTTTCATCCGTACTTGTCATGGTTTATGTCTCGCATCCATAACTCAAAACCAGTTTTATATATATTGAGCTTCATGTTGTTATTTAAAATTTTTGACCTCATTAAATTCTTATATGCATAATAGCATCTATTTCCATTATTCGGGTTTTAATTTCATTTGAGATTATATTTAAATTGTTTATTTGTGAACCCAGACTCTCAAATTTCTTGTTTTGCGTTCTATTAATTTCCATATATTTTGTCTTGTTTCTGCTTATTCCAATCCTCTTATTTTGGCATAATTGTATAGTTCGGTTGTGCTTTCCTTTAGCAAGACTGCTCTTCTACTTATTATGGCTACATCATCTGCGCAGGCACATATTTGAAGAGTCTTAATACCTGTATGCCTGGACGTGTCTATTTTTCTAATAGATGCTTCCAGGGTTAGGTCAAATAATATGGCTGATAGAGTATCACCTGGTCTTACGCCACTACTAATAGTAAAGGGTTCCATATATTCATTATTTACTCTTCCTATTGCTTTGGATCCATTCAATGTGGCTTTGATAAGTGTTATTAGTTTTACTGGGATGCCCAATGCCACAAGGTCTTTATCATATCTTCTCTATTTATGCTATCAAAACCTTGTTTAAAATCTATATATATATAAATTGTGTAGAATGATGTTATACTCATACGCCTTCTCATGTATCTGTCTTATTGTGAATAAATGGTCAGTTGTTGATCGGTTAGCCCTAAACCCACACTGGTAGTCTCCCAAGTTTGCTTTTGCATGAGGCAGCAGCCTGTTATACAGTACACTCTATAGCATTTTATACATTACATTAAGCAGTGTTATAGCTCTATAGTTGGAACATTGGAGCTTATCTCCTTTTTTATAAATTGGCTGAATAAACCCAGTGTCCAATCCTCGCGTATCTACTCGATTCTCCAAATTAGTTGTAACAGGTGATATATTCTATTCAGTAAGGATTCTACTCCATTCTTTAATAGCTCTGAGTTTATACCGTCACTTCCTGCTGCCTTGTGATTTTTTAAACATGCAATAACTTGTAAAACTTCTTTAAAGGTTGGGTCGTTAATTTCAGGGTCTACAGTGTAATATAAAATTGGTTTTACCAGCTCATTACTCTTTGTAAATATATCATTATAATATTCTTTCATATATATATATATATATATATATATATATATATATATATATATATAATATTAGGAGAATCCATTTGAGGAATTAATCTATCCTTCGTCACTATCCAAGTTTGAATATATATATATAATATTAGGAGAATCCATTTAAGGAATTAATCTATCCTTCGTCACTATCCAAGTTTGAATATATATATATCTTTGGGTTAAAATCTGAGATGTTACTCTTGATCTTTTTATAAAATTTTCTGCTTTCATTCTTGTTATGATGTTTACTCATTTCTTCCACTTTCTTATTAATTGTCTCTCTTTTTTTGGTTCTGCATATTCTACATGCATGTACCCTACAGCTATTATAATTCTCTTTATTGGCTCTTGTGTTGTTGTGTTGCAGGCATTTTAAGTTTTGCCTGCCTCTTCTTTTCGAATGCTCTTCGGCAATCTTCATCAAACCACTCTTCGTTTTTGGTGCTTCACCTATAGTACTCATTGCTGCTTCTATGATTGATTGTTTAATGTGGGCCCATTTGTCATCCACATTTGCAGATTTATTATATTTTTCAAGTTCTCCTGTTAATTCCTGATGATATCTCTTCTTAATAGTTCCGTCTTCTAATTCTTCCAAGTTATATTTTTAATTTTTAATTATCAGGACAGAAATAATGCATTATAAATAGAACTTCATAAAATGTTAAATAATTTTAATTTGAATAATAATGTATAAAAATATTAATAAGCAGTTTCAAATTCAAATTGAACAATCACAATAAAAATTTAAACATGTCAACAAAAATCAATACACAAAAATAAGCATTGGATCTTTTAAATCAATGTAGAATGACAATTTTAATATAAATGGTTTATGACACATCCAAAATAAGTGTATTAATACATACATTAAATAATTCCTTTATTTAATTTTTCAATACCAAACAATATTTGATTCACTTTGGTGGATATCATATGAATTAAATCTGGCAGAGATGTAAAATATTTTAAGGATCAATTATAGAACACAAAATATTGCTACCATATTTATTTAAAGCAAATAAATAAATAATTTACAGATATTATAATGAACCAAATGAATTAAAATACTATTACAACATAAACTTGTTTTTTTACCTGCAAATTATCATTATGTGATTCATGCCGAAGCCTCTTTCCATTAATAGTAAAAGCAGCAACATGACCACGTTCATAGTTGACAACTATTACACCTTCTCTAGACATAGCAATATTCTCTGGTGATTGAAAGCCTGCTGGTGGCTCAAGTGATCGAAGAAGATCTCCAAATGTTGTATGGACAAGTACAGGACCATCTATGAAAAGATAAAGTAAAAATACATTCCCTCCCAAATCGTTTCTCAGAAAAATTACACTCTGCCCATCATTTTTATTTGGCGAAATTAAAAGACCACCTTAAATGCAATGTTAACCACCACAGCAGTGCCAAAATGTAAACACACAATTCTCAATATCTGCTCATGTCCAACACAACAACATCCACAATTTCATCCAAGATTTCACGCTGACCACTCAGATCGAGAAAGACCTGAAACTCTGATTTGTCAAAAGACTGACCTTCCGAGAAACTCTACAATCTAGGCAAGACCTGGACTCAACATCCTTTAACATTCCCCCATCAACACAATCTCTGACTTTATGGCAGAACAAAATATTCATAATTTTCATGTGTTGTTGCATAAGACATTACTAATGTATCATTGTAAATAGACAGCATTCATATTAATATCATACATGCTTCTGTCAAATATAGCACTAATTTGTTCACAAGTAAAATGTCACACTTCACATATTATAATTCTGTACTAATACTACAATTTTAACAATAAATGATCATCTCATTCAGTTTCAGCAACTTGAAATAGACAGTAATTAAAAAATTTATGTGTGATAATTATCATGAATAGCTACATTTTTAAAAGAAATTACTGTAATTATAAACATCTAAGAACTAAAAGTAAGAAGTCATGATTCATATACATACTCTGAGATCCTGAAACAACTAGACCAAGTTCAGCTGAAATAACAACACTAGTTACTGGCTGTTCATGACCCGTAAGTGTAGCTCGTGGTGTAGGAGCCTCTCCTTCACCAACTATTGTTTGTGTGCGTGCATTCCAATGCCACAGGAGTACTGTGCAATCTGCTGAGCCAGAGGCAATGTAGCAGTCTGATGTTATGTTGCACTCAGATCGAGAAAGACAGGTTACAACACCGTAGTGGCCAAAGATGATTTGGACTATTTTAGCTGTTAAAAAGACAAATTAAAGAACTTGAACAACTAGTTAAATATATCAACTTTAAAATTAGATGATTATGAGGAACTAGTTTAGGATATAACATAAACTTAATTTTAGAACACATACATGAATACAATTTATTAATAAAAACATACACAGGAAAGAAAACGATGATATACTAAATTTAAGCTCCTGAGATTAAAATGTAGCTGTTAAAATTATTTTAATGCATTTAATAAGGCAAATTATAACAAACCAGTTTCAGTAGAGAAAACTCTGAAGCTGTTGTCCCAAAAACCACACGCTACCAGAAACCGACTGTCAACAGTTGTGACAAAACAGTTAGAACGTATTCGTATCTTTTGACTGAAGTTATCACCCAGATGTCTTCGTAATGTTGAATTTGAACTATTTCCTGTTTGTGCTGTATAATTAAAAACAAAAGTATTAAAATAAAATAAAATGGCTGAGTTATTAAATTTTATTTACAATAAGGACAACTTACAGAGCACTGGATCCATTGATAAAGGAAGATTTGCTGAAGGTGTTTGAGGTGCTTCGGCGTAGCTTGGAGACTGAACTGAAGCTGGAAAAGAAAGACTCTTATATCTTCCAGTTTAATTTAAATATGCTTAATAATATTTATTCTATGCATACTTTATTAAATTAAGTAATTTAATATTACTGATTACTTGAATTTAACAATACTTGCCCAGAATATGTTGAAATGATGTAATTAGAAAATTGCATTTAAAATTTTAATAGTGCAATTAACTAGATGAATTATATGGAAATCAAAGTGTAATTGGAATACAATTTTCATTTACAGGATCCAATGAATTAAGACATAAATATTAAAAATCAAACCTGCGTAGCTTGTATTCCACTTGTTGAGAGCAAATTGTTGGTTTGTTGT
The DNA here is from genome assembly GCA_037074705.1 of Zhengitettix transpicula. Lineage (NCBI taxonomy): Eukaryota > Metazoa > Arthropoda > Insecta > Orthoptera > Tetrigidae > Zhengitettix > Zhengitettix transpicula. The sequence goes on along the minus strand of CM073593.1, from coordinate 29,926,384 downwards.
TACAGTGACAACAGAGGGCAGAGGCAATTGTGGATAAGTATTTGCAGAGATGTGGCATATTGGAGAATTTGATAGAAATTTCATAGTCATACAAACATCTTCAGGTATGCTTGAAAACATCATTGGAGACTGAAAAAAGAAAATTATTTGGTCAAATAACTTCTGCCCCCAAATTTTTGTTCTATTCCCATATTATCACAACATGTAAAAAATGAAATTCTGGGTAGATTACAAGAGTAGAAGTCTACTAACTATTATTAAAATATTAATACAGTTTGAATTAGACAAATAGTCTTAAATTTAACTATAAATATTATGGTTTTTTTTATAAATTCTAAGCATAAATGTAATAATAGCTTTAACAAGAGTTACCAAGTGCATGGCAGAGCTCCTAGGAGGATGTGGTTCCATTAACAACTGAGATGGAGTTTGACCAAAGTTACGAATTTGGTTTTCAATTGCCTGAAACATAATTATGAATCATCATACAAAACAGTTTGACATAATATTTAAAATTAGAAATAGTTTTTATTTACCTCTTTCATAACAGGGTCTGTCACAGCATCCATGTCAACACTGCCTTCATATGTTAAATAGTAAAAAACATTGGTTGCTCTTACTGCCTCAGGTCCTAAATATTTGAAATAATTAATATTTGTAATTAATATAAATATATATTTTTTCTTAACTATACTCTGAAATAAATTTGATGAGAAAAGTACATAGTGACAGAAGTAATATATTAAAAATTGAACATTTTAATTTGGGTATTATTATTTTATGAGCATTCTGTTACAATAATTTCAAATTCACAAATAACTAAATATGAAATTTAAAAAATTAGAATCAAGGCTGATTATTAAAAATTTAGATAAACAAAATTAGTTCATACACTTATTGTTTTTATATTGATTACAACTGTGCAGGAACTGAACAGTGTTTCTTAATTTAATCCAGGAATGATGGGGTAAAATAATATATCATTTTGTGAAGACAACAGAGTTAAAATAGTTATATCAATATGACAGTTTGGGACCATACATTTTTACAATCTAATGATTAAATATAATAATATATTTCTACATCCATGTCATTAATTATATACTCTAAATGTAATGGAATACATTATCTGTAAAAAACTCAGCAGAGAACAAATAAGTTAACAATAGATTGGATGTAGTTAGAGGATATGTTGGAATGGTTCCAACTGCTTTGTTATGATACATTCCACTCTCTCAGATGCCAACACAGTAAATCACGAAACTTTAGACTAATGGTAAATGGTAAAGTTTAAGACTCTGCAACAAATTATATACAAATAATTATATAACACTTACCTCTTTGTTTATACCCGAAAATAAGATCAATCCATTGATGGAGCTGGCATGAGACAAACTCAGACTCTAATGCCTGTAATTTAAAAAGTTTATTTATTAATGTATAAATGTGTTGTGGATTATAACTATTATTATAGGTTTACAATAAAATCATTTTTGAGAAAATTAAAATATTTTGTATTAAAAAAATTATTTTTGAGTAATTTTAAATTATGTGTCTTATGAGTAAATCATTTCCAATTAATTCTCTTTGTATAATTGAATTTAGTATTGCTCCTTCTTAAAAACTCAAAGCAATTAAAGATGTTGTGAGACAATATACCGATTGTAATTTCAACATTAATAATTAATTATTAACAAACTCAAAATCTTACCATTCTATTTATACGAATAAATTCTTCAGGTGAAGAGGCCCAAGGAGGGAGTTCAACATCTCCTACTGCAGTTCCATCTTCTTGTTGGCCCAAACGGTACCGATTGGCATTCACAAGCATTTCAGGTAGAAAGAAAAATTCAGGTATGAGTTCCTGAAAAACAAGACTAAGTTTAGCTTCAATACATAATACAACCCAAAAACAACTATCTTTATCATCAAACTACTAACTAGATAATAACAAGACTGATCTTGCTTCAGACAGAGAAGTAAAACTTTAATTTAAGTATGCCACATCTGTCTATACTTTTTGGAAAAAAAAAGTTTCCATAACTGATGAATAGTCTGTAAAAGACACAGAAAAATAAAACCTGCTTAATGTTTTGAGATAATCATCATTTAATGAATAAGAAAGATAGTTAATTCAGACAATAAAAGTGATAATATAAATACCACACAATATTTCTGGGATTCTTGTCCCTTTCCTCCATTGCGAAGAAGAGCCTACAGCGACACAACTGCACTTGCCAGTTAACAAAACTCATCGCACCTGAGGAAAGGGACAAGGATCCCAGAAACTTTGTGTAGTATTTATATTATCACTTTTTTGTCTGAATTGGCTATCTTTCTTATTCATAATTTTCAATCAGACATAATTTTTTTCATTTTAATTATCATTTAGCCAACTCTCCTTTTAATGCTAGTAAGTTTTTTTCCAATTCTGCTCCTACTTATTAATGTTAATATAAATGTGTAAATATTTAATTTACTTATAGATAATTCTAAACAAGGATGCAAATTAAGTATATTTATCATTAAGATAATTAATTTCCATATGTAATATCCTCCCTTAAAGTTTGGTTAAGGAACAGAACAGTCTTCCATTTTATTTTTCCATATACTCAAATTGCTCTATTCTAATGAGCCTTTACCTAAAATAATAATTGGCTTATTTGTATGCAACTGTGTGTGTGCACTTCTCGGATAGATGCTATTAATAAAAATTAAGCTAAATATACATTTGATGTTCCCAGTGCTTCATACCAAAAATTGTAAAGCCCCATCTTATTTAAGTACAATAGGGTCTGTGATAAAAATCTGAACAATATTAAATTATATTTAATACTTTATTATTAGCAAATGCTTTTTGGCATTCTGCTGTGCCACATTACTGAAGGGTGAATGAGATTTATAGAGAAACCAGTGAAATATTCCCATAGGAATTCACAATTGAAAACTATTGTGATCCCCAAAGATCAAAAGAGAACATCACAGAATTACAAACAGCATATTGTTAATTTATTTTCAGCAAATATGGTGCTGTCATATTAAACCAGCATAAAGGAGATTGATCACAGGATCTGATAACTCTGGCTAGCAACTGAGTCATCCAGAAGCTTTGGAGCAAAATTTACTTTCAATAATGAAACTATTTTGTAAAAACCTCAAATTAATTCTGATATACACTACTGAATGGTTTCTACAAATATACAGTCATACATAGCGTGATTGGAGCAGTATTTATAAGCTTGGATATATAAAAGTTTAAGAGTGAGTGTGATTCACTTTTGATTAATAAGTTAAGGGGGGTCATGCCAAGCACCAGGACTTGGGAGAGACTTTATCAACTTTAAGTTTAAGATAAAGATTAACAATAACATACATAACAATAAAATATAAGAATAGTTATTAATATTGTTCATTATTGAGAATATTAAAATGGTCAGTTAAGGTGGAAAATTATGCAAACCTTGACGTCAGAAGTATCTCGTTGACAATTTTTCCAGGACAATGCCAAAGAGGAGAAGAGCCTGTTGGGATGGTCGAATTTTCCGCCTTGAAGAGCCAGGAACATGGTAGTCATAGGTTCCTGGAAGAGAAACAGTCGGTTAATTTCATGGATTGTTGATATTCGACGGCGACAAACGTTGTGTGTTACAGACCACTCGGATGAGCCAGTTGAGGACAAAGGCAGCCGTTGAGTAGTGAGTTCCATAGTGGAAGGGTGGGATGGAATCGTGCTCCCAGCTAGCGTAGCGCTCCTCAAAGTACGCTCTCCTGCTGGGGTTCAGGGCTCCGATGGGCTGCAAATAAATACACAGTGATCAGTCGGCAGTCCCTCGCACGGCGGAAGACTTGGGGCCGCGGAGGAGTTCTCACCTTGGACAGGTCCCTGTAGTTGCTGGGCAGACTCAGGTCCAAGTCTTTGGTCTCGTAGTTGGTCAGGACCCACGGAAATACGGGGTACTGATTCAGGTCGTTGTACGTGCGACCTGCAACAAACGCGGTCGTTATTTGCATATGCTAATGTCGGTACAGAGTAACGAGAAACGCTTGTCGCGCCCGCTTCCTCGGCCGCCATAAAACCGGACGTCTCTCCGAGTGGGTGGGTGGCTCGCAACATTCTATCTCTTAATGGCTGCCTGCGTTGTACGCAATTAACTTCAGAATTTTAACTATACGACCCCTTAACTCCTGCAGAGCTTCGCGTATACGGTTACGTTAACGAGATGAAATTAATGTCGCTAACGCGCCGTTGCCGACGGATTCTTCCAGCCTAAATTTAGTGGACAGCTCGTTGATCTCGTTTCTCTCTCAGATTAGTGCGAGCATCAAATTCCAGGAAAAGCCGAAGTGTTTGTCCAGGTAACTCGGTGAATGACAGTAGCAACTACTATAAGGTTTTGCGACTCAAGTCACATTTATCGAGCATACGCAGCCGCAATGTCACAAGAATAACCCTACATACAAAACCTGAGAACTCTGGAGAACGATTCTGGGACAACGGCAAATATACGACGACAGGTAACATCTATCAAATGTAAAGAAAAAAAATTACATTGTTTTGTATTAACAGGCAAGTAATGATAATCAGGCGAAAAGTAGGGACGATATAGTGTGAATTTTAGAAAGTGTACGACCAGATACGATTTTGTCTCGCGTTCCATTAATACAGTAGTCATTAGTTTGAAAGTATCTGGTGAAGGCGTTTAAGCGGGTTCTTCTTTACCTGGGATAGATGAGTGAAGCTAGAGGGACATCAGGCCACGCAAGCAAAATGATAGTCCCTACAAGGAATCATTATCAAAGGAAGGTAGGCTAGTTGATATATCGACAAAATAAGAGACACGAAGACTGCACGGATTTCCAGCACGTCTTGCTCGATTTAGTTTTTTTAAAAAATATATCAGCAGAAAAGGATTAAAAGCGGATGTCAGCCATGAAGATGGTTGTCCACACAACTACAGGCGATACTGAAACTGTCTGGATTTTCTTCATCTGACGTGTGAGGGAAGTTATTCGCTCAGCATCACACTAAATCTTGACACTAATCAATTACTCCAAAAAAACTTTGCAGATTATTCGTTTAATATGTAATACAAACAATCAATTTTTAAATCATACAGTATTATATCGCTGATGAGAGTTAGTAATTTCCAAGGCCACAACTTTATTCACAGCTAGACCATGATAGTGAGATGTCAAATGCAAGATTTAATTACAGTTCAAACACTATTCAGATGAAAAAACTAATATTTGTTTAATATTTTCCAAAAAAATAGGAGACAATTTCCGGATACTCTCCAACATGACGTTGCTCATTTTTAATCCTAAAGGACATATTTGTAAAACGGATATTACTTTACACGTCTGAGCTAATTATTTAGCCCACTCAAGAAGTATTATTAATGATTACTGCTGCATACTTTGTTATTGTACCTCGCGTATCTGCATACTATCTGAACATCACTCATCACAAATTACTAATAAAATTTAAATGTAAGACTGAAGTTTGTCACGTGGTCTTAGACGTGATAACTTTGAATACAATGCGTGATGATGAACGGCGGAGGGCCTGAGAAAGATAGCCGGAAGCATAAAGGAAAAGTAACATTTTCAACAGTCATTACAACTGTCGTAGACTGGCATTCGAAACTGAGAAACAAGATTTAGAATTCAGTCTAATAATTAAAATGTTGAGATAAGCGAGCTAAATGATGTTTTGCTTGGTTTGGATAAAAAAGGTAATGGAGCCAGTATGGGAAGACAACCAATAGTTTTATAAGTAGACCTTTACTTACTTATTAGAACCAATCAATTCGATAACCTAAACGTTGCACTTCTCTGACTGCGTCCTGCCAAACTGTGTGTGTTGCGATATGTACCACTAACTCCTCGATCCTTGTGGTTGGATTCCTCAAAATAATATTTGTCATTTTATTATTACAATTTCTAAAACTTTTCTGAACCATTGTATTTCCTATGTATCAAACAAACACACACCTGTTTCACATCATGTGCCATCCAAAGATTCGCACAAAGGCTGTACAGCTTCTTCGCAGACCTATATCGTCTTTACAAATTAAACCACACTTCTTGATGTTAAAAACTCATCGGGCTAAGGTCGTTATAATGTTACGCAATGCAGTTTTTTTTTTCGCCTAAAATTCACTTATACAGATTGTCCGGTCTTCTAAAATTGTAAAGGAGAAGATATTCTCTCACCATTAATTTCATTAACACATGAAAACCTCGCCACTATATACCTAATTTCATATTTATCTCAGACTTACTAGCTGGTTACATATCATCCGTTAGGGTTTGAAAACATTATGCACAGTTCGTAGCATTAGGGTTCGCTTTGGACACAAATGTTTGCCTGTGGTGTATGCTAATGATAGGATATGACTTATTATTTAAATAATGTATTTAATAATGTCAATTACTCACTGTTCTATTCTCAAGCTACTTTTTGGATTCAATGTTGTTTGTTACGTCTCGGTTCTATCTACAAGATGATAAACCATAAACTATTTATTATCTCATCGATTTTATTTGTTGTAATGGGCGGCATGTAGCTGTGTACATACAGTGCGTTAAAGAGACATGTGGAGCGTGACAGACTGTGGAGTTAGGAGTGTACACGTTTTTGTTAAGAGACCATGTAGGGAATATGTAGAGTTATTAGCAAGATCAAGGAAAATACAAACAGATTTGATTTCAGTTAATTCAATTAATGTATGTTTTAAAATGCTTTCATTCAATTTATTATTTAGGATTCACAAAATTTAGCAAAATAAAAGAATTGGACTTTTTTAGCCGGTATTTTGAATTTATAGTTTTAACTTTTTTAAAAAAATGTTGGACGACAATTAAGGATGGATTAAAACTTATTTACTCTGTAAAGGTACTCCCCCGCCATTTAACTCGAGGTGACGGATATCGATATTGATAAAAACCGTCATACAGCTGTATAAAACGTTGTGATCGTAACCGGATGTTCACAATACTGACGAGAGAATAAAAAATAACACTGAGTCGTTCTTAATTTTCAGAAAGTCAGCTCTCTTTCCCATTTAATGTGATTTGATATTACATCGAAATTACCTTCAACTATATGGTAAATTCGTATAAATCTTCGCTAATTTTTGTTCTCCCATTATTCATTTAATTCAGAACTACTTAAGGTAACATAAATGGTGATAAACTACATCTCTGCTCCTGCTGTGCGCCGTTTCTAATAATACTCATAGTTTCCCTCGCTCGTTTTCTCTCTTTATTAAAGCCACTTGGTGGCTGAAAAACTTATAGACAAAGCTCAAACGTAAATTGGCATTATTTCGGTTGTTCCTTTTGAAGCACCTGGAAAGATTTAGTGGTGCGTGTGTGTATTTAGGGACGCTCTCGCGGATCCGGAAAACATAAATCCACGTCTCGCTTGCACGCACAAACAAATTTTAATTGCAAAGGGCTCGGCTAATCGAAGGCGAAGGCGACGCCGGCTATGTTTAGCGCGGCTATTGATGGCGGGCGTAATTGGGCGAGTCAGTGACGCCGGACCTCGCTCACGCGTCGCGACGCCGCGCCGTCGGAGCAGACACACGCGTGCGTGCGTTTCCCAGGCGAAGTGAGCCTAGCCCGGGCCCAGGAATGCCGGCAACCTGATACAACCAGTGACTGCTTTATGACGCTTGATTTACGTAATTGGCTGGCTACAAGGCCCGCTCACCGCTTTACATCCACCCAACTGTAATTAATTCTGAGAGCAGCATATAAATGACCCTTTTTGGGACACCGTGCTTGTAATTCATCGGAACTGCATACGGACACGGGGCTATTTTAAATATCCTGTTTATTTTGCAGATGACTCGTCAATTACTTCGAACTAAATTTAAGCAGGTAGCTGGAGGAAACGATATAGCTATTACGTAATGCTGACACGCCTATTTACGTATATTTAAGCAGAAGAGGAAAGTTAGAACTTGCCTAACACCTATTAGACGAGCTACGTCGCATTTACAGTTCGCTCTGTGAAGGAAACGTGTCCATTCGTCAATCTCACTCCGAAGTTTTGATTCCTTCAGTTTTGTTACACCAAGTATGAAAATCGCTTGTGGTTTAACTTAAAATCTGTTCAGCACATGTACACATTAACCACTATAGAAAACAGGCAATCTAAATTAAGCCCAAAAAGGTTCCACAAATAAACTAATCTTAAACTAAAACTCAGTTTAAGGTGAATATCACGAGGAGAAAAATGTTCTTGTACAAATAAATAGTGACAAAAAGTTAGTTACTTAATGTAAATGAGATTCACCCTCACGAAAGCTACACCAGGCTGCAGTCTATCCTCAGCGTCAGTCTGAGAACCTGCTTCTTATAAACATATATCAATCTCGAAGGTTTATTTCCCTTGTAGATTTTTATTAGTTGTCGATGTATAAAAGTCGTTATATTTAATTACGAGTGTGTCGCATGTCAGGCGCTTTTTAGAAGAATATCCGCTTCAAACAAGGAAAAACTGAAAATATTGGATCATGTGATATTAAAATTTATAAGTGAATGAGATTTTTCTATTTAGGGAGCTGGACAATAAATGAAGACAGTTGCGAACATCTAATGCGACAACGTTATGATTTTAAGAGGTAAGAAAGCTGCCTTTGAGAAGAGAAATGTACATAGTATTTAACACAGAATTACTACCGCGTAAAAAGGGGAACGCTGAAAGTTTTTGTGTTTTGACATAAAGAATAATGTTGAAGAGTAACTTAGCAGGAAAATTTTTGAATGCATAAGCGACGGAATGGATTTTTGAACACGAGAAAACATATTGGGGTATATACTGAGGAAATCACGGTTACAAGATACGGATAAAGGTATATACTCCTATGTCAATAGACATGAATGTGGGAAGTTGAAAGTACAGTACGAAAGGGCAAGTTGAATATTATCTAACCGGCCACACGACTGATTATTTAAAGCAATTTCTTAATTTTTCGTTACCTAAACAATGTCTACAAAATTCAGTAAACAGCGTAAGGAATTAAGATCTCATGCCTTATCGCACAAATAAAAAATTACAAACGATAAAAGTAATAAACGCATAAACAAAATGAAATAAAAAGGTGACAGGAAAATTAGATACCTAGTAGGTAGGGCTCGATAAAAATTCTAAGTTTTCCGAAGAACGGTCGAGGATTCGGGCATGCAATCTTAAGGTAACACACTACGTTTCGGCGTGCTTTATCGGAAAATTATGCTCAAAATTCTGTATTCGCAACACCCTTCCGAATCAGTCCTATGAGATATGACGTATTACTGCAGTAATTCGCAAAACACAGTATAAGAAATCTCGACTATGGCTGTGTTCACGGAGACGATTCATATGTTTACTGAAATCGGGCACGACTTAAGTTCGGTCAGAAGAAGCATATTTCCTTCGCTTACGGCAGCAATAAATACAATTACCAACCAAATATATTAAATGGGACCGTAAATAAAATCAGAGAAAACCTTATGGCTATTCTAAATAGCAATAATAAGTTAATGATAGAAAGGATACCGGCACAGAGATATATAGATAAAAACGAAAGGGGCGGACAAAAGTGCGTAGATGGAGGCATCCCAACAAAAGAATAAAAACAACAGTCCAATATGCACTAAAAATGATGGGGGACAAGCCCAGACCAGAATACTGGAGGAAAAATGGTACAAGTGCAGAAGAGGAAGGAATGAAGGGATTTTTCGCAAGGATGTCGACAACTTCAAGGAAATATCCAACGCTGGCAATCTGTCACGGAGACAGCAGTTGGTTGATGCTAGGTTAAGAACTCTATTTTAACCTCACACACTCCTTTCTATTCTCTAAATCACCGCAACCTACATGTGACGTATGCAAAGCTGCCCTGACGATCCAGCATATCCTCTACGACTGCCCAAAGCACGACAGGACTAGAATAGCCACCATTCAGAAATACACGAGAAGGGAGATATGTACCTCAGCAGCAGAAATAAATAACCTAGTAAAGTTTAACAAGGAAACCGGCATTCAAGATCTAATATAAAGAGACAATGAATCTGAGACTAAAATATATAGGTAATATGAACTAATCGTAATAATTTCATGTAGTAGGTATGATAAGTCGCCAATGACTTTTATGTTGACGCTACTATAAACAAAAAATTTAAATAAAATATCGTTTGGTATTGTTGCAATAAAATATTCCATTTTCTATAACAAAGAAAGGAAATTATTAGGACTGAAGAAAGATTACGTTTGGAACACTATAAAAATCGTTCGTTGGCAATTCAGTTCCGAAAGACCAAAACAATTTATACATTTTATTAAAATTTTCCGCCCTAAACTAAAATCGAACTCCTCGCTTGCTTCATGTTCCGATTACTTCTTTATACGGTATTTGTAAAAATTATTTTACTTACACAAATTCAAGGAAGCAAATGTAGTAGTAAAGCTTCGAGTGAGAATGTGTGTGAGAGTGAGTGAGAGGGAGGGGGGATGGGAGACATAACATAGGTGAAGGATACTACATGTACGACACGCAGGTAACATAACCCTCCAGCGGATGTGCCAAGCTATTAGAGAAACAATTATGAATACTAGACACAAGTTTGCAGGTGTAAAATATAAGTTAGAGGAAGCAGACACAAAGTGTCAATGCATATGTTCGACAAAGAATTGCAGTCGATATTCTGACAAAACAATTAGTTCAATATGGGCACGTGGAGCCAAAGTATACGTGGAGTTAATTTCGAATAAATGTAACAGTATTCGATTCAAACATGCTATTACGATTTAATCGTTAGTAATTTCATCATTTTATACCCACGGATCAGAAACTGCATATTACGTGATAATCTCGAGCAAAGTAATTAAAATATTAATATGAAAATGTATTTATAAAATTATAATTATTAGTAACTAGATTTAGTTTCCCTTACCACATCTATGAATATTCTGATACGCAGTATACACTACAATGAAACAAACAGTATTTTCGCAAAGTGTGGAACAAGCCGTATTCGGAATAAGAACAGAACATTCGAATAATGACGATTTACGAAAATGGCCCAAAATGATAAATATAAAATGTCAGTAGGCAGCGTAGAAGATAGGAAAAAAGACGATGGCAGGCAAGAACAATGGAGAAAATTAGAAGGTGCTTCATATTAGGTATTTCCTAGTTATTTTCCTAGCCCTTGTAGATGTTTAAAACAAATAATCACGAAAAGTTAATTAAACTCATATTAAATTAATATTTTTACTTACAAAAAAGACTGATTATAAACTTTTCTGATCTAGTATTCTTTAAACTCACAGAAGTTTGAAATCACAATCTTTTTTAAACCCTATTTAATTTGATCATCTTATATTTTTCAACCACATTAGAATTTTGACGCGGTCAACTACTTTTAAAAGTTTAAACGTATTTTTTTAAATATATTACAAGATTACTTTGGGTGGCTCGACTGTCAGACAGTCCTGGATTTTTGTTAGAGTAACAAGCTACATATGGGTAATCAACGTATTGGTAGTAACTCCCCTATAATAGCATAGGAAGGGATTTGAAAGAGGAGGGTAGCCAAGGGTAACTAGGGCCCCCGGGCAGTAATTTAAGGAACCTACATTGCATTGGCCTAAAAGTGATGCAAGAAAAACCATAGAAAACCTGCATCAGATAGTTCGGGCACTTGGTACTTGTCCCACGCCCTTCCGATGGCGGGAGAAGGGTATGCTGTAGGGACGCAGCATTCCCTTCTCGTGCCTCGACCAGTTTAGGAGGCTGCGGGCCGACTGGTCCAATGGTAACAGCGGACAACCGTATGATCACTGTATGCGACCCAGAAACATACACCTCTCAAAACTGACCGAGGTGCTTCGGCATGTGGGAACCTTAGTTCAAACGCAGAGGGAGAAGAAGGCATCCCCAAAGGTAGCCCTCCCCTTCTCGCCAGAAAGGTTCTGCCTGCGAGAGAACAGGTCTCACAGGCTATTACTTACGCAGTATGGATCGCAATTGAATAGTGAAGAACCAGGTTTTCGCACATCACACAAAGAGCGACACACGAAAACAAGATGGTCTTGAGAAAATGATCGGAAAAGCCGGGTGGAGAATTTGAACAAACCCTGACGGTCGTAAGGAAGGTCGAGTGAAGTTGCCAGGTGCAGCAACTACATCCGCATACGTCAATATGACCACTTACGCTGCCACCTGAAACATCACGTCTACTTCAGTCTCTGTGGAAGCCAGGCAGAGGGTAAATCAACCAGGTGTGGGCCAACATCATAGTTTATATGTTCACAAGGCAGTGTCCTAGCACCTTTCGTAAAGACAAATCCACCAAATTATAAGTATATTCTCTGTAATATGACTCAACTTCCCCTGATGAGTCTCACGTTTGATTTTTTAAAACACGATTCTTGTAATCATTGATTTAATTATAAATATTGCTTCTATACTATCTGTGAAAATTTAATTACTTTCTAAATCCCATTTATTTTATTACAACCTTAGCGAAGAATCCTATGATATTTTGTGTGTGACTTTTTTTATGTTTTGTGTAATTCGCTCTGGGTTAAGAAACTAGTCTTTGGCACATTTACCAAAATGAATTGCAGAATTACCATTTACGCGAAAATTCCCATAAACCATTTATAATCTATTAAGAATCACAAGGCAGAAAAAATTCAACAGGCTGATCTTTTACAGGAATATAAGAATGGAATCACGTAAGTAGTTGTTGGCCACCGCTGCGGGATGCGACTCGGGGCGAAAATAGCGCGCAAGGCGTCAGCGGACGACAGCTTAATGCGACGCCGGCGTCTCTGAAGCAGGTCGTTAGCGGCCCACGCGGCCCTCTCCCGCCAGGTGGGTTCTTTAAAACCAACATCCTTCAATCAGATATCACAGATTCCGCTATAATTTTGTACCTCCCGACTTTCACAATTCGGAACCTGCTCGTAAGTAACTATTTATATACAAAAATCGTAAATAATAGCAGTGATAGAACCACCACTCAAACACACAGTCCAACTACGTCATCAGTACACTGACGTCAAACTTCCATAGTCTCTTCAAAGCAATTGAAAAATAGTAGACCTTTCTACTGTTAGACACAAGAGTGCGACACGCAACCTCGTATACACGAGCCATGGCTTAAGTGCCTATTATATCATATTTATGATCACAGTTATGATTTCCTGTCCAACTCTGTACTTCGTAAGGCGACTTTCGGAGCAAAGTTATGTTAAAATATTCCTTCAAATGATTTGAATTAAAGCTAACATTTTACAATGATAATGAATGATTAAAAATATTTATTCGGAGCGTTTCTTTTATCTAGATTCTATAAATGATTTGACGTAATATCTGTGACAGCGTGCACTAAATTATCGATATTCATATTAATCACATAAAAAACACAACTAAACAGGGTTAAAAACTATAGACGTTGATTATGTTTACTGAAAACAATAATTTGGTTTCGAAAATCACGAAAATAGATGGACATTAGATACGACTTACGGAAGTGACTTGGAGGACTTAAAGAACTATGTATTCAGATTAATATATATTCGCTTTGGTAGGTTTATTGTTACTTTCTGGTCTAGTTTTAACGAAATTGTGCCAACTCAAGTCTGAATATTTACTTTATAGCTGTAAAACAATTTGGTGATAGTTTTTTGTTCTCTGTTTACACTCCCAAAGTGATTCACAGATTAATTCATACATAATGCAGCTTCCATTTTACTTCATGCGACTCTTTGACAGTTAATAAATCGCATTTTCTAATTGAACGTACAGTTCTTATTTGTGATGTAAACGGCTCGTTGTAAAATGGCACTTAAATCTTACGATTGTAAGGTGATAAAATCTGTCATTCCAAACTGGACATGTTTCTATCAATTTACGCTACCACCATATTAAGGAAGGAATAAATGTCTGTTTCAGTTAATTCATAATGGTTTGTTTATACGAGTTTATAGCCCGCTATTGCCCACTTAAAAGTTTTAATATTTCCCATAAGCTTGTAATGTGGACGTTAATTTAACCAGTTTGATATGGAGAATTAACGGGCTATGTTGACAATGTGGTCACAACTTTGGAAAACACGTCTCACTTTTTCTTAGCGTCTCATTAAATTTTGTTGCATTGCCAATAAAATAGAAATAAACATAATATACTTTTCTTGTAGTATTAGTTATCGAATTAATCGTTAGACGACAGGAAATAACCGAAAACTTCGAAAATACGTTTTACTTTCGTAACTAACGCCAAGTATTAACGGTGATGTTGATAGCGCTAAGACGGTGGTCCCTGTTTCGATTCCTGGCCAGGTTGACATTTCCTATACTGATACTTTAATTCTGTATTATTTTAATCTGCCATCTCGTTTTACTTTCTCAGTTTTTATGAACCATTGGAGACAATATATCAACGTAAATTATATATATATATATATATATATAGTAATGTCAATTAATTAGGCCATTAATTGTTTGGACATAAAATTTAAATTGTTTGAGAAATCCATTAAAGCGGTCTGATCGACAAAGCAACACTGAGAGAAGCGAGCTCTCTTTGCTTTGTCGAAAAGTAAAAAATGGCGTATGAGCGCTAAAACTCGGGAGAACTAGGAGTCAGTTTGCGGAAAAACATCGTGAGGAGCAGAACAAGTAAAATATAACTGTTAGTTAGCGGAGAAATATTGTTAGGAGCTGATGGAGGAAAGACATTATGAGGAGCAGAACAAGAAATACAATTTGAGCAGAGACTAGACATCGTCAATGTATAACTAGTTAATTTACAAATTAATACGAAGAAAACATTCACGCAAGTATTGCAGCGTAAATAATTGAAAAGTAAGAGCAGTTTAAGTCTACAGCAAGGAGCTAAAGAAAAGTTAGTTCGCTCCGAAAGAATAAACAGTTAAAATAAATCGTAAAGGAGATACGTTGCAGTTTACGTCCAATTCAGTAAAAGACTAATAAATAATAAGGCAAGCAGACATCAGATAGCTGACATTCAGGAGGATCATCCGAGTTCCTGTGAGCCTATCAATTTTGACTTCAATAGTGTAAAATCTGTGAGTCGACATTTTATAATCAGTGTAAAAGTTTCCCATAGTGTACTTCCGAAACCAAAAAGAATGCTGGTACCAGCTGGACAGATGTAAGTAACAAAACCAAAACTAATGTTTAATTGTAAACGCTAATTAGAGGATAAGGTCAGATTTCGTTCTCTTTTAATTGACAATCAGAGTTAATTTCTTTACTTTTCAATTTATTTCTATCGACATATTGTTTAGGTAAATTGTGAACTGTTTGGTAATAAGATTTTTAAATCAATTTGTTGTGTCCATTATCAAACCCAGTAGAGGCCCTGAGAGAGAGAAAGATCTCAAATTTTGTTGTAATTATCTTTATTGCCACAAAATAAATAATATTTTGTTTGTTAATTTTGATTATTATTTCATTTAATTAACGCCTTCCATTTAATTATTTAAATTAAAAATAAATTAAACGACCTACTATTTTGAATTTTACAATATATAAATATATGTAAATTACCAATGTATAATGTAAGTTTATTTAATAATTTTTTTCTTTAATTATTGGTGGCGTAACATTTAGGCCAGAACATTGGAAAGAACGGTCAGTGTGCCGTAAGAATGCAGAGACTAATGGTTGCTACGGATTATTGTCGAAAAGCGTACTCACACAAACTTTGGAGGAAAACAGTCAATGTGTTTTGGGAGGCTGAGCAGTGTGTTTGGAGGGCCTGACGAGTGTAGTCATGGCGAGAGTGCTTGGAGGGTACCGACCAGAGTGGTCACGATAGTCTGTTGTTGGGGACCGGCCAGTGGTGGTCGCATTCATCGTATGTATTAAAGGAAACAGTAAAGTGTTGTGGCCGCATTTTAAGTGAAACAGTAAAGTTCGTGAACTGTTAGAGGGGCGCAGGAATTTTTGTGAAGTGAAATATATATCAACCAGTACTTTGGCCTGTAAATAAAATATTTTTCTTTAAAATGAAAATAACTGTGGAGTGCACAAACCGTTACCAGAGCAGTTCTGAATAAAAAATGTTACGTATGAACATAATTTTGTAAACTTTTATGTAATATCATTTACCGCCAGATTCCTCAAGTTAGATTATTTTATAAAATTTTGTTATTGTAAATAAAATTTTTCGTTTCTTTTGTAACTTTGGTGAAAATTGCAAATCACTATCTTTATTAGAGGCCCAGTAAGCAGCCCTCAAGTTTTTAATTCTCATTAAAGCTGAGGAATTTGTTAAAAACATAAATGTACAAAATTCAACGTAAAATTGAAATTGTAATTAAATAATCTATTGTTATCCATTTATAATATATATTTTTTTAATTTCAAGGTAAAATGTTGATAATTTTTCCTTTGTTTCATGAATCGTTTTTGAATATTACATAATTTGACTCTCTAAGCTTTATTTTATTTAATTAATAGGGCACAACGTGTTGGCATTTAAATATTTCATTTAAATTGAATAACACATAATTTGGCACTCCATCGAGGAGCTTGTAATTTTAATTAATTTTGTATGTCACAATATATATATATATATATATATATATATATAGTTGTTCTGCTGTGGTGTAGAGGTCAGCAACACCAGCTCAGAGGAGCCAGGTTCGAATGGATGCTTATGCTCGTGATATTAAAAAACTGGGGTTACAAACTGAAGGAAAATATTTTCGGTGACCACTTGCCACAATAAAAAATTCGGAATGCGTTGTTCCTATTACAAATTCCTTAATTTAACTTGGTTTAACCCTTACATGACGTTTGGTCGAAAATTCATGTAAGTGTACCATCGTGACGCATCGTCCGCACGTCAATCACAGTCACAATTTATTCGAAGCTTTTTTCCCAATAAAATATATATCTTAATCGGTTGAGGTGGAATTACGGAACAATTGGGAACTGAGCACGCCACTAAGATTAATAGCGATGTCAACATAAATACCACGTAAAACGTACTACTGTCGATTCTGCGACCGGGAAACCTTCGATCATTGGTGATATATAATTTTAATTTAAATTACGCATAGAGTCAATAATACTTCAAATGATCGAAAAATGTATCTTACGGCATGCTTGTAGCATTCCACAACCCAACCATTACGAATCAAAAAAATTACAACTAACCTTCATAAAGACGAACTTCACACACTTCAGGTATTATTAATGGTTGCGAACAAACTGTTATGAATATCAATCAAACTTAATTGAAACAGACTGCCGCGGGAAATTAATATTGGACTAACAACTATGACGTTTAACAGCAGAGTTAGGATCCGGCTTATACAAAGAGAAAAAAGCTGCGGTCTCTTCAGAAACAAACACGTTTAAATGAGCCCAGTCGACTTAATTTGTCTCCTAGTCGCTTTTTCTGCCAGTGTGGAAAGTGCCACCGCACTGTAATAAATCAGGGAAGAATGTGACATGTGAAGCGATGTTGGTAGAATTTAGGACTACGGCATATCAGAAAATTTACCAAAATATACGTACATTTGTTAAACTTGATATGAAGCAGGCGAGTGAAAATATTGTAAGGAAACTTGATAACGATTCTGAAATTTCATGTCAGTTGAATAATTAGGGTGAGACTTGGAAATAAAATATTCTCCCGTAAAATAACTCAGGAAATTCTTCAAACGGTTAACATTTTCATCTTCTCCTCATTTTTACATGTCGATTTTTCTTGATTTAATAATTTATTTTACGTTCCCTATATCTATGATAGTGTCGATTACGATTGAAGATCGCGCGCTCCAAATTTTTCCAGAATAAGCGTTTGCGAGTAACGGCGGAATACGTACAAGTATACGTATCAATATAATATGCAGATATTATTATAATGATCTCGAATGGTGTAGATTATCGGTCAAACTACCTAAAAAAGATTATAAGTGGCATTAGTCGTTATCTTAATATTCCTTTAAAATGCCCCGCAGACAACAAAATTAGTAACATTTTCAAGAAATTATACGTAATTTTCAAAGTTTAAATACAAAATGGAGAAGTACAGAGTTGAAAGGCGTGTATAAGTTTGCCCTTGAGGGATTTTTTTTTTTGTGGATATATGTATTTTCGAGGTCGCATTTCAGAAGTTAAGGACATATGTTGAAGACTTGGTTACCACGAGATTTTCTTATTACAATGACTGGACAATTTAAAGAAACAAAATGAAAATAAACACGTTCTCCTGAAAGATTATGGATATATCAGGACTCTGGACTCTTAGGGATCTATTACGGCAACGAAGTTTGGAAAGCTACAATATCAAAACCAACCGACAACCTATTACTAAAAAATTATAAATCTTATTATAATATTATTTGGTCAATGAATGCGTAAATTGGCCTGAACCTAATGCTTATTAGTTGCCTTGAAAGTACTGGAATTTTGAAACTGACATGAAAGGTGTTTGTATGTCCATCTACTGTTCCATTCTTTTTATCGTGTTAATAATTGACACTGCTGAACAGAAGTGAGACCAGTAGCCAGCTTCTTCTGGAGAAGTCGAAAGTATAGAGTTAATTGTGAAGTGTAGTTACATTAAAAACAATTTAATCTAAATTTTCTTTACATTTCATCGGCCTATTATATATCTTTTTTATTTAATATAATTTATCATTAATCTAGAGAGCTAGGATTGATGGTTAAAGCCTAAACATTTCATAACTTTGATTGTATTTTAAAATCAAGGGTAACATGTGATTTCGAGAGATCTCCTTCCTCAACTGAACTATTAATAATTTAGAAAGCAACAAGCACTAGTAAACGTACCACATAAGAATTTAATTTACTCAATTTAATACGTGGAATGGATTTATAAGGAAAATTCTCGTGTTGCTAAAGTGATGGGAAATATTCTGCATTTATTTTATGACCAGAAGACTGGTTTATTCTTTAATGTTGACTTCAATATTTGCAAACTGCTGTAACTGCCACTGGGAGCTCCTGAAGACACTGGAAGTGTCAATATAAAATTGCAACGGCTGATAAGATGTTGCTCAACCATAAATTCACTTAAAAGTGTAACAGGAACAAGCGTTCATACTTGGTTGTTATAACGATTGGAATCCCGTCCTCGGCAGCCCCTGTATATCTGATTTGTGATCAGTCCTCGTGCACCAAGCGCAGTGATGCAGGATTTGATGTGGAGCGCCGTAGTTTCCCTCCGAGTCGGGAAGGCTTCAGAAGGATAGAGACGATATATCTCGCAGAGCTTTATCTAGACAAGCGACGCTATCTATATGAGGAATAACCAAGCGTTTCGAGACAAGCGGTATAAATCAGCGGCAGACAAGTGAGGCGGCAGCTTGAATACGCATTCGTGCATTACTGGCATGCGTGACCACGGTACCAACTCCTCAGAAAAACTCCTTCCAGAAACAGACGTAAAAATAATTTATGAATCATCGCTACAATTTAAAAATGCATACAACGAAATACGCCATCAATCAGTCACACGTCTCTCACAACAAGACGTAAAGACATGAGAGAGAGAGAGAAACGAGTTCTTCAAGTACAGTAAACGCAATTAAATTTCACTTGCAGATTCCTTTAATTTGACCCCCTACTTTAGTAATAAGCTGCAGGTTACTCAAGTTATCGCCATGTGTTTCACTACTTCCTTTATTGTTATACGCGCTAACACGAGTCATAAAATAGTTAATTATTTTTATTGCAGCAAAACCAGTTACATGTGTCGAGAACTAGCCTACATGTCATTCCTGTGCGTGTTTCAAAGTGAGAAAGCTGTATCCTCCTCGTAGTTCTACTTACGCTGACTCCAATATCGCATTTCACACGAACAGGGAGGAAAAAATAAATTACGACTGATACGAAACGTGCCTCTGCTGTGTGCGTAGATCTTATCAATCTTCCTAAGGTAGACAGAGGCCTACGAACTATTTAATCGAGTACAGAAATTAAATGTACAACCATCACTTAAAGTAGACTATAGGGAAAAAATTTCACTGAGCCTCTCATGTATCTACCACTAAAGAGGCGAAGGACAACCGTAAGAGATTCAAATTATAATAATGTGAAATCATTTTGACTTCATTTTAAGGTCCCGTTAGTCTCTATACAACATTCAGAAATCATGGCGTTCTTATCACGAGTTAATCAGAAGGAGTAATAATTTATTAAGTGTTCAAGGAAATAATTTTGGGTCTTTCCTTGCGAGGTCTAATGTTTCTCTCCGATATGAAATTTAATGGCCTACTTTTCCAAATCAGACAATGGCACACCCGACAAAGGTTATCTCTAAATTAATGCTCTTTCTTAATCATTAACATAATGTCCTTCCAGATAGTAGGCGATGACAGCTGACGTAGTTCTTAACACTTTTGTGCCAGATATTCCATTCGAGGGCGTCGAAAAGGCAGGCTTGTGTGTCCGTGTGTAATAATAGCACTCTTTCACGTAAACAAAATGTAAAAATCCTGTAGTTTCGTATTTGGCAATGGTTTTTCTAATTTGCATCCAGACATGGAGTGGTGGGCGCTCATATTTCAGCTGTCACAAGGTGAGCCTTGTACGCTTCAAGACACAAGTAGCTTTCCAAATAGCATTATCAGAATGTTAAAAGCTTCACAAATCACTTCTGGTAATGAGGGGGAACGTTCGATCTATAAGACTAACTTCAACGGAAAAAAAAATATATCGATGCAGACCAGTGGACATGGGAACGCTTTCAAAAGTAGGAGGAAATCGCTATTTAGAATCGCAAAATGTACTTTCAGAGACTTACGATGTTTCTGATGTAGAAATGAGAATACATAATTGGAAATTTGAAGTACAAAACGTACGAATTAGTCACGTCATTAATAGAAAAATGATACAGAATCAAAATTACGCAGTAATACAACAGTATAAAAACTACTAGTGACAAGTTTCAGAGTCAATTATATTTAGGACTAACTTAATAAAATATAGACAACAATGGAAAAAGAAATGAGTTTCTTTTATATGCGTTGCATATAAATAACTTATATAAATAAATATCTCACAGTGACCCAAATTTAGGATGACAACTGATAAACAAAAAAAAGTACCATGGTTCAATTACGTTTGTCTTTCAACAGTTCACAAGATAGTTATAGAAGAAACGGGAATTGTAGTTTAGAAAGAACAAAAGAAGGCGGAAAGACTCTATACGTAAAAAAAAACAGGACACCCAATGATGTACAGCCAACAGATGTTAGCCGATAATAATACTCAACGGCTGAAAACATTTGGCAAGTAAAGGGAAAAGGGTGAATTTTTAGATAACGTAGAAGATCTCGAACACCACGGCACAAACTAAATCGTTCAATATATATAAACGGATAAATATGAGATACTCAGATAACCGCCATAAATTGTCGTTTACGAGAATTAAATTTTACACTTTAATCTGTATATACGGAGGAATTTTCTCATTTAATCTTTTTTGTAATTATTTAATTCCCTCGTAGAATTCACTAGAAAAATTAAATAGCGACGTGCCTAATAATTTATACGAAAACAGCTCGAATTATTAATGCAGAATTCGTATTACACATTTCACTTAAATAACTGGTGTAGAGATAGGATAAGAATAGTAGGTAAAGGCAGAAATAAAGAGGTTATCATTGGTTAGAACAAGACGCATCAAACCGGTCATATGAGTGATTACTACGCATACATAGGCAGTTAAGTATTTCGAGATTATTAAACAGAATGCTGTTACCAAAGTAAAAACTTGTCTTCGGTCGCAGATTATGAAACGTACGTCGAAACACAGATGTGAATACTCTACCGATTTAGCGTTAGTTAATGTCAATTTAAAGATTTCTCTCGATAATGGTATGTCATCTTGATGGATCCCGGGTGTGATTTTCAGAACATTCTATTTCCTGATCTACCCGTTTCACCTAAAACACCTCGGTTCGTCCGTTTTTTCCCCCCTTTACTAATCATAAACGACACTAAGAGATGTTAACATATTGGCAAGGGAGCACGTTGCGGCTTTGAGAATTGGAGCTGGGCAATCGAGGTTGACAGAGTAACGTCTATATCAAGGCGGCCGAATTCCCGAGATCCAGATATTAATTACAGAGCCAACTTCATTAGGAGGTTCGGTCGCAACACTTGGGGCACATTCCCTTCGCAGCTACGAATAAGTCATCCACGAATTTATAGAGGTATGCGCCTGATGATACACGGTCCAAATAAACTTTGGAATATTCGCTTTATTAATATTGTGGATTTCAACGCGGGGGGAAGTTAATTACATTGTAACGTAGAAATATTCGTCCATTTATTTCCCTTTCCCGTAGCCACCCTGTAAGCATCCAGTCTCACGAGGCGAACAACGTACATATTAAAATGAATAACCGTCAATGATTTCTTTATACAAAGAAATACCTTCACGAAGGCAGATCACTTGAAAAAATCAAAAATAAAAAACCATACACAGCTGTAAGGGTTTGTATTTAAAATAATTTCAACACAAACTAATTTTTTTATTGATATACAAAATTTTTGATCGTTTGGCGCATTGTACACTTGATATATGAATTTATTTTAGTGTAAGAAAACAGTATACAAAAGAAATGATATTTCAAAGAATTCTCGATACTTATGCGTTTATTGTGAAAACTACCAGCTATTTCCTATTTTCAATGTGAGTTCAAAAATTTATTACTATACAAAAATGTAATACTATACAATACAAATAAGTAATTATATAAAAATGATTATCTTGATGCGAAGCCAAAAAAACTTAAGGAGCGGCGCTTGAATATATATCAACATCCAACGTTTTTCATTCTTAATATTCACAAAATAAATGGAATAAAAACCGTATAAGATAAATCAAAGATAACTTCGTCAAGGAACACGATGAATTAATCAAGAAGCACAATTATCCCAGATCAGTGTATGCAGATTGATCCAAGTCCGCAGCAGGAGTAGTAGCGAGTGCAATCTACAGCAGCTCTGACCAGCCAGCGCACTCGAACACTAAATAACCAGTCATCGGCCCTGGCGGCTGAAGTGCAAGAGCTATCTACATGGCCACTCAACTCTGCATAAACATCCCGGATGACAATAATCTCATTCTAACAGACTCATCCGAAGCAATCAAAGGTATCATAAACCTCCAAAAAAGGAACAAAACATTAAACCTCATTAGGGAAAATATCACGAAGATAAGGAATAGAAATCAAAACATCTGTCTAGCATGGATCCCTGCACATAGAGGAATACCTGGAAACCTCAGGGACGACAAAAGTGGCATCCAAAACTATACACAACAGAGAAAACGAATTCCAATGCAACAGGAAGGAAACGTGGAAGTTCTGAAAAGAAAAACTCGAAAACAGGTGGAACGAAAAAAGGAGATGAAAGAACAACGGAATAATTCACAGTGAACTATTACACTACAAATTCCCAAAACCATAAACAGAAAAAAAAAACGTGATGCTATCTAGAGTAAGAACCCTCTACTCAGTTTATACTAATGAGTTCCTATTTTCCAGATCTACCCAACCAACCACTAACAATTCCCCAAATACTATTCTATTGCAGCAGATACAACGACATTAGAAGAAATACAATAGCAAAACACCACATCTCAGGCCTCTGTACTTCAACGACAGCTGCCTTGGACATCATCCAATTTATTGAGGAAGCAAATATAAGTGAAGAGATATAGAAACCCAATAGTTAATAATGTCAAGATTGTATGTAAATAATAACGCTAAGAAACTATTGTAATTAACATACGGGTCGCCAATCACCACGATGTCGACGCTACCGTTATAAACTTTAATTTAAAAAAATCAATTTGTATTCAGGTGAATTTAATGCCAGAAATATCTTCGGTTTACTCAGTTAACGAATCATATATATTGGATTATATATACGGTATGCTTCCATCGTTGAAATATACACATATTTTTTCGGAAATTCACGAAAATATACTATCGTGAAGCACCTGTGGGAATCATCTCGTTTTTGAAGAACTTGGCCATAAAATAAAAATTTAAGAAGAGAAAGAACAGAAGAAACTTCAATCAAAGCTCAGCCAAATAGGTCTATGAAATTAAATCTCAGGTTGGAAAAATCCCAACCTGACTGGGAATCAAACCTGGGTCTCATGCTGAGTACGCGGGTGCTTTACCGACTAAGCCAACTTCCCCTCAGCCCGACTTCACCAACAATTCACTAGATCACAATCTTCACGGTCTACTTTAGGACTCGACGAAGACGGATGGATATTATGTGAATTGATGCACGGCGTAATGAATTAAGTCAGAAAGAACAGAAGAAGCTTCACTCAAAGCTCAGCCATATAGACCTATACGGTTTAGCAGTTAAAACACGAGTGGGAATTCAAATCTTTTTTAACAATAATTTGGCTTTGTGTTGCAATTTTGGTCTTATCACCTCGGAGAAAACGAGCAATGTAAAGGTATCCATTTCGGAGAAACTTTGTTGGCAAGGAATACTAATTATGTAATTTGATTTTCTGTAAGCGACAAACATTTTTAAACAACCAATTTTATGTAAATGTTCAATTTGTAAAAACTTAAATCAGCCCTTTTTAATATTAGTTTAATAGTAAATCGAAGTCTCTGCATTAGTTTAAGTCTGAAGAAATTTACTTTTAAACTACTATATGGTTTATTCATATTAGCGAAATAAGATAAAAGGATTTTTTTCTCTAGAGCACATATATCTCTTATCTACTCTGTTAATAAATCGCTTCGACTTTAACCATACAAGAAACACAAACGGCCTATACTTTTCACTGCACAATATTTCCTGGCGCATATTTTACGTCAAAACGTGATTTAGGGTATGAGATATTGGGTCACGAATACGTAAGTGGCACCGTTCGTCGGAAAGTTGAAAGTTTCACGCAAATGTCACTGCTAGGTCGACCAGGAATCAAACCAGATAAGATTGAATATGAGATAGGCATTTAGAGAAAATTTACAATAGCAACGAGAAGCTAAGGCTTCTGATTAAGTAATACGCTTCAATGGGAACTAACACATTTTTTTCTCTGATTATAGCATTTATTTCTCTAACAGAACACGTTTGAAAGGCAATGTACATGACCGTACAGTGATTCTTTCGGGTGACAATACATTTACTAGAATAATGAATTATAGATAAAGTTTTCAGAATGTTATTTCCTTATATTGGTTGTTGCAAACAAAAAGGTTTAATTAAAACTAGCAGAACAGTTTTAAATTCACGTGACTTGTGAAGAGAAATTAAAACCTGGGCTATACAAATTTATTTCAGCCCACGTTACATTCACTACTTTTATTACAAAATATATCGCGTACAAAAGTAAAGAAGTTGATCCACCAGGTTTTGACCGAAAAAAAATATAAACAACTATATAGAAAATGAATGGCACAAAAAGCGAATGTCCAACGAGTTTCATGAAGTGGAATAGGTGAAATAAGCCTGCTATTTAATGCGAGAAGCATTACATCTCTGGAAGAAAGAATTATATTTATCTGACATTTTTAATAAATGAAATAGCATCAGCCAATTCGTCAGAGATTTATTAAGGACAATTTAAAACATATTAACACTACGTTTCGTCCCTAAATTTTTGTACCTCATCAAATGTCAAGTTTTAATTAAAATACAAATTCGTAGTTATTAAATTGCAAAGTTTGTGCAAATTGCACTTTTGAATTCACATTCACCAATTTTCATGGTAATTAATTATTACGAATTCATATTTCACTTAAAATTATCAACCTGAAGAGGTCCCAAAATTAAGGAACGAAACGTAATGCTTTCACAAGGTTTTAACTTGCTCTTAATAAATCTCTGACTAATTGATTGATGTTATTTTATTAATTCAGAATGAAAATCCAATTATCTAAGAGCGTTGAATTCAAATTAGCAAAATAAAATTCTAATGTAAATATGGAATAAGGGATTGAACGTAAACACGAACTTTTGCTAAATGTCAGAAAAATCATAAAAAGAAATAATTTGAAACATTGTCCTTCAACAAAGAGATGATCCGTAGATGGTCGGTATCCAGTTTACTTATTAACCACAACGGTAAACTTTTCAAATCAACAAAGAAATATCGCAGACAAACTTGGCGACCAAGAAGAAGCGGTGCCATAAAAACTGTCTGCATACTGTATCGCAACTCCAATAAAGATTCTTTCTATTTTTTTCAAGATGTTGAATTTACGAAACGAAAAAAATTACGTCTGATTGAAAATTAATACGAAAGACAAGCAAATACATACCAAATATGTGATAATATAAATACCACACAACGTTTCTGGGATCCTTGTCGTTTTCTTCAGGTGGTAAGAAGAGCCTAGAGCGACAAAACTGCACTAGTCAGTTGACGAAAGTCAAAAACTGACGAGTGCAGTTGTGTCGCTCTAGGCTCTTCTTAGCACCTGAAGAAATCTACAAGGATCCCAACAACGTTGTGTGGTACTTATATTATCACTTATTTTGTATGTATTTGGTTATCTTAATTATTAAATTGAATTTACGTTGTCCCATGTTTTCTCTTTCTCCATTTCCTACTCGGAGTCGATGTGAATTGGATATGAAATTCATTGAAATGGCAGAAAGAAAAGCTAAGATGTCTTCATTGGATTTGCACGTTTCATATTTATATTCAGATTTGGTAAAGCATTAAAATCATATTAAATACAACTGTCTAGTTGTCCAATATGAAATCGACTACACATGATGAGATACAAGATTCAAAAATACCGACAATTAATATTTCACTTGGTGTCGAAATTCTATCATGACAAAAGGTAATTGAAAGTCTTCGTTGGTATGTGACTGATCAAACCAATATTTTAGATTTGAATACACTATAATGTATCCGAAATCTGATATATCTCTCGCACAGTCGTGTGTTGTGACGGATTGACTTCTTTTTCTACAGAATTAAATTGAATGCTTGTGTTGAGAAGTTGACCAGATGATCAGATACCCTCCGGCATTGACGGCTTCACTGATTAATTGAAGGAGATATTCTCTTGCTGATGACACATGTCGTCTTGCTTAAGATGGCTTCCATTGCCATGAAGATGGTTTACTGAGCATTTTACTAGATATTTTGCATCATACATTATTTACCAGTGAAGAAGAGAAATTTTGGTGACATTACTGAAGTGAAGAGGACAGAAAATAATTCTTTTACGTGGAATAAGAACTCTGAGTTATGTAAGAGTGCAGACTAACAGCTATTAAGGTGTGAAAATTAAATTAATATTTACCTTTTAAACATAAATTATAGGCCTACACAAAAATTTTCACATAACTTGATAATGACAAAAACAAACAAATTAATGAATTTATATTTAACAGAGCTCTACTATTCTTACGATCTATATATATGAAATATATGAAACTATATCATTTTTCGATGTTGTGGAACATACCACAGTGACTTAAATTATTTGTAAAATATTAACACACAGAAGCAAGTTCCAGCCAAATGGTAAAATTCCAAGGTTTCAGCATTTAATTTATAACCTCTTCTGCTCAGTTGCAAGTGTAATGACTAGTAAAATAAAAATACGTGAAAGAAAAGATAACAAGCAGAGAAAACCAACGAGTCGTGAGTTTCAATATTTCCATGTCAAATGAGACAGGGCAGAAGCAAAAAGAAATGGAAAAAAAAACAGTTTGTGAAAAGTTACGAGTAGCATTGAAAATGGAAAACGAAGGAACTAAATATAATAATATGGAAGACTTAAATTCGGGAGTTACTGTCTCCCAATAAGATATCACAAGTAAGATATCTCGAGAGACATAGCTTTCTGCAGGAAGGAAAACCGGTTGCTGTACAATATTGATCCAAGATTGCTCACGAAATGTGTGTACGTGCATTATTTATTCAAAGTGCGCATTCCTAAAGCGGATCAAAGAGACAAGCGTATAAACCATTCAAGAAAAATCCAACGATAAAGGCAAGCGTGAAAAATAAGGAAACAAGTAAAAAAATTATAATACGACAAATACTAGACGGAAATACTACATGCCTTTTCAACAAAATTAGACTTTTAATTCCCGCAGATAATAATTAGCCATTCTCAGAAAACACTTCACATCCTCATGGACTTACAGCTGTCTTCCTTAACACACTTTCGAATCTATGGCATTTCGTGTAGCTATCTGAATACTCCATTAACAGCTGCACTAAGCCTGTTCTCTAGGCTTTTTCTTTTTTAAAAAAATTGCATTACGAAATGATAAAGTCGTATGCTTTGGTACACTAATTACAGGCATATTCTCAAGAATTTTGAGCGAATTCGTGCCTGTTTTCTGTACGAAATAAGCTAAAAATACTTACTCTACCGCTTTTCAAATCCATTCCTATGGTATTAAAGGGCAGTTGACACCACGTGGATTACCCTCATGCAGCCCGACACGTAAACAAAATCAAATAAAAGAGCTGAAATCAGTTCTGGCAGGGTGAGGGCGTTATTGCAATATATTATTATACTAGTAAAACCGAACTATACATATATTGAATACAATAGCTCTCTTGGAGGTCATATGAAATTGCTAAATCGCCAAATTTTGTGCCGATAGTAATACTATCTGGAACGGATAAGTTTTTTAATTTATCAAAGAGCTCCCAATGTCTTATTTCCACACATTCAATTATTCTAGTTGTCATATTAATGTAGGGTAATTTCAAAAACATGTCGGCGGCTCTTTATATGCTTTACTTATGATAAAATGTTTTAAATTAAAGCAGATTTTTTTCACTTCCAGTTTCATTGAGAGAGTATTGAAGCGAATTGAGGACTAATAGCGCGTTAATAAACTTAAGCTGTCATATGAAGTTGTTTCAGACCAACGAATGCAGTGTTACCTTAACAAAAGACAAGATGGATCAATAAGTTTCCGTGTCTCTGAAATAGTACTAACGAAATAAAGAATGATGGATACAAAATGTGTCCAGGTTGCAACAAAAATTGGGTAGACAAGATTGGTACGAAACACCAACAAATTAGAAGATGAAATACTGCTGAGTCGGACGAAGGAGAGATATATGAAGAGGATTCCATGTCCCGAGAAAAGTAGGGAGGAAGGTATTATCTTCGTGGTCGACGCCCTTCGTGGGAAATAGGAACCCCGAACCGCAAAAATGTCAACCAGGCAAGGAACGAGACGTGTTCCAGGTGACAAGTCGTGTGGAAAGGCAGGGAAAATTATCGGAGAAAGACACAAAGGCAGCAACAAAAAAAAGGACACAGACGAGGGCATTAAAAAGACGGTCGCAGCGCTGAGACAATGGGCCATCGATCAGAGGCGAGCGGACCCTAGCTGGAGGGGAGCTACCTAGCTACCTAGGCTTAGGCTTCAAGCTTACCAGCGATCGTGTTCAGGAACATGAGGTACTCGAAGTTGGAGATCTCCCGGCGCTGCCATTTCTGCGTCATGTTCGAATTTCTCATCAGCTGACGTGGAGACATCATCGACGCTCTCCTGTAATACACAATAATTACGCATAAGCCTCAAGTCATTTAATTACCAACCTGTCGGCCGACTTATCAGACACCTGGAAAAATATTCTAATTAACAGCTATAAGATGCTCGAACATAAGCCTAACAGGAACCACATACTAATCTATTACGATATATTAGAACTATTAGCACAAAAGTCAGTTATCGGTAATATTTTGAATTAATTGAAACCATATGTGAAGGGAGGGCGCAGGTTGCCGTCACCTCCCACGCAATATTCCCGCATACAGATGTCTCCGATCAGCACCGTCCAATTAAGCACATGCTTCGAGGATGGATGCATCCTGCCGGCAGAACAACATAATGATAAACATTTCTCTACATCCAGAATATTCGCCAAACGAGGCACCGACTGGTATCTGTCTGCACGTGTTCCCGATGAATTGTCGATAATATGTTACGTCGCCCTCACGTCTATTTTACGTTTTCGTAAGACAGAACAGGCCAATTAGAGAGTTCCTCGGCCTAATGAAGGGCCGACAGCTATGATGATCTCACACGAGACAACCCAACACGTACACCTGAGTGTCTTCTTGGGTTTGTCCTTCAGAAAACTTCCACTTCTACCACACAATTATCAGAATTCAGTTCCGAGTATACAGTTCAGAGATCGTACATTAGATAGACGGCGGAAAATAGTCTACAGTTATAAAATATTGACGGATAAAAGAAAGTATTAGAATATCTTTAGATATAGACGCTCTTAACTGATGCAATATTTCGTATCAGTTAAAAATTAATGTGATTGTCGAGCGTGGAAACAGTCATTAATATTTTAAAAAATCAAATCAATAAACTTTAAATAATTCAACACAATTTTGATAAATCAGTAAGCTGAAGCTTATAACTAAATAAGTTGTTCAAATTTCTATAATTAAGTTCATAATAAGATACAAGGGTAATCTTTCAAAGGAATGAATTAGTTTACTCACACTGCCATTCAAACTACAAAAATACGTTGTTTCATACTGACGTAGAGATCAAATGAAATGGGACGCAACCAGAGGAAGGATATTTACAATATAAATAATAAAATGTACCAGTTAAGGAAGGATCAATGAACTTCAACGTCTCGGTCGTGACTTAAGTGACGTCTTATTACATCTACTGACGATCGATAGAAATTAAATTTCTGTTGAAGTACTGTTATTATTATTTCAATTAAAATCAAGAAAATACTTTTTTTGACTACTTTAATGAAGTTATCCCTATCCTCACAGGTGTTTTCCAGTTAATGTACTTAAACGTACTCTACAGAATGTGTATTTGGAAAATCAGACTCGTAAACAGCTTTATAGCTGACAACTAACGTAGACATGCTGTGACAGGGAAGATATAGAATCAATGTTCGATTTTTCGTTATCTTTGAGGAATTACGTTGGTTGAATTCTGTCCATCAGAAAGCCCATTCAGATATAAATTTATTCCAACTTAGTAGAAAAATAAAGGTGAAGTGTGTGTGTAGGGCTACCTTGTCTGCGGGATGCCGTACTTGATGCCGACGCCCACGCGAGGCAGAGCCTTCATCACCTTCTTGACCGTGGCCTGGTCCGGGAAGGCGAACATGATGGACGCTGCAACACGAAACAAGCGTTAAGTCTGTCGGATGAGGACTAGAGCAACGGTGCCCGATAAGGGATACTCACTTCTACTAGCCAGGAAGATCTCGATGGCCACATTCTGCAGCAGGTACCGCCGGGAAAAGATGGCGCGTACTTCAGAGAAATACCACTTTCCATGAAGGTGGTCACAGTACTTGAGGACCTGAAACACAACACACACATGCTATAATAATCCATATTTCAATACAGTACACAAAACATCATCAGACAAGGATCATACATAACGAAATGAGTATTTATCTTCATTAAATTGTTGTTGTAAGGTCGGAAAAGCTTAGACTCTGTTACACAGGTTTCACTTCTCAGGATTTCTACAAAGAAATATACTTCCCGTGTATGTGACAAAGTTGAACGACCTTCCTAGGCTGGGAACTCTTAACGGTGACGTTAAAATATACAAGTAGGAAATAGAGTAGCGAAAGCTGATAACTTAGTAGTACAAGGAGAATTATTAGCCAACGAAGTGAGTGACAACCCGTCATTTTACACGACACATTCTGAATTCTGAGAGGCACGTGGCCACTTCGACGTTTCTTCGGTTTTCCTTACCTGACACATTTTCGTACAAGCCATTGAATCGCGGTCATATAGCAACCAACAGGAAGTTCATTGGGTGATGTTATATTAGCCTATCTACAATACATTTAGCTGTTTTAATGTTGCGATGCATTGAAATGTAGGAAATATTTGAAAATAAATATAGCAGCACTATTTTGGACAGTGAAAGGCTACATGACGTTAATACATGTGGTAGCAGCTCTCCTTCAGTACCATAGGAATTGCAGAGGGGTTGTTCATATTACAGGAATATCAGAAAACCATACGTTCGTACGGAACATTGATTCTGAGTCACCCCACTTGCTTGCTTTCTCAAAATTCTAATCCCTTCCTATTTTGCTCTGGTCATTTTATTGACCTATTATCTTACGCAACACTAAACTTAAAACTTTACTTTCATCCGATAAAAAGTATCGTTTATACATATTTTGGTTTTTCTCGGTTTGCTCTACATAATTGATCTGAAACATTCCTATGGTCGATAACACTTTATCCATCGACACACTGCAGTCATTTTCAATTCAACAGGCATATTGCCTACACAGCTTCCAATCAACGTATGAAATTGTAATTTGATCTATCTATATATGTAAGAGGGACAAGAGCCCAAACTACTGTCTGAAGCAAGGAAAGTTAAATTTTGAACATGGACCCCTATTACAAGGTAGATTTTTCAGAAGGTGAAATTTTTCCTTGATGGGCTAAGAGATTAATGGAAACATAGGTGGTTTCCAGAATCATGTTTGTAGGTATAAAAAAATTTCACCTATTGGGAGAAAAATAACGGTTTGGCTTTCTAAACAACGCGGAGTATCTTTCCCCTTAAAGTCACGAGATCAATGTAGATATTCTTGCAGTCAGAAATACGCTGGATAAGCGGGAGAATTCTCTCGCAGGGAAACCTTCCCAGAGAGCTCTGGCGGAGGCTACCTTTTGGAAATGCCTTCACATCTCTCTGTTTTTTTTTTAACTAAGGCTCCCATATGCCAAGACACCTCGGCCTATTCTGAGAGGTGTATGTTCCTGGGTCACAGACCTTGGGCATACGGTAAGAGTTGTCCGCTATTCCCATTGGAATAGTCGGCCAGCTGCTTCCTAAACTGGTCGAGGCACGGAGAAGGGAATGCTGCGTCCCGGCAGAAAACTCCTATCCCGTGGGACAAGTAACCAATGCTCGACCTACCTGATGCAGGTTTTTCTAGGGTTTGTCCTGCATTACTTTTAGGCGAATGCCGGGTAGGATCCTTAAACTATAGCCCGGAGGCCCTAGTTAACCCTTGGCTACATTCCTCTTCCCTTCCGCATCCCCCCTTTCAAATCCCTTCCTATGCTATTTAAGGGAAGTTGCCACCATGTAGCCTTCATGTAGCCTGTTACCCTAAGAAAAAGTGGATTACCCTATACATAGCCGGTCTACACCTACAAAAAAAAATAGTTTAGCCTGTCTACACTTTCTTCTTCCTCTTGTTTTAACAGTCATATTGTACAAATCAAACATTCTTTAAAGTCCAGGATTTTAAAAAAACATATTGGCGTGCTTTCTACTAAACACCTATATATTTATTCTTATTCAGTGGTACATTTGTTTGGTATTAATTTTGTGTTTATAGTGTTATTTTATTTCAAATTGATAAAGTCCTCAAATTTAAACAGACTTCGCGTACGTAATAACATTAGTTTTTGTGTACCATCTCTCTGGTCGTTATTTGACAATCAACGAATGGCAGAATAATGCTTCACTATCACTTTATTTTCTCAACCGTATGGAGTAATATTTTTACGTTAGTTTTTCTGTTATAAAACATCGTGGCGAAGCACAGGCATTCAGCTGGTATCCTTAATCCCGGACAGGCTTAAATCTATCAGTGTATTTTGGTGACGGTCTTTCTTCTCGTATGCAAGCCACGCAGCAGGGCCAGCTGTCACGAGGAATCTCGCTTATTTACAACCTGCCGTTGCAGTAAAAAGGGACGCCACTGTGCTTTTAATATCGGCAATAAATACCTGCGCCAGCTGAATGCGCGTTATCGAGATTTAATTACACGGCAATGACCATAAAATGCAAATCCCGCCCTCTGCGCGGGATTTACGGCACACTTCCGCCCCCGCAAAGGACACAAAGAGAACTCCGCCGACATCTATCAACTGACAAAATTCCAGTCGCGGCTTCTCCGGATAATTAGAATTTGATCTGGCTTGTGCTGGCCAGCCAAAGCTGATTAACTTTGACACCCTCCTGCTCCCGACCTGGGGTTTGTATCGACCCCGTAGAGGGGCAAATAAAGTCTCCAACACGAAAAGCGCCCGCCCGTACCGGGTTCGATTACTCCTAACACCACCAGTGTGTTAGTCTGACTTAAGCCCGGCGGCGGTCACGCCTGTTATATTTACCGCTACCTTGCTTATTACGAGCAATAGCGAGCGAACATTATGCATGTTTTCATTAGACCTGAAGTTAACATGAACATTCATAAATGCAAAGTAAGACAATTAACCATAATGAACAACACGAAAGCAATAGACGGTTGACTAAATAATGCCCACACTACTTTCAAAGATAAGACTAATACTGAACCAGTGTTGGTACAGAACATTATACCATTGCAAAAATTACTTTTCTGCAAATAATTTATAGGTTTTGTCGACACAAAATATTAGCTACTACCGTGAAATTTTCAGCTGCCTTCAACGTGTAGTTTTAAGACAACGCTGTGGATTTAGTAATAATATAGATGTTTTACCTTGCCCGAGAGGAAAATATAAATGATTAGACGAATAATATTGATAGGGAACGATGAATAATAGCTGAAGGAAATACGAAAATGTTGAAATGAAAGTAAAAAAAGCAAGAAATATATTGCAAGTAAGGAACTGGTGAAACCTGCGTATCAAACAGAGTATCACGAGGAAATCTGAGCAGACAAACTATATGTCCAGTTGGTTCAATCCAGTCTTAAAAATATCGGTTCTAAATCTGTCAACAATCTTCTCTTCCAGACAATCGAAATTCCGAACATTATCATCAAACCCAATTATGAAACCAATGAACTTGGACACTAAATTAGGATAATTTTCAGTCAGTTATTACTAAATGACAATATATGAATATTATAGAACGCACTGGGATTATTGCGTCTATTGCAAATATCAGTTAAGAAAATACGAAGAAAATTCATCCCCTTTTAACATTTCTGCCGCGCTGCACGAATATCTTACGTGTGTTTCCCTGACTTAAGGATTTAAATCATTTGAATGCCCGCAACCCTCGTTTTTCTGCTCCGCTGGTTGCATTTTTTAAAATTTATTGGGCAAACTTCTGAAGCACGGACGTACGGTCGATGCAACTGAGGTTTGGGAACGGCTGGGAAATCCTTCGAAATAATTTCTTAAAATCAATACTAACTCGACTTTTGACATCCTTCATCATGCGATAGATTTTTTAAAAAATTATTCAAATCATTTGAATGTGGGCCACTTATTTGACGTATCGTAAACATTCGTTACTTGTGTTTCTGATATCAGCCGGCGGTCATACTATTAAAGATTTCAACTACCAACGCAAACAATATTTTAATGTCAATCCATACACCGAGAGAACACCAACTCAACAAGCGACATCTCGAAAAGTAAAGACATGAAGTGGGCGGAAGACAATCATATCGACCAACAATTGAATGTATAAAACAAATGACAATCTAAAATTTCAGCATATATTTCCACTTGTTTTTTAGATTTCGTTGTATATTTTTAAAACAGCTCTCTATAATTGGTGATGTCGGTAGATATTGATCTCTGGATAGAACGTATTTTAAAATATTAAAAACATTAAAGCATTAAAACCATAATACAAAAAAAAAATTGGATAGACTTTCTATCGTTAGATGCTGTTTTGAATAATGGGTCAATAGAACACCCGAATAATAATTACAAGAATTATATGAATTGTCATTAAATTTCAAACCCAATTACGGAAATTGATATTTAATTAATAAAGTTAGTATGTTTTTATAAAAGAAGAAGCCTCAGAAAATGTTGAAACTACCGATGCCGGATCGTCGCACTGAAGTAGTTGTTTTCCACCGACCCGAGATGCAATGGGATTACGGATCTCGGGGGAATACGCGCCCCTTACGGAATAAACATCCATCCAATCGCCCCCACATGGACCTCTGGGGGGAGCTAAATCTGCGCGAAGGTAAGCTCTACGGCAAGGTATCTTGTTTCTAGTCGCACAAAGTAAGGGTGAATGGCAGAATGAAACTCTGAGGAGATTCCTATTATACATTCTTTCGCCGATCATAGTACCCAATTTGTTTAGAATAAGGGTAGAAAAAATATTTTTTATTAGCGATTTATATTTAAAAGTATAATATCTAGGAAATATTATTCGGATTCTGTTTCTATGTAAATAAGTGAATTATACCATTCAGGGATAAGTAGTCGGGTTGAGAGATGGATCGATCGGGCCATGAATACGAGTGGAGCGTCTAGTGTTTCTCCTACTACTTATACCTTTCGATGGATTCGATCATATATCATTCAGATTAATCATTAGCCGACAAGTGTACCGGAAACTATGAAAGTATCCAGGAAAAGTTACTGCAAATAATCCGTAGCATATACAACTTATCCAAATAGCCACAAAATTGATAGCTGTGATGCGGAAAGCTCGAAAGTTTTCGGTTTCCTTGAAATAATTATACTTGAAGAATTCTGCACGTACGTATTAGTAAAGAACTTGCAATAATCCCTTTGACAATATAGTAGCTGCCTCTCTCACAATATTTCTTCGTATTACACAGAACATTTTAGCGCCGGGGTACTAATCCTGCGTGCCGCAATAAATGTCCCGTTTACACGGCTCTTCTGCTGGTTAGAATTCTCCATAAACCCTTCGCCTCGGCCATTCTATTTAAACACTCCTTATTCAGCATTTATTTCAGCAGAGAACTTTTCATTAGAGATATTTATTGCTGTAGTTCTGAAGCTTCCCAAACAATTGCATATAATTCTTTTCCAAACGTGTTCCACGAAGGTGGCAACATTAACAACCGAGATGTGAGGTGCGGCTCATGCTAATTTAGAGCTCCAGGCTGCTGTCGACTTTTACTCATTTCTGCAAAAAGATCGCCGGCGTCTCGTGTCAGTTTGTAATGACGATAAATGGGCGAATGCTGGTTACATCTGGTTCGATGAATCTGGAAACGTTTTCGAATCAATACTTATCGGTGTTTCTTTAAAAACTGTATACTGTAATCCCTGAAAATCTGTTTCTCTCCGCTTCCTTTTTATATTTCTCGGAGGTGTAGAAAGCAAAGAACCCAAAAACTTGAGTTTCCGACGAAGTATAAATCTGAACTGTTATGAGCGGGACAGATAGATCAAAAGAGAGAAGGCTAATTTCATTACTGTATCTTCTTAATTGTACCAGTCCTTAAAAAGCCGACTGGGTTTCACATCCTAGGGATTAACGAATGACTTTTCTGAGGAATATGCGCTGGGACAGGAGCTGACATCACGCATGACGACTTCGTATTGAAAACGAATTTTTGGCGCTGTTCAATTTCTTTTGTTTTATGAAATCCTTTTTAGATGATACCCGAAAATCGGGTAAAAGCAATTGTTTCTCCACTGTTCACACAGATAAACAAAAGTAATTAGCAGAACCTTGTTCACTAATACTATTTCGACATGTGAAATAGAACCTTGCTCTTACAGAGCGCCGGCGCAAGATGGCGTCGCAGTGCGGGCTGCATCGCGCAGGGGCAGCTCATTATGCGAGACTCCACCCACCGGCAGCCATCTTGCCGCAGACATCGATCTCGTATCACATCCTATTACGTACAAAATACAAAATGCGGAAAATACTAAGCCTTCAGCACCCAGATATCCCCACACACCAGCTATACATTACAAAAATCCTCATATTATTCAAGTCACAGATTAACATAGATCAGTGTGATGTCGGGTATCAGACGTCAAGTGCAGTTTCCACTGGTCCGTCGAAAATTGTCTTGTGAACGATGGAAAGGGAGCCGAGTATAGCAGAATTCAAACAATTCTCATTTATAGTTCTCAAACTCGATTTTACCAAGTTTGAGCAAGAAGATAAATGTTCATATCATAAAATGTGTTTTATAGATATTACTTAAGTTAGGTTGTATGCAGAAGATAGAAATGAGGTAGCGCAATATACGATTTTGAAGCAAATTTGGAATTAGTTGGCTAGAAACTAAATGATACAAGAATTAGTCGATGATTTGAATAGTCTCGAACTTACTGTTCATGGGATAAAAGCGAATCAACGCACAGCATGAGTCCCAGAATTTAACAAACGAGGTTATAACTAGAAGTTGTTCATTTTATAGCTACAGTAACGCATGTTTAGAAGATTTTTCGAATGATGACTGACTTCCGTAGTGTCCGGACTCTACAGTCATAGCTCTGATTCGTTCGTGTAACCATCTCTAGAGACGAAGTCTTTCACACATCTAAGCATTACTTTCAACCTATATTCGTCCATGATACTTTGTACTCTTTGAAATATCACCTCAAATATACTTTACAAAAATTACAATTAACTATCCTAAATTGTACGGAAACAGCTTACAGGGATTATTTTTCTAGTTCCTCATTGTCTTGGTAGTTTAGGTGCTAAACAAGAAATATAGCAAATGTTTGAAGTGAGAATGTTTCAATATTTCTCGTCAAACGCCTGTTGAATTTATTTTATAACAGCCTCAGAAACAATAGAAACTGCAATGAAATCGTCGTTTCTTGCTATTTACATTTTAGTATATCATCATGAGTTATGATGTACGTAAATTTGGAAGATCTTTGTGTCAATGAGAAAATGATCTTTTGATGTTAATTCATGATATTTAAAAATGAGTAGAAAATTCTTTTATATGTGACTGAGTTGTCTAATATTACCCTGATACCACGAAAATGGAGAATATGATCACTGCCTCAGTACTGAATACTAGTGTAACTAATTGACTAATCATCATTCTTGGATGTTATATTTTCATTTGTATGCGACACTTGATACGTGACCACAGATGCCACACAAACAGGCTAATTTAATCCTAATATTTAATAACCAGAAATATGTTTCAATTCCTGACGCGAAATATTTCTCGCCTATTCGAGAAGTGTTCAGGCCCTCTTGCACAGATTGCTTCGACAAGCTGTTTTTGAGAGCATGTTACTTCACACGCCCCCGACTTAACGTCCTGTCCGAGCGACGCTGGACCGGGACGGGGTCGCGTGACGACGTCGCCCAGATTTGTGTCTGGGAGCAAAGCCAGGTGCGTAATGGAGCCAGGTGCCGCCATTGTTCACGGCTCCCACGCTGGTCTGCTCTGGCATATGCTCTTCCCATACGAGCTGTCTCGCGATTCATTCTTGGAATATTTCTAGCACGACATCTACGTATAATCCGTGGACACAATATATTTTGGTCGGGGTAGATGGGAGGTGGGCTTTTCCCATCCCCAAGATTCCGGGGAACCAAGACCGTGAAGGTGCGGGAAGGTATTTTCTATTAATTCAATTGTCAATCCTCCACAGAATAAATACGTATATGCTCGTAGTTGGAGAACTTTAGAAAAGATAGAAGTGATACAAAGTATGAGACGAATTTGAGGTATTGGAAGAAATTACGTCGTTTAGAATTATTCGAACTGGTCCATAGAGATTCAGAGGATGAGCACAGGTGTGAAAGTCCAAAACCCACAGACCTACTTAGGTGCGTACAGTGAACTGAATTACAAGACAAGTTCCAGTATAAAGTGACTGTAATCCTACTACGTTCGTTTGCACGTGAGGTAATTTAATACTTCACAACATTTTTTCCTCTTGATGCAACACAATTACCTTCAAATTCAAATACGGGCAACCCAGTTGTAATAAAATCTATAATAATTTGTCTATGGATTGTCAGTAATCTGCTAAGTTGCGACTTTTGTATTCAGTCGTCCAGGTAGGCTACGAAAAATTTATTTTGAGTGATCATGCAAGTAGGAATGTCTCTATTATGAAATATGAAGCCCCTTCTGTTGTCACACGGTAAATATTTGTAATCATAAGCAATATGGTTGGTTCGATGCGCTCTTTTTTCACTTCCGCGTACCTACTTAATACCAAAGTATTTCCTAGAATCTTTGA
Source organism: Zhengitettix transpicula (assembly GCA_037074705.1). Lineage (NCBI taxonomy): Eukaryota > Metazoa > Arthropoda > Insecta > Orthoptera > Tetrigidae > Zhengitettix > Zhengitettix transpicula. The sequence continues at coordinate 29,886,448 of CM073593.1, read as the reverse complement.
AGAGCTGATGGTCACGTTTCTTAATTATTCTACCGATCCATTTTATCTTCTATAGCATCACAATCTTTTTATGAACTTTTCACCTAAGCAGGTTTTAATATTACGTCATCCGCGAGTTTGTAAATAGTGTTTCAGAAAACTTTTCTCGCAATATTATTTTGTGTGTTCAGTCTAGCACGTTATCATCAATCTTGAAGAAGCTTCCTATGAATTGCAAAGTATTCGTGCGGTTTCCGATTCTTGTGTGGAATACCATTTCCACGGGCCACTGAAGCCGTCAGTTTGTTATCTCATTACACGATGTTGAATTTCCAACAGTGCCCTCTCCTCCCGCTGGCTGTTGTTTTCTCCCCTTGTCTCGTTCATTTCTGCTCCCCTTGTCATATATCAGCGGGTCCGTCGCATCCCTCGCTGGTGGGAATGACGAGTCCGCGCGATCGGGTTCGCGTATTTTCGTAGTTCGTGCTACGTAATAAAAGAAGGCTCACAGGCATTTACATAAAGTTTGGAGAGTTGCGTCGGAGCGGAGATGGAACGCGGTGATACCCGCGGCGTCGGGTTTCAAGGGTCGCCGACACAACTCCTCCATTAGCTATCGGGCGTCCCGTCCTGCAGTCCTCATAATCCAATTGGCATTGGGCGCCCCGGGCCATCCGTCTTAATAGCGGCGCTGTTTATGTCTCTTCTCCACCAGAGCGTAGCTCCCCACGATGACGCCCTTCCGGACACACATTTCCACAGACATCGTGGACTGTCTGGCCTTAATGCACAGTTTCCGGACATGACTGAGGAATGTTCTACGAAGCAGATATTCCCCTACATATTCTCTATTCTGGAGTAGCATCTAGTGTGTCCAGAGCTTGAAGGTATGTAACGTCTCCTTCGAAGAACCACACGCTAGTGTGATAACGTGAGTCGAACGTAGACCTTTGGTACGTCTCTGACTTCGTATTGAGAGCGTTAAATATAAGAAAAATAGTTTATTTCCGAGTATAATCACTCGCAAAGAATGGATACTCGAATTATACAAATACGTTTCATTGAAACACAAAATAATAAAATGGTGGTGCTAGTGACATTTTTCCTGCGGACAAATATTTTATCCAATCTCTATTTGAAAAAAAAAGACAAAATAGCTTCTTACAAATGGTATTATTTCAACAAAACTCTCAAGAAATATGAAATTGATAAATTACGAGGACATCACCGTTTCATATTTTACGACCAGGCAGTTTATAAAAAATAATAAATAGAGAAGTGCAGACTGATGTGCGGCATGAATCAGTCTACACAATACTTAGCCATTTGAAACAAGGAGAATTTAGTCGCTTCACCAAAACTCAAATTCTCGAATTCTATAATTATAAAATTAAGAAGACTCGATGGTACGAGATATGATAGTTTAAATTAAATGGATAGCAATCATGCAATTGATTTTTCCTAAATGATTGATACCAAGGCCACGTTCGTATGCATGTGGCATGAAAAACCCACGAATAACTTTTTTTTTTATATAATTCCACTAACTTGAGGCTTGAATTTTAAGATCGCATGTGAGCACACCCCGTCGAATAAAAGCGACAGCATCAGTTATCAAAGATGAATCGGATTTAAGCACAGCATGTAGAAGATGAAGCTTCTTCAGAATAGTTATCAAAGAATAAGTAACGAACGAATATAGCACTCTGACTCAGAGCAATAATACAATTAGGCATTCCCCGAGGTAATGGCCGGCCATTGTTGTACTATTACAAAGTTTCGAATACCCATTTGGATCAAGTTTAACTCTTAAAGCTACTGTTGAAAAGTATCTCCCTATGGAGCAAACTCTGCCACCCCTCCGTCTCTAAATTAACGTTAATAATTTTGTCTTACTAATTTGTCCATCGCGTTTTATTAATGTGTCGTGAAGTTTCCTTTCACCCACACTGATTAAATGAAACTTGTTTGGCGAAGCTTGTAGCCCTCGGGGACGAGTGGGGGGGGGGGGGGGGGCGAGGGACGTGTCTGGGGCAAATGCGACCTGACACTTGGCGAAGAGGCTTACAGCGGCAATTACTCCGCGAGACTGCAATCCGCTTACCACGAGGGGCTTCTCTGGCTGCCCTCCGCCGGTAACCACGACGCAACGGAAAGTACCCTCCGTAATACTCACACAGCCGGATGCTCCAACTCATATGCCATTAAACGAAAACATAAAACGAAGATATAGTAGAACCTATTACCACATCATAAGACAGGTACACAATTTGTCGTCTGAATTGATTAACTTAAGTTGATCAAGGAACGATGAAAATGAAAAAAATAGCACAAGAAACCAGTGTTTCCAAACAGAGAATACCGAACATAAAGAAAAAAATGGTAGGGCAAGAAAAATTGCTTCAGAAAAAGATCCGTTTAAAAAATAAGAAAGTGAAAAATAAACTTACGGTTAGAGACAAACGTCCAGATTATAGTGTGGTGGATGGTGTCACAGAGCAAGGTTCCAAAAACAAGGAACTAACACATAAGCCCCAATATTAAGATAAAACAATCAAACTATGGCATATACCATCATGAAGAGAAACCTTTCCACAAAGAGAAAAAGAAACCTTTCCATTTCACCATTGAATTAAGATTGTATAAGAAGCCATATGAAGTCACTAGATGTCTGGAAATGAAAACCCACAAAGGGTCGTCATTTTTAAATGTCGTGCTGCAGAATAAAAATGAAGATTAAACTTTCAGAAATAATGGGCTAGAAATCTTGACTGAAAACTGAGACATCGAATATATTTTTGTAAAGAACCAAAATAATCTAACAAAGGACTCTTATTTTTTTCCAGAAATTACCGGTTCAAAAATTAATTATACCAATTTCCACTTCAAACATTAATAGTCTCCATCAGTCGAGTGAGAAAATCAATTCCGTTGTCACATAGGGCGTATGGGATTCGCTATATAGGACAAGCTCACTTCGACTAGTCAGAATCAGTATTTATAGTGCTCTAAATAACAATACTGTTTAAAGGTGAAGTCGAGGGAAATAATAGGGGTGGAGGTAAGACAGCGGTTTATTCACTTAAAATTTCAATGATGCAATAATTAGTGATCGTAATGTAGAGGATGGCTCATGATAGAACGTCACCCAAATGAGCTTTGTCATACGATTTTTATATAGTTGTCACATTATTTGTATATTTTTAAGTGGCCATGGACACTTATTATTCTACAATCTGATCTTTATAGATCAATGAGAAGATTATCACATTATACGCTGGTATTCCTGTACACAGTTGCTGTCGGTTTATTCATCTCTCGAGGGCAATACTGTGGGGAGAAGCTATTTTATTAAAAAATAAGAAAATGAAAAATAAACTTATTTACAAGGATCAAAACTTACTACGACAATGAATATCTTATGTAATTAAGACTACACAGTTTTAATTAACTCCTAACAATTAAATTAAAAATTAACCTTCAATATCTTTGCTAAATTATATGTAAATAAATATTGTTAGGCTGTGTAATTATGCTAAAGAAATAGAAAGTCAATAAGTTTGCCGGAGGTTTCGCTTGAGGAAGTGTCTATAGTACGGAGGTAATATAGACGCAATGCAATAATATAATTGACGGTTAAAGTACCGAATTTTGTCAAATGAAGTGACTTCGCCAGGGAGACGACAGCGCTGATGGCCGTCCAAGCATTGCGGTTTAATTACTGTTGTTCGCAAGAGAAACCTACAGTACGTTTCCTACTATTTGTTTCTTTCTTAACCAAAATATTATCTAATTAGACTTACGACTCATGTATGCAGTTGTAAAGACGTACAGAGTGATAAAACCAATACACGTAAATAGGCCCAAGAGTTAAATGACTCCACCATGTTAGTTATTGTAGTATCAACCCTGTCTGAATAGCGAAGTTAAGTGGCACAATCTTGTTTTTTCGAATTTTTTTAATTGGTACGTCAGAAAGTGGAAAAAATTTGCTTCATAAAGTAACATAAAGTGACGAAAATTAATTACCATCAAATTCACTTCAAAGAACTAGTAGAATTTTCACGTTAGACCGGAAATAAATCTATACGTATCGATCTCTTTCAGAATAAATTATATAGCTTTACTCTCGTGGTTCTGCAAACTACATGCATTTAAATCTCGTATAACTTGTAAGAGCGAAGTTCGAGTAAGTCTATAACGCCGGAGTTTTATTTTTGGGATTATTTTTGGTATGTAGAACTGGAAATCCTGATAGGAATTACGTGTGAAAGTCTGTGATGAGGGGATTGTTGTGAGCGTGTCTATCTCAGCATCGTGCTATCTGTGTGGACCAGCTCTGTCAACACTTGGCCCTCACGAGCCCGTGCTCCTGCTCGTGCTCATCCATGCGAGACTGCTAATTATGACGTATATCGGTCGACCTAATGAAGCGAACGCACGCCAGCTGGCGGACAATGCCGGCCGGCATCATCAATCTTTACACAATAAATTTTAACAACGTCTCATTCAACTATTTAACGTACCTGAACCATTTGTAAGGGATTGGGATGATTGGTTATGCTTTACGGCACACACCAATGCAATGAGGCACACTTCGGCCACATGTTTCAGCAATTCTACCCCTCAATAAAGTGGCCATGGATCGAAACCGATAATTCTTATCCGTTACACAACGCAGCGCCACACGAGAGCTTGGGGAAACGAGCACATGCCATAAAACTGTTTCAACATTAGTTGGACAACGCATTTATTCCTTATACGGTGAGAAAAGCTTCCTTATTCTAAGCCAAATGACACTAATTATGACAGCGTTTATCAATTCGTTCTTAAAGCATTCGGAGGTCTTGAGGGAGAGCAAGGAGGGAATTGCTGTAATCTACAGACGGCCACTCATAAATCGTTTCTCCAACGTACATCGAAAGTCAGGTTTTCACAATTTTTCCTTGAAAACTAACCGTAAAATTTTTCAGGCAAATATTTCCCCCCCCCTCCCCATAATTTAACCAAAGTGCCGTTCTCTTTGGCTACATAAAAAGTAATCTTGCTTATAGAATGGACGCTTATTTAAAACACTTTTAAGGATAAAATGTTGCGGTATTTCAATAATAATTATTGAAATTTAATTTTTTATTGAAGCACAGACCATACGGACGCCGCTATATTATTATTGAACTTCAAAGAATATTGCAGTAGACAACATGCACAAATCACAACAAGCAAGTCCTTAAATCAAGCTTCCTTTTTCAATGTTAAGGTGCTTTCTTCGCGTACGTTATTACTTATCACGCCCTATGTTTCGCTAAAGTGAATATTATTTTTCTGTTCTCCATCTTCAACATTATAAACTGGCTGATTTCTTCGGCACTTTGTATGTTAATGTTCCTATAAGCGGGATATATTTACATGAGGTACATTTCATTTGATGTATCCCATAATTACCTATTGATATTTTCCTACTGCTTTTCTTTAAGAGCCGAAACATTACCTTGACGTATTGCACATACTTTCAAGCGAGAACTCGTTCACCTAATCAACCGATCAACTTTTTTTTAACGACAAAAAATATCGGACTATTAAGAACAATATAAATAAATAAATAGATGACCTTGAGTCAGAAAAATAATTATAATGTTTATAATCAAAAAAATATTAATTTCACTACGTTTCGTCCTTTTTTGCAACTTCATCAGGTTGAACAGTTTTTAATCTAAAATTTAGATGTGAATAACACAAGTATTAATAACGTTTATTACTGTGTAATGTTACAAAAATGTCTAAAATATTAAATTATCAGAGTATCATAAATGTTCAAATTATTGGTATCAGATTTTACATTCAAAGCTTCTATATGGAACATGGTGTATTTTTCTTACAAAAAACCTTTATAAACACTTATGCTATTATTTTCTAGATTGTAGATTAAATACCGACCATCCAGATGAGGTCCAAAAGAGAAGAAGTCATGAAATTAATATTGTTTGTTAATAAACATTACAATTACTTTTCTGGCTCTAGACCATATATTTATATTTATACTTTTATTTTAACACCTTTGAATTTGTAAAGCTAGTTTTGAAACATGTAGTCCCATATAACAAGTTATTTCTTTCAGGCCAGTAGTCTCGTGTGGAAAGGTATGCAAAATATTAAGTTAAGATGTTGATTTCTATTCACATTTAAAACTGCGGATTTGTCTACTTCGAGGAATGAATCTCTATTGAATAAAAAATAAAATAATAATAAAACTCTTAAGTCAATGACAATAGTAGTGCCAGCACGCAGTTACGTTTTCTTGGCAGACGTAATTATCAGAGCCGACCAGATTTATCGTTTGGCAAAAAAACAACAGCAGAATGATTATAAATTCAATAACAATTCTTAAATAGATCTTACATGAAAGAGAACGGATGTACGCGATGGCCACTCGCATCAATTATCGCTTTCGAGTATTTAATCAATAAACAAAGGTGATACTTTACGTCTCTGAAAGAAAGAATGAATTTCAATTTGCCTTTTATGTTGTCACTGAACGGTTGTGATAAAGTACTTCGGAATAAATTAGCATAGTTTCTTGCAGACCGAAGTTATTCATTTTTTTTTACTTTTAGAATTGTTTCACGCAAAACCTTTGTATCACGCAATGTAACGTGGATTTATTCTCCGGCATACTCAACAAAAAGAACACCAACAAATGTTTAAAGTCATATCTAAGACCGCGCCACTTCAGTTCTTTATGAGCAGTGTTTCCATAGAACCATAGGAAAGATATATAAAGCTAAATCAAATGGCAGTAAGAGTCGGAATGGAGCGAAGTTAGAGTCGAATCAGTGTGACAGTTATCTTAGCTTAAATAGCTAGAATAATAGGGGATGAGTTAGGTGGAAAAGAAACATGCCGTTTCGACAGGAGGGGTCAACTGGAGCGGGAAGAAACGCAGACAGCGGAAACTGAAGAGAGCTTGGGGCATGTGCTTCTGATAATCGGTCGTCTCCGGGGACCAGGAACACGTGTGCCGGAAACTGCCTGCTCTCCTCAGCCAGCTTCTCACTATTATACACACATTCCCCGGATAGGGTTTCAGCACATCACGCTCAAACGGCCTATCCGAGGGCCTCTACCACCCGGAAAATTGTCGTGTCCTGCAAGGTTAAAAAGGAGGTGACCTGCCTAACAGTTTCCTAACACGACACCTGCCATCTTGCCTCCGTTTCTCAACCTATCACCCACACAGTCCAAGACACTAATCCTTAAACGCTAAGCTGCCCGCAGGACTGCTACTGTATTAGAATAATCCTTTAAGCCGTTTTTTAACGTTGTTTTACGTAGATCAAAGCCGGCGGTGTCGGAGCGACAAATATTAAATAACATCAAACAAAGAAATGCTGAGTATACGTTAATTAAAGTACACTACATTTGATTGATATTTACATTTAAATGGCTGTGTTCTACAGAAAATGTATTAATAATAAAATACATATGCGATGGTTATTAAGAAAAATACTAATTATAATAAACGAAGCCTAAGAAATAGGAACATAAAATTTTATTGGGGTTTTTGACTTCGGTTTATATATATTTCAACATCCAAAGTATTCACCCTATAGAACGTAAGAAGATGCATTTAATGTCAGAAATATAGTCAGGTAACACTTACAGAATTCTATATATATTAAATCTTTCAAAATTCACGTAAATGTACTATCGTGACGCAACGCGGATTTCGATTTCGAGTTTACAATCCAATAAAATATATGAATGCTAAAATAAGGGAGAGAAGTATGATGCGGTAGGATTCAGAGACTAGACCGTTAGGAAATAGAGTGCAAGAAAGGGATATGGGTCAAGAATAGGTCGCCGTTTCTAACAGGGAAAATTTATTTATGTTTAAGAAGAAGAAATTCGTTAATTAACAGTATAGATAAAAGACTCACCTTGGGCTATCTTGCCCTGTCTTCAGCGTATCACCTTTCAAATCCCTACCTATGGTATTAAAGGAGAGCGGCCACCATGTATATAAAAAATATATTTTATTTCATACAATAAAATAAATAGAGCAGTTTCACAATTCATATTATCACTTTGGCTTTCCGTATTTTGTACCTATATTTATATATTGGAAGGAAATTTAATAATCTCATTGCAGAAAGTATCAAAAGCTTTTGAATACATTACAGACGTTTTAATAGGATTTGTTGATTAATACCTAAAATTCTCTCTTTTCCGCCACGGAAAAATAATCTATTTTCCAAAGACTACGTGAATTATATATTCTGTTGTGCGTAATTTTTCGCACACTATGGTTTGTCGATTGTTAAATAATAATTTTTTTTCTTACTGTAATGCAGTACGTTGTTGATTACAGAAGATGTTTCTAACATTGCTTAACGTCAATTTGCAATGTTTGAAACTTTACGCGAACGGTGGACACACGTTTCACGTGTAATCATTTCTGTTTAATGGCCGATTTCTAGGAATAATCACAAAGTTCTATCATCGAAATAGAGTTGCTATTCTTCTGCAATAGTAACATGAACACGGGATTAATTCCCTTATTATTGGAAACAAATTGGACACATCTTCCTCCCAATTAAGCAAATTGTTTTTGAAGAAACTAAGGGCGAGTAATGAGAGACAGTAAGAGGTTAAAATACAGTAATTCACTTTCAAATTCCATTAACTGGCAGTAAAGACCAGAATGTGATGAAGAATAGGATTTAAATCCACGATGACAGGACTGTAGATGTTCGTCGCCCAAGGTGATGCAAGAGAAGAGAAACGCTTCGCCCATGCACAGTGAACTAAATCAAGGTCCAGCAGTCACACGGAGAAAGCTAACACTAGGACAGTATCCTTCGAAATTTAGATTTATTTAGCCACGTAGGAAACTTACACACATGTACGGGACCTTTTGGAACTCGAATTCAACTTGCCACGTTTGTGTAGTGATAAATTTTTAAAGTAAAATATTGAACGGCCCAGGGATTCATGCAAATATCCTCGTAGATAAGAAAAGAATGCATTTTGAAGAAATGACCTTCGCGTAATTAAAAAGCGTATAAGGATGGGCATCACCATTATTGTTTAACTTATATTTTAAAGCGGTAAGAAAATGAAAGTAAAGCATTTGGTTACTAATCAAATTGAAAACCTATAAAGAAGATTGCGGTACGGTAAAAATGATTTACGATAAAAAATAAAAAATTCGTGAAAATATTAAGGGTACTTGTTCCTGAAGTTAAACTCTTTTCAACTTATGTAACTTTGTGAAAATATCTAAGAATGTTTTATTTTTACTTTTAATTGAACTTTTGCACATGAAATAGGAAACCTATGTTGCAGATATGGGTAGGGTTTTATTGTTTTATTGTAAAAATAGCATAAGTTTAAAAAGAGTAGAAAAATATTCTTCATTTTACTTCTAATGTAAGAATAAGCTAAATAACATTTTTCTAATCACTTTTCGAGTTTCAAAGAGACTTAAATTTTTTCTTGTTTAATTAATAAAACGATTGACCATTTAACAAAATGAAAAAATGAAGTACATTTTTATCAAATTGTTATTGGTAGAAAATTTGAGTTTATTGTGATAATCAATATAATTTAGTCTTTTATATAAATAATTAGGTTTTGAGGCTACATATTACATTTCATTTGACTATTTTAGTGGTTTACAAGACGTTGGTACCCCAATATACAAAATTTTAGTTTTCGAGAAAATTGAAAAGAAAGTTTAATGCTACACTACTTTGTTTTTAAAACATTCCAGGACCATAATCTTGTTGATTTTACAATGCCTGGTCTTCCGCCTGCTTTTCATTTAAAGACCACAATTTTATTAATTTTCACATTGAACTCAAATTTTCAACCAAGTATGAGAAAAACAACTAATAAAGTTATTTATCTGATGCTTACATCATTCTATGTAGAATGAACAATATAATTTGACTTTCTAAACTTATGCTCTGGCGGAACCATTTCCTATTTTTGCAAGTACACATATCTGCAACATAGGTTTCTAATTGCGTGTGCAAAAGTTCAGTAAGAAATATAAAACACCTTCTTAAGATATACGTCATAACGTCACACGAGTTGAAAAAAGCCTAACTTCAGAGACAGGTCTCCTTACACTGCTTTGGACTTTTTCACAAGAAGTGCCAAGTTAATCAGGATATACTGAGAAAACATCAATGAGTGATTAGAATACGAGTAGTATACGAGGAGACAACACTCGCAGATAATTAAGGCTGTGGGGTTCAGAAGCAGCTACAATCAAATTAGTCATTTAAATGATAACGTGTTTGCGTGTGGTGAAAGGTGCGGTACACTTTGGTTTGGTTGAAACTTTAAACAAAAGTCGAACCGCACTCTCTGTATGTGAATGCTGAACAGCAATCACAAAGAAACCCTTCAAGCTTGTTAAAGAAGCTACAAATGTAATAGTGAAGCCGTCTCTTTTGTATGCGAGGTTTTGAAGAGCACCATAAAAAGGGCATTGAAAGTTGGGCGGGGTTGGAAACCCATCAGAATTTCCCGGTGAAGGAGAAGGGAAGCCTAATCCAGCTAGGGCAGGCCTGCTCTTCCACTTGGCCGGAGCCAAAACACGTCTGGAGAGCCATTACACTACAAAGGACACCTCCCGCCATTGTCGCAACGCCGCCTCTCAAACGCGCCCTGACTTCATTTCGAGGGCCTCGCTGACAAACATTGGCCTAATCCAGTTTTCGCATGAAGGAGGAGAGTTTATATGCCCCGAAATGACCCACACAACTTACCTGAAAAAGGACATTCCTGGTTCTATATGGAGGATAGAATTTCAGAACAAAAATATTACACGAAAACTGACATAAGTTGTGAACTTTGTGAATGGAACCGATGACGTCATAAATAATTTAGCGTAGGATCATATTTTAAGACACTGCAAATCACGGAGATTCATCAAGTAAACAAAACGAGAGTCCATAGAAAATAAACATTAATTTTAGAATCAACAACTATACAAGTTCAGACAAAAATGAATGTGAATGATGCTATAACTTTGGAACTATTTTCCGTGTTGACTTGCATGTTTACTGTGTTCGACAGTAGTCTGTGTCCTTACACAAGTTACAATTCCATTAATAATTGACTCAGTTGAATTGGATTGGTAGTTAAAAATAAGTAATTTCTTTTTTTGCTCTATGCCGGAGAATGTCACGTTAACAAAAGGTTTCCCCATAAAATTACAAGTCACTAACACACATTAAATGTTGCAAGCTTGTGTATCTCCAACTCTCCAAAATCAAGTCAGCGCAAACAGAGAGCCATTTGTCAACGGTGGAAGAGGTAGAAGCGAAAACGGTGTAGCACCTACGCAGACTCACGGAAAGAAAGTGATATACAGAAATGGTCTGTGTAGTGGAAGAAACGTGCGCGCAACTGAAGGCGACCTCCTGTATCAGGAAAATAATCAAAGTTGCAGCATCATTCTCGTAATTTTGTTTTTATGAAACCTATGTATGACATCACAGTTTTAGAAATTCTGACCTAGTCTAATTACTTTAATCTGTATCGTATATTACGAGACTGTTTAGACATGACTTTCACAGTATATGCCCCAATAATTTCATCCCCCCCCCCCTCACAGTTGATTCAGAAACCTTTCTCCCTCATCAAATATTTCTTACACTTTTATTTACTCATTCTGTCCGTCCGTTTAAAATTAATAATTAATTTATATCAACTGTTGCCAACCATTCGTTTGGACTCCCAACGATTTCTTTTAACTTAATAAATTAAAATATCTTAATTTTCAGACGAACTTTAGTTTGAGAAATAAAGAAAACCCACTTTATATATATACAGTCGGATGTTTGAACGCTACTTCCGTATTTCTCTACCAGCATTTAAAAACAGAATGACTAAATAAAGCAAAGCTCTATAAACCAAGGTTAAATACAGATGCCAGAGCACTACAGTCTGAGATGATACAATTTCTTGAGATTTTAGATTGTCATTGTCTGCAAATTTTAACAATTTGTATGTTCTTGAATTTCGATTGTCGGATTTCCAAATCTCAATAAATTGTATGTTCTCATATTGCAAATGCTTTCGCGCATCTGTATTTAACCTTAGTTAATAGATACTTGCTTTACTTGTTGCTCTGTATTAAAATGCTGGTAGAGAAAGACGTAAATAGCGTAGAAACGTCCAGCCATATGAAAAAAACATATTTGAATTGATTTGTTTTTCAAATTAAAGTTGGTCTGAAATTTAAGGTCGTATAATTAAGTATTAATTTAAAATCAGACGCTGAAATTACTTGCTTTCCTTTAACATTTCACACGCATATGATTATGTTTGCTATACACAAAGTTTTACAAACCTCTTGAATAACTAGGCTACAACTAAATATTAGAAAGTAAAAGATTTCACGCCCTCAAGAGTGGTTATCTGCGATGTGCTATTACAGTTCATCTACCTGATATAAATAAATTTTTCTATTAAATAAGCGTTTTCATTTGTAGGCAATGTTCAACATATTCACGTGGATATGTTTTCCAAATATTACTTCTCTTACACTACAACTAGAGATAAAACCAGAGAAGATTTACATCGACAGGTAATATTCAATACTCTAAGTAACTACTGGAAATAGACACAGAAGGCCGTTTGTCAGAGACTAGACTTTTGATAATAGCAAAACTTTGACTAGCATGTCTGGTGATAAATTTGAGGTCTCCGAAAACTTATTCCTTACATTTTATTTTTATTATATTTAGTCGTATTTTAGGACGTAACGGACTTTCCTGGTTCCCATTTAAATTATGCATTTATATACTTACATCTAATGGGGTGATATGAGAACTATAAAGAAAACTTTGACTGAACTGATAAGAAATATTTTCGTAAAACATGTAAATATATATGGTAGCAATATTTCGAGGGTGTTATTAATTTGGTGAGAGTTTCAGAGCGGCGCCGACTGTACCCGTAATTTATGGAACACTTGTGAGGAGAGGAGAGGAGACGGGTCGCTTCGCCGCAGAACACGTTTTTGTTCCGCCTGTTTGCCTAAGTGGATTGGGCAGCAGAGGAGCCTATTTTTACCTTGCAACACACACAGCAGCCTCCTTCTCCACACGTCCTCATCTACAACGCGTAAAGGGGAGAACCGTTTCACAATTAACTCATCTTCCTCATTCGCCGGATGCCACTAAACATTCACATGCTGCTACTAGTAAGTGCTCATTGAAATGTTACCAGTTTCATAAAAAGGATGAAACTTAACAGTACACAAAAGTTTCTTCCTAACGTCACCAATTTACCGCATTAGATCACAGTCAAGTATCCCGAGAAACTTGCCCATTGCATTTCATTGCATAATTTTGCTTGTCGGTTTACTTTACTGTTCCGCCAATATTATCCTTATCTATGCCATCATTTCATTAAAGTAGCTTAATTTTGGAGTCACTTGTGATCCAAACCAATCCTGTGCTTACACACTTCTCATCCAAAATCAGTAACCGACTGCTATACCTTTCAACAAAACATAATTTCATTTCCACTAGTTTCGTTTTATAATTTAGATTTTTGTATAGCGAATAACCTACGATATTTGTTACAGATAAATTACGAAAAAGCGTGATATAATAAATTTATACCGTAAAACAACTTTATTTCTTCATAAGAATACGTTGCGTACTAATACGATTATTCTATCTGCAGTACATCATAGTTCCGTACAATTTCCCACATATTCTACTTAATTGAATCCTGGAGTCTCTGTACCTTTTATGGAATATGAACATTAAAACATTATCCTGCATTATAATTATAGATATAATAAAAATTTGTTAATAAAATAACCTTTTTCTTCATATTGCAAGTGAACTACAATCAAGTAAATTCCGATTCATATGGAATGAAATACAGCTAGAACAGGTTATGAAAGCTTTCTTACATTCCCTGGAAGAGATATCATTTTTAAAACTTCATTAAAATGTAATAACACACGTTTCTCGGATTAGAATAATTTACAAGTTTGACGAGACGTAAGGTCTAAAAAGTAAGATTGTAAAAAATATTAAAACGGGACGTATTTAGCTCGACATACAGCCATCCTAATTATTCTACTTATTTTTTAGAATTACTTTTCTCTGGTTCTTGTTGGCCACGGACACCTTCCGTCTAATTACAATAATGAGAAGAAGTTGAAAGAATGTTAATGCACTGGACTAGTGAATAGAGAACCTAGACGCTATGTCTACAATTGCATGCAATTATAACATGGAAATTACTTTGTCATGTATACACATAGCCAATTAGACGTGAATTAATCAAATATAAAGTATTACAAATTTTTCGATTTTTAAAAAGGTTTATATACATTACTTAAACAAATAATACCCGGCTGCAGAAGTCTGTGCTGTAAAAATCATATTTACATTCTCAATAAAAAGCAATTATATATATATATATATATATATATATATATATAAATGATTTGCTTAGTTAATGAATATAATGCTATTTAAAAATCGAAAAAATAAAATAATTTATATTTGTTTAATTCACGTCTAATTGGTATTTCTTTTTTTAAAAAAGAAATTGCAATTTAATAAAATATATCTAGTACAAATAGTTACCCTATGGTAAGTTATTTTAATATGAGTACTACGCAATAACCAATCAATGGTATTTTTTGTGCCTAGTGGTATCAACATCAGCATAACATTTATAATATATGATTAAACAGAAACAAATATAGAAGCGTTATTATGAAGTTATCGAAATTTTAAAAATAAACTCAGTATATGATTTTATCCAGAGTACAGCTCAGTCTGAATAAATACTGTGCAGTCACAAATATTTTTGTTATTTAATCTAGAACTGACATTCGAGTCATGCATGCTACTTGACGACTTTTTTTAACTTACAGACGGCTGAATAATTAACTTTATTAATATTACAGTCGTTTAGGGTTTTTATGGATGAATACAGGTACGTAGGGCCTATTAATGAAACTTTTCTCACACATTGAAAGCCACACCTTCCTTAGTACATAAACTTCGTCAACAAAAGAGAAGAGTGAGTCTACGAACACGCATCGAGGAGAATTATAAGACTGCGGCAGGATAGAAATAGCACCTCAATTTTAAAGGCACGTAATAATGGATAGGGTGAGGCTAAAGTTGACGGAGAGGGAGGGGCTCAGAAATTCGATCTGAATAGTGCAACCCATAACTGAATATAAGAAAACAAATTGTATAGTGACGAATTCAAATTTTTTCATAGTAAATTCACTCATAAAACGTAATTCATAGATGGCTACAAATAAAAAAAATTGAATTGATCACTTGGCTGAAACTTTAGGACACTGTCGTACTGGTTTCATGCTTGAGTTATTTGTTCTTTGGTAGGAAGCTGTGCTCTTGCGTAAGGCCACGTCAATACCGAGGCTGGTCGATAGGGGAGGATCCGCAGTGTGGGTGGGCTCCATTGTGCACACAGCTTCACCTACGTAATCTCCAACCCAATGGGCTTCATGGATCATATTCTCTCTCTGAGCCCACTTTGTATCTCGTAAACAACCCCTATCCTAACAGCTGTTGGCACAATGAACTGAAAACACACTCCACGGATCAAACTGTAAATACCCAACAAGCGAATCTAATCTTCACATGAGAGGGAAAATTTACGGAACTAAATTTAGCTATGTTTTCCAAATGTATAAAATTTATAGTTAAGTGTATTAAAATTTCAATAATGCACCGGGCGAGAATTAAGAACTTAACAGAACTTCTATCATATGGTCTCAGACAAGATTCACATAATTCACGTCGCATTACAATATTTTTTAAAGCCTACTATAGCTAAAATAAAGCTTATGTGGCTTCATCAGGAAAGACAATATTCCAGAAACAATTGTGAATACACTATTGAGTCAAACCATTAAGATAAAGCTCCTAATTATCTTACAAGGCCCAACTAGAAAAACTTATTATAGCAGATTCAAAGTGCAACTCTTATGTAAATAATTATATCTAAGGCGAACACAAACCAGTAACTTATGGCCTTCGTGAAATAACCGATAATAATAGGAAGAAAAGCAAGAAATTTAAAAAAGGTAATATGCAATATGTAAATTAATTTATAGAAATCTATCTTTTCATAAGCAATACATTAGAATCTATGCAAGATGAAACACAAATTATTTGGGAACAATACGTTCTAAGAATATTACTATAATTTGGGAATAAATTAGACCGTCCGCTGTAATAAAAAACAACAATAATGATACGCAACCCGAGTGGTTGCAATTTTCTACTGCTACTGAAAACATATTTATATTATAAGATCTAAGTGCATTAATGAGGTATTCTTTTTTATAGTTTTCATTTCACACATTAACTTTACGTAAAACATCTTTCTTTTTGTGTAAGTTATTTGATATAGCCATATAATAAGCTTTTGGACTGAATAGAAACTCATTTCAAGTCTCAAGAAATAAACGTTTCCGTCTGCAAGCTGTAACCAGGTGGGCCCTCAAGGTGTAGAGTGGGAGCGAGACAGCATAGGGAGAGTGGAATCAATGGTCGGATTAACGCCGCAAAGGTGTCATTACAGGATCAACGTCTGTGTGATCGCGTCGCAGATGGCAAGACCCATTGTAGCATTCTGTAACTGCCGGGCAGCCATACCTGAACTAGATACATTCAAATAAGTAACCGACCGTTGTGTGTTCTTAAAAAAGAATTTGGAGAAAATAAAATATGTAGGTATTACGATGAAATGATCAAGTCAATTGAAGGCTTAAGTTCGTGACCACTAAACGAGCATCTGCGTTTCGTAAATCAAATTCCTGAGAGCACCTGCCGTCCCGTGCGTGTCATTATATCATCGAGATTTGAAGCAGATACAATCTCATTTAATTAATAAGCCAGCAACGAACTAGAGGAGACAAAGTCGTAATTTAAGTTTAAACGGCCTATACTGGTGACGGTACGTCATTTAAGGAAAAATCTCAAAGCGCGATTTACATCGCAAATAACGGTGAAATACTGAGGTACGTCATACTAACGACGGTCGTATAACACCTCGGCGTAATCAATAATTTAAATGAAGGCCGCGCGAGTCTTACCTATTCATCACGGGGCCGGACGGGAGAGCACTGTCATGTTTTTGCAGAGCTGGGAGTGGGCAAAGGCGGGGCATCGGCGAGGAGGGCGGAGTCAGCGCGTGCGCAGTGACGGAGCATGCCAAGCACCTATTGGCCGACAGGCGGGGCCTGCACCTGCGCGCTGAAGAGGGAGGAGCCCGCAAACCCGGCCAGGGCCCACAGTGGTGATCGAGATCCGGAGAGGAACGGACGCGACGTACGCGATGCGTTGAACGAATCGGAAAACAAGGATGTTGGTGCCGGCGGATATGATGGCGGCGCAATCCAAAATGCTGTACCAAATCAATAAATATTACGGCGAGCGTGTACACACACGCAAGGCGCAGGTGGCCAAGACGATCCGGGATGTGTGCAAGGTGGTACAGGACGTGCTCAAGGAGGTGGAGGTGCAAGAGCCGCGCTTCATCTCGTCTCTGACGGAGTGCAACGGCCGCTACGAGGGCCTGGACGTGATCTCGCCGTGCGAGTTCGAGGTGGTGCTATACCTCAATCAGATGGGAGTGTTTAATTTCGTAGACGACGGGTCGCTACCCGGCTGCGCCGTGCTCAAGCTGAGTGACGGGCGCAAGCGATCCATGTCACTGTGGGTGGAGTTCATCACAGCGTCTGGATATCTGTCAGCCCGTAAGATTCGATCACGCTTCCAGACCTTGGTGGCTCAGGCGTGCGACAAGTGCGCGTATAGGGACTCAGTAAAGATGATTGCTGACACAACAGAGGTGAAGCTGCGTATCCGTGAGCGATACGTGGTGCAGATCACGCCAGCCTTCAAATGCAGCGGCGTGTGGCCTCGCAGCGCGGCTCACTGGCCTATTCCACACATACCCTGGCCGCACCCGAGCCTCGTCAGCGACGTCAAGACAGAGGGATTCGACCTCTTGTCAAAGGAGAGCGTAGCTCTTCAGGGCAAACAGTCGGCCATGGAGGGCGACGCCTGGGTGCTCAGCTTCAACGAAGCGGAGAACCGTTTGCTGCTGGGCGGCTGTCGGCGCCGTTGCCTCAGCATCCTCAAGACACTGCGGGACCGTCATCTGGACCTTCCCGGGAACCCCGTCACCTCGTACCATGTCAAGACGCTTCTGCTGTACGAGTGCGAGAAGCACCCCCGAGAGATCGAGTGGGACGAGGCGTGCCTGGGTGACCGCATCAACGGGATCCTGCTGCAGCTGATCTCGTGTCTGCAGTGCCGTCGCTGTCCGCACTACTTCCTGCCCAACCTCGACTTGTTCAAGGGCAAGTCGCCGTCGGCACTGGAGAACGCGGCCAAGCAGGTGTGGCGTCTCACGCGCGAGCTCCTCACCAACACGCGCAGCCTCGAGAAACTCTAAGTGTCGCTCTCGTGCCCGTGTCCGTGTCCCTTCCCTCTATAGCCTTCCTAGCTTTCACGTCCGCAGCGCATCGCGGAGGTAACGTACAAATTAGCGAGCTAAGCGAGCGTCTCAGTTATTTGTTACTCTAATTATTGTCGAAATCTATAAATATAATATATATATGTATATCGGTGTGCTCATTTTATAATAAATACTCGGAGTTTAGTGGTGTGTGTTATTTCTGAAGCCCCTCCATTCCAGCTGTTTAGAGTGTCGTGTGGCGGCGCCCCGTCGAGTTGCCGAAAGCCCTAATTGTGGGCGGATCCGTCAGGGCAACTCCACGAGGCAGTATTCTACGGAAAGTAAACGTGTTATGGCCAACGAAATTTATTGCATAAAAACCAACGTCAGACTAATTACTACTAGCGAATTCGAACGACCTTATTTCTGTTCCTGTAGGTGTATTAATAAATATTCGTATAGAGAGTGGTGTTTTCATTAATCAAAAATATTATTAACTTTAGTTACCCTTTTTTCAGGTATGCGACAACCTTTCTACTAACGGCAAAGTTTTTACCATCGTCTCGTTCGGAGGCTCGATAAAACTCTTGCAATTCATACATGAACAGGTCAATTGAATCTGAAGCTCACAAGTGTTAAAACATACAGGAGTGAAACGTATAAGGCGCATTAATACGATCTCAGAAATAATGCTGAATAAAGTAAATAAAATATATAATTTAGCCTCGATTCATTAAAACTTCACGGATAGGCCTAATTTTGACACGCACTTTCAGAGAATAAATATTAAACCACAGGATTAAAATTTTATCATGTCACAATTTGCGTAAATTTTATACAAAATTTATGCTTTGTAAATCATAATGAAGAAATAACAAAGAATGTAACCTAAATAATAGCGAATACACTCACCTCACAACATATATATATATCACAATTGAGGCAGTTAACATTCTATTAAGAAACGGCAGAATATCAACGGCGCATTTTCAATTAAATGTTTTTACCGAGACCTGTATATCAAAGTGTTGATGTATCATCTTGAAGAGTTACAATTACTCAAAAACTAATAGTGCTCAGGAAAATATGAAAGTTTATGATGAAAACAGTGAAATTTAATTTAGCCCGTGTTTATTAACTTTGGGAAAATTTCGTGTATGAAGTGAAACAAAGAATATATTTTTAGTTAGTTTCCTAAACTTACCAATACGTGAAAATCGAAATTCGCTAAATATGGATACCAATAAATTTAATTGAAACCAGCCGAAATAAAAATTAAATTAATATCGTAAAAACGGCAAATAGTTAACCTTCATCAATGTAACTCAACAATAAATTGCAGATCAAAATAAAAAATCAAACTTTAATGTTCTCGTCTCAATTTGAAAATCGTTGTTAAGCATTTTGAAACATATGTTTCAATAACTTCATAGTTTCAATTTAAGCTATATATTTACAGACCTGAGTTCGTCTATAAACGGTATTAAAAACAGAATGTAAATACGGTATTTTTAAGAATTTCACATGAAGTTAAAGTTGAAGCATGTCGGTAGTTGATTTTTGGCTCGTTTACGGCCGTAATCTTCGACGATAGGCTGTCACTTCTGATACATGTTAAGTAGACAGTTTAACGGTTGCATATTTTGCCGAGTGGTTTTCGACGCCTCGCGCTTAAAATGTTAGTCGCGTTGTGTCAAGAAATTCTCTGAGCACTGGCCAAACACATGTGACCTATACGCTATTATTAATACTGCTGCTATTCAGTATAACAACACTCCAACCATTTCCGATCCGCTTTACTTTGACGCGAAGAAAGATTTTCATAATGAACAATATGCGGCCGAAATTGTTTAACGTCCTGCGGGGAACTATCGACACCTTTTACATCAACAAAATATTCACAGAGCCGATTATTTCACTATTGAGAAATGAAATCTATGTAAAATATATTATGGAATATTTCGCCCTACTCAGACTATGGACTTCAGACGCTTCGCTTAATTTAATAAATTAAATTAAATGTATTTAACACCAATCTTCCTTTCACTTTTTACAAAAAACACACTCAGTTTTTAACAATTGAATTTTACAGAATAACCGAATTACAAGCATATAATCGACATAATTGACTTCAATATAAATTATAACTGAATGACCGACGAACATCACAACAACCAGACGGGAACGCAAATCATGAAGATAGTATTGTAAGTGTAACGAGGAATTCACATTCCACAATCAAACCAGTAACAAGAAATCGTGGTGGGAATTTCACACACGCCCAAATTTTTACAAGTTCTTTTAAGCGTAGCACAAAAAAGCTAGAAATTTTATTCAACTTTCTCAAACAAAATAGGCCGACCATTAAAACTGAAAGGAGCATAAATATTGATGAGAATAACCAACTCGTTAAGCATAATAAAATTACCCTTTGGGCGATTCCTGAATCGTAATTGCAAATAACAGTCTCCTAGTAATTAATCCGCATTCATCATAGGGAAGTGTCTAAATTAACAAAGCTTAGTTGCCGCTCGGATATGGAAAGCAAACTGTATCGTTAATAGGAACAATCACATGTAGTTAATTTTGTTTAATCCCAACACATAAAATTTAACTTTAGCTTAAATAATTATTTTTCAATAATTTCATACCTTCAATTTCAGCAAAATATTTACAGACTATAGTCAAATAATTCAAAAATATTTTCGGGGAAAAATTGTTTCCTTCAACGGCACGTATTGGCCTATTCCGTTAATTTCCAACAATACTTTTATTTTTATTAAAACTTGCACTTATACAGAATATTAGATATGATTTTTATCAGGCCTGTAATTAATTTACACCAAAATCTCTTTTAGTCTTATAAATGCCGTCCCTCTAAATTAATTTTAAATATTGACGATAGAATTGTACAAATTTAAACTAAGCTAATAATTCAGTTTTTACAATAAATATACTTACTCTAAATGAATCGTATGAAGCGAAGTAATAAGTAAATAAAAACTTTGGAACCTTTTCTCGTTTTTGTTACGAACATTCTGAACATATTTATAATACAATTTATAATTCTCTAAATTTTCAGTTCTAGTTTCAATTACAGTATTAACTATTGGTCGATTAAACTTTAATTATTTTTAAAACACATTATTTCGTTAATTATTGAGAATGCCGGGTAGAAAATGAGAACTTTGCATAAAATTTCACTGGAAGTTAGTCAGAATATTTATGAGGACATGTAATTAAATTTCTAGCAGATGGAAGGAATTTTGACTTGCGGATGAACCTGTAAATTACTTAAACGAAAATGAAATTCTAGCACACTCGAAAGAGTGAGTATTTAGACTATGTGGGCAGAATTTGAGAACGAGGCCGATCCTCTATTTGTTGCCTGTGTTTTGTCTGGAACCTTTTGTACAAGTCTAAACACGGAGAGGAAGTTTCGGGGACAACGAAATGGGAGACGTTCCCTCTCGAGAAGGGCCATTTACAACACGAAATAGAGTTCACTATTAGATTACCTCCGAAACTGAAAACGTTGTCGGAAATATTTTTATATATATAACTGCTGTGCAAGCTAAAGTTAATAAATTTTCGTTTATAAAAGGTTAGGCAATCGGAATGGTTTGGAGACAACATGCGGATGATTCCATCATATTCAACTCTTAGTAACAAATTATTCATTCAAATAGTATGACATTGGAGCCCTATCGTTATGTCTTCAACGCCTTCATTTAATTATCAGATATATAAATAATCTTTTTGTGATTCTTCAAAACTACATTTCAATATCACAGGAAGTATTAATCTGACATTGTCGCGTCTTCATTTAAGGTAGAAGCGAAAACAAATTAAATATTTATTAATACGTGAAATAGTAAACATAATTTTCCCTGTAGACGAACAGATAATGTTTTCTTTCTCGTCAGTTGATATATTTATAACGTTTTGAAGCATTAAAAATAGTTGTGGGTGTGTAGAAAAAATATTAACAGAAAACAGATTCCGCCGCACAATTTTAATCAATTGAAACAGAAAAAATTAAGATGTTATCTAATTATAAATTATGTAAATTCAGTTATTAATAAAATTACGTATAGGTCCTAAACAATATAAAAATTTATAAATCTTTCCACATCCTTGAAGATTTTACTTTTCACGAGGATCTATGGAAAATGAATTTATTCTATTCTATTCAAGTTTCGCCGCCTGTAACAAATAATATAGCAGAAGCGAACAGTTTGTACCTTTCATCAGAATGTGTGTGTGTGTGTGAATTGTTCCTTTTAACATGTTTCGTGAGGTATCTTCATCCACTTTTATTAAGCCGAAAAAACCAGACAAGCTCCTTCTTCAAACCACATTAAAAATGATTTGTGGAGCTATTTCTTCCAAAATATGTGAGCTATATGCAGACAATTTGTTTTGTTCTTCAATCAGTGCAATAAATTTTTGCGGCCTTCACACCCACGCGTCTGTTGAACAAATTTAAGTCCCAGAGTTTCTTAATTTAACTGATATTACACTGGAAAATTGGAGAAGAAAGAAAAAATGTAAATACAGTAGTAATAAAAGTTTTACTAGATTACTTTCTTCTCACAGGTTCATTTAGATTTACTGTTTTTGATAAATAATTGTCTGCTTAACAATAACTTCTGAAATAATTCATTACGACTTGCGTTTTCATGTTTGTCGCTATTATGAGAAGTACAAGCACTATGTTACACAAAGCACTCGCTCCAAATTTTCGTTGCGATATTTTGTTTCTAATTTCCGTAGCTTTTTTTTTATCCACGTCCGTGCTGCTTATTGTCACGGATGTCTGACGTAATACAAGACACGCACAGTTGTTAAACCTTCGGTATCAGCAGACGAAATCATGATTTATAGAACATTTTCGCCGAACTAGCGAACGAATTATAATATTCATTACTTCGTTTCTTTTTAAAAATTGCGTGCTTAAAGGTTGAGTGTGGAACCAGATGTTCATTCACAATTCCGTAGGGTTAAAAATAAGTTGAGTGACAAAGCAGAATAAAATCAAACATTAATAGCTATTTGTGAGCTTTCGCTTCACAAATAAAACTTAGGCTAACAATATATAAGAACATAGTCATGTAAACGCGATAAATAATTAGTAAAAGTAAAAACTCGTAAAATAAGTGTATCAATTGAACTAATGTCAGTTGCGGTAACTAAATGAAGACGTTATAAAATATTACGAAGAGCCTCTTTGAAAAGGAAATGTTAATATTAAATATTTTAGTCAGGTAATATGGAAACAAAAAATAATTCATATGATATGTTTTCTCCCCAGATTATCAGTTGAAAAATTGAACATTTAATCAAATTTTTACCAGTGAAAATCGAAGGATTATAATTTCAAATGCGCTAAACAGGGTCTAGAAACACAATTTTTTATATGAAAGGAAGAAAGCACATATGATAAGCATAAAATAAGAATTGACGAGTCCTTGTCAATGATTGGTGCAGGAAACGATTTTGTGTCCTAAATGACTACTAAACTAAAAAGAAAAATTTGTTTCATAGGAATAATTTGTTTGATCATCCTGGGTACCTGTTCGTATTTTCGCATGGGTGGTATTCAAAAATTTATAAAAGCATTGGCGTCGAACAATAACAGAATAATGAAAAACTATATATCTATACTCTACTAATAAGAACACATCTCAAGTATGAAGGAAACGACAGACAATAGTTTTAAAAGATTATTTTACATCAGGACATTCTTCGAAGAATTAAGCGTATTCGAGGATGTGATTCAATGTATTAAATTAAATTTCTATGGCGAAACTTATGGAAACATGATGTGATTGTTGAGGGAAATGCCAATACTGCACTTGTAATATTGACCGCACTATTAAAACAACACCGATTACTACAAATTAAATTTATAATAACGACATAGATATTTTATGTAAAAGAAATAACGTTGCGAATTTGATTAGAATGCTGGTGTAATGGGACGTGTTGCCATACAGAAACTAGGAAAGTAGTCTATTTATATAATGCAGCTGTTCTTTAAAACAATCGTAACACTTGCATTATAAAATCAACAGTCCAATAATTATTTATTTAATCACAAATTATGTTAAAAATTAGTAATTGCAATTTTCGTTGACATGTGTGCGAATACTGCTGTCTAGTCGCACTACGTTCTGATATAAACAGTAACTTATAAAAATATATACATCGAATTAGACACTTTTGAATATATACGTAACAGGAGACAAAATAGTGAACGAATATGTTGGTAAACGACACTTCACTAAATTTAAAATATATCTAAGATTTTAAATTGAATGAAAATGGTGGTTATATTAGCCTACAGGAATAATATTGCCTGTATCCATCGACCACTCATTACTCAGTTTGAATTACCTTTCCTCCCTTACTAGTATTAGGTCATACGCCCTACACCTTATTGCGAAGTGTGTGAAATTAGTTACGAAATGTACATAAACTATAATAAAACCCCTTATTATTGTGTTGTAAATCGAATAACATTTATTGGAATGTGTCATATTTGTATAGCAGGTATATTTCAGTATAAATCCCAATTTATAAATTCATGAATCAATAGGAATGTCTAAGCAAAAAGTTAGTTCTTTTATGAATATAAGCATACTTTCTTTTAACTTTTTAATGTCATCAGGGAGCTTCTTACATATATTAACACTATTATAATTCAATTCTGTCTGTCTAATTGAAAATTATTTACCAAATTTGAAAAAGACGATTTCGTTTCCGGTATTAAAATTGTGCACATTAGAGAAATCAGTGAATAGGTGATTATCACTTATCACAACGTAATGAGGTCTAATTTCTCTCATTCCTACTCTTATCATCTTCTTCCAATCAGGAAATAGAGCAACCGTACTATGATAATTTTGTAAAAATAGTAAATGTGACCAAAATATATCAATAAAACTAGTTTTCTACATAAGCAATATCAGTAAAAAGGTAAAAATACTTGAAAATAGCACAATTTCTTAATGGATTTCTTTTCTTTTTCTTCGTTAGTTATTTATATTGACGTAAGATATCATTCTAGATTTTCATTTTACTATCAATATTAGTTTTCTATTTTTTTATAATTATAAAAGAAAAGAAAACAACAGAAAATGAATAAAACATTACTGTTCTATTAACAAATAATTACTTTCCCTGTTGTATCTTGTCATTTCTATTTGATTTTAGAAAAGTGATCGATTTTGGAACAGCAAGTACCAGTGGCTATGTATTCTTTAGGCCTTCGAGGTTATTAAAAACACTTTGCTTTACACACTTCAAACCAGGATTGCAAGGCTGTTGCTCTATTTAATAGTGCTCCATTGACGATATTTCATTTAACAGGTGTAGTTAAAAGAGTTCGGCAGCGGAGGCGACTGTTTAGCTTACACGTCAACATAGTGTCGGCGATGAGAGGCCTAAGAGCTCTACTTAGGGATTAATGAGTCGGGATCGGGTTTAAAGGCGGGTTCGCCGCAGATAGCACGGCTTCTGGATATCGTCTTCACTTCAGGGGAAGGCCAGACAGCCGATAGCGAGGGCACAAAAAAAATTTCAATTTCTCGTCCCGCTCCCTCAGCTCAGCGGAGGCGGGCCTTGGAATCTGGAAATTCCCCAATAAAATAGCTGCAACTTGGATCAATATCACATCCGGCCGTACAAGCAAACCGAATCCAACAGCCCACAATTCTTCTGGAACAATAAAACATTCCTGCTCTCATATTGAACTTTAAAATCTAAGTTGCTGACTCCAATATTCCGAACTATCACTAATTACGTATTTATAATTGAAGAAAAGGATTAGATAAAAATGGTTTGACAATTATGTTGTCTATTCTAAGTGTATGCCTTATGGACTCACGGACTTAAAGGTTTATTAAGATATTCCATTTTCAATTTGCTCTTATTCTGCAAAAGTCATCCGGTTGCATGATGAGGATCATACAGTAGATTTTTATTAATCATTTTTCTAGGTCAAGTAAAGTGCGCTAATAGAATTTTTATGTTGTTATACTGATTATAATTTGAGTTTGCGAATCCAATAATTTCTTCCTTCAGAAATTATCGATGTCATCCAACCTGACGATTTCTCTATTTACAATAGAGCCTTGTAAATCACGTTTTTCAAATGTTCTACAGTTTCCGTTCTTATACTTTATGCCTCTCATGTATATAATCAATTTATTGCGACTAACTCTTAAATTGAAATGTCATATGGCTCTTCATTAAGTTCCAGAGTTTCTTTAACAATCATCGTTAGTAATATACCGTCGGCATAAACAATATATTACGTTTCTAATGACAAAGAAAAGCACCCTTGAAACAAAAAAGTGTCTCCTTGTATACTCGACAGCAAAAACCATAATTGATAGTTTATTCTCACTCTAGCTTCAGAACTGGTTAGTGAAAGACCAATTAGCTTTTATAGCTTTATTGGTACTCCATATGCAATTAGGCTATTATTTTGTATGCATACTTGCGCCTTAGTGTATTATGCAGCTCTATTACGAACTCATTCGCCTATTACGCTGATCGAATAGTTAGTTGTAATTAATACGTAGAATTCAACGTCTTTAATTTAAAAGAAGAATGCAAACAATCAGGAAACATAGTTTTTGTATACTAATTTACTAGGTGTTAACTACATACTATTTTGTATAGTAGCACGGCATGGAATTCTTACTGTGAGCCTAAAATGCATAACTTAGCATACTGAAGTTTGGATTAAATTGGGTGCATTACGTTCGCAATTTCTAAAATATTAAACCTCTTATACAAAACATGGAGAATGTTTTGTATTACTGTAGAGAGAGTAATCGTTGATTCAACAGCACCTATGCATTTCGATCCTCAAAAAATATATATCCAAAAATTTTTGCAATAAATATTTTATATGTAATGTAGAAAGAATTATTTTCAATTATTACGGGAAAGGGCATATACGGTATTATTTTAAGGATCTGTAATTATCTACACTGTTGTTTAAAATGCATTTATTGGCTATAACTACAGACGAAATTTTGAGGACCGTGCAATATTAGAGGGACTGTAATGTAGGAAGATGTGTATAAATTTATGGAAGTTTATTTGTATAGGGTCATGAGAACTTCATACCAAATGTATCCTACGCTTGGAGGTGGATGAAGTACTGTTATGAAGCTACGATCTGAGCATTCTCTGCTAGGTGGAATCCTGGAGGTCCCCGTTCCATCCACGACAGCAACGTTGACATCCTGCATCTGATATGGCGAATCATGGAGCCGTCGGTGAAGAACGGCACGACATTCTCCCAGATTCTATCTGGACTCTGTCACGTCTCCCTCGCAACTAATTACATTAAAGAGAAGAAAAGGAAAGGGCGCTGATAGTGGACACGGCCCTGCTCTAACGAGCCGACAAAAGAGTTTTTGCTAGTAAAGCTTCATCAAGGTGCGTTCTTTAAGTGGCGTCGCATTCTTGCCGACAATCGTCTCTCACGGTAAATACGGCGAAAGCCAACAAAGGGCGGACCAACATTAATAACCCATTAAACTAAAATATAAGCGCGCCGATAACTTATGCGAGAAATAATAAAATCTTTGTGCGAGAAGCCGACGTGGCAGTCTCCAAAAATAAAAGTTTCCTTTCTCTATCAAGCAATTCGCAAAACGCACCGTCGTAACTTTCGGCCCGGCAGTAAATGTCAAAATTTTTTCTTCAATTGGCGACGAACTAAGGTGTTGAATACAGACGAATGTAATAGAGATTTTGTCGAAAACAAAACCAAAAATAAATCATAAAATCATGAAAAAAAAGGCAATTAGGAGCATGCAAATTTACAAGCAGGGAATACGTAACAAAGGCGAATATTCAGAGCTTTGAGGTTGAGAGGATATGAAAACGGTGAAATGCGAATGAGACGATCCTATCCTAGAAACGTGGTAGGCCTATTATCGTAGAAATAAATTGCTAGATATCAAATAGCCTAAAATGACGCGGTAGCCGCAAAGGAATACGAATTTCCAATTAAAAACCGCTAAATCAGAAGTAGGAAAGAAACATACATATTTCCAATATACCACAACAATAAGAATATAAGTTCAAAGAACACTTCAACGATGATAATTAAATCGGTTGCTGACCATGTGAAAAATAAACCATTTCATTCAATACGTTGTCCTTGTAAGAGCACGATTTGGTGCACAATAAAACAATATGGAGCGGTATTATTGAATGTTTTAAGAGGAATGAAAGGGTAATATGCCGAACTGAAAATACATAATTGCGATTTTTGAGTTTTTCAGTTGCTAAACCACAGACTGCACGCAGATACAGGAGGACGATTATGGTTCAGATGAACGTCAGGAAGGGCTTAGCGTTTGAATATTTCAGCAAGAAGATGCCAAGACGCAGCTATCGCATATAGTGTTGTTTATTAAATATTTAAGTGCCGCCACTAGCCTCCTTACATCCCCCAGCACTTAAGGAGTCCCATTAGGGAAGCAAGGGAACAGCTGCGGCTCAGACTTGCCATCTTTGCTCTCCGTGGACAACTTCCCAAATAGTTCAAAGAAGCGCTAACAAATAAACAACCTCACGTATCGCGTAAATTAGAAGTTCACATATAAGTAAATATAGGTTACATTATCTCTGTTTGAGCTATTCAAGTAACTTTATCTTCAATTTTCATTTTAATAATAATTGAATATCCCTATAAATTCTGCAAATACATAAATAATATAGTTTACTTCTGGTTTGCTTTGATATTCCGCATCAGTGTCTAAATACATGAAACATAATTAAATAGAATTGACTTACAATACTCTAGGCGAAATTCGTGGTAGTAATATTATATATTTCTTAAGATACTGAATGGGATTTTATGCTGCTACAGAATACTACGATTAAGTGATCCATTCTAGCAGTTTTGATGCTCAGATGAACATACGGCGAAAATTTTGTATGAACACTGTTTTACTTATGAGAGAGGTGGAAAATAGTAGTATAAGCTCTCTCAGAGCACCTATTTAGATCAAACAACTATTGGAATAAAAGATTTAGTGGAAATTGTAAATTCTCTGAAGATATATACTGGCGAGAACGATTTAAGAACATTGAGCACTCGGGCTGTAATCAGTCGCATCTCTTTGGTTTTATTCTTCCATTTGCGACTTGCAGAAAGAATGAAATACCGAAATATTTTAACTGAAATAAAAACTGTACAATCTAAAATTTTAATTTCAGTCAATGGAATAGATGAAAAAATTAGTCAATGTGAAAAGAAAGTTTGCAAATACGGCAACGGTATTACATATTATTATCAAGACGAAATTGGCGTTATCTTCCTTCCGAGTTCCATTGCTTATCGTCAAATAAGAGGAAATGTAAGACACGCATTTGCCTCATGACTTTCTGATAGCTCTTTCGGATTTTTAAGGTTAATCTAATTATTCAAACATTCAACAGCCTTTAACCATATGTAATCACAAAATTCAGTGAAGTTAAAATTAATATTTCGCAAACCTAGAGCTATACCTTCTAAGCTAAATAGGAAAAATCAATAAATTTGTTCTGTAAAGTAATGAAAATAAAAACTTGTGAAGAACAGTTACTTTAAACGTCAATTCCAAAGATCTTAATATTCGATTTAAACATGTGGGACAACCGTTTTAACAACGCCTCTTTTATGCAAATAAAAATAATTTACATGTGATGGAACCGACTAACAAAAATAAAGATACGGAATACTATTAACAAAAGTTGAAATTATCGAAAACGGTACCTTTGTTTTTCGTGCTATTTAGTAACTTTCCTAAGCAAGATACCGCGAATGGCATCTAATTAGCTACTTTTCTTTATTAGATTATTAGGGCGAATAACATTACATGAAATAAACAGCTTTTCGTTAAATAAGTCATACATCAATTAACATAAATTTTAACTTCCTGCTAACGCTGAAAGATGTGACTCAATTTTCTTAAACGCCTCAGAACAATGAACTAATTTCAGGATTTTAAGTGAAATATGCCGTATAATGATTACTAGCTGTGCGTACTCGTCTCTGACGACTATTAGCTACATGGAAGTTCAAATAATACACAGTGAAGTTGTCTGTTATCAATAATTAAAATAATAACGAATATATATTGTGCTGTGGTAAATTGTGCATGCGCGGAGACGTGTAATTGTCTTCGGCAACAGTTTGTCGATATTGTCTCGGAGTGTCTAATCAGAATGCACGTTCAACAGTTATCCACTTGTGTCGCAGAACTGGGTGCAATTCCGAAAGTAGGATCAATATCTCATTAGGAGGATAGAGCAGGGCTTCGTGTCAATAAAGCGGCAGTGATCAATGTAAAAAGTGCGCCCGGGCAGGACGGCGAATGAGGACAAACGATGGCTTTCCCAGGAGAACACTTCACTCTCCGGTATTAAACCGGGACGCCACGCCTGGGAGAAACACCTGAAGCGCCCTGGGACGCACATTCATGTACTTACTGCACGATGTCAAGGCGACAGAAAGATGAACCCCGTAAAACAGTCATATAAATTCCCACAGGAGCAATTATGAAGGGAAACGAAACAGACAATCGCCATGTTTCATGTTAGAGGACGACAGAAATATTAAAATTGTCCGCAACAGGAAGAGCTCAGAGAATTATTATTGATATGAACTTTAATAACAATGAGTAGAACTTTATTTTTATATTCATTCTCATAGTCTAGGATAAACGGCGTAGATGAAAATTAGGGCTACAGAAGGAAGTTGATACGGAATAGACATTAATATTGGCATAAGTGTGAGAGAATGCAGGTAACGAAATTGATGCGCTTTAAGAATTATGAAACAAGTTTCTAAAATCGTGTTTAGTTTCTCTGTATTCGAAACGTCGGCCAATTATTCTGCCTATGGGAAAAAATGTACACAGGAGATAAAATTCTTGATCGATACCGCATCCATTACTTATTTGTCTCCTGACGTTACACCACGCATTTTTCAATAAAGAAGTGTTATGTTTCGTGGATTCCTGTTTGAAAACATTTTAAATTGGTGATTTCCTGTGCTTCATGGTATGGTAAGTTCCATATATTGTCACATTGAATAAGTTGTGAAGTATAAGAAAGCGGTTCCTTACTATAATTAACCGAGAACATGCACAATTTTAAGAGAGACCTCCAAAAAACTAACAACCTCTTCACTGTGCACAGACGGTTTGCGTGGGTGGAGGGGTTTGATGACCACAGTACACTAAACTAATTTGGGCTTTTTTCGATTGTTATGAAGCGATGTGTATTTTAACATCCAAGAATGTGTTTTAATGTGTAATATATATTATAGTTGTTTTATTGAGAATGATATTACTTATCGACAGCCTCACTGAGTTATACAATAATTTAATGACGGAGTCTACTTTCACATTTGAGGACGAACTGAAATAATAACCCCTCTCAATGTCGTATTTCACCTACTTAGTCGATTCGTTAGCTTCGTTTAGACACGTCTTGTTTTCTAAATATCCCTGCTTCCCTTCTTTTCATCTTTCTAATTGCTCTTTGCATATACAAAACGCAAATATTTCCGATTTTATTTGTAAGCTATCGCATGTGTCCTACTTGCAACCAAGTTATCAGTTTTCACAGACTTGCAAGACCACTCGTGTCATTGATTGAGTAATCTATACATATAGTTGAATCTTCAACGAGCGAGGGGTCGAAGGCATGGTTGTCTGATGTTTTGAGTCATTCTCGAGGACCCCGTTAACCAGATTTGCGATGGCTATTAAAGCGGGCGCCAGCCAGATTAATTCCTGATGGAGCTCCGCACTCCCTCGCGCTGCAGATTAGTCCGAATCCAAATTTGATTACCTCGGGGACCGGAGATTTATTACCAGTACCTCGCCGCGGGGGAAGAAGACAGCCTGAAGTAGCGGGGGTTGTAATCATGGTAATGGACGCTAAAGCAATCATTACGGCGGCGAAACACATGCGCTACTCACCCCAGCCAGGCAGGGCGACTCACCTGAAACAAGACAAACACAACAATGTAGATAAACACCCTCACAAACGCGCTTAATACTAGTCACGTTCATACATAGCCGAATTGTTCGAAATAGACAATTATCTTTCTTACAAAATGCAAAGTTATTACAGCCGCACAATACGCACAATTTAATGGCTACGGCTTCAAATGCAGAGGGACATTTATTTTCAGTAATCAAATTATGATGGTGACAATACGGGTAATCACTCGCCCACATACAGGGTCAAAATACGTTATAATCAACAAAGTGGCAACAGTTAGCAGAGCTTAACGTCCTATGAAGCTACCACAGCTTAATATCATACCATAGAATAAGTAAATATAGGCAACACTGTACAAAAATTCTAATCAAAGTCAGCTCCTGTATTGGAAGTATTACCAGTTTGGACGACCCTCTTTGTCGGTCCCACGTCCGTCAGAGCGTGCGATTTATCGTGCCGTTTTTCCGTACCCCAAGATTCTTGCATAATCTCCCAGACATTTGCATACGTCGGACGGATATTTATACGCATCTTTGCCTCCGTTTTTAAGGCATGAAAAGCTTTTGCCGATCGCGACGGGGACTGGCAAGGTACGAAGCCAGGAATGGCGTGGCGTTATGTTGTAGGCACCTTCTTTCACATATTTTGCCAAGTTACCTCTAAAAACGTGATTAAATGTTGTATAACACAGCAAGCTTCCAATCATGCAAAGAAATTCGGTACTAAGATCGCAGGTTACTTCAAATACAACTACAAACCTCATAATACATTAAATGCTTTTCCTTCAAATTTTCAAATATTTCCTTGATAATATAACAATTTTATTTTTCTTACTTTGCGTGCCAGTCTCATTTAGAAACCTCATTGTATCATTTATTCAGAACTGTAAATTACCCGTTACATCACCTCTGTATAAGACTCACGGAATACAAATGTTCCTCGTCGACGTATTTTTTTACCACGACTACGAGAATGGTACAACTATAATATAATTAATTACAGAATCTTTTCTCTGAAATATAAATTGAAACAAGTGCAAATACCTCTTAAACGAGCCACTCGAGAGCATCAACTAAGACGGGAAAATTTAATCTAGCGTACATTTTTTGAAGATAGAGCAAATTTTAAATCGTTGAATCAGTCTCAAATAATGTCAGATTACAACGAAAACATGTGCAAAGTTAGAGAACACAACTTTGAAACTTGGTTGATTTATAATCAAGGTTATTCAATAGGCTTCTGTCTTTGTAAAGGCCTATAAATAGATAGATTTATTCTCCATTAGCCCTCTTATGAGGAAATAGGATTCGTCACAAATGTTACATAAGTACATAGATAATAAATAAGTTTATAAATACAATAGACAAATTACATATAAAAAGAATGCATATTAATAGTAATAATTAATAAAGTCACACAAAAATGTTCATATCAATAAGGCACTGTTCACATTTGACCAGTCACCACACTTATACACAGTTTCTTTAAGAAACACGCATTCATTCTTGGTATTCATCTCCTGCCGCTACGTACGGAGGTATACATATATAAAAAATTTACGTCTGATTGAAAATAATGAATAAGAAAGATAGCCATTACAGACGGTATAGATATATAATAGATCCATACAACAATAATCTATAATAGATCCTGCAACAAATTTTTGTCAGGAATATTGGGCAATATCCAGTGAACTATATCTTGTAATAATTAATTAAGATGTTAATGGGTCTATTAGAATTAGTTAATTGTTGATGGAAAACAATCATTCCCCAGCTAAAATACATTATTTTCTTTCACAAATGCAGTATGTTTCTTCGAGTGTGTGGAAGGATTCGAAAAAAATTCTAAACAATATGATATTTAAATACTACAAATAGCCTTTGATAAATAAAATTGCAAAGATATTAAAGCAAGGAATATGTTCATAGTCACGGCCAATAAATGACTGTTGAAGTCAGTATATTGGAAAATCAGTTAGGGGAAAGTTCCGTCAGTGAGCAACAAAGTAGGAAAGAAAAATTTAATTGAGAGAAATGGAATCCTGAATGAAATATTTTGTTGATTAGTTCATATGAAGCAGGCATTCGAATCTTTAAGTTTTCCCTGTACCACTGATTGGTGGTTAGCGATTTAAAATTTACTTTAACGAATATAATGTGATGTTACAGATACAAATTTAGTGTAGGGCCTACATTTCTTTAATAATTCACGATGGATTATTTTCGTTATCTGCGATTCTTTCCCGCTACAGATAACCTGACAAAAGGATTGAGGCTAAGAAAAAAATAGTGGCCTATCCCACGTTTTTAGTGTATTCGAAATTTGCAGGTTGAAGCATCTTTCAAAAACGCCAAACGTGTTATTAATAACTGAAAATCTAATTTGATGAATAATCAAATAAATAATGTGAATAAGACTCATAATATAAAATGGTAGTTTATAAAATGGTAGTTATCTCTATTGGATAACCTAGTGGTTTAGGCAAGCCGCTTAGCCTTTATGTAAAAGGAATGGTATATATTCGAAAAATGGGCTAGTAAAAATTATCAAAGATGATATAGTGAATGGTTATAATAGTGCGAAACGGAGGATTGAGGAATAGGAAACAAATAGTATATAAAATGATGTTATGAGTAGGCTAGTACAAGATGACGCAAATAAATAAACGTATCAGACGACTCTCACTTCGCCTCTACAAAAGGAGCTATTACCAACGTATCAGACGATTCTCACTTCGCCTCTACGAAAGGAGCTATTACCAACGTACACAATTTCAGCACTTTGAACTCTGGTTGTAAATCTGTTTGTAAAGCAAACAAGGGACGGCGCTAAGCCTGGAATGTGGAAGTGCTACCTTCTACACCAGCGATGTCTGAAACACATGTTCGCATCGCAAGGCTAAATACAATATGTTATGGGTCTTAATGGCGGCATTGTTGGTGAGGAGATGCTATCTGACAGCTGAGGCCGCAGGTAATACGAGCTGGAGCTGGAGCCGGAGCTGGAGAGAGGTGGCTATCAGATGAGGGGCGGCAAACAAAGCCCGCCCCCGTCAGCAGAATCATTAGCGACCCTCCTCCCCCGCAACGCGATGTTTGTTCCTACGGGGCATATCAACAAAACATTCAAAGCCTACAAAAGACCCCCAACACTACAAACATGCCGGATTAAACCAAGAGGAAAACGTTCATCTGCTGTCCACGAACACTTCCTTCCAAAACCCGACACTGGCCACTATACTAGTACTTCCGGATAAACGTTCCTTTCCATCAGGCTACTCAAATAAAGAATGTAACGTACTTTTCTTCCTAGAATTTCTAATAGATGAAATTTCAACCGAATGTATTTGCATACATTGCAACATGTTTTCGATTTATATATACTTTTATTTACAGACGAATCAATAGCTAAGGTCATAAGCGACTTTGTACTCTGTCGCATTTATCTTAGTCAGGGAACTAATTGGTGGGAGTTTCTCAGTATGGGGAACAAACGCACATGCCCTCGCCGGGATTCAAACCCGGGATCTCTGTGATCCGAGGCAGTAACGCTGACCCCTACACCACAGGAGGCTGGCTATATAAACTTATTTTATTTTGTTACTCTAACTTCTTTTCACAAGTCCGGTTGACATAATATTTTCTTGTCAATATTAATAATATTTTCAACTGATATTGACAACTACAACATTAGGAAAATAGATATTATTAAGTATTCGGAAAATAGTCCATTATTCAGGCACTAACGGCCATAAATGATCTGACACTTGTGTATCAACAACATAGAAATTAAAAAATGAAGAGATTCAATAACTGATTTGTCACGAAGGTTATTAATCCCTTAATTTATAACATATTTTTAAGTAATGTAATTAAGAAAATGGTTATTTGAAGTACGTTTAATTCTGTGCCTAATTGTGCCCTGCCCATCCTCTGAAAAAGTACAAAACGGAAATAAAATGACATTTATGTTTACATCTTAAAATATAATGTGCTCTCTCTGAATGTTTACAATACAGCCTCGGTGTTCATATTACTTCAAGTCTTTTCAATCCGCATAATATAAAACTATTCGTTCCTTTGAGACAAATTATATATTTAGTGCTCATCTATGAACCAATATGGGTAACGCTTCAAAACATGTGGGGCAGGGAGGGAGGGGGGGGGGAGGCGGCAGTTGTATATTTATTGAGAATTACAAAAATTAAATGGTATTTTTCAAACAAACAATGAAGTACTGTAAATAATATTTAGGCATTTCTCTTTCGGTTCAATGAATTATTGTAAATCGGATTTTAAGTTAGCGTTGAGAATTAAACATACAGTAAACAGTTAAACGTTGTTTCGGAATATTAATCCGTACACATAAGTTGCAAAGGCTTGGTCTGGTGGTAAAAACTAAATTAAACCAAGAGTTATTTGGAATATGACTTGAATGAAGTCTCAAGCTTCGTTCTCGTAGGACCGAAATTAAAGACGCCGAAGCCGGGAACCAGTTCCACGTGAGCAAACAGGGCGGGAGATGAGCGATCTGAAGACGACCGAAGACAATGCCTCTGCTGAAAGGGACTCGGCTACAAAAGACCTGCAGGTAAGGATGGCGGAGCGCAGATGTGCTGCAACTGTTTCATTACGCCGAACCCGACCCAGGACGCCCCTCCTGATTCGGAAATTATACCAACGTGGGCTGCGTCTCCATCTCCTTAGTTCCACTACAGATAATTAATAATGCACGATTTCTTAGACACGAAGTCGTATTAAGTTACACGACGACTGATCGACATATTAAAGTTAACATTTGACTTGAAATTAGCTTGCCTTACTTTTTAAGAATGAATTTAATTTTTCTTATTTTTAAAAAGATACGGAATATATCACGAAGGTCATTATTTTGAAACGCTTTTCGGCCAGCTAAGTTTTTACAATATTTGCCGAAAGACGATCTGCTATTAAACTTTCTTGAATAAATTTATCTGAGTGAATTGTAATCTTCGGAACAAATACGTCAAAAAATAAAATTTCGCAAAATGTAAAAAAATAAACTCAATGTATAGATAGAGTGTTTAAGAAACAATGAGATCTTACGTGCTAAGCTACTCTAGTTGAGTCGAGTGCAGGCATAGTACTGCTCCTCGTGCGACTTGCTGGCGCCAGCCTAATCCCCGGGCCTTTGTGCAGCAAACCCATGTTCCAAAACAAACCCTTTGTGGTCGCCCTTAGCGGTCCGCTAAGTCGCAATGCTTTACCCTTTTCTACTCTAAATATGTCAGCCCTGTGTCCAAAGAGGCGGCACCTGTAACGAGGAGAACCGACCTTCCTGATATAAGTTTCCCTTCGGTCTTGAAAATAAAGCACCGAAAACCGGAATACAGCTGTACCGCCAAACCACGGACGCAGACTTTCCTGATCCTTCAAACATTCTTACTAGACAGATATCGTAACGTAATCGTGACATACAGAAATTATTAAATCGTGAAATAAATTGTGAACTAACAGAGGTCGAAAATCCGTGTAGTCACTTCAGAATCAGCGCCGACCACCGTTATGTTGCCTCTTTGTATATCTATAAACTTTTGACTATTTTGGTTCAATGACATTATGCAAATCGATTTTTGAAGGAGTGAGATGACTTATAAAAATTTTAAATTCATCATTTCGGTTTCCTTTTATTCTGCCACTATTCAACTTTCATATCAAACGATTCGTTCTCATTATTGAATGAAGAATCGCAATATAATACATTAAAAAGATTTTTTTTTTTTTAAAAAAAAGTAGTGATGTTGTACAGACAAATTCACGGCATCTCTCACATTATCGTGTTGTTGATTTTTATTTCATTTGTGGAAGCATTTTTTTTAATATATTGAAGTTCACAAAAAATACCAATTTCTTACAGCCTCACTTTCTACTTACCACTGGCCGAACACTTGTCCTTGGCTGCGATGTATTACTAAATAAATGTAACGTAAAAATATTACTTATTACGGTAGACTTAAGAACGTGAAAAAATGAGAAATTACTGAACCATACACAAAAACAATTACTACGTACAAATAAGTCTTCATTTTAGCCCTTTATCATCGGTGAAACATAACCTAAATACAGAAACGATAAAAAAAACCTGAGAAACTGTGGACATCACAAAACTAATAAAGATGTTAAGAATCCAGAAAAAGCCTTGGTATTGACAATATAATCTCTATCATTATTTTTAAATAACATTCGGTTTGTCCAATATAACAATATAAACAATTCTTATATTTATATATAAATATGACGTATGCCGACAGAAAGCTAGACGTTTTTACGAAAAATGTTTAGGTTTGTCATTAAATACGCAATTTTCAGTTTCCATAGAAACTTTACGAATATTTTTCAGCCTGTCAAGACGTTTAAAATAAGGCCCTATTTTGCTGAAATGACCCTTAACCCTTTCACCTCATTTCAACACCTTCAGAGGTTGAAAATTGAAATATTCCTTTCTTAATGGTTACATACATCATAATAGAAATGTCTTTTTCAAATTTCGCGTTTTGCAGCTTCAATACTTTCAGTTTCGCGTCTGTCAGTCAGCTTCTACTTTTACAAATACAAATGTATTTATTTTTACTTTCTCCAAATATCCATTATACAAATCGTATAACCCAAACATTACATTAGTGCTGATCTTCATAATTTTTATATTCATTGCGATTTCCTTATTTGGAATCATCATTTCAGTTCAGTTGCAAAAAAAAAGTTTAATATTTAAAAGTTGAAAAATACTTTATGGGAAGAAGTGAACATGAAGCTATTTATCAAGAAAGAGTCTTTTCTTATACAGTGTACTAGGCCTGGTTAGGTATTATGTAAATGCGTCGATTCTAAATATTAATGCGCGACTCGTGTAAAATAAGATACCGATAATGATCCTACTGGCTGGGCTCATTGGTAAGCAGCCGATAATGAGGAGGAGGCGAACAGCCAACTAAAGCACTCGAGATCGCTTGGCGAAGTGACAATTATTTGACAAGTAAAAAGCTTGCCGGATTGATTGTGCATTTACTTAGCGCAGGTACGGAGAGGGAACGGGGCTAACTAGATTAGAGAAGAGAGCTGCTGCGTAATTGCGTTAGTAGCGGGTCTGAGTGGAGTTTGGATGGGCTAACGAGGTTACACGCGCCGCGCACGCACAAAGCGCTGTTTACGCAGGGGAGCGTCGCGACGCAGGCGCCTCAAAGTGCGCAGCCCACACGCGCAAACTCATCACTCCACTTCTGCATTCTCCTATCACATATATCAGTACTTATTTATACACAGCAATCGATTGTCTGTGCTCTCTATTACAGCGTTTATAAGGTATCCAAATACTCCTGATTCTTTCAAACGACAATAATTCCGAAGACATTTCTATTCCCGATTCCAGTCTTTACTTTAACTAAATTTTCTATAACAGTACACTCCAACGCTACTCGTTGTCTTTTTCAAATATAATCCTGTACTCTAAACCTACATATGTAGAAGCATTTTCCGCAATCATAATTCAACGTTGAAAACTAATAGTGTCGTTTGGGATCAAAATATAATAACTTGATGTTTTCCGTTTAATATACATTTCATAACCATTTAAATAGTTTAGGTATCTTTGTCTTACTTCACTAGGGCAATTTACTTAGTAAAATTTCAAATCGGTATTAGGTTTTTTCTACTATTGCACTATACTGCATTCTCGACATATGCATTGAGCAATAAGTAACTAAAGATTCAATCATTAGTCTTGTATTCTTTGTAATCTACATAGATGGTTTTTGGAAGCACATAACAACTAGATACGACTTTATACAATGAACACTTCATATGTCGAAAAAATACTTTCTCAACAATAAAATTCGGATCACTATTCAACCTTCAAAACGAGTACCTCAGACCGCTTTAATGGTTATAAATTATAGACCATATACGATTTATTTTTAAAGAAGCAAATTGTAGAGTAGCTGTTGTAATCGTTAAAACATTAGCGAAGGACGGAAAATTGTCTTACCGAAACGAATATTTATTGATATATTGACTAGCCTGCAGATGATTTTCATACAACAGCATTGAACTATAGCATTTGAAAAAGCCATTTACTATTACTAAGTTTGTGGCTGTTACTCAGTAGGAGTGAAATTTAAAAAAGAACGCAGTACTGATTCAAAAAGTAAATGCAAACATTTAATTTCTTTATTTCTTGCAACAAATTACCGTGTAACGGAATGTTCCTAGAAATAGCCACGATTGATGATTTTATTTTTATTTTAATTTATTATACCAATTTTTCTAAATTGAACAATATTCAGGTAACAACCATTCATTAATTTATTTTATATTTTTTCCGTTTGAAATAAATCGGCTGTATTCATTATTGTATAAATATTAAATAAAAGCAGAAATGAAGTTATTAAGATTGTTTAGCGAATTAAAAAAATTTCCAAAAAAAAAAAAACTAATGTAAGGTCAACACTGGTTAGAAGAAATCATTTCGATATATTCATATGTAATTGTATCATCATTCTATTAAATTTACTTAAATTATTTAAACGTCCTAAATTGGTAAAGTTCTAGTGCTGCGAGTGAGTTGTACGAAAACCCAGCAACAACCACGATAAAGTAAGAACACAGACTGCCATTTGTGTTATGCCATTTAGAATTAAGTATAAATAACAGAGGAAGTAAGCATCAAAAAATTAGTTTAAAGATGAAGGAAGTGTCACAGATGAATATGAAAGCGATACGTTACGTCCTTGTCAATTATAGGTCTACTTGTGAATTTCCGTTGCGCGTATCTAAGGAATATACATAATTGTAAATATCGACATAATTAACATGTTAAAATATTTTAGTAGAGGGAATATCACCTAAAACAGACATAAAGTATTTAGTGCTTGCAGAGAGTAAACGTCGGAGGAACGTAACCAAGAATGCGCACATTGCGATGTGTAATGTAATGTCTTTCTTGTCAGCAAATGACTACTTCGACTGTTGATTACACCTGCCCAATAGTGTCGTTACCTAACTTTGTGTTCTTTCAGCAGCCACGTCTTTCGCCATACATTACAATTAGCAAGTACTCGTTGCGGTTTATATTCTCTCTGTTATATTCTAATCTGAAATCCGGAATCTTAACTACGCAGGCGCTTCCAATCAGACGGAACGTCACACGAGGATAGGAACGGAAGCAGCCCCGTTGGATGTCTAGATTTGAGTAGCAGAACACGTATTTCACTCGCCCGGAAAAATTAGCACGCTAGGCCGAGATCCAAAGTTTAGAATAAGAGCACCAGGAAACAGCAGGCAAAACCGCCTCGTGGCGAGCACTTAAATCAGAACCAATTTACAGCCCTAGCAATCTAACACTGTCGGCAAATATGTTGCAAGTGTTTGGGACAAATTCCAATTTGTAATTGTGAAACGTATCGCAGCTATAGACCAGATGAAATAAACGACTACGACTCAAACATCATCTGGAAAACGTATTGAGCTCCGAGTCTTGGCTCTCAAAACAGAGAATAGTTACTGCCCTATTACCAGTGAAAATATTTTTACAGCTGCAATGCAAGTAGCGATATAATAGAATGATTTACAAAAGTTGCACATTACAATGCTGAATCTTAAGTACCCGTGTTAAATATTTTTTCAGTATGGTGTTGCAGAATTTATAACTGCAGCGAAGACCTTCACTTCGGGATGTGACCCTGGATGAAACAACGCAGAGAATACAAATCACGGGGAAGTATATGAATTTTGTTGGCCCCACTTAATGCACGTTTCGAAAGGTGAGGCAAGCAAAGCGTGAGTGCTGGACAGTCGCCATAATAATCACGCAGGGTCTCTGGGGTGAAATATCACACAGCTGTAATTAAATCTACAATCGAACAAGGACGGGGCGGGTCTCGCAAGGAATACTTTCCTTCAATATTTCACGTGACTCTGAGTCTTATGGGAGTTCCGTCACTGAAAGCTATGTAAGCAAACGTCTCTCCTTGGACAGGTTTAGCGACATAAATGCCACACGTCCAGTTGCTCCTTTTACGTGGTCCGTATTGCGTTGAGTGGGATAAGGTGCTGAACATAAAACATGTGAAGCATTCAATGTAGGAAAGGGGAGATACAAGCGCGGCTAAGGCAAGAGGAAAACGGAGTGTTTCCAGTGATCCTGTACAGCAACACCATGTGACGGCGTGGGAAACGGACAAAAGGGGGGTCGAAAGCATCCACAATGCAGTAGCATTCAAGAACAAGTTATATATGTGATTTGGAGATACACAGGAATACTAGACAATTATTTACGCTAAACTAGTGCACAGGATTAATAATTTAGCCTGTTAGCAGAGTATCGAGGCCAGTAGATGGCTCTAATTAATTAGATAAATTATGTTTCTGATGACCTGGAGTGATTGTTGGAGCACCTGCTAAACCAGACTTCAGTTACTCGCATTATTCTTCCTAAATTACATTTCCACAGTTTATGGGCTTTATCAACTTCCTGCCCACTTAGAAGTATTACACTCGCGGGAATTCCGGAAGCACTTTATAAATCACCAAAGCACACATCAGAGAAATCGTGGGACTAGTGGAGTGGGAGAAAGTTTACTACGAAGATGCCTTCTCTCTCTGGTTTCGAATTACAGTTCCTATAACCCGAGACGCCTTTGTTTCCGCAGGCGTAGTGCAGAAGTTGTTCGCTATACGCATTGGAACAGTTGGCCTGCTATCTAGGAATTCTACGTCCCCAAAGGAAACCCCACTCCAGTCATCGGAAGGGCGTGGGACAAGTACCTTAGGCCGGACTTACCTTCAAAGAGGTTTTCTCTGCATCTCACTTAGGCGAAAACAGGAATCCTTAAACTGAAGCCTAAGGATCCCTGAAAAACCCTTGGCTAACTTGTTATTCCTTCCAGATCCTCTATTTCTTCGTATTTTATAAAATGGGAGATGTCACAACGTGGATGACCCTAAGACTGCTTTTGAACCCTTTCTGACAACATAGTTTGGGAACGATAGTTAAAAATATTTCAATGTCACAACACGAATCAAATGACACTAACATTCCTATAAATGCATACGTTTGTAGCTGTATCAGACTGGTTAACCTATATGGTCTGTATTAAGTACTCACCCATTATTACATCATTCCCCTACTCAAATTGTAATTAAATGAAATATGTCGTGACTGTTTTCATGGACATATTTTTAACACTTCGATATATTTACACCAGCCTTTAGCAGATAATATCACTTGTAAAATATTTTCAGCTATGTAGGCAATGCAATTGATTTTCAATGACGAAAAATAGAAACAAATTTCGTATCTAGGAAAATATATAATGAAAATAAAATAGTCGTCTAACTATTTCGTAATTTAATAAATATTTTCAAATATTTAAGGAAAACGTATTACAGTTGGGAACCAGCCAAACAAATAAAAATGGAGACGATTACATACACTGCTGAAAATAAATACATTTTATTTAAATTATTTCTTCTCGGGCACCATAAGTTCATAAGAACTATCGTAAGTGACGCCATTGACAAATTCTAGTTTTGAATTCACGAAAGCGAAAGTTATACTATAAGTTCAACGCGGTAAAATATTTTTACATTAGGCCATAAATAATCTCAACTTAATTATATTACAAAGTAGGCACTCAGAATTGTGGAAAAGACCAAATTTTCTACATACTTGAAATTGTATATTCATAGAGGACATCGCAGAGTTACGTGAGGACGCAAGGTAAAACTGAATAATAAATGATAATATGAATAAATTTCACCGGTGTTAGGCGTTTATATTCTAAGGCAATTGCCCGTATTAAACAGCAGATTTACTAAAACCAGTAAGATGATAAAATTGATGAGCCTGTCTGTAGCATGTGTTCATATATGGAACCAGAAGA
Source organism: Zhengitettix transpicula (assembly GCA_037074705.1). Classification (NCBI taxonomy): domain Eukaryota; kingdom Metazoa; phylum Arthropoda; class Insecta; order Orthoptera; family Tetrigidae; genus Zhengitettix; species Zhengitettix transpicula. The sequence continues at coordinate 29,842,029 of CM073593.1, read as the reverse complement.
TCGAAAAGTGGTTAGCATATGTGCACAAAATGAGTACCGATAAGAGGACGTGTATGGGTAGGCACTAGAACGCATCACGCGTGCATCATCACGGCACAAGTTTCAAATAAACTTAATTTGCAAATTTTATGAGTTGTTGCATGCAACGGGGGGTGAATGACTAAGCCGTCGGGAGCCTTGCTTTATGAATACTAATGGAAGAGTTACTTCCGGCTCAGTGGCTTGCGACGCGAGCCGTTTATATGGAGCTAGATGGTCCGTTTAATTGAGTCAGAACGCACGCTCCCATCTGGACCGTGGCCAATGCCGCCATTCCTAATACTACACGTGACTTAGAGCTGGTGCACATGACATCCTCCACAGTTCACTTCGCCTATTCTCAGGGAGCGGGGAGTCATTTTCGCAGCCTCGAAAAAAACACGGTCAACAAACGACAGCAACTACCTTGACATACCCTCAAAAAAATCAGAAAAACTTCAACACAAATGGAAATAAAAACAACCAAATAAGAAAATAATCTAATATAATTCGAAGAATTGGATCCCAACCGCTTTGATTTAATTAGTATGAAACATTCTATTCAATAAGTAGAAAACAATGCAATGGGAACGTTAATACATTAATCAAGAACAGAATTGATAAAGTTTCAAATATATTTTTGAAAGTAAGGAATTTAAAATTGGTGGGCTACGGAACAATTTAACATTTTCTTAATCTATACCATCGCCGCTAAATAAAGTTCCAATGAAGTTTGTTACATTTTCGTATATACAAAGCATATATTTTTAGAAAATTAGTTGGTTGAATACGAAAATACTAAGCGAAATTATGCACAGAATATAAGCACAGTTGGCTCGGCCACCATTTCCGCTACGACGTGTCGTATTCTGTTTGAGTCTGGGAGAGAGAGGTGGCAACGCGATCGCGGTGCTTTGGCCAATTTTACAATTTCGCTAAGAGCTTGTAAATTTTTTTGAAGTAATATCAATCGATCACCATTATTAACTGGTAAGTTATATAATTTAAATTGGGCTCACCCCGAAAGATCGAAGTGGACGGAATAGGGCTAGTTAGAAAATAGCTACAGCCTGAACTATTCGCTGTTGGTCCGGATTTGAAGTATAAAAACTAACATCGAGTAAATCTGTTATTAGGTGACCTCTCAGTTCACTAACGTATCTGACATATGGAAGTGGAAAGTGACAATGCAGAGGAATACCAAATTAGAGACAGCATAAGAAACGTAGAAAAATGTTAAGGCAAGAAGAAAATTAGAGAAAGATGAGGAAGTTGAAATGTTTTAGCCAGCGTCAAACGAACTAAATTTGTACACTACTATAACTTCGAATTCTGTAAATGATCCGACTTGTAGATAATTATTCTATGATCTGTCTGATCAGTTTTAATGTTTGGTTCCTTACCACTGACTAATAAATTCAGATATTTTTCCAACTCCTATTTCTATTTCACTTGCCGAATAATCGCAATTTTCTCTGAAGTCAATTTCGAGAACTTCCTCCCAGAAATTGTGTTATTGAAACTCAAAGCTAAAATTTACGACGATTTTCAGTCTAGATTATATCTATATGTATCATAAGAGAAAACCTACATACTAAGAAAAATAAATTGCCCACACTTCCGTGGCTAAGGAAAATTAATGTAATAGGAAAAAAATCATCCAATAAAAAATCATCCAATTTGATAATGACATGGTCTAATAAATTAATAATTTCATTCTCACATAATTGACATTATGCATTATATAATTATTATAATAATTACATATATGTTTAAATAATGAATCGTAAATATGAAACGAATGATAAGTTATTTATATTTTACTTGGTACTTGATGAATTTCCCTAAAATCCATATTATTTGACCGTACCTATAACTTCAAACATATATTCTTTTAATGAATTTTTATAAAATATCACATGAAAGAACGACTGTGAAGTCCTTTCCTACAATTAAATTATTTTTTTCGTCACAATTGACTCAAAAACAATTGAAAACAAGGACGATAACTGGTTTTTAAGAAAAATGTTTTGAATGTCACGAATGTGACGTTAATAAATTGGATAACTCCTGCATCGTATAAAAATATATAAAGTAAATCAATGTACTTTGTGCAACAAGACTGAAAAATAAATGGTTATATTAATCAATTGCAAATAATATAAAATACAAAATAAATCGATGATTGTTACTATGGACTCGATAGCACGTTTTGTGCACCGATGCGATATTTGAACTTAGTTCTACTTCCTTTTACCGACCAAAACACGTACTCGCGTATGGAGTGTGTTTACGATGTACTAACTTTACTACTGAACTGGTCCAAATTTCTCAATAGTTAAGCGTATCATGAACTATTCCCTATTCCTAATTAAGAAGCTACTCGTATGTAACGGTTGTATCTGCCAAGAGGCGTGTGGAATGTTTAGCGACAAGAGGCGCTTGCCTTTCAACCGACTGACGTTACAAAAACCGACTGAGTGGCTGATTAACGGAACAAGAAAGAACGTCGTATAAATACAACACGAGAATAGAGCCAAGAGAAATGTTGTCGTAAGTTCTGCTACATACAACGCAGCTTACTGTATCGTTATGAGCGGTAATTTAACGTAGATTTGTATTACTATTAAGATCGCTAGAGAGAGGGCAGCTGATCGCAAAAAATTTGCAGATCTACTGCTCGGATCTAGATAGGTAACTCGCATTTCAGTCTGACCTCCAACTCTATCTTACCATCTCGATTGGAAACCAAGACTTCGGGCATCTAGGAGGCAAAGAGTGCGAAATCACGAGATTAACGAGTCCGATTTCAAACTAGATATTCAGCTCGCTCTAAAAACCCATTTAATCAAATCCAATTGTAAGGAAATAATTCATTAGGTGATTTTTGCTAATCTTTCTCCACATATTTCAGAAATTGGGGACAATCGTAAAAAATTTAACGTCCATGTTTACGCATTGGCCAAATACGTATTCTCTATGTTCCAATGCCATATTGAAAATCAATGCCATTTATTTTCTTCTGTGATCCATCAGAATTTCATTTTTCCCTGAGTAATGCATGAATATGTTGTACCTACTACCAACCGACATATACTCATAAATGTGTATTAATATATGACAGTTGTGGCAAAATAATAGTTAAAAAATTTAATTTATCCGCGTATAAAAAAATTAAGCACTTCATTAATTGAAGTCAGTTTGAGGATCCGCTATCAAGACAAAAAGCAAAAACTCATGAGCGAGGGGACGTTCCGGCCAGAAATAACTCGTGCCAAGTGCGACAGTTGGCCGACACGACGCTGAGGCCATTTTCCGCGCCGGCGGAGCGACGCCGAACGCGACACTTTCACATCTCAATCAACGGGGGGACTGCAAGCCACCAGGACAATACAGCTTACAAGAACAATGCCGTCAAAGGACGACGGGGACAAACAGCGGCGTTCACGCAGAAAACATAATCACTACACATTAAAACAACCTTCCGAAAAATCCAATATCACGCCCAACATAACATACAATTACTCATATAGTAGCGTTCATTTAATTACAGTTTAACTGTATTTTACCAATTCATTGTTTTTAATCGGTATGTTTTCACCCAGTTATTTGCAGTCGTCATTTTTAACGTCTTATCCATCCAATTGTGATCATCCTCTTGGCTTCACGTTCCAACTTACTTCATTCAACAGAATTGTTTTTCTTCCAATAACTTCTTATTCATTACACTGCGTCAGTAACCCTCATTTCAACTGTACGGAAATAATTCCTTAATTGATGTCGACTATTCTTTACTCATTTATTTAAAAAATTGGGAACAATCATGTAAAATATAACGACCAAGTTTACGCATTGGCCAAATACGTACAACAAAATAAATGAGAGGAATTTTTCAATTCACACCTTTGAAATACTGCATTAGGATGGTTTCTTAAAACAATAATCAAATTTAGTAATTCTCTGTAATCTGCTTCAAGATCTTTAAAACACGTAAAAATGACTTTTATTCCACAGGACACGCAAAAATCAAAAGAATTATATTAGATTAAAGTTAGTAATCTTAGTAATGGGAGTATAAGGGCTCAGTCTGTTTGCCGAAGAAGGTTTTTGTGATAATAATAATCGTCGTGAGTGGCAGAGGGTATTGGGGAGGAGCAAATACAAAGCAGATGACACCGAGAGCTGCAGGTCGTTGGCGCGGCGACAGGAGCCTTAATTGAAGCTCTAATTGCTCCTGCCCGACATTTATTAGTAAAACGGCTCTGCAACTAATGAGTCAATTTCAAGCTCATTTTGTGACGGAGACGGAAAGATCGATCGCGCGGAACAAATATTCCACTGCAGACGCTAATTGGCATACGGCAAAACAATCTCAATTGCTTCCATCAGAGATCGCAGCTGTTATTCCGTGCTCGCTGGTCGTAAATATATCAACGAGCCCGTAAGCTGAGAAAGACTAAAAGTGTACAACACTGAATTTATATAATCTTCAATATATGCAATTAACGGGGAGTCAGTAGAAATATTTAAATCAGACCCAGAGTTTCATTAAACTATTCCAAAAAAATACTACGGCTCCTTTAGCTTATACACTATACATAGTAAATACACGCTATTAATTTGAACAAAATAAATAGTAACGCGTATGAAATTTTCTTGTTTCTACAAAGTCTGTTCGGCATATGGATCCTATGATATTAATAACCGGAATGAGGAAGAAGTGTCCGTCTCAAACCACGAGTAACTAGTCACGAAAAAAACGTTTATATACTGTATGTGAAAAATATTTCTTACAAAAACTAATGCTAAAACTGTTGTCAAATTCGAAAATAATATACACTAAGACAAGAGATACAAATTAAGTCACATACATCTGGTTATGTGAAATACCAAACACATTATTAAACGACCCATAATTATAGTTCTGAAACACCAGCATACTTTAACTAAAACATTGTGTGCTCAGACTCATAATTTTGTATAAATGATTACTTTCCGTTAATATTAATTAGGTGTGATATAAATTTATTTGAATTTGATAAAATTAAGGTGATTTATAAATAAATTATTTACAATTCACATTCACATATACAAAATTCGAGCAGATAAATATGGAATCTCTTACGGTGGAATGCGAACAAACTTTAATGAAATGACAATTGATATCTATTTAAAGAAAAAAGGAGAGACACGAAGGGGCTACCTTTGGGGATGCCTTTTCCTCTCCGTTTTTGAACTAAGGTACCCACAAGCCGAGGCACCTCGGCCTGTTTTGAGAGGTGTACGTTCCGGGGTCACAGAGCTTGGGCATACGGTAAGAGTTGTTATCTGTTCCCATTGGAATAGTCGGCCAGCTGCCTCCTAAACTGGTCGAGGTACGGAAAAGGGAATGCTGCGTCCCCGCAGCAAACTCTTCTCCCGCTATCGGAAGGGCGTGGAACAAGTACCCAATGCCCGACCTACCTGATGCAGGTTTTTCTAGGGTTTTCCCTGGATTACTTTTAGGCGAATGCCGGGTAGGATCCTTAAACTATAGCCCGGGGGCCCTAGTTAACCCTTGGCTACCTTCCTCTACTCTTCCGCATCCCCCCCTTTCAGATCCCTTCCAATGCTATTAAAGGGGAGTTGCCACCATGTGGATTACCCTCATGTAGACTGTTACCCTAAAAAAAAATTTAAAGAAAAGTAATAAAAGTTAACCGCAGAATTTGGAAATTGTTGTTCCCATGGTACGCACTTTGTATCTGCTGGTGTAAAGTCATATTATACAAAAAAAATTATACTCCAAATTATAAATGAGGGATACGATCAAACCACATTTTCAATCAGAGAAAATAATAATTGGTAATGAGCCTGGAAAAATGACAGCCACAAACAAGAAACGTTCCGTAAATTAGAGGAACTAAAACGGAATACGGAAATAAGGCAACCAACGTTAATTCCGTTGTCAACTTAAAACAAAATATACGTATTTTGAAATATGAAGAAATTTCCAATCCAGAAGGAGTTGTTCCAAGCCTGGACACAATATTCCAAACGAAACACGTAAGTCTCTTTTTAAAACGTACTGCTTACATTCAGAAGTTGAAATTAAGGACGCCCTATGAAAAATTCATCACGTAACCATCTGACCAGTTATTCCACAGCTGTCGACATGAACCCAGAAAACGTGGTAGACAAAAACCAGAAAAACATATCAGCAAATCGTAATTTTCCATACGGAACAAGAAGACATTGACGATGTTGCGGACAGAATCAAATTAAGTTAGAAAGTGTCCGTCATGAAATGAATCACTGTCATCTATTTCCTTTTGTAACTGACGTTTCTGGCGATTCATCGACAAGCCACCGATTCTGTAAAGAAATTAAACTACTAAGGATATTGTAATTTACTCCACACATAGTAATGATCATAGCGTAAAGACAAAACTGTCCCAGGAAAATCAAATACGTGTTACAATATGTTAAACACGAAAGCTCTTAATGGTAGGCCTATAACGCGATGCAACTCATATTAACGAGAAGTCTCAATTTAACAACAACGCATGACAACCTTCCACATTCCTGGAGTCAAAGCAATTACATAAATATTCGTTTCGTTGTACTGGAAGAGCAGGCATCTGGATCGCTTAGGTAATTAATCCACGATCAGAAAAAGTCTTGAGTTAGGCGTAAGTCACTATTTAAGTGACGACATTAATGGAAGTCTATTAATTAAAATAGAAAAACTATGTAGTCTGTACTAGTGTCAACAAATGTTCAACAGTTAAAATTAATTTATTACAACAAGCCCGTTGTTTTCATTGCTGACATAGCTGATAATACTCTCTCCAGAACGATAGTAAGTGTTACACATTTCGGAGTACCTCACCAAGTGGGAGCGGGCAACTGTAAGCAATATTCGCAATAATGAAGGTCTATTCCTGGGCAGCTGTAATTACCGCGCTTGGTAGCACGCCGCTAATTAGGCAATAACTCGGACCGATGGCGGAGTTGTAATGGAACAAGGCGAAGTTATGTCGTGAAGAGGCTGTACCTCAGAGGTCACGGCCTTCACAGATTTCAATTTAATTTTTCAGAGATAATAACAAAGTATTCAACAACTACATTAATAGCGTCTAATTAATATAGGAAGGAGGATGTTTGATTTATTTATTACCATTCGTGGACCTCTTCCTAGTCGTTTGTGGCCAACTGTATGCTTCCTTCATATTTAAAATGGCATTTCAGAAAATGTTTGCCAAGTCAAAGCAGAAACTATGCTATGCTGGCTAGAGTTCAGAAACCTTTGAACCACCGTACAGTTCATCATATAAACGACCAACATTACAGCTAAATATTTAAAACAATTCTTTAGATTTTAGAATGGTTATAATCGAATGATTTTAGTATATATTTGGTTCTTCAATTATGGCATCAAAAAACGATGTCATCTAATTTTGTTCGCTCTTCACAAGAAAACGGTAGGATAAAATTGGCGGACGAACCTGTATTTTATTTCCTTTTCACGTGGACCTACACACAAACAAAAAATCGGGACCACTAATATCGATCAAACTGCATATAGAGCCGTAAGTAGTTCTTTAATAATACCAAACTGCCATTAAGACAAAATGGTTAACGTTCCAAAACCTGTTTTTTTTAAACGTTTGGACTAGGATTTTCTTCGCTTCATTTAAACATGGGTGAACGGTAAATTAAATTTGAGGCTGCCTTAAATTGTCCACTATTTGAAATTACTAAAACTTAAAATGTTATATGTCTAAATACATATTATTTCTGGATTGGTAGGTAAACAAAATATTTTTTAAGACTAGGTGAGAAGATAGCCGTATATTAGTGTTATAAAAAATGTAACAAAAAATTGTATATAGGCAGTAGAAAAATATTTGAGTGAAAATCTAACTGTAACGTTGAAAACCAAACTCAATTTTTTAATTCCGGATTAAAGACCGTACAGCCAATTTTTTTTAAAAATGAAACTATGATAATAGCAACGAAACACACGTGTCGATTTAATCACACGATAATCACAAAAAACTAGAATTTATATATAACGCCAATCATTCTTACCATACAACGAGAAAGAATTCTGCTAGAATTATAATAAATAGTAGCCAATATATTTTCGTTAGAAATTATGTTATTAAGACAATTGAGATGAGAAAACCAACCAAGAAAACTGGATTCAAAGTCACAATTAAATGAAAAAAAAATCTCTTTAACAGCGATAAAGCTGTAGAAAAACACGGAAAGAATAGATGCAATATTTTCTAGGAAAGACATAACGTTACGAGTAGTTCAGCCGCCAACTACACACAGGTGTTGACGGTACCAGCATTCATCTTGTAACAGTGACTGACTTGGTATTACGAATACAGCACATCGCGCGGGCAAACGTTTCGACGTAACGAGAGCTTCGATCACAGTTCAGGTATGCTCGTTTAAATGCGCATGCATTATCCTTCAGACACGTATTTATTTGCGGTTGAACATGTAACATCGGCAGTGACGCTAGGTTGAAAGACTTGTTTCTATGTCTACGGTCGTCTCAGACGAATACGGAATAATGCTGAGAAACCTGAATTAATAGCGGCAAAACAAAAATTTGGAGTACATTTTCGAAAAATTAAACTGCGAAGAAACAATAAATTTGTCACTGAAGAAATTAATGAACTAATGAACACTACTTGGAAGTCCATATGGGCAAAGTAGTATATTAGCATCCGATAGTTCTTAAATATATAATACCAAAAATCTTCAGAAGGATCGGCCTGATGTAGGAAGGAAGGAAAAGCAATAATATGTCGTGGAAAACGGACCCTAATGTTCAATGGTCCGAGACAAAGTGGATGGATCTCTGATGTGGAAGAGAGAAGCTGAGAGTAAAGATAGATGGAGAAGATAATTGATCGTCAGGGTCAAATACCTCAATGATGATTTGCTGAGAGCGTAACGATAGTCGGAGAAAAAGGGAGAATAATAATTTAATTTCAGGAAGCATCAATTTTCTATTAATTTAGTACCTTTACACGCGTCTAAGCTCTGATTACACTAAAATGATTTCTAAACCGGATTTACAATGTTTTTCTCTTCAATTTAGAGTGCGAGTTTTTATATATATATTGTGGTAATTAAAAGGAAATAATTGATTAATGAACAATATTTGGACTCTTATTTTTGGCGGCGTAAAAACACACGAGTTGTATAGAAGAATATGTGGAAATAATGCATGCTTGCTGAGATTGTCGAAGTTCATTTTACGATACGCAGAGCTCGAGTTTGAGGGGAGCAGTGCTCCAGAGTGGATGGCAGGAGATCGTAGAGAAAGAACATAAATTCAGAAAGTGTGTGGCTGTATATAGCCTAACAGCTATAATATCCAGAACTATCTACGATTTTCGAGCCTATGACCTAATAACTGCAACGATACAACATACCCTGAGGTGGAATATTTCGGAGTTCAGCTTACATTCATGAGTGCGTGTGAACGAGCCCATGTCCTTGGTACAAGAAAACATTAAGGTAAAACTGCACAACTTACTATTTGTAAACCCACAAGTAAATGATATTATCGTCAGATTTTCGAGTTCAGATTTTAATTTTCATATCTCATATTTTGTATTGTAATGTTCTATTGATTGTTTAAATTAATGCCTTGATAGCTTTGTGAAGTTGATTGATTAATAAGTATTCTTTATTGAAGTCCCGGTGATCGGCACTGATAAATAGCCGAGTATTATTGTAAAGTATTAATATGTAATGTGATTTAAATAATTTGCTTTAATAAATTAATTTGTTTGTATATTTTAAATCTTGATTTTTAAAATTAAAACATACAATCATTTTAATTGTTTTACTACAAAATTGGCGTCGTCAACGTGTGGTTTGTCTAATTATTTTATTGGACGCTCGATTTTGCATTGTAATTATAAAATTAGAATCACTACAAATTGCACTGCAACGTGCAGTTAATTTTCCTTTGTATTTAATTTAATACTACATCCAGTTTAGCCTGTTGCCCTAAAAAAAAAATTTTTTTTAATTTTTTTTAAAAAAAATCCCCCCTTTCAAATCCCTTCCTATGCTATTAAAGTGGAGTTGCAGCCATGTAGATTACACTCATGTAGCCTGTTACTCTAAAAAAAATCGCCGAACACAAAATATATCACTCAATGATATTTAGTACATAAGGTATGATATATACGTCTTATAAGTCCAGTGTTTTGAAGGTGAACCTCAACTTCAACCGGAAGTAAGCTCGGGCAAATCTTATTTACATTTCAGTTTCGGGCAATTTACTCGGACGTTCCTGCTGTAATTCTTTGAGTACTGTCAAAACACACATTTAATTTCAGTTTGTATAAGTACGGCGTGGTGGAGCCAAAGTGAATATGATATTAAAATAATGTATGAATTATATTTTAGGTTAGAACAATTTTCGCGTAGCGTTTCTCGTTTCAAAATGCAAGTTTCACAGCAGAGGTAATTTCTTTCGGTGTGCGGGTGGGGCCGTAAAAAAGTTTACGTATGTAGAGAAAAAGATTTTACTTTTTAAAAACATGATGAAACCAGCATGGTTTGTAGCAACGTTGTGTGGTATTTATTCACATAATTTTTTCAGCTTATTGGCTACTTCATTATTTGTTAGTTTTCGTATGCCTACGTATATTAAGTGCCTCTATCCATGTCACGAAAATTTATTCGGATTGGGTTCTGACTTATTTTGTTATGTAAACGGTTTTTTAGTTACCCGCGGAATATTATAAGAATTTTTCATGACTCATCTCAGATATGGCAACGGAAAATCTCAAGATCCAGGTTCACAGGAAACATGATCAGGCGTCGAAGGACTAGGAAGATGATAGAAGGGCATTGTTTATGACGGAATATGAATGCTTGGAAATCTGAAAAAAATATCATGTTTGGAACATTTCACTACAGTCAAATCAAATAATAAGTTGTGTGCTTATACAACGATTGTTCTCCTAGGTCTCCTACTTTTATAACAACACGCACGAGCAGCAGCAAGTTTTTACACGAAACAGAACCTATAAAAAATAATCTAAATAACGGTAGCATATTAAAGCTCATTTAGTATAGCTAGAACGTCACTATCGATCAGGTACTTGAATATTAATTTTCGTAAATCAGACTTAGTTTTTTTGGAAGGAAATCTGTAAATTCAATTACAATAAAAATAGCGTTATAATTGCGAAAATTTAAGGAAAGAGAATAATGAGATTATAGCTGATTGGAATTAAGAGCAAATGGCTTCTCACGTTGTTTTAAAAAATTCCTATGGGCGTTTAATCAGGTGCACATATAAACTCACAGCCATCTAGCCATCTAGAGGTCGGAACCTGTACTACTAATCTGGTCTTCATCTGAGGCACGTCCTTAAGGTAGGTTTACGCGCAACGATTTTTTGTATGTTTTTACTGTCAAGTAAAAGAGACAGACTGTGTTTGGGAGTTTTACTGCTCCAGGTGACTATTTCACTGTTTTAATTTCAATTAGTTTTCTTATATTTAAAGTTATTAAAACATATCTATATAATAAAGAAAACTATAACGCAAAAACGGGATAAACTCTTCAACTGTATATAAGAATTATAATATAAACATTTATACTTTTTCAAAGTAAAATATAGGTTACATATTTTGAGTCCTTTCAAGTTACGAGTAGGCGTTTAGAGTAAAACGAAAACACATTTGATTTATTCGCTACGGATGACTACATTGTCTGTTGAATTAATAACATCTGAATACTCTATTATGCGTGTGACAAGTATGAGTTGCAAGTGAAGGAGAAGGATGTCGATTAAACAGTAGGCCTATTAATTGCAGTGAAATTCATAAGCTATATAGTATTCCATATGGGACAGCGTACAGAATTGGCGTACAGTCCGTTAATTCATGTTTAATTTATATTATGACAAAGTATATGCAAAAGTAGTATCTATAAGTTCAGAATAATAAAGTCATTATTCCATTGTGGTAGACAACGCAACACATCGACTAATAATGGAATATATTGTCAATTAGTACAGCAAAAATAAACGGAATATCGCTTACAAAAAATTGAGCCCGACTGACTTTTTTTAACATAAACCACATTTCCGTGAGCTTGAAGACTGTACTTGAACATTTGCAAAAAAGTAAAAAATAAAAATTGTTTTGATTGGTAATATTTTTTTAGAAATATCATTGGTATTTCAACATGCGGTTTGTGCATTTCATAGTCCTTCATGACATCATGTGAACACAGAACTGTTACACAACTTATTCTCAGGAGTAATAGTCAGACGTTAAACTGTTTAGGAAGATAGTGCATTATGTATACATACATTACGGCGCAGTCAGTTCAGTTTTAGGTTTAGATTTATTTTCCCAATCAGTCAGTCAGCTATTTATTGTAACAGATGTCAGTAAAAACGATGTGAAAATATAAACTCTGTGTTCTAATAACTGAACGCAAGCACTGATACACGTGAACATCTTGCAGTTGTTCAGACCATTAAAATCCAATAAAATAAAATATAATAAAATGGCGTTTATAAACATTCACGTTTCGGACAAAGGCGTGCCAAACACATTCTTGATTTCTTTATTGTAATAGTTTCGGTGTTCGTTAAATCAATTTATGGGTATAGTAATGAGATAATCAAACAATCCAGACAAAATTAACTCTTAAATTAAATACCACACAAAGTTTCTGCGATTCTTGTTGCTTTCGTCGGGTACTTCAAGAAACGTTAAAGCATTAAGAACGATATATCACTGAAAACAGGTGACGAACTCAAAGCCACCTGACGAAAGCATTATGATTGCTGAAACGTTGTGTGGTCTTTAGCATTTAATACTGTCGATTTATTGGCTATTCATTTATCTAATTAGTATATTTTTAGCATAGACGAATTATTTTTTTTCAATTTCCGGATGTCTATATTCGAGAAATAGTGTCTCGCATTTGAATCTTTCGTTTCAATCCGATTCGATAAGGTGTATGTTTTGATATTTACAAATTTTTATTTGATGCAATGTGTCGTATTCCACAAAATATACCATGCACTTCGGCTTTTTCTGTTGGTCTTTTTATCGCTTCCCTCATATAGCCAAAAAAAGTGAATGATTAATTGGGGCTAAAGTACTCGCAGGAAGTACAGTCAAAGGCACTATAAAAATCACCCACGGGCGAGTTGCCACGCACTTCACCAAGCAGAAAGTGAGACGCCAGACTGGAGTGGAGGTGGAGACATTGACTTTGCGGAGTCCGGTGCACGGTGGAGGATGTGGGCGTCCATTTCCGATCTAATACGAAATCGCGGCCATAGATCGCCACCGCGGGAGAGCTCTCTCGTTAAGCAACACGCAAAGCCGACAAGCTCTTATATATTTACACACATTATATATTGTCATGTATGGAAGAAGATTTATCGAGGGTTCTCCCGCGGCGCGATTGGGAGATGAAAGGACGCCGGCGCAGATATTAATGTAGCGTGCAGTCCGGACACAACCTGTGTGTGATCCGCCCGACCCGAGCAACTATAAACTACAGCCGACGGTAATTGGCCTGCTCTCTCTCTCTCTCTCATATCCCTCAAAGCACTTGCACTAGCATCATTGGTAATATTTAAGAAATAGACGACAAACGCTTGAAGAGACAACGTACTATAATTTGAGCAAGTTGATCCGGATGTGAACCACGAACATATAAATCGTATGAAAGGATACGGGTGGAAATCACTGTATATGAACATTCCATATAAAATGAAAATCGAACTCGGAAGCAGCAGACACTTCATGGATGAATAAATGAATTTATTTAGATTCAGAGGCAGTTTTATAAACGACGTTATAAATTTTAAATTTAACGTAATTATAAAAGATACTTCAAAGTACATTAAAACAAACCTACCATGATGACTTACACGACACATCCCGGAATTTTTGGAGTGGCACGTAGTCAGTGGGTCGTTTGTCCTTCAGACATCCATGACCGTGCCGGGATTCGAACTCGAGACCTCTGACCGAGGCGGTGATACTCAGTTACACAACAGTAGGTCGGCATTTATTTATATTACAAGAAATAAATGATATTCGGCCTTCTAAAAATCAACTTAACAATTTCTTTATATTATCACCTGAAGAGGTTCCGAAAATAAAAAGATACGTAATGTTAATTTTTATTTTATTTCAATATGCTAATTCTTATTTTATTAAAATGTTTCTGACAAGTTGTCTGGAATATATTGAAGTAATGAATTTATGTATTAAAAATAAAACTTCAACACATAACAATGTCGAATCGCTTCTGAATCGTCTTTCAAGTAGCAGAAATTGGCCAAGTAGCTCATTCCAGTCATTAAAAGGTTAATTTGTAATTAGGTACTGGCATATATATATATATATATATATATATATATATATATACATGTATGTATAACAAAGAGTAAAAAGCTTGTAACTCTGTTCCTCAAAAACATTTGATCCGTCGGAGCGATTGTCTCAGGAATACTTTTGAGCAACTTTGGAAAAACATAACTGGGAAGGAGTGCGAACGGGGTGATATAAATTTCAAACAACCGAGATCGGTGTTGAATGCAATGTTTTGTGATGACAGAATCTATACAGTTTAAGACTTAACATACCACTCATACAGCCAGATATTCCTATTAAATCTAAATATTGCAATTTCCAATGAATAGATTTGAGGTCACTATGTTCCTCCCTACAACTGTTTTGTTTATCAAGGGTATGCCCATTCAATAATTTATCTACATTGTTCCAGGAGATGAAATTAAAAATTTGGTTTATAATCAAGTTTTCAGGTTAAAGTACATTAAAGAAATAATGTTATAGTATCTTTCTCTCTGTAATAAAAGTTGTGATAAATAAATACCTGGGATCTTGGTTACAGTTCAATTATCAGTGCAACGACTAAGTTTTGCGTTGTGTTTTCCAACGGCTTTCACAAATAATACATTCATTATCCCTTATTCCCCATTTGCAACGCAGTAGTATTGTTTTTTCAGTAACAATTCGAAAGAATGGACAGCTATTTCTAGGCTTTTTCCGAGTCCGTTATGATTTCGTGCTGGAACGAACGTAAAAAATACCATTAGGTAACTATGCCAGGAATGGGCACGCAATTCAGAATCTCACACGTACAGATAGTAAAAGCAGCGAGTTGACAGGGAGTCGGATATATGTGATAGACGTAGTGGAATAAAGTCATTAGAACGGCCATGGGCAGGTTGCTCATGATACGTGCGGGTACAAACTCAACATTATCAATTAAATTACACAGCTTGTGTTAAGATGTATAATGAAGACTGATAATTTTGTTCTATGATGACTTATATAAAAATGTAATGCAGGTCTTAGAAATATCTTTAATTTCTGTATAATAAATTATTTCTGATTATTACTACTATCCACTAGAAAGTTTATTAATGTTATTAAAAATGTTCTTTGGGCTTGCTGAATTAACGTGAAACTCTGAGTTCCTTGAAATCATGCGTTTTATATTTAGACTATTAGACGTTAAACCGTCAAAAATACTTTTCCCATCTTTTTTACACGTTATGAAGACGATACTTTCGAATAGTCATTACGAAGAGATCAGTTCACTTCACATTCCTAATGTGAAAAGAGCCGCAGCTCTTCCACACAGAATTTCTACGTTACAGATTTACTATGCTAATGACAAGACAGATGATAGAAAGTTACAGCGGTACAAACCTGACTTTTGTGAATGCTACAAAGTGTTATGATTCCTATCACAGTGTTATTTATACCTTTACAATTATAGATGTTGTTACTTTTTTAAAAAAAGCAATTATAAAATATATTCAACAAATGTAATACATTCAGCAAATAATATTACGCGCATACACAGAATGTAACGCGATTTGGAAAATCTGAGATGAAAATATTATAAAAGGCCCTAGTATTAGCCACACTAATTTGGGTATGGTAAAATGGTTTAATGCGGCTACATAAATTTTTAAGTAATAGAAACTGATGTGCTATGAAATTATTGTTTTTATAATATTCGGTGCAAATCTGATCGAGGCAAAGTGAGCGGTGAAGCCGATATTCAACGAAACGCAACACGAGTAAACTATTTTTTTGAAACTTTTGGAAACCTTACCCCATTTTTTGTTTTAACTGTGTTTTAAAATTGGTCAATCTTTTTAAGGTCCGATTAATTGTTTTGCAATAACTAGTTTAGGCAACCTCAACTGAATTTGGTTTTGGTGTGAATTTCATACTGTTTTCCGAGTGATAAGTAACGATAATTTATAAAATATTGTACGTTTAATTCGGTATTTTTAGTCGGTAATAAACAAAAATTAACATCTAACAGGCAAGCGATATTGTTTCACTCATCGACAAGAGGCAATTTCATTTTCTCTCATCAATTTCCTCTTACCAGACTATCGGTCACTATGCGTCGGGATTAATCATATTTTATGGCAGATTCCTATTTATATTTAAGTAAGTTCGATTACATCGCAGGGGAATAAAAATATTTACAAAACTATATTAAATTGCAAGGATACAACGGAAAAATACATGTTTGGAACAATTTACAACTCCTGCAACGTAGTATTATCAAAAACACGTAAGTCACTTTTAATTAATAATTTCTGTAATTATCAATTTGTTTGGAATATACATGATAAATAATTACGTAGAAATAACCATTTTAACAACAAGAACAAATTTAATAAAATGTGGTAGTAAAACAGTATTTTATATAATAATAATAATACGTTTACAATATATAAATTAATTAAAATATCAGGATGGGAAAATTTAACTAATTCAATACAGACTCAATAAGACATTTATGAATTAATAGAACAAGGACAGCAACAATTTTTCTAATATGAAACAACCGTCGTTTTAAATGTCTTGCGATGAAAACTACATAAATCGCCACATGTCCTAATCTACTGACGATGCATAATTACTACATTATAGAAAACTTTTGGACCGTAGAGTTTCTTTCAACTGTATGAGTAAACTACTAGTTTTTAACACTACTAAAACACGGATAGAATCTTATGTATCCTAAAAATATGTTCGCTCAGTTATAAAATTAATCATTAATATGGTGTCATAATAAACAGTTGCCTATGGTCATCTTACTTTGTTGGATTCGGGCTTGATCACGTACGTATAAAACTTCTTTGACGAGTCATGTGTGGCGAATTTCAGAATTCTACACTTGAATTCTATACATTCAAATAAAAAAGCCACCCAAGGAGGGACAGTGGTATCTTCATACCGAGAATTGAGGTTTACGCAAAGGTGCTAAATATCTCACCAGCAAAGACGTGGAACAGACGGAGTCTGGAATTTCTGGAACTCGAGGAGCAGTTGAAGCGGTCTTTAAAAAAGCAGCTAAGCCATGAAACAGGGCGGCTTATTGGAAAATGCTCAAATGAAGATGTTCTCGTGCAACGGCGCTATTGAAAGCATTGAAAGAGATCAAAGCGGCACACGAAGATGTGCTTTTCTTCGATACACAAAGAAACGTAAGCAGTCCCCGGCGAGGTTAGTGGGCATCAGATAAGGGAGAGGACCGTCCCTGGACCAGATAAGATCCGTGGTGAAAAGTGACAGGTAGCCCACCAGCGAACAAAAACATGGGACAGATATCAAGGCGCGATAGGGCGGCATTCCTGTACAGTCTCTGCATCACCAACGCACCAAGGCGAATACTTACTTCACGTCACTACACCTCCAAAAAAACAAACGTACGAGTATGAGGGAGAATCCTGAAGTTTAAATGGACGGACCACATTAGGGACCAGAAATTCGTAGAAAATATTAGCAAAGGAAGGAATCTCAGGACCATTCTTACAGAAAAAGAGAGAAGTTATTGAGACATATATCGAGACACCGAGGACAAGTTGACACTGATGAAAGGTATAGTGGAAGGTCGGAATTAGGAGTGTTGGATGTAGGAAGTATATTCATAAGGCTTCGACTTTGGATATTTTTATAAAAGGGGGAACCATCTAGACTTCTCACGCATAGCTTGTCAATGATTGATGATTCACTAAAAATAATCTTGAAATAATGATATTTTTCAGTAAATAATTCGCCATTTCTGTGAAGTTAATCTACTCACAAATAATGTAATGGAAAATAATAGGTCGAATTCAAATTAGGAAGAATTTCGTACATTTTACGTTAAAATGGGATAAAACCAAATACTTCAAAGAATACGTCAATAAAATAAAACAACGCAATGTTTGGATCTTATTCACCACTACCACCTTCAAAATAGAGTACACACAGCTCCCAGCGGTTATTCCGTGTCCTGAAAGTCCATTTTCGTATTAAGTATCACCATCGATTCCGTTTAACTGTCTCAAATTTTTGGGTCTGATTTTCACCGCCTATAATAGTAAAAAGTGACGCGGGACATGGTCTGGTGAAAATGGAGGTTGACGAACAACTATCAATTTTTTATTCAGTCCTGATTGATTAATGAAGTCACAAAGTTTTCAACAATCCATCACTTCGTGTTCAGTTCTCGGACAAAACCCTCATTCAATAGCTCCACAATATTGGGCGGTCTTTCAGAATCTCATTTTGCAAACAGAAACTATTTCAGGCTTTTTGTAGGCTGTTCCTAACGGGGATCTTCCTTAACTGATGTTCTACCATCTTTGAGGCGTTTTAACCATTTTTGACATACCTCTGAATGATCCCTCCAATAATTCAAGTTTTTCGAAATATGAAACTGAACTTTATGCAGACACGTACTTATCTGAAATCTGTCAACGTTATTTTCTCAAGTCGCAATTGTAAAAATGTTCATCATAAATTATACGCAATTCCCTTAACCAAAATGGACCTAATACCTCATTAATGTCTCTCATACAATTTGCCTTCCTTCAAATTTAAGTCTACTAACGTTAAAAGTATCCTTAAATTTCAAAAGTGATGCTTAGATAAGTAGTTCCGGGAGTCTCGTATCCACCATTTTAAATAGTAAATTTTGTTGGAGAAGCAAGTTACTTGGTCTTATAGGAATGGCTTTATTTCATTTTCGAATAGTCCTTTAAGAAAGGCACTAGTGCTCGTATCACAGGATTATTAAGAAACTGAGGATATAGTTATATAAGCGATCTCATAAAAGAATTAAAATTATATTATATGGATATATTTATCCATATAATATTTAATAAAAATTAATTTTGAAATTAGGTCATTTTATTAAAATTACATCTGCAGTTTTGGAACCATATAGAATAATATTAAATGAATCGTATTTTGAATAAGAAAGATAGCCAATTCAGACAAAAATGCGATAATATAAATAACACACTTAGTGTTATTACTTTTTTGTCTGAATTGGCCATCTTTCTTATTAATTATTTTGAATCAAACGTAAATTTTTTCATTTTGAATGGTATTTTGTCAATTCAAAATATGGCAAATTGCAATAATTTCCTACTGAAACTATACTGAAGGCAAATTGAGTGTAGTTTTCCTACAATCACCATGAGACTTCGCTTTTCAAATACAAAAATGAAGTCGGATATCTTGTGTTCTTAGCAAAAATGGTTATCAGTGGAATGTTTTTCAAGTAATGATAACAGGGTATTATTGTTTTACAATTAATGTGTTGCTATCATTATTACTGTATCGTGTAATCTCTCGTACTGCTCGTGTAAACTCAAGCAGAAATCTTGTGAGTTTTGTTACGGTAAACGTGGGCCGGTTTTGTTTGCATGTAATAAGCGGATACGAATATTCGAGACGTCAGGGCGAGCTGAAGACTCATTCCACAGGCACGATGTGGAACGGACGTCCCCTACAACAAACAACCTCCTAATTAAATGTGAGCGTTGGGGGCGGGGCCGACTAGCCTATCATTAACAATCTCTCTCCTTCTCCGTGTATCTCCTTGCTCTAACCAGAGACTTTCTTCAATATTTATCTCTCATCCCTTGACTTCTTATATTCATTACCAATTCACTACGTGACGGCTAAAACCTGATACTCTTAATCAGCGACTCTATCTGGATCACGCTAATCTCCAACAGCGCCAGAATCATTTTTCAGTTATACATATGAAAGTAATAAACACACAAAAGTTTTAAATGTCACAATAGCACCATAGCGATCTTACATATCTCAGATAAAATTAACTTTTAAATTAAAATACTATTTTTTTTATAGAAAATAAGAGAAATATGAGTTATTTTAAACTCTACGAAAGTTTATTCCTGAAAACAACCGTTCCCTCCTTCAAATTCCCTCCCTGAGAGACAGATTCGCAAAAACAGTTTTCTTATATAAGAAGTGCAAAACTGCGTATAAGGTTTTATTTTGCTGACGTGAATTTCTTCATCCTAAAAATTAATTTATAAAAATAAAATATGAAAAATAAACCCACTACTTCTTTGAATCGAAGATTATGAGTATTTTAACTATTTTAACGTGATGTTGGCAAAGAATGTCTAACACTTTAATCCTGATGTTATTTACACGAAAAAAACGTACATTAATATAACGTTAATTTAACAAGATCATATTTGTACCAATTGAACCTAAATGAAGAATTCCTAAAAAATTTAATTCAGTTAAATAAATATTATAATGTTATTTTTGACCAATGAGATGCTTTTTAAATGCATATTCAGTTTAAAATTTATTGGCCTAACGATAGAATTTAAAAATATACAATTCAAAGACGTTGTGGTCTACTACTCTAAAATATTACCATCACAACAAATAAAATGCATATTGATCCAACAGAATGAAAAATGAAACACAACGACCAAATACAAGCTAATGTAGATTATAAAATATCACGGAATACAGGCTAATGGATGGGATACCTCCGTGGGATATTTCACGAGAAGGCTACATAGTTAGTCATCATCTCAGTGCCGAAATTCTGTCATTGAATTTGGAAATTCCGAGACTCAAAATCTAATCATAATATTTATTATAAAGTGGCAAACCAATTTCGCATTTGTAGCGCTAATTTAAGATAAAAATATATAGTCAAAACCAATTATTAAAACAACTACGTGTTTTTCATTATGTCATGAGCTGTCGCTTCCTCATAATCATATTCATATACGTGTTCAATTAACATAATTATGGCTATCAGTAACCGAAAGTTCCAAGCCGAATGAAAATGTTTTATTGAGTAAACACGTGCTAGTGTCCGAAATTGGTTTATTACAATATTCACTTTTGTAATTAGTAATTTGGAAGACAAATGTTGATAATATTTTAGAAAGTACGAAAATGTTCAGCGATGAGGGCCATTAGGTAAAACGGAAATTTCCACGTGTTCTTCCATTTCATACTACCTTTAGAAACTAGTTAATGGAATAACAATTGAGACAATAAATTTATTCAACAATATTTACTAATTATTTTCATGTAAGTTATTTACTTTGTACTCACCGATCAAAACCACATTATGGAATTCAACCTTGACAATTCATTTGGCCGAAAATTATTTTTCAGTTCTCAATGCAACTACTACTGCTGAAAGAATTATATTTGCACTGTACATGTACGGAATGATTTTTTCTCGGCTGATTCTAATTTAAGGCTTAACTAAATCGCATTCACATTTTATACCTTGAGGTCGTTGATCTCAATACAGACAGAAAAAAATCATGAACTTCCAATTAGTACGAAGGCTTGGGATTATGATACTACATTGCAGAAAAAAATTATTTTGTTTCTTTATAATACCTTTGGTAAGTTTTAAATTTGTAAAGATAATAGCAAAGGAGAGAAAGACCTCATTATAAATTCGTGTAGAATTATATTTAATGAGAAAAAAGAAATATAAAACAAAGAACGTTTCGAGAAGTACGAGGCCAGGCGTGACATCCGAACTGTGGTGCAGAGCGGCAGTCTGTGACTGTGAGAAGGTTATCACCTGAAGGGTTGCGTTGACAGCGCGGCAGATGTCGCACTTCCTCGCCACCTGTTTCGCATTGCAATTGCAGCTGTCGCGAGCTCCGACAGCGCTCTAAATTGCTTCCAGAAGATGAGGGGCGGCGTGACCCTTGGAATGTGTCCGGCGAGGCCCCCTCCCACGCACCACTGGCGCCACCAAATTTACAGCTCCAGCCCCGATCCCCGAACTAACAGCCCTCCAAACGTAAAACACCAACGTACGAGACAATGAAAGATATGCACGAATGTGACCAGCCTCTCCTCGGAGTGCGGCAGTTTGCCAAATTCCCGTTAGTTTCTCCAAATATATAAACGTAAATAGTGAAACTGGCTGTCTGCAGGCAGACAGACAGGTAGACTGGAATGTAGACGAACACATATAAAAAGTTGCTCGTACATTTGTTCGCCTCAGGGCACGTCACACACGAAATCAAAGCAGAAAGACAAAGAATACGCCTTGGTGAAGCGCAAACTAAGGTTGACTATAATAAAGCCAATTGTTTTATGGCTACTGTGAATAGCTAAAAAACAAATAAGTGATTTTAATTTAATTCCATATACTTTTCTTAAACATTGTTCACTTTATGTATGTCAGTGATTTGATTAACAATGAAATGTTTTTAATACTAAGAAAGATAGCCAAATTCAGAGCAAAGATGTGATAATATTTCTGGAAGCATTGTTCCTTTCTTCAGGTGCAGAAAAACAAGAGCATAGAGAGAGACCACTGTACGAATCAGATGACAACACTCAAAAGCCAAGGAAACGCAACGACAATGGGAAGGCAGAAGGGTTAGCGTAACAATAAGGTAGCAACTACAATGGGAAAGCAAAAGGTTTAGCGTTAAGGGATCGTATGAATTGTTGAGTTTCATGTCTGTTGGTACATTAATTGTTGTGATGTTTGATTTAATGTGAAGTGTGACTGCCTGTTATGGGTCTGGAATTGTACCTGGTGTCAATGTCTAAAATCTTACCATTTGGCCAATCCAATGAATGTTAGGAGACTACAGAGTGTTTATCGTTGGGAAGTTTTATATAAGATGTGTGTTCCTTGATACGGGTATTACGGTAACGTTTTGTTTGCCCTATGTAGCAGGAATTACAATTAGAGCAAGAGATTTTCTAACTACACAATGTTTTTTGAGAGGTGTCAAGTGGGTCTTTGTGGTGGAAAGTGTATTAGTAGATTTTTTAATGATGAAAATTTGATATTCTTTAAAAATTTGGACGAATTTATAATTAGGGAGTACGGGATTGAGCTGATTGGGGACGAGAAACAGAATGATGTTGGATTTTAATCAATCCAATGTGTGTATTAATAAAATTCAAATGATATTCATTAGATTAAAATGTTCCGGACAATATTTATGTTGTGTTGATGGAACTTGAAGTTAGAAAGTAATATAGCTCTGTCTACAAGATTGTATACCATAGCTGGCTTTCAGTTAGGAGGATGATCAGAAAGAAAATTAAGAACACGCCCTGATTACACAAGTTTTTTGAACCAATTGGTAATAATGTAAGTACTGTTAATTGATATAGTGACATCAAGGAAATTTAAAGAATGGTTCAATTCAAGTTCATGGGTAAAGTGTAAGTTGGAATGATAATTATTGAAAGTATTGACTATAAGGTTTATTTGAGAGATATTAACAATACAAAATATGTCACCTACATATCTGATGTATCAAAGAGGTTGGACAGGAAGTAGAGAAAGAAAAGAATTCTCTAAATCTCTCATGGCTATCTCAGCAAAAAAGGACTAAGAGGGATTCCCGATATTGAACCTGATTTAACTTGAAATAATTGAGGATTAGATTGAAAATGGTCCATCTGATTTTTAACTGTTAATGACTAAGTCATTGGGATTGGAGCTGAATAAGTAAACGACACGAAGAGAAATTAAAGAAATCGTTCGGAGGGACGGTGGTGTTTGATTTTATCAATAAATTGGTAAGAATTTATAAAAATAGTGGTTTTCTTCATTGATGGCGTTAGTTATGGATGTAGGAGGAAATGTGTAAGGGACTGCCTGTAGAGGCAATAATAATTCTAAAAGATAGGTCAGGTTTGTGGATTTTAGTAAGTGCATAAGCTCTGGAAATGTTAGTTGAGGTGATGAATTAGGAGTAAAATGTGCAGGGTTCAATAAATTCGTTTTGCTTCCACCTCTTAGAAATAGTTTTTAATTTGACAATAACATTTGCAAGTGGGCTGCAAATTTTATAAGAGTAAGACACACAATCTGACCAGCAGATCTAGTGCCGTACTAAGTTTATTTCCTTAATTATAATATATACCGTAACGGTTTTATTCACTGATAAAACATTTGTCTTAGTTCTTTTTCACTCATTTTTGATTACGAACTTTATTTCCGAGTTCATATTATGTATTATCGTTGAGTCCTCATTCCATTTTAGAACGAGTGTAGCAATCGCGTAGTTATTTTAAAATGATTTATTTGTGCTCGTTTATAAATAATACGCTTTCTTTGACCTGCTTTGTATTTACAAACGTATAAATTATTATATATTTAGTTACTTACACATATTATTTGTCTCATTATATTTGTGAATTATAAGACGGCACCTTCTTCCAGCAATTTTGTTTACTGCGAATAATTATAACAATAATAGACTAATGACTGGAATGGATCGGTTAAACTTCCCAAGAATCGGAGAAGGTAGTTTTATACTGGTCTAGCAAGTAGATCGACGCAAGTGAGAAGGTGCAAACAGATAGTGTCAACGAAATGGATCAATGCGGGTGACGAGTGACAATGTTGGTGGCGTCAAACTTTAAGCCGTTCTGGGCAATTAACTGTGAGCCAAAGAGAACTGTGTACACAAGTGTCACGCCTATAAACGATCGATTTTAAACGAGTTTTTTCTGCTCTATCTTAATTTTTTGTCTGTTTTATTCTTTACAAAGTCCCATTGGGACTTGTTTAGAAAATGAGAAACGATAATTCTATTTTACTGATGAAAGTTTAAATGAATTATCTAAGTATAATTTGGAAAATTACTTATTCTTAATGTCTTTTTGAACATAATATTGCCTTTAGGACCCTCTGTATACGAGATCGAACCCGTCCGCAACTGAACACAAAAACTTCATTTGATTATTTTATTTATAAAAAGTGATTAAGTGACCACAAATTCTGCTCATCGTACGTAGCTATTTTTGATGAAGGCTGAACCTTGTACTGACGCCCATTGTGAATTCCGGTGTTGGAGATCCGCGTAGTGCAAGGCAGGCAGCTATTTAGTGGCGATGCTGAGAGTTGCCACCGATATTTGGAAAGCAGTGGTCCAAAGCAGAGGGTTGATTTACGAGCCCCGCCCCCTGCTGAGACCTGGCTGAGTGATGGCTCCAGGGTTCGTAGGTGGCAAATTGCACATCTTCCTCCGGGCCAACCTGCTGTCAGTCTACTTACTCCAACCTCCAAACTACCCAAAGTAAATTTGAGAAAGAAGATAATAATACCTTCAATTTGTCAAAGAACCGCAAATTTTACGGGGTAGCTGCAGTTGGTCATTTTCTCGAGGTAGCAGCAGAGGCGATGTTGCTCCTGACTTCTATTCTCGTCACTTGGACTGGCTAAAATAACGCGTCAGTTCATCTGAATGAGTTCGGGTTGCAAGCTGTACCTGCGAGCTCCATCACAAGTTGATTCTTTGGCAATGGGTTACCTACTTTATACCGATTTCATCAGAAGCTAAAAAAATTATTATTCAAGAAAACGACTCCTCATTTGTAAAATAATGCACGTTATTTTCATTTATTGTTTTCATTAAAATACTAATTGATAAATTACTGCAAAAAAATTACTCACTGTCTCGGGAAACGAACCAAATATCACTATTTTATAAGCTTTACATTTTAACAAATAAGAAACTGTTTTGGACTACTCATCTTTTACTGTCCAAATTTAGTACCTAATTACAAAGTAACCTCACGATATCGTTAAATATTCTAATCTGGACCATCTTAGCTTTTATTCTCTTTATAGTAAATATGGCGTATATTGGATGATACAAAATTTTCGAAATTCAAACATTTTCAATAAACATTGAGAGAAGACCGACAAAAGGCATTTCGTCGAACCAAGATGATTAATTTAAGATCGTGTTGAGTCTTCCAGTCCGGTTGGTCAGTCTACAGGCGACTGTATATATGATTGAGTTTCCTCAACAAGGACAGGAAGTTTTGAAGCTGCAAACTTCAAACGGTTTTGCCGTATTTCAACAAAATTTGGTCCACATGTACAATTTTGATAAAAAAACTGCCTTACTGAATATAATGGCGAATTTTTTTAAAATTTCATTATTTCAACCAATATAAATAAATCAACTGCCTTGGAACTGATACAAAATATATGCTTGAAGCTTATCCTTTCAGAAAGATAAATGGCGTATGCTTGTGTCACCTTAGTTTTCTTGAAATAAATTTCCATCCAGCATCTAATTCGCCATATTTAATTCAAGACATTAGTATGCGCAAAAAGGTACCATATAAATGTCTTAGTGTTTCAATGCTTGGTTTTACTGTCGGTTGACGAGAACGGTGTTGTCCTGGCTGCAAGCTTCTACAGCACTGTCTGCAGTTATAAAGTTCCGCAATGCGGGTGGAATTAAACTGCTTCAGTTGTCGTATGTCTGTTCTAAACTTAGGAAGACATACGTCGACCATTAGCCGAGCAAATTGAGCTGGCCACGGCCGCGAGACTACGAGTATCTTGCTACAACACGACGCAGGTTGACATTGCTAAATTTTGAACACTGTGCGTGTGTTGACACACGGATGCACGCACAGCACAGTCTCATAACGAATTCTGACGACACCATGAGCCGTGAGGAATAACAAACATTCTCCTCTCACAGATGACCGCCCTCACAACACTACCACATTCAAATCACACTAAAGGTTGCGTGCCACCAGCGTACATATACAAAAGTAAAGTACAGCGGCACTCTCAACAGTTGGCTCACGCTTAACACAATGCGTTTGTAAACGGCACCAAGACGTACTTCGTTACCAAGATATCCTGTTTCCTCATGGAAGTATTAAACTACTAAAAATAGGTGACCTTTCAGGGGAGTCCGTAATATCGCGTGAAGGTCGCAGTAGAAATATCGGGGAAAACGTCAACACGACTCAAGCTATTGTTCAGTTTAAGAAAGGTCTGTTTCGTTTCATTTACCACGAAATAATACTTTAAAAATTTCTGCTAAAAAAATTAAGATAGACGAAGGCAGTGTTGAACACGAGAGCCACACAATGACTTGTGAAGACATTACACATTGCCATAAATTGTTGGTAGAGTTGTCTAGAATAACAATACCAGAACTTAAAAATCGCAGAATGGGGAGATAATAAAATTTAATCTACAATGGAGTTTCGACAAATTTGCAGCATGGTAACGAGAAAACGGAGTGTATTTAATACAAGTTCTCCAACAATGTTTAATGTCCAAAACAAGTCCTTTAAGATGAATTTTGCAAAATATGCCTTACAACTTCCGTCATTATTTGACTGCAAAAAAATAGTAATGTCAGAGAATAAAAATATTCGTGCTGTACACCACAACGTTTTTCTGAACTTTTGTACGGAATAAAAATAAGTATTATGTTAAAGCGCATTCTTTTGTCACTACTTTCTTCGTTCAGTATAGTTGGAAGAGTGGTAGGGCTATATCCTCAGTTACTGTTCACTATTTCCCATGGTATTTAATAAGACATTCAACCACTGCTTTTTTTTCCATTTAACGGCCAGCTTCAATTTACAGTGTCAATTTCTGTTGAAATTCTACTGTACATATGGATTACAAGACTGACCCAGAGTAATAAATCGAAGCACCATATTTTTGTTACTTTGTTCAGAGAATTTAATGCGAATGCATTCTGTGTCGAGCAAGCGCGGAACACGACTGATTCATTTCCAATTCTTCATAAAATGTAATCAACGTTTATCTTAAACGGTCTACAAGCTCGGAAATTTCACGTAAACTAAATCTCTCGGGAATTGAAAATTCTAACGTGTATTTGTGAAAGTGATTTTTCAATGTAGGCCTACTCCACGAAGATTCTTAAAAATGATTTTATTAACCTGAAATTCTGTCCAATCCTTTGTAAAATGATTCTTTTATAATAACATGGCACTCATATTTACACAATTCTTTAATACAGACACGGGAACAACTGATCGTTCATAGAAAATATATCTTATGAATTTTCTAATAAAAAGAACTGCAGTAACAGACAAGGCCATAATAGTGAGCCTCACTTTTTGCGGTACAGGCGTGAACCTGCCTAGAAGTAGTTAA
This sequence comes from Zhengitettix transpicula, assembly GCA_037074705.1. Lineage (NCBI taxonomy): Eukaryota > Metazoa > Arthropoda > Insecta > Orthoptera > Tetrigidae > Zhengitettix > Zhengitettix transpicula. The sequence goes on along the minus strand of CM073593.1, from coordinate 29,813,721 downwards.
GTTGCTCTGTCCTAAAATAGTCAGTAAAGATGATGTGTAGATATATGAAGCGGGATGTCGTATAACCGGGAATATATCGTGCCGCCATAAACGTCGTAAGTGTCGCAGGAATCTCGGGCTGCCGCGTAGGCCGATCGCAATAAATTGCCAGATAATTTAAATCAAATAATATTTTATCCGGAACATTGTCTGCGAGGCGGAATCAGATTTCTCGACAGAAACCGGTACGGACGGTAGGCGCCTAACCGGTTTCACGCCGAACATACGACCAGGTCAACAAACCATTGTTTCAAGGAGGCTCGACGACAAAAAAAAAGTTGAAATGTTAGTTATTTCTAGAAAGAGACTTATGACAAAAAACGACTTCTCGTGAAATGCCATTCGTTTTCCGAGAAGGGCCGTCAGATTAGAATCTCCGTGTGGCGACTCGGCTTACAGAATAATGTATGCCGCGGGTTAGGGTTCGGGCACGACGCGGACAACTTCACCGAAAGCCCATCACGGGGCGGGACAATACGCCCACGCAACCCTCTCATCGCGCCCCGAAACTATTAGCGGGGCCGCAGGTGCGGAGGGCATCAATCACGGGGCTCGAACGCGGGCCTCGAGCCTCGGATTACCACCGTCATAAATATCGGATTTTGTCTCGAGGCCCGTCCGATAATTAGTCAGCCATTACGGCGTAGACATACATGTAAATATACGATACAATTCGTTATCATTCGCGCCGGTCGCATCCATCAGGCCTAATCACTACAATTAGCCCACGCATCATTCGGGTGGTCCAGACATCACGACGGTGCTCCATCATCCGGCCCCGCCCTCGGCCGGCGCCACCACCACCATCGCGATGACAGACTCCACCATTGCCCACCATACCTCTCTTACAATCAGCTGACATCACATCCAAGGCAACTTCTTCATGAACGAGTTCAATAATTATACACAAAGATTGACAAAGATTTTCCCCTAGTTTCTCAATGAATACGAGCTGAGCAATCAATTGAGAGAGGTCTCTGGGAGAGAGAAGGGATATTGTAACAACATCTTGAACCTTTAACATCTGTGCACGTATCGCGGATATGGAAGAAATCAAAAATATACGGTGTGAGGATCTCCCCTGTCTGAAAGGTCAAACAACAAATAACGAGACTGGTTTTGTAACTAAGTGCCTATTTTCCGTGTAGCGTTGCGCTGCAACTATGTCCGACCTTGAACTGTATTCAGAGGCAGTAATAAGTTACAACTCGATTGATCGACTCAGTTGCAGTGGGCGAGCTGTTAAATATAATATGTAGAGAAGAAATAAGCACGTTTACTCGAATAAGGTTCTACTTTCGCATACGAGTTTTCGCAACGTTGGTTTCCATCTCTCTTCCTCTCTCTTCTCTCCAAACTAATGACGGTTTTCCTGTCAGCAAAATATATCACCACAAAAAAAATCAATGAACGGACAGCTAATAAAACAATAACCTGTAAGTTATGTTTAAAAGTCTCCTTCAATGAGCACTTATTTTTGACGAGTACTACAATTAACCCAGTGGGACTGAAAAAGTCAACTATTAATCAATAATGGATTTACTAACTTATATTATGGATTTCTTTAGTCAAGCCAGAGTTCCTACGTTTCCTTCATACGGGATCTAGAACATAGTAAACTGGATACATTACGAAAAAAACGCTGAATATATTCCTGACAGCTGTACACTCAAAACTATTTTGACGTATCGTAGAAAAACAGAGAAACTTCCATAAAAATGAAAACAAGCTTATAATCACCGAATTTCCAAAATTCATATTAATTACATCTCAGTCCACAACTTATTCTTGAATTCACAACAAAACATTGTAATTTGTTAGGTTATTTCCCCTTACTGTTTTCATATTAGCTGTAGACTATTATGTCTCCCAAAAAGTTTTCACTAGTTCGGCAATATTTATCTCTTGAATATTTGCTATTTCACTCGCGACTCTCACACGCGAGTGCGCTGAAGGTCTATTTTAAAGCACGTAGATCCGCTTCAAGTTTATAAGGAAAAGCCTGCGAGAGGATTCTCTCGCAGGTAACCTGCGAGGGATTTTCTCTCGCAGGCGGAACCTTTTAGGAGAGATACGAAGGGGCTACCTTTGGGGATGCCTTTTCCTCTCCGTTTTGAACTAAGGTTCCCACAAGCCGAGGCACCTCGGCCTGTTTTTAGAGGTGTATGTTCCGGGGTCGCAGACCTTGGGCATACGGTAAGAGTTGTCCGCTATTCCCATTGGAATAGTCGGCCAGCTGCCTCCTAAACTGGTCGAGGCACGGAGAAGGGAATGCTGCGTCCCCACAGCAAACTCCTCTCCCGCTATCGGAAGGGCGTGGGACAAGTACCCAATACCCGATGCAGGTTTTCCTAGGGTTTTCCCTGCATTTCTTTAGGCGAATGCCGGGTAGGATCCTTAAACTATAGCCTGGGGGCCCTAGTTAACCCTTGGCTACCTTACTCCACCCTTCCGCATTCCCCCTTTCAAATCCCTTCCTATGCTATTAAAGGGGAGTTGCCCAAAGTGGATTACCCTCATGTAGCCTGTTGCCCTAAACAAAAAAAAAAACGCTTCAAGTTTATCCACTAATTATGAACATTCTTCTACAACACTGTTTTTCTAATGTTTCCTGTATTATATTTTCTGGCTTTTCTGCTGACTACTGTTATATGTTACACGCGCCATCCCTTATTTCACTATTTCACTAGTTCCATTTTTCAATATACATTTATATGAAATAAATTCTCTACAGCTGTTCATATGTTACACACGCATTTCATAATTCTGGCTCCTCAATTAAACGAACGGTTTAACTCCTGTCATTCCAGCACTGCATTTAACTTTTTTTTTATGGTAACAGGCTACATGAGGGTAAACCACATAGTGGCAACTCCCCTTTAATAGCATAGGAAGGGATTTGAAAGGGGGGATGCGGAAGGGTAGAGGAAGGTAGCCAAGGGTCAACTACGGTCCCGGGCTATGGTTTAAGGATCCTACCCGGCAATTCGTCTAAAAGTGATGCAGGGAAAACTCTAGAAAAACCTGCATCAGGTAGGTCGGGCGTTGGGTACTTGGCCCACTCCCATTTACTTTGGATCACTTATGTAATGTAATGTGGAGTTCAACTGCAAATCTGTGCTCCCTAGTCCGTTGTCCTTGTATTTCTATTAGAGACAGGAAGATTTCTTTAATTTACATGATAGCTGAATAATGCCCAAGCCACACGATTATCGGTAGCCGGTGTTTGACGGGGGTGGATCCTGCGGGGGTGGGTGGTCCAAAGAGATTCATGGACTCGACAGACTCGCATTTCGCGTCGGATTTATTCGACACTAATTTGGCCCATGAATAAAATGTAGGTCGGTCGTTCCGAGCGAGCATTTACTAAAGATTTCAGCCCCGGGGCAACTACGAATAATTGAATTTCAATGAACCGTTTCGTGAACGTCATTCATAAATCGAACCCGACAGAAACGTTTTAAGAAACTCGATCTGACGGCAGAATATTATTACAAAATTCTGGTTTCTGCGCCAACGTCGTAGTGTGAATAAAGAAAGAAGATAGAATTTAATCATTAGAAAGAAGTAGTTAAAACTAAGAAATTGAAAGATTTGCTTTATAAAACATGCATTAGTTTTTTTGTAACCAACTCTGATTAGTGACTTTGTGCAGGCAGTAGAAATGAAATAAGTACGCTCTATTTTGGTAAAGACCAAACGAATCTAATTTTCCTCGAAAGTGTCAGATAGTTTTTATCTCATTAGGAAATTACATGAGAATTGGACCGAGTCCCCTTACTGGAATAACATCTATTTGAACACAGTTTAAGGACTATGTAATGATATTTTGACATCATTATTAAATTATTGTAGGGAATTTGTATTTCTTCGGTGAGGCCGAGTATAAGACGACACCGGATGAAGCCTAGTTGTCTGTCCGGCTTACCTCGTCTGAAATTGCATGTAATGTTTCCTTACATTTTGCCTTTGGCGTTGAATGCAAGGCAACAGAAAATCCTGACTATGTTTTAGCTGTTGGCGGCCGTTTCTTAATTACTATTGATCCCCACTTTGGGTTTGATATATTGAAGGAATTTCCCCTCCTCGGGAAGCTGTGGAAAATAACGACGCTCATCAAAGATGGTTGACTCTTCGTCTTTCCATTTTCATTCTCTTCATTAAAACTTATCTTTATAATCCAAGTGTTGTGGTCTACATACATTTCCAGTCTCTGAGTCTGAGTGACAAGTCATTCACGGATCCTAATTCTTTCCCATTTACTTTCCTAAATTCTCCGTTTCCCTTTTCCGTTCTCCCATAACTATCCCAGATAAATGTGGAGAACTGTGAGATATAAGCAAAGTACGAAGTGAGCAACAGAGAATTGTATGCTTCTAAACAGATTGTGCTCTGTCAGTTTTTTCATTTATACGAGTTTTTACCCGATGACGGACGGACTTAAATTATGGGTATGATTGAGTTACCTCATTGCTTCTTCAACCAGTATTTTAGAGCGCTCATTTCTGCCATGAAGTTGTACGGCCTCTATAGAACAATGTGGTAAACCTCGGCGTCGAAACAAGCATGGATCAACTTATTAATAGTAGCCATCTCATTGCAGAAAAGTTGAACACTTAATATATTAATAAAATGTATCTCTTATCAACTCAAGAAAATCCCCGTGTAATAAAGCCCCAGAATAAACCTCGAAAACCTTTTCGCTGTAAGCACAAGTTGAGTAACCCTATCTGGAGGAATCGAGAAACCGCCGGCTCCAAAAAAGTACAACACGACGCAAACGCTCCAACATATCAGGGCAGGCGCATTTCTGACGGCCATATTAATTATAAATCAGTCCATGCATATAAATGAAATCTTATACGCCACGAAGCGGAGGCCTTACTCTTCCCGAAATAACCCGAAAGTTAACATTTATATTAACGCACGCGTATCGTGTAATCAAAATAATAAGTTAAATATAGACGTTTACGAGGAAACAATCTTATCAGAATCTAACAAATCCATTACGACTCGTCATGCATAGAGATGAGGCAGGGCCGGCCCACCGAATGGAAGCGAAAACGTCGTCGCCGAGATTAAAACGAATCGCTCGACTTTTGAATATTAAATCACGCATCTCGTTACTTACTCTCCGGTTTATACGAGCTATATTTTAATAGGAGCGCATCGGGTTGTGTAATGGATTGCGCTGCGCGGGCCTAATTGAATACGGGGCGGGATGACGTCACGCGCGGGCATAACTCATCGTGCAACCCGACGACGGCCCAAAACAAACAATGGCGACCGCCGTTATTAGAAGCGTTTACCCGCGGCTGACTTACGAGCCCCGGCCACCTGTGTGGGCGGAAATCTCGGGGAAATCGCACCTGTCTCGCTGAACCGCAACGGAATACACAAAATTATAAAACGTCAATTAATCAATGGGTCGCTAATTGTCAAGTATATACTGCAACCTCGTACACAATATGTCGGGCCAAATTACGTCGATGCAGCACCGGGAACGATTATTCTATCAGAAAACCTATTTTTAAGCTTTCCTTTCTGTGATTAATTGTGAAAATGAAAGTTGCACCAATTATTGGAGCTCGTAGCTGATGAGAGAATCGACGATCATGCAAAAAGATAGACTAATATTTACTCCCTTCAGTCTGCATCGAAAATATTTTTTTCGGACAATATAACATCTGAATGTGCGAATAAACACAGCATAGACGTAATTTCAAAACGAGTCATGTTTACAATATACGTTTTGTTACGATCCAAGAAACCTCGATCAGTCATATTAGCAGCCTATTCATTTCATATAATCAAATTTCAGTATAAATTGAAAATTAGAATTTACAGATTATACTCTTTTTTTTACAAAAAAATTTCGTGTCCGTCAAACTATTGTTTACGAAATAATATATTATTTTTGAGAATGAAGTCAGAAAAACTACGTTTTCTTACAACTTTCATATTTGAAGAAATAATATGGCATCAGCCATAGTTAGAAATAGGAAGTTAGACACTGAAACGGTGTAACCAAACAGCCCTGAACGTTTTGGAAAAAAGATGGAAGAGCGTGAAATAATATTTAATATTTAAAATTACCGAAACAATTGGTTAGCGGTTTGTGGTCGCTGAGAAAATTTCTTAAACTTCGATGTCTATCACTTGCCTATTTTCTTAACGTTTCATTCTGTACGGAGTATGGGATCCGATGTTTTGTAGATATTTTCGCAATAATTCTACCTAAATAGGTATTTACTTGGAGTTCGTTACCGAAGCGGCGCTAGTCCTCTCCATCACGTTCATACGTGCCGACCTTCTTTCTGTCATGCTTTCGTGTTTTCCAACTTTCCCTACCATAGTGCGCTGCTGAAAAGCTGACGGGCTGGTTCTGCCTTACTTTTCCGAATTCAGGTCACACTCATTAATACATGCATGTCTTAAGAACAGTCGCAAAATTATATCCTTATTAATAATGAGAAAGATAGCCAAATGCAGACAAAAGAAGTGATAATACAAATACCACACAACGTTTCTGGAAGAAATGCTTGAAAGTTACAGGGAACAGTACGTTAAGTTTCAAGGAAGAACAGGTAAAGGTACAGAAATAGTCAATTAACAGCCAAATTAGAGATATAATAGCACAACGTTTCTGCGATTCTTGTTGCTTTCGACAGATGATTCAATATCTTAAGGGCCGTAGAACGCCACACCACACAGATCAGGCGACGAAATCAAAAGAATAACTTAAACGAACTTTTGGAGGAAGTTCGACCTCAATACCACCGACAAATTTTAAAAACCAAATTAGGTACGAAACTCGATATTTATTTGGTTTAGTTACGTCTATCGAAGTTTTGGAAAAAGAAATATAATATTTCTATGGAAATAAACAGCACACTTATTTTCTTTTTCAGCAAATAGAATTAAAAACTTAATTATTAAACTGGCTGATTGGACGAAAATCAAAATTATCAGTAGAAAACAAATTACTTATTTACAAAACAGTGATAAAACCTATATGGACGTACGGAATAGAACTCTTGTGATGTGCAGCCAAGTCTCAGATCGCTATTATGCGACGATTACAATTAAAAATCCTCCGCACTATTACAAATGCTCCCTGGTATGTATCCAACTTCAGCTTACATACTGACCTCAATACACCGTATGTAGCAGACGTCTTCAAAGATAAAAATCGTAAACACCATACTAAACTTCAAACCCATCCCAATCGACTACTAAGACCATTACTACAACCAACTGACAACCGAAGACTGAAGAGATGCTGGCCGATAGACTGCAATAGAAACTGAGGTGGCGTTGTTGGACTCTCACCTCTCCACATCAGTACAAGACACTTTTATTAAATTGTACATGCTATCAAATTAGCTTAATCTGATTTCTAAATAAAATGTATTAAAAAAAAAGTCTTCCTCAATTCATCCAAGGATTGTACAAGCAAGGAAGTCATCATTATTCTTATTTCCGTAAACATTATTTTCGGTAATAAAACAGTATTCATAATTGCAACCTCATTTTGGAAGCTTAGATGAATTTCTGCTAGATTTTTATTCGCTTATTTTACAGTTAAGCCATAACATAGACTACACTCGTCGTCGTCAACTAAGTAGTCATCTAAAAGCCGAGCTTTATTCGGTCTTATTGTTCGATGTATATTTTGATTAGCCGAATTTGTTGGGTTACCTTAAAAAATATTTTTTTAAATTTCAAGGTAAAAGTCGTTTGCATATAATATTCTATTCCATCTGATACTTTTGAAACCGTTTAAAAGTTGAAAAAAAAGGGTGCTTTGTAGTGTTGAGCGATTACATCAATTTTGCTTTCTTTGGCAAAACTTCCTTCTATTATGCTACAAGACGTATATTTTTCTTTTCCTAATCAAAATACTCTTGTTTCTTCTAACCCAACTTTTCCATATCTGACAATGAAGACCGTTTTTATTGAAAAAATCTTTAATTTATAAACAGTTCAATTTTCGGGAAGTTGTCAGTCATACTTTAATTCTGTATCACATATTACTTTTAATTCTGTTGAAGGAAATTGACCGCAATAAGGTAACAATGCGTGATAAAACTATAACAATGAAGCTTAAAGTTGTACAGTAACTTTATACACAGCGTGAACAACCACGTTTAATATAAATGTGAAATGAACACTACCGATCGAGAGATACTGAGATTATGAAGCGATTCCACAGCACTAATATCTGAGAACACATTGAATGGTTTCGTTTTTATTGTTTGAGTCTTCGACGTACGATTTGAGTAAGACAGCAGGAATTTTGACAGGCAAAGTGCCCCGCCCGTACTAACGACTCTAACCCACATCTTTTCGAGGTTTTTATGAGCCGTTGGACATGTCGATCACATCACATACATGACGTATGGACAGTGCAGACGCCGGAAGTGCGCACAGGTGCTGGTGGAGATGGATGGGTCCTTTGTACTGTATCGCGACGACCCATCTGGGCGACGTCGCCCATTCATCATGGCAATCTTGGCACGCGCCGGCTCTATCATTACATTCGATAGCTAACCTCCAATTATTTAATTATCTACAGTGTGGTCGGCGTGACATGACGTATGGGGGCCATTCCTCCGCTACCAACTGTGGCCAGTGCAAAGGTTTGCGATGTTTGGAGTCACCACAAGCCAAAACATAGACCATCTCCGGGGATTTAGGTTGGAAGACGTTCCACTGGTGCATTAAGTGTGTATAATTTTATACAATGAATATCCAAAGATGTGCGTGGTGCTTGATAAGTCATCACGGCTGATGATAAATGTAGGGTATATTGACTATTAAAACTTTACATTGTAAAAATTTAAATAATTATTAGTGACTGATGTCCTGATTTAAACGTTATATGTAAATATAAAATTAATGCGTTATAATCAATCAAATAATTAGATACGCATATTGTAATAATTATTTAAAACTGACTAATATAATGCATACATACGAGTGGATCTAATATTTACATATAAACAACATAAAGACAATAACAGAAAAATTAAAACAAAAATAACATGTTGTATAACCTTATTGCGGTCAATTTCCTTCAACAGAATTAAAAGTAATATGTGATACAAAATTAAAGTATTTCAGGTCAGATGACTGACAACTTCCCGAAAATTAAACTGTTTATACTGAATACCGTTAAATTAAAGATTGTTTTCAATAAAAACGGTCTTCATTGTCAGATATGGAAAAGTTGGGTTAGAAGAAACAAGAGTATTTTGATTAGGAAAAGAAAAATATACGTCTTGTAGCATAATAGAAGGAAGTTTTGCCAAAGAAAGCAAAATTGATGTAATCGCTCAACACTACAAAGCACCCTTTTTTTCAACTTTTAAACGGTTTCAAAAGTATCAGATGGAATAGAATATTATATGCAAACGGCTTTTACCTTGAAATTTAAAAAAATTCTTTTTTAAGATAACCCAACAAATTCGGCTAATCAAAATATACATCGAACAATAAGACCGAATAAAGCTCGGCTTTTAGATGACTACTTAGTTGACGACGACGAGTGTAGTCTATGTTATGGCTTAACTGTAAAATAAGCGAATAAAAATCTAGCAGAAATTCATCTAAGCTTCCAAAATGAGATTGTAATTATTTTATTTCGCACGTATTATCAAATGGCAGTGTTAAAAATGGCATATTACGAATCGGTGCTGGCTTCAAGTATGTTCACTGATGTCGGTACGAATTAACCACAGGATGTCTCTTAGTTATAAAAACTGTTACATTCTTCTGATCGGAAATAAATCTTCATTTTTTCACCGGATTGCATACACCCCGATGAGCTAGATGAAAGCTTTGGACGAGTATGTTTAGAAAGTTAAATTAAACAACGGTCTTTGTGAAATGACTCTCAGGGATTTGAATCAAGTACTTCTGTACCCTGGCCATCTCCGAAATAGCAAGAGACGAATCGGCTACGTGGAAAGTGGTTAACAGGCTGTTTTATTCCATTGTTGAGGCTTAAACAGGCCCCTGTAAGACAAAGTTTTCGATCAGTTTAATGATGCTGTCTCCATTGTGTTCTGGGCTCCATTACGTATTCTAACAAAGAGTGCGCCGGAGGCTATCAAGCGCATGTCCTCGTGTGGCGTCCCGTGTATTTATTCCCACGTCTTATACTCAAGCCGACAACTGCTCGTATGGAAAGTAAATAATACGAATGTCGACAAAAAACATGGAAACATGTACCGCCGCACTACAGAATCTTCGCAAATTTTATTGCTAAAGTCATACAATCTACGAGTACGCTCAGAAACACCTTGATACATAGCTGGAAAAAAGTGAAGAATCGTACAAGGAACGCCATTAAATTTTACTATGTTAGTCAATAGTTTAATGTACTTAGTACATTCTAAAATTGCAAGTATATGATTCATTCAAAAAAACTCGACGAAATTAATTGCATAGAGCAGATCCTCGTTAGAAAAGTCTTTACGCACAATCGGTTTGCCTTATTATACCAAAGCTTTAGTGTGATTAGAAATAGAGCATATATATATGAACAGCATAGTATATATATATATATATATATATATATATATATATATTGTAATACTAATTAGAGGCTAGTAATGATTTTAATACTTCGATTGTTAGCGGTACCAATTCTTCAAAGACAACAATGTGTCGGCGGGCTTTGTTCGGCCGCGAAGGCTTTTTTTTAAACAGTCTGACTGATATTGTAGTAGGGAGCGGAAGGCAAAATTCGAGAGAACCAACAGCGTGGCCTAAGTATAAAATTCAACCGAGAAAGTTACAAGTTTTTAAATCCAAGTATAAAGTTTGGACAGCGAGATACTTTGTAAACTGCAAAGAGTAATAAATATTTAGCGCCACATTAAGATTCTTACGCGTATTGAGATCAACATTTTCCACATAAAGACAATGTGTAACAATATGTCTTGATGATGATCCGGAGGTGCAGCAGATCCAGTTCCCGGAGGAAAATTCAATAACTACGACCGTGTGTTTGACAATCAAGTGTAGTCAGTGATTCATGGCCTTTTTATTGTAAATCGTGTTCCCGAGCCGAGGAAAATAAGTCTGGTACCAGCCGAACATTTTTGTAAGTAGAAACCAAGTTAATTAAGTTTGTAAACGATAGTTAAAGGTATTCGTCAGATTTCGTTCGTCTCATTTTGGTTTTGATTGTTACTTTCTTAATTTATAAATTCTATGATTGTTCTTTACTTATCAAGCCCAGTTAAACGATCCTGAGAGAAGAGTTATCAAATTTCTAAACTTTGAAATTTTAAATGTATTTTATTTAACCTCAGAGAAAATGTTATATATTTCTATACAATAAAATAAATGGTATCGTTTAAAGTAGTTATTATTTCTCGATCCTTCCTGTTAAATAAAATAAATTGTTTCAGAACGAATTATCAATTTGTTAAAACCGCAAATTAATTGTAACATTAATTAAATAATCTTTTGTTAAATAATGTAGTTAATTATATCGAAACTAATTATTAATATATATATATATATATATATATATATATATATATATATATATATAACACCCTGAGCTTGAAACCAGTCTAGGGAACAAATAGAATTCCAGAGCCCGTACGGAACAAACGATCACATTCAAGTTGTCAGCCAAGTAGTTAGTAGGGGGAAAAAGTATCGAATTCCTTTAATAATAGACTTCATAAGAATTTGACAGCGTTAAGACATCGTCATTAAAGAGGCACTAAAGACACATGGTGACGATAGGTAATATGGTAAGTTATGAGGAAGGAACGACAGTGATAATAAAAACACACTGAGGCTTCACAATTCAGAATGAGATGATGCGCCAGGCGTCTAGATTGTTTCCAGAGACGCTTGAATAGTAATACCGCTAATATGTGCTGACAGAAATTAGGTGCAACAAAAATATCAACTAAGAAAGAAGCGGAATTTTATTAATATACCGATAGGACATACAATTGAGACAATATATGAATATGCCTGGGATATGTTAATCTACGAAGTGATAAATTTGGACGTGATTAAATGTCTCTGAAAGAATATGAGGCAAATGGCTGAAGGCAATAGCGATTCCTGAACAACTTTACGTAAAAGCGTATTTCAGTTTTGGTTGTAGAAAGTATTCAAATTCTACACTTTTCTCAGCCAAACATTTCTCGCTAGATTCATACAAAAAAGACGTTCTTTCATAAATAACCCTTACTTAATTTATTTTTATATCGTTACAATCATTGTTGTAACGGCAATATCAACAAAGTCGATCATAGGCAGAATATAACTCCAATAATAACACCAATTTTCTGTTAAGTATCAACAAGATAAGTTAAATTAACCGACCACCTGTAGTGTGGTGGTCAGCGTGACTGACTCACATCACAGAGGTCCCGGGTTCGAATCCCGGTGAGGGCATGGATGTTTGTGTGCGTGAGAGAAACTAGTCTAAATTTGGTCGCTAATAACCTAGCTGTTGAATGTAAATAAATCAATTATATAAAAAAAGTTAAATTAAATAAATACGTATCCAAAAACAGACAAAATTAAGTGCTATATTCAATACTACAAAATGTTTCTGATTCAGAAAACGAAAGAACCATAACAGCAAAACGGCAAAAAACAATTGTTTACTTTCGCGGAAGGTGAGAACCCAGAGAAGAATTTTCTAGAAATGGTGGTCACATAAGTAAGGAGGTGAACGTAGGTTTAATTGAAACAGTCACGGGATTGCGCAAATGCACGTGTATTTTGAAAGTAATGTGAGTAGTCAGAGGGAGGTGAACGTGTGTATTTTGACAAATGTTTATTTAGTGAACATAAAATAGGCAAAAACAGGCCGAGGATACACTGAGTAGTGGTTTCCAACTTCAGCACGCAGTGTGCGTCTTGGGTTCGAGTCTGATTGTATCCTGGTCCTAACGCTGGTCAAACATTTATGCTGCTAATTTGGATTTTGTCCCTGGACCCGCGTGATGGAGGAACCGACGGCCAATATTTACGGAATTTTGAATTTACGAATATATTTATGTAATGATTGCATCCCAATCTGTACTACCAACTCGAGTCTTTAAAGCAATAATGATTGTTTTAGTGTTTATCAGTTGAGTTCCGTTTATTCTTTGCCCACCAAAGAACCTAATACCTCAACTACTCCTTAATAAATCTAAGTTCCGCGTTTTTTTTATAATTTTGTACCATTTTGTTAATTGTAGCTGTAGATGTGGTAGCGGTGAAAATACTAAAAGCCGTAATAACTGTAATAACAATACTTTTTTTGTTGTCGTTAAAACATGTCATGCAAATTATATCAATAAAATTATATTCTGATTAACATATTAAGTACCTACTTAGTATATAAACATAATTAAGAAGTCCAGTTATTTAAAATTTTGTGACACGACGAGTAATAATTATAATAATATATATCAATAAATAATTTTAACAATTACAAATTATAAATCTGTAGGAATAAAGAGTGTAATAAATGTGACAGATTTGAAAATTCAAAAGATGTTAAATGGCTGGCATTGAACAGAAGGCTGAATGATACACGCAGACTTTCAACCAAGATGGTGAGCAACCGTCATGTAAACTATATGAATAATTCCTCCTCGGAAACTATTAAAGGAAAAGATTAATCGTGAATTTCAATTAAAAGGGAAAGGTAAATAGAAATGTAGAAAAATACGTAAAACAATATAGGTGTCTGGAACTTTTAAGACAATAGTTCTTCTTTAGGATGGAACTTACTCCACGCACATGCTAAAGGAAAGTCTAGTCGTAGGTGGACACAAATTTCAGCTTAATATATCACTGGATTTAATACTTACATTCCATTCAGCATGTTGTTGACCAATACATCAGTGGCGTGAACTTCATACACTTGTGCACCTCCGCTAACATGCACCACTCCCAAAATATAGCAAATATTTGAAGACATTATGTGAAACAGAGTAGCTCAAAAAGTAATATATTAGTGTAACTTTAAATATCCGTATTTGTGGGATTATTCCAAGAAACAGATCGAAAGAACTGAGTTTTAAAATCGTAAAATGCACAAGATATAGGTTACTGTAGATATTTTGGGGGTATTCCAAGTGAAGAATCGTGGATCGTAATTTAGAGCAGGTGAGCGCGAGCGTGGGCAGCAGATGCTCATCTCCCTGTCCGACTGTTTACTCACCACCTGTCTGCAGATAATTCCACTGCCAATCATAGCCAAACACTTCTCAGCATCGCCATACACGCCCTAACTGCTAACTGGAAACATAATTTTCTTTTTATATTCAAAGATTACGTCAGGCTTTGAAACACTATTCACTTGATTTCTTTACCAAATTGTTTAAGCAAAGCAGTTTTGTATATCGACAGAAGACACACAAATAATTATATCCCAAAGAAAAAGAAAATATTACCACAAATTCGAAGTTACTGAATCGACGGTAATTGAAAACGAAAATATAGATTTGAAAATGTAACGTCTGCGTTAAAAACGAATAATAAGATAAAATAGCCAAAAACAGACGGAAGAAGTGATGAGATAAATAATAACACAACATTTCTGAAAACCTTGTTCTGTCAACAGTATTGTGCTGGTTGGTCGCTCTTGGCTCATGTGTGTCTTGGCATCTGAAGAAAGGAACAAGGTTTCCAGATACGTTGTGTGGAATTTATATTATCACTTCTTTTGCCTGTTTTTGGTTATTTTATCTTGTTATGGAAATAGAAAACGTTAAGGTTTTCATGAAGACGTAATAACTTAACTCTGACCTTGGAAATTATATTTTGTAAACAAAACGTACGTAAAAATATTACTTATTGTTCAACTTCGTGCCAGATACAATTATTCTTGAAAAATAATATTGGTATTCAATGAATGAATTTGTGTACGAGAGCTTCGTCTAATAGATGACGTCACTCAACGCCACCGAGTTGTGTGCGAATTTCAGCATTCAATGAGACGAGATTTCTTTAACCAAATCATTAATGTTTATGAATGAAATGTGCACGTTGTCATTACACCGGGAATTATATATTTTCTCAAATAACGTACTTTCCCGGTGTATTGATTTAATAAAAGATTCTCGGTTTATCAACCAGAATTGTTTATTACAATAAACGTATATACTAAATTCATCCCCGCCGTTGTCAGATGACTGGTGAGCCGAGAATATTTTGATCAATTTATACCGTATACTCCAATCAGAATCTTAATTTTATATTTCATCATTCCTTAATCTTGAGTGGGAATGAGAGCCGCAAAAGTGATCTATCTATGCAACAGAAATATATTATATACGATTGATTCTACGTTACAAAAACGCTCACTTCTCGACCACGTTTTAAAGCTTCATATAAAAAACGCCTTCCACGTGTGAAGTTACATCGCTTTAGAACAGAGTGAAGAAGGCCAACAGTCTCAATTACACTTATGAATAATTTGGCATTCAATTTACGCGGAATTAATCAAGTTCGGCGTAGGAAACATACGACTATTTGTCTGACATTCTAAATAAGGCACATCAGTCAAGCTTTACGATCAGAAAATTAAGTTTATTTAGGTGAAGGCCCAACACTCGTGCAGTTTTTAAATTTTTGGGCAAGGTTATATGGAAAAAGTAATAAGACCGACTTTATTTCCATTTTGAATTGTCTCTGTACGAAAGCTGATACAGGATTGACATAACAGTTTGGCCTGCGTGGGGCGGCGCTTATCTTGAGGCCCATCTCCTGGCGCCGCGCGATCCATCAAACAATTCTTCACAATAACGCGAACCTGCACCCACACAAAAACCTCTTCGCGACAAACAAAAACCCTATAAATTATCGGCCACCGCTAATTAATTTTCGGCTCGTACGGAAGGACGGAAATGTGAGGTAAAAAGTGTCGCTGATTTAGAGAGTCTGGTGACAAATAAATAAGGCTCGGTGGCGACAAAAACGGAGAGAGGTGCAGAAAGCGGTACGGATCGCATCGCATCGCGCCGGGCCGGATCGGCACGGCTATATACCTGTGAGAGCTATGCAGTGGCAGCTGGGGAGGGGGAAAAACAAACAGAGCCAGGTGCCCCCCCGGGGAACGGGGGCCGGGGCCCCCTCGGGCTCAGCCAATTATCCGGGCCCCCGCTGCGGACAGACTCCGGCCTGGCGGACACACGGAATTCGACCGAGGAGGGGGACGAGGAGGCGGCCATAACTTGCGCTATTGATCACATAATGTATACAAACAGATTGTTAAACGGTTATTTACATACACCACGTCCGCCCCTTTTAGGGTGAATAACCGTTTTTATAGATTTCCGCTGCCAATGAATTTTAGAGGCCAGCGTTAATAAATACGGAGGGGCGCCACACAGGTCGTGTGCGTTCCCGGGTTTTGCATACGGACTGCTGATCAGCTGATTTACGACATTTGCGAGTACAAGGTTCGCAACCCCGTCAGAGCCTCAAGACATCGACAGTTGCAGACATTCGCCGTCCGATTAGAATGTTTGCGGTATCAGACACATCACCGGAAAATTTAAATTAAAATACGGCCTTGCTGTTTGACAGAAATACAGAATTCAATACTCGTTAAAATGAAACCAACATTACGCATATTGTTAAAGGTGTAACAAAGCATTGATCCTGAGCAGATAAAGCGCACGCGAAAGGGAAAGTAAGACATAAATGCATTCTATAAATAGGAAACAATGCGGAACAGGAAATTTTATAGTTTTTCGCAACCACTTCTCACTGAGGTCAACAAAGTCGTCAGTACATGTTCATTTAAAGAATAATATTTAGATTAATTAAGAAAAATATTTTTCTTCTAGTTGATTCGTTTGATTATTTTTTTAGAGAACGGACCTCAACAGCAGTTTAATGCTATTGGTGTTACAGTTAATTTTGTAGTTGATTGCATTTAACGACGATTTTTCCTTTCCAGGAAAATATTAACAATCTCTAAAATCTCCAATAGTTTTCTCGATAATCCGGCTTAGATTATTCATAATGTAGCACATGTTACAATCCCACCACGTACGTATTTGATGAATGTACTGTTATCGCAGAAGACCCGTTCTTTTATTCAAAATTCTTCAAAGACTCCTTTCATTGTTTTATTCATAAATTATTTGACGTTTACAGGAGATCGCAAAATTTGCGATTTTAAACAATTAGCCAACAACTAATTAGAGACTAATTAAAAAGAACGTTAATAAAAAATATTAAGGTGACATCTTTCTAGTAAAAAGGCCAAACCAGAAAAATATATACAACTATTCCGAATGACGAATATCTACAGTGAGTAGTTATGTAATGTAAATGAACATATATTACCATAACGTCAATACCATTCAGCCTAAGCTTTTTCTTAACGTCCAACTAGTAGTGGTCAAATTTATTTACATTTCAAAAAGCAACTGATAAACGCTAACTCATAGAAATATTTAGTGTTTTCCATTACATGTGAGGATATTTGGAAATTTGTTCGTAATTACTGTGAATGAAAAAGCCCTCACCGACGTAATACTGATTTAAAAGCTGCAATTTCGAATCTCGGAGACTACCGACTCGGGGGTCAGCTACGGATGAATAAATGAATATTCATTACCTACTACTGAGAACGGCAGTTACGAAACAAAAACATACAACTTTTAAACATAAAATTATTCAGAATGGGCCCATTTCTTAACAGGCACACCCCGATATTTCTTCCGACGCGTTCTTTCTGATTATCATTAGGGTACGGATCTCTTGGAAGCTAAATATTATTGAAATATTCTGTGGTATACTTTCACGTCAGACGTACTTTGTATTGTAGTTTATTTTCATTATCGAGGCAACGTTGAAACAGGTCATAATAAAAATTTCAAATAACAGAATGCCACACATCAAAATTAGTTTATTTTTCTGAAGATATATATGCACACTTCCACTGGACCGTACAAATAATATGAAATGCCACTATAACTGGAACTCCCGAGACCACAAATGACGAAGTGGGAGACCAGGATGATTAAAAATAAAGAATCTGTGAAAGGAACTGAACGAAAAGTGGAGTTAGAGACTAATGCCATAGTAGTATGTGAAGCAATGTTTGTTGAAATGTTTTTGCCTCCATATATACATATATATATATATAATTCGTGTTAATGCATTAACAGATACATTAATAGATTTAGAACTCTTATAAAAGCTTGTCTGATAATTTCGTGGCTAGTGACACATGTTACAGTGCATATTTTTAAATGACAAACAGTTTTCGATGTCCAACTTTGATCATACCTAAAAATATTTTCAACGAGTGACGTGATCATTGAAAGTATATGGGTAACGTATAACAAATATTTTACTTTCGCGTTCACGGGCATAATTTTTTTAATCTTCGGGTACATATTTTCTTCTTGTTAATAAATGACACGAAATTAGCATTTGAAATCAGCTATATGAAAATAAACGAGTAAGGAATGATAATATTAACTGCATATATTCTGCCTAATATTAACAGTTTCTCGCTCATACTTGGGAATCGCGCAAGAAAAAAAACAACTCTGGAGGCTGACTACTAAATTATTAAATAGCCAAAGGTTCGCATTCATTCGTAATTACAGATGTGGAATTGCGAGATGAAGCGAAGCACGCGCGGCTGACAGATCGCGACACCTCGTCTCATTCCGGGATTGGGACGAAAGCTCCGGAATTCCTGTGTGGGACCCCCGTGGAGGGCGAATATTAATGAACGCCATTAAATAAGTTGCGAGCTGCGGGAGCCCGGCCAGATGACAGCGGGGCAGTGAGGTCTGGCGCCACAACCTACTCAATGACAAAACCTTCCCTCGATGCATGCGAGGAAGCCTGCTATCAAGTTATAACCTATCAACAACTGGGATGCTTCCGAAATAACATAAATAACAACAACTTCTCTCAAGCATTACTTCATACTAAAATTTCCCTTCATGTAAGAATTATGAATTGCAGTGGGCTCGCAGCGAAGGAAGCTGCCGTCAATGAAATAAAAGTTAAGTTTCTGTCTCTCTCTCTACGTGGAAGTGAAGGACTAGTTCATACTTCCAGAAATGCCACAACCAGGTTGTCGTAGATATTTCCTAAGACAGAGCTGTTTCAAGACGCGGTTCGAAATAATTTCAGAATGGATATGACTGCCGTTAAGAAAAATCACATAACGTAGCAACGGCAATTTCTCATTTTTCCAAATTGTCGAATCACAGTCGGTATTTTAAAATTCTGATGTTCCTCATGAGCCTGATCCAAATATTTACTCAGGTACACTGCTGTGGAAACGTAATGTTTCATTAGACGAGATGAGAGCACATTTATTTTCACATAACTTCCTCTGACGAGTCCTCGTGTGTATTACTTTAGCTGGATGTATAGAAATAATTGCAACACTTGTGTATCACATCAACGCTAGTGGTTGTTGTGTACTAAATTTGGTTAAAACAGGTCCTATATATACCGAAACATAAATTCTCATTTTTACCTTTGCCGAAACAAAATTCTGATGTTCCTCACAAGCGTGAGTAAAATACTTGTCCAGGTTGGTCCAGCCAATACAAAGCTCGGGGGCTTTCAAACGTTTTCAAATTTTTCACTAATTAGTATTATTATCTTTTACATCTAGAAAGTGAAATACGCCACACCTAGTGGACGATCTGGATTTGAAATTTCTGGACAATGGTGAGATATTATTAAGATTATTGGGGTGTTCCATTGCCTTGGAGTAGAAAAAGTGAGAATGAAAAAGGAATAATAAACCAAGAAACAAGAAAAACAGAACGAAAGAGGTAGGTCAAAGAGATGTCGAGAAAGATAGTCTAGAATATCAGAAGAAATATGAAGATATACTCCAAGCAACGGAAACAAGAAAAACAGAAAGAAAGTGATAGTCAGGGTGCAAGAAACAAGTCGGGTAAAAGAGATGACGTAAGAAATCTTCAGAAAATGCAGAGAATATGAAAAACTCCAACGTTTCGAACAGTACAGAAAAAGTCTGTTCGTCATCAGGGAGATAACAACACTCAGACGCGCAACATGAGAGTCCGAACACTCAATAAGGGGGCAGACCTACTAAATTCGGCCTGGTCCTAGAGTGACAGCAGTCCCAGTTTTCATTCCTTTAATTCTTTTATTTTTTCTTTATCACTTTTTCTACTCCAAGAGAATGCAATACCCGAATAATCTAAATAATAACCTAGTGAATGGTAACAGATACAAGGATAATTACTATTTTTTTGTAGAATAAAATAATTCTGATAGGAATTTTTATTGAAAAACGTAATTATGACAAATTTGGCACCTCATCTAAAATTTATAGGCTACAGATAATTATGGTGGTTATAAAACAAAAATAAGACAAACTTGAATCGTAATCTAGAAAAAAAAATTTGAGCGTTTCAATTTCATTCCATAAGCCCAAAATTAGTCCCATGTACCCATTTAGATTAATAATGATGACATTGGTTTTTTTCTTTGCGATTAGCTTCCAGTTTTTGTTGTTGGACAACAAATGCTACGCCAAATCACAGAGCGGGGGTCACAAACCTCTCAGAATTGCAAGGGTCGTGCTGGGATGGTATACAGAATCACGTTATCATCCACCGGAAGCTGTGGTATATTTAAAGGCAACAAATCGAAAATTATACAATCTCGTTCAAAGAAAATACGCGAACAGTGCAATTCACATTGTTAAACGTGTTAAGCGTGATCATACGCTCTACTAAGCAACCCTGTTTTCTCTTCACGACCCGGTTGTATCCAGGTTTTAGGTAAACATGTCACAAGATCCAAGTTTAGGGTTGTAGAGTTGTTTCTAAATCAATATTAAAAATGCAGTATGGTTGATCGTACGTACGACTATGTATCTCGATGAACCGTTTTCCAAACCATTCTATTGATGCCACAATAGCAACTCGCATCATATTATTGTTTATCGCATGATCATACAAAAAAAACTGGTCATGGGTCGGGCATAAGAAAACTGGCGTCATCTATCGTTGGCTGAATTTTATAGAAAGTAAATTCCGTTTGCATCTTGTGAGCCGATACAATTTGTATTAGTGAAACCAGCGTACGACCTAAACGGAGGCGTAAAAGTATATTTTGAGAAGTTTTGGCTATTGTTGGGACCTCCTAGGCGCTCCAGGGTTATCGATTGCGATGGGAATATACTTTCCCTCGGCGAGGCAGGCTATCAGATGGCCGTAGCACGCCACGGAAATTACCCGACTCGTGTGCACAGCCTTAACTAACGAACTTACAAGTTCTACACTTGCGTCTTCTCTCGGCATCCTCAGCTGTTTCTGTAGTCGCAAATTTAAGTCCGAAGGTTTCGGTTTCTCATATCTAATAAATAATGGATTAAAAAAATCTATCCACATTGATGAATGGAATAGTGAAGAATGACACCACGAACTCCGGGGAGATAAACAAGAATGACGAATCTGCGGTAGGTTTCTATTCCGCAATCGCTTAATGCCCTCACCAGGACAGTCAAGTGGTTCTTAGAATTGATTTCCCTGTGTTGCATATTTTTATGGAAATGAAATGATTTTCCAACATGTGTGATTACAGTTAGAGGACTGGAGGTACGAGACGGGTTGGCTCTCATGGGAAATCTCCAAGCCAGACAATGACGCAACATTCATTATGCGAAATAATGATTGAACGCAGACCCCGAGCCACTTAGCAGAGAAGAGCGCAACAGGTCAAGCGAGCGGCGGTTCAAAACAAACGAGACGGTAATTGATTTTTAAACGGCGTTTCGCATGAGAGGCGTGATAAGAGAGGGGGCGGTCAATACGACCAACAGCTGCACCAACAAATACAAACAACACACGCCTCACATCATCACGTCTCAGGCAGACCCACGGCACGGGTTACAAGTACCACAGGCATCATCACATAGATCTATAATCTCTGAGTGACTCTTGGATATGTATATCAACCAGTGACCATTATAATGAAAACAATGGATATCTTACGAAATAGCAAACTAAATACGATAAGAATTAAATCTTTTAATGAATTTTTTATTTAACAATTATTGTATTTCAAATTTTTATGTCAAATTGTCGAGACTGTAGGATCAGTCTGCTACGGCGATGGTAGCACATAAGTCGTTTGGATCTTGTGTAGATATTTAACCCTTTGCGGTCGGAAGGCGACTCTCAGTCGCCACGGCGTTTCCCGCGACAGGTCGGATGGCGAGTGAGAGGCGCCAATCGGTGTTTATTAAATTACGTTAGCTCCAAACAATAGGAACACTGCATTGCTTCTTGGAAAGGTTCCTTAGTTGTTTATATTCTTTCGTATGAAGTAAAAAATGACACATCTTAACGTAGATGAGATAAAATTGGTAAAAGGTTCTTCTAAGGCTGTGGCTCTGAAAATGTCTCCGAAGTCAGTTGAGACTCTACGATCATGGCGGAAGTATCAGGAAAATTTGTATAAAGTGATTTTGTTTGAACCCCGACAAAATATTAGGGGCGAAATCAGTTATAGCGAAGATGAATTATGTTTTGAAATACTCCGGGACGAAATCGATCGCATTGATCGAGAGACTAATGATGAAGAATATGAAAGCAGTGATGAAGGTGATGATGTGGTCTTGGGTGTAAGTAAACGAAAAATAAAGGTAATAGACAGCGAATCTGAAGATGACAGTGATGCGCCAACACCTTTGATCAAACAATGGGCACTTTGTGACGATTACATTGTTAAAGGTGTAAACATACATAAACTTTTAAAATATAACGTTTTTGTAAGAAATTTATGTATAAGATCATTTTATTTGTACCTGTAAGGCGCCAGACACCTTCGCGAAAATCGCTCCTACCTGGCAGGCACCTCGCTCGGCCGAAAAAGCCGTCGGCCACAAAGGTTTAATATGGGACTTGTCTGATACAGGTTTTTCTAGAGTTTTCCCTGCGTCACTTTTAGGCGAATTACCGGGACCCTAGGTTACGTTGCTTACCTTTCCGCATCCCCCCTTTCAGTTCATTTCCTATGCTATAAGAGGGGAGTGGCCACTATGTGGATTACGCTATATATAGTCTGTCTAGAACTTCTTCTTACACGAAATCACATTAAACGTCAAGGTTCGTAGCGCGTATCTCGTCCCGGGAAGTGATAATTTTCATCACGAGATATAGTGTCTGTTCTTGATGAACTGAGCGATTATTTTCCTACGGTGTTTGAAGGTTGTCTTGAAAATGTTACAGATCCTGTAGAATCGTCCAGTAAAGATGAGGCAAGAGCCCAGTTTTCGAGTGGGAGAGCAGACGACATTTCGAAATTTTGACTGTATAATCGCCGGAATAAGTGGTAAAGAAAATATGATCTGTTATTATTAAAGGCCTGTATAGAATCTGATATATTTTTGCATCCAAATATTATATATGCATATATATGAGAAGAATTTGACAGAGCGGAAATAGTTCACTCAAAGAGGGAAACGTTTTGGTGGAATTTTGATATTAGGTACCGAGATGTTGTTTGGATCAATGAACACGAATTTAAGATTTTACAATATCCTGTCCCTGTAAAATAGAAGTTATTCGTGGAAAAAATTATTTTATAAGTTTTTTCGTTCAAAATATGATTTAAAACTATTCATATATCGGAAACGTAGCCTAAGTATAAAATTCCATTTCCCATGAATCAATCGCTTTCATTTATGTGACAATTTTGCTTAATATATCAACTCAAAATCTGAAATTTATGAAGTTACAAACGTGAAATTTGGAATACATGTTCGCACTACTACGGATGTAATAATTACGAAAATATTTCTCAAATTTGAACCCCTGATGGGGTGGAATAGTGCTGTAAGGGTTGGCAGGACATTTCAACAAAAATAATAAATATAAGCTTCTTTTGAAGTGATAATACTCGAAGCCACTTTGCTTCTAGTTTGCACAGATTACAAGAAAATTAGTTTTCTAGGCGTCGCGGAGTATCTGTCATAACCTGCACGACTATTGGTCATATTTTATATGTCATCAATTACAGAGTTTAATTGATAATACTGAATGTAAGGATGGATCACAATCGTGAATTGGACATATTAAACACGTTTATAAATCCGGGATTATTATTGAACATCTTGATAATGGTTATGATCTAATTGTGTGAACTTTGGTTTTTTGTAAGTTATTTATGGTCGTTAGCTTTGTATCGTGTTGTAAGTTATTTTATGTTTAAATATTAATAAAAGAGTAAAATTGAGACCAAGTACTTGATCGCTGTTTGACAATGAACGCGTGGCAGAAAATGTTTTACTTTTTAACTTTACTCCACCGCAGTTCGTTAGTTTAACGACGCTCGGGTATTCAGCTAGTAGTACAGTATACCTACCTGGACGGATCTGATATCATTCTCGTGGAGTTGGGAAGGACGACATTAGCGACCTAGTATTTGCGGAAAGTGTGTTGTAGGAGGGCGCCAGGCCGAGGAGGTACGAGTAGTTTGCATAATCCGGCCGTCCGTCACCCGCGCAGGGTGTCCGCAGCAACGTATACTTACACCCCGAAAGCGGTGATAAATGGCCGAGCCAGGTAATTGCCGGGTTTCGTTCACCGAGGCTAACTTATAGACCATCAGGCCCGAGTTAAAGTGAAATTACGGAGCACGGCGAGCAGGGGGTGTTTACATGATTTACATCGCGGGCCTCCGGGCTCGTCACAGCACGAACCCGGGTCCTCGGGTCCTGCCTGTATTTAGTAGGGTAGCCTCTCCTGACAGCTCTCACGTTTTACTCCTCCTTACTTCCGGTCCGTAGGAAGAAAACTACGAATCAGCAGAAGTAGAAGTCATAGATGAGATAAACGAAACTATGACCCGTAACAAAGTTTCTTGAATCACAAGCGTTCCACAGCTACAGGATAATCAAACCCAGCTCAGACTTTGAACTAACAAAAAGCAAATAAACTTAAAGTTACACTTCACTCAGCGTCCGAGAAACTTTGCTGGTGTCGGAATCTCTTGTTCCCGTTAACACCAGTGGTTCCAAAGTTTAAATAGTGGGTCTGTAAAAATCATAGTACAAGGATCCACACTAGTCAACAAAGCAGAAACGTTCAATGGAAAAACAAGACTATCTATATAATAAAAAAGGACGTATATTTGTATGTATGTATTTACGTTAATTTCTATACATATTTAAAATCGTCGACAGATTGCAACAAAAATTGGTACACGTATTATTCAAACGACGAGAAACAATACTCTGGGTGTGAGAAACTGTAGCATAAAGGTAGAAAGAATTATAATTAAAAACTGTGATCATTTTGAGTTAAATTACTGCACGTAAAGAAATCATGACGTCACAGCACACGCAAGAGAGAGAGAGAGACGTTACGCGACGATACTGCACAAGAAAGTAAATAGCCCCTTTTTTCGTAATGAAATATTTCGATTGAATAAAAAGTATAATTTCATCCAGGAATACTCCATCGAATGATGATAAAAACAATAGAAGGATTATACGATCTGTGGAACTAATTTTCTTTGAAATAACTTGACTTACAAATGACTGATACGGCATAAATATGGCATGTACCATGATTTTGCCCAATTTTGCATGTACTGGAGGAGACAGAATGATGGTAAAATCAATACCTAATATTTTTTAATCATTATAATTTAATAATTTTAATGTGCTAAAACTGACGAATTATTTCAACTGAGATTCTTGAAAAAATATGGAACGTAGGTTTTCCCGGTGTAGTTGCTGGATGAAGTTCTCTCGGGATTCCAACCGGGTAGCGTAGTTTTGTAAACACAACGTTTCGATGGCTTGCACCGCCATCTTCTTCAGGTGAAGAAAAAAGTTTGTAATATGTGCATATCATTATAATTTCACATATTTTATTGTAAATATGTAAAGAATGAGTACTCTCGCAACGCTGGGCACCCAGCTAGTCTACATATAGGCTGTATATTTGTATATACGTATGTATTTTGTGTTAAATTACTACTCGTCAAGAAATCATGACGTCACAGCACACGCGCAACAACAAAATAGTGACTTATTTCGTAATGAAATAAAGCAGAAATATTTTGAATGAATAAAAAGTATAATTATAACCGGCAATACTCCATCGAATGACAATAAAAAACAATACGACATAATTTACGATCCTTGCGCAAAATGTAAGTTAAATTTAGTGTCATTAGTGACTCCAATAATTTTTCGGGTTTTTATAAATACACGAGCAACGCCGCGCACCCAGCTAATACCAAATATAAAAGCTAAACCAAGGCAAATTTTCTTACTATTTCGACACCAGTACGGAATCAAAAAACACAAAAGCAGAAAACATTTAAAGGCAGCTAAGCAACAGTTATATTATTGATCAGAAAACTATTATGGAAAAAACGTGGGGTAGGGAAATGTAAAATTTGTAAGAATGCATTGTTAAGCGTTTCATTTCGTTAAATAGTTGGCATAACTACCACATAAATACTGAACCTGAGTCGTTTATAAAGCGGCGTCGATCAAGAAAAAAACGTAACTCATTCACTGGATTCACGAAACGAAATTGATTATTTCTGTTCAATGTGAGTTTCGATTTGATGATGGGCGTGAAGACAACTAAGCAATGGTATGAAAAGATCAAATAATACAGTGTTTCTGAACTTCCCCGAAGTTGCATCAAATCTGGTCCTCGTTGGTTCTCGTTCCTACAAAATAAACTCGTCGAGCATGACGTTAACTGAGAATACCTCAAATAACAGATGCCATACTTTCATAAAATATATTTCACTTAGTTTACATGATGAACGTATCAGGAGATTCGGAGATTCCATAAGTTTTTTCACAAATGGAGAGACACAGCTGAAGTGAATGTTTTTCGCAGTATGATTCTTGACGGAAAAACCAATCACACCGAACGTTTACATAAGACGCCTTGGGTGTGTATATTGTATCTCGGGGTCCCATAGTTGTACGTTCCTCGGCGAAAAATTTCCTGGTAGGAGGATTGTAAGATGTGTGCCAACATGGGCTCCACGCTCTCCTAATGCTAACTTTTATTCAAGGAGTAAGTTTTTTTCCGCACGAGCAACAACATCGAAACAGAGAAGATTATGATAAAAGGTGCTGTTGGGCACAATTTTTCGAGAACTTGACTGCCGCCTTGACAATCTCTGAAGTACGACGTTGGAATTCACTGACGTAAAATATACAGAAATGATTTGAATGACTCACAATTACATAATATACCCATGAAAGTATGGCC
This sequence comes from Zhengitettix transpicula, assembly GCA_037074705.1. Classification (NCBI taxonomy): domain Eukaryota; kingdom Metazoa; phylum Arthropoda; class Insecta; order Orthoptera; family Tetrigidae; genus Zhengitettix; species Zhengitettix transpicula. Next base: position 29,786,419 of record CM073593.1, on the reverse strand, counting down.
AGAAAAACAACCGATTGGTGGAGGAAACGTTGTGAGTTCGTTAATTTTGTTATTATCTGTTTTTCTGACCATACTTCCATTGGTATATTATAAATTTAACAGAAAGTTTAATATATTGTGACTAATAATACCTTTATATCAACATCTCGATAACCAGAATCATTATGATTTGGTCTCGCTGAACAATACTCCTAAGATGGAATGAACATTTTGATGAATTACTGAATGAAGATCTAGTAGATAACCAATGTAATTTCCCCTCAGTAAACACTGGTAGACGGGGAACGGAAAGGGAGGTGCTGGTACCAGATATCAATGAAGTTGAATTGGCTATTAAAAGGCTGAAGGATAACAAGGCCCCTGGAACAGACCTTATACAATCAAAATTAGTTAAAAAAGCAAGTATAGAATATGCCAAGAAATTCCACAAACTCGTAACTAAGATATGGACTGCCGAAATAATACCTGACGAATGGAATGGAATGGAACGTTGGAACTATCTGTCCAATAAACAACAAAGGCGATGTTATGGAGTACTCAAACAATAGAGGAATCTGTTTCATATCCAGTGCATGTAAAATATTCTCCAACATCCTCTTTAGTAAACTTGCATCTTGGGTCGAAAATGCTATTGGCGAATATCAGTGTAGATTTCGCCAAGGAAGATAAACTATTGACCAGATCTTCACGATACGGCAATTTCTTGAAAAGTGTAAAGAATATGGAATTGATACATATCACCTTTTCATTGACTTCAAATCAGCGTACGACGGTATTAACAGAATTAGCCTGTATGTAGCCATGGAGGAGTTGGAGATTCCTAAGAAACTGATTTCACTGCTAAGGATGACTATGGAGAATACTCTGAGCCAAATTAAGGTGCAGAATAAGCTATAACGCACCATAACTATCCAGAAGGGAGTTAGACAAGAGGACTCGCTATCCTAACATAGTTCTGGAGAAAGTGATAAGATATGCGGGGATTAACAAAAGGGGGAACATTTTATATAAATCAGTGCAAATCCTGGCTTACGCCGATGACACAGATATCATTGCAAGAACACCAGGAGTAATGAGAGAAGCTTTCACAAGTCTGGTAAAAGAAGCAAAAAAAATGAATTTACAGATTAACGAGGGGAAAACCAAGTACATGCCTGTAACCAAGAAAGACATCCCGAGGGAACACACATCCATAGAAATTGGACCATACAAGCTAGAAGCTGCACGTAGCTTCATCTATATGGGATCAGAAGTTAATAATAAGAACAGAGTCAGCTCAGAGATTCAAAAGAGGATACTCTCTGCCAACAGGTGCTACTATGGCCTCAGAAAACATATGAAGTCTAAGCTGCTGTATTAAGTCTTATTAAAACCAGTATTAACATATGGTGCTCAGACATGGACACTTTCTAAATCCGATGAGAGGCAACTCACTACATTTGAAAGAAAGATTCTGAGGAAAATTTTTGGCCCGGTAGAAGTGAAAGGAGAATGGAGACGAAGATATAATAATGAACTATACGATCTGTATAATGAACCAGACATCGTGACGTTTATCAAGATTAGAAGACTAGAATTGGCAGGACATGTGCTACGGGCAAATGATAGGCAGGATATTGAAGACATCCCCAGAAGGAATAAGGAAAGCCGGAAGACCAAGACTAAGACGGAAAGACGGCGTGAGAGAGGATGTAAGGATAATCGGAATCAAGAATTGGAGAAATGCAGCGATAAATGAAGGGGGATGGCGAAAACTTCTTCATAAGGCCAAGGCCCACAAAGGACTGTCGTGCTATTGATGATGATGGAAGTATACACTAATTATAATTTGTAAATGGACACGAAGGTCCCAAACTGACAAGAATATGACAGAGTACTGAAAAAAAGAACTATAATAGAAACTGTGGAAGAATGTGCAGTGATGTGCGTGGTTGTGAAATCTAATAATTGGCAAGTCGTAGAAGATATTCAGGTCGATATTTATATTTAATTTGGAGTAGTTTATCTCCAATCCTCCGGTTAATAACACAAGGCAGGTTTCTTTATATGAAATAGTAAATATTGTACAGATTGATTTCTAATACTTTTGTCTCCCGAATCGTTCTTCAAAGTTGGAATATTCATCCATTCTATTAAGAATCATCTTTTTCGTACATTTTAATGCGTAATAGTCTTATTTACGTGTTTTCCTACTGAGTACGCCTATTTGAGCTCTGAATGAGTAAAACATTATAAGTATTTTCTTATTTATTTCACTTAACTTACTGATGATGCCATTTCGGTTGGCCCTTATATTTCAAAAACGTAAAATAAACCTACCTTGACATAATTGCTAGGATGGTTAGATTCTCATACGATAAACATAACGTTCTAGAATATAGAGGAAGAAAAAATACGTGAAATTAGGAAACGGACAGACGAAATTATCAAGAGTATTACAGGATAAACACTCATGCTCGACATATTTTCCAAATAATAAAGCCATTGCAGTAAACCATTTAATAACTTGTTCCTATTTGAAATTTATCCTCAACCGAAAATAACATTCGACGAAGAATTTAATTATCTTATCTACTATGGTGGCTATATCAGAGGATAATAAAGAGCCCTAGCATTTTTTGTTTTCAGGAAACCCTGTCGTGTCGGAAGATACGTATGTATCCGGGAAAGATAGCAACTCCGTGACAGTATCAACGAGTGTCACACTGGAGTGGCATCCATGAGTAACGAATTCTCGGCTTTTTACCAAAAAAAGGAATACGTGTTATTTCTCCCCAATTCGAGTACGAAAGGTAACACGCTAATTCCATAAGCAATATCTTCAGTCAACATATAAGATAACTTGTAAACAAAGTCAGCGACATATCAGTCGAACATGGGAACATAATTCATCTACCCGTTTATTTTCAGACTTGTTCTTTTAACCAACCGTGGGAAAATTTCTGTTTGCCGCGAAAAATTTAGGAAGAATTGTGTAGCCATTAGGGTGGCGGTAGACAAGTGCCAATTAAGTGCTCTTCTGATGCTTCTGAATTATGAATTTGTCGTTTCTGACGACTTTCTGTTATTAACTTTAAAGTCAAAGAATAAAAATACGAATAACAATAGACATTTCCCAGGTTCAGTTCACCACAAACACCGTGTAAATACAATTAATGCGTCTACGAAAGGTTCAAATATTACTTTATACATGAAAGCCAAACCAGTAAAACCCGAAATATCGGTGCACAAGTTCGTTACATAACAAAACTATTTTTGGACGATTTTTCGTTTTAGCTTGTTAGACAATGATCGTGCCTCAACATCGAGATCCAGTTTCATAAGAATTTACGCCAAATTAATTAATTAAATTGCACTCTCTAACTGATCAGACGACCATAGATACTCTGATAACAATGTGTTCACTATTTATATAAATGCGTTGATTTATATTAGATAATTAAATTTTGGTTGAAAAATTAAACATATTTTTTCTTTAATACACATAAATCCCGAATCAAAGAGTCGAGTAATTTAAATATTAAAATAAAATAAAACTGCATCAATCGAATATGAATATTTCATTATGTTAAGTTTTAACTCGGAAGACAAGCTATATACGAGAACTATAAAATAGTTTAAATATATGTCCGTCTTAAACCATTCGTGTCGGGCTGGATATAAACACTTTTATTGTTCCATGTTTACGTGGCGATTAGTTTTCCACTTAAACTCAAATTTTATTGCACCAGGCAGACACTTCCGTCATATACCATGATTTATACAAAAGTATCAGGATGGAAAAATCTCGACCGGTCCGGGAATTGAACCCGGGTCTTCCGCTTAGTACGCGGGTACATTACCATTTAAATATACTTTAATTCAATTACATGGCCTATATGGATTATCTCTGATTCAAGCATCTTCTGTTCTTCGTGAATTATATCCCAAGTAGGACTAAGTCGACTACGACTAAATATCACTTCTTTTTTCAGTTTCTCTCTGCGTGTTGATTTATTCTCTCCATTTTCTGGAACTTTCACAAACAATACCTACAGTATTTCGTATAACGTGTATCAAGTAAACTCAAAAGATGAAAGTTTAAGGGATAGGGTCAAGTAATGATTTCAATCCCAATTAAATAAACAACTGGAACAATTATTTCAAGAGAAAATATATACAAAAACCGTAGATAAATATTTTTTTAACGTGCAAAATGTGCTAATCCATGTGAAGGATGGGTAATTAGCAATTAGAAACAAATAAGTTTAAGACGAGGTCAGAGTAGAACGCTCTGCAGCCTTTTGTCTGACGTGTGGAGCTCGTAATGGAGATGAACTACGCCTTAGCTGGAAGATGTACACGGCTTCCAGAGACGTGTGGAACAGAACTATGTTCACGTGACACTAAACAAATATTCGTACGGACACGGAAACATTAATCGCGTAATCAATCCATACTCGTTCTAGAATTCCAATGTACGGGTCCCGCGGACAGTAAATCACCCGCGATCGCCGAGGAGCCGGTGTCATAATATCAGATTGTAAATGCGAAAAGTTTTGAGCAGCAGACGGCGTAATTGATTGTATAATGAGAACGGGGCCCCTTGGGGAGGGACCGGCCTGACAGCTGTCTGTCACCTGGGCAACTGGGTAATTACGGGGCTGCACGCGCACGCAGCGCCTATCATTACCCGGCCAAACACAGGTGCAACGACACAGTGCGAACAACACGGACAACAAACACACCATTACACTTATTATTCATTATAATTATCATTTAGATCGATCCAGTTATGTTCTGTCCTGAGAAAAACTCTAACCTTTTCGTACTAAGCTGGAACATACAAAAAAATTATTATATTAATTTTGATATTTCTAAAACTAACAAATGAACTTGGGTTTTAATATGCCAAACTTATCTGCGGGTCTGCGTAAAATCATTAATGAAATTCGAGACATCTGGCCTTCACTTGTCGAGTGGGTTGAAACGTCTGACGCCACGCCTGAAAGCGTCTTCACAGTTGATGCTGCGAATCGACTTTCACGCCCAGAGAGAATAAAGATTTTTGAATATTTCTATCCAACATTTAGAAGGGTTCAACTCTGAGTATATTATGCTCGTCTAAATTATTAATTCCTCTACCCATTTTCCGCTTCAAAATGTACTGAATATTTTTTCATTCTTCCTCTATTTTATCTTGAACGCTCCGGAATACCTTTCAGGCTTCTCTGTTGCAGTTTTATCAATCCCTTTGCTTTAAGAGGGGAGTGGCCACTATGTGGATTAGCCTATATATAGACTGTCTACACCTTTTTGTCTCTTCTTCATTCAGTCTCCCAAGTCCGCAGTTTCCCCTTCTTAAAGAATACTTTCTCACCTTTCGCTGTCGTAACTGTTTTCTGAATTCGCGCGTCCATCCATCGTAACAATGCTTCATAAAATCAAAGTAATTTCACCTCTTGCATCCATTCAGTTGTTAGCGAAGTCTTCTATGTTTTTATAACTAAAAAATGAAGTGTTCGCTTTATTTGTTATGATAACAAATGAATGCAGAAATGTATGCTTTAGTGGAAATAAATTATTACTCAACTAATAAAATTTTGAATTCAGTTCTCATCTGATGGTTCTCGGAATAAGATGACTTTTCTAGTGTTACAGATATATGAGAAATTACGAAAGATCTTCACAAGGAAGTTGTTATCCTATTAGATCATTAATGAATCATATTGGCACAAACAGTATTATAAAAATTTATTTCACGTTATATATATGACAAGGATATATAATTTGAGATCGCTTTGCAGGAAATTATCGTAGCTTCGTTTGTTTAACAGGAATACTAATGAAGTGAAGTAATTGAATACATAGGGGGGAGGGAGAAGTATTTTCATTATGTTAAAGATAGTCGAAGATACTCAGAAAGGGCTCACTGCTTAAGAATCTAAAATTTATTTAAACAGGAATAATTATTTGGTCCCACTTTTCCAATAATATAAATTTTAATTGTTTCAAATATTCCATTTATAAATGAAAATTTATTTATTTTCCTGACTAAAAATGTGATTATCACTGTAGTTTTCTTATCAACGTTTAAACAATAGAATCATTAACCAGTTTAGCGTTACTCTCCCACTGTTTTATGCTTAAATGAATTAAGGCACAAATCCTAATGCTGATCTGGAAGATTAATCTACAGTATGCTTTCCTTTATTGTGCACAAAAAAATTAATTATTCTGTGTGTATATCTAAAACATTTCCTTTAGCATAAAGTTATCTCGATAGCATGTTATATTACAGTAGTAAATGTTTTAATGTCAGGATGTAGAAGTGATTGTTTTATACACGACTATAATTCTCATGAGAAATCCTGTTCCGTTAAAGGATAATAAATAAATCTAAGCCGTTTGAAGAAATACATGAAGTCACTGACCAGGCGAAAGATGGCCTTTCACAAGTCCCACATATCAAGAACGTTGTTGGATTGAGAATCTGAGAACACTGAGCAAAAGTTCGATCAAACAGTCGTGTAGTAAATTCAATTCCGCGACCAACACTCCCTCAACAATGAGACTGGTAGGAATTTTTAAATACCTTTTAGTTACGCGAACAAAGTCAGCCGAAATTTTTAAATTAGGAACACACATTTTTAATATCAATCAACTTTATTAATGAAGTTGCTGGAGAAACACACACACACACACACACACACACATATATATATATATATATATATATATATATATATATATAAATCTCGTATAAACCACATCCACATTATTTGCTATATATATCCTTTCACTACGGAATTTATTCAGAACACTTTGCCTGACCTAATAAAGGATGTGCCCTTGCAAATAATGTGGATGTGGTTTATACGTGATTTTGGCCGCACTGTTCCAGATGCCAGATGAATAGGTTGGGGAATACGAGTCCCATGGCCTGCTCGTTTCCCCGACCACAATTCTATTATTACCCCGAGGTGCCACCTAGAAAAATGGCTGTATACAGCCTAAAGCAGAGACACTTCATCAACGAGTCTTTCCACACATTGGGGGAAGTATTTGAAGGGGCACAACTGTCTAACATCGGACGAGTGTATAGAAGCAAGTGGAGGTCAGCTTGAACATTTGGTACGAGTGAAAATAGAATTATATTTGTCACGTATTTGTCGAGATGTCACGGTTGAGCCTTACCTCTGGGTCTACCTTCTTGTACTCGGGGTCGTCCTCGTCCACCTCGAAGTAGAGCTCAGTGGAGGTGATAGAAACGATGCCAGGCGACACGATACCCGGGGCCACGAGCTTCGCCTTCGTGCTGATGTTCACAGGACCTGCGGCAAACGGCACGCTTCGTTATGAACTTCGGAGAAATATCTTACTTTACACATATGATATACCTCAATATCGAGCGACAGCATTACAAGGCATTTGGAGATTGCGAACTACTTCGAGGTAATTTACTCGTGACAAAAAGTGAGAGTTTCATGAAAGGTTATTTCCCATATGGAGAGTTTTAGCCTAGAAAGGTTTCTCTTTCTATGTTGTGATATCAAAGGATAAGCTCGTCACGATACATTATATTTTATTTATATTCATTAGAGAACTGTCCACAATAATTACTCCAATTCCCAGCTAATACGAGATTTATTCAGCAACAATACAGTCACAAGTGTTGAGCAATATTGCGGTTTAAGTGATATATGGATTTGAGATCGGAGCAGATTCACCGTTTCGAACACATTTATTTGCAGCGTTTATATGGAAACCAACTCTCGAAAGTACCTTAGCGCTTAAGATGTGCAACCTTAAAGTTGAGGATCACCAGGAACATCTACGTAATTTCAGGATGTTGATTAACAGACCAATATTTACTAAAATACCGTCAATTATAATTTTATTGATATAAATTTTAAGGAAATGAAAGTTAATTAAGTCTCCCGCCGGATAATGTGAAATACTTTTTATTTTCATAAATAACCATAAAAGTTTCTTTCATTGTCAATTGACATCGAAACCATTACATGGTGGTTTGCTAGCGGTTTTTAATCATTTTAAAACTGGAATAAATAGACGGACTTTGGTTTATGTTATATTAATAGTTGGAATTATTAATCGCTGCTGTTTTTCACATCTGCAGTGAGACATTATATAATAAAGTATGTTTGTAACATGTAAGGTAGCATGAAAGTGACGTATACGAGCATATAGATTACCTAAGCGAAGTCCGAAACATTAACATTTATATATTGTGATTACAAAAATCTTGAAGCTTCAGTTTAGAAGTTAGATATAATCTGTTATTCTCAGGACCAACCTGTAAGGTCGACATCGAGGTCCCTGTCGTCAGCGAGCAGCTCACTGTCGTCCATGAGGTCTGAAGATTGCAGTTGTTGCTGCTGAGTTCGGCTGGCTGCCAGGTGTGCGTGGAATTCTTCCCGAGCCTAACAGAAATGTACATGCATTTAATAATGACATCATAATATGATTGATTCAAATTCTACGGTTAAAACGACGTCTGGATAGACACGAAAAAAGTTTTCACAACTATTTTGTGTCAAATCGCCATCTTCGTCGATTTCAAGTTTGATTAAAGCTCGACTATCGACAATTTTCATCAATAATTCATGATAGTCATATCGAACATTTAAATTATAACAAAAAGCCTTTAATTCCCTAAGAAATAGTATGTATGAGCAATCATTTAAATCTCAACTCATGTGGACGAAGACATTACAAGTCAACCCAAAATTAAACCAATCATCTCACAAATGAGCGAACTGCCTTGATCGTAAAATTACGGTCAGGAGATAATGCCAATATGATGCACGAAAGATGCTGTGTTTCGAGACACACAATGCATCGGTGGTTAATAAGGATTTTCTTCAGATTTGACTATCAAGTAAAACTAAGTCATTCTTCTTGGCACAGAAACCTGATCAGACATTGTCAACACAAAAGCAAATACGATCCTTGTTCTTAGTACGGAAATATAAGAGGGGTATCTGAGAAATGAAAGCTTATTTAAGGTAAACTGAGTCGTTACAGACTATAAACTAGAAACACAACCATATTGTGTGGCCAATTTTATATACGGTTGTCATCTATAGTGAGAGGTTTATTTCACAAATATAACTTTAAAAGTAGATGGAATAGATGAAATGCAGTGTCTCAATTCTTCATTTACAAATAATACATATTATACATATATACATATATATATACCAATTAAAGAGGCCATTAATTGTTTTAATTAAATTTGATTGTTAGCGGTACGAGTTGCCAAAGAACGACAATGGACGGTAACTCTGTGTCGGCGGAGCCTTTGTTGGGAACTGCGTTCTGTACGAGAGTTAGTCAGTATGCGGCGAGACGCGAAACAGAAAAGTCTGCGTCGGGAACTGAAAACGTAAAATGTGGATTCTGATCTAAAAGTATGAATAGCGCGGTCCAATAAGTCCAACTGTGAGATCTATTAGTTTACATAAAACGCGAGTAAACAGTTTTGACGGACAGACTCAAATAATAATCGCAAAGTTGGAAGCAAAAAGTTTTGCTTCACACATACTGAACTAAATTTCGCATAGAAGCATCAAGGAGACCTAGGTCCGAGGGCTGACTGAGGGGCGGCTGATCCAAAGGTCCAGGTGGCAGAGAACGAGAACATCGACCGAGTGTATTAAAATTTTATTGTGTAGAATAAGTGAATAATGGCCTTTTTAGTGAGTGTTGTCCTCAAGCTCCAAGAATCAGATCTGGTACCAGAAAGACATTCGTGAGTACAAAACAATTATTTAAAATCTGTAAACGAGGATTAAAGGTAGAAGTCAGATTTCGTTCGTTTTTCTTTTCATTTAGTTTCTTTCATTTCGTTTATTTATTTTCATATTGTATTAAGTTAGTTTCAATGAGTTTGAATTGTTAATGTTTGTTTATTAAATTGTATTGCTCTGAATATCAAACCCAGTAATGATCCTGAGATATAGAGAATCTCGACGTATTTGATTGTAAAATATAAAGTTAAGTTTTCCTACAACGCATCGAATTGCAAAATTGAAATAAAATATTCGTTTGTTAACTTGATGAAATTCGGCGTATAAAGGAGGGATTACCATTTGTACTTTTAAAGAATAATATTTTAAATCTTAATAATTTTAATTAATTCTTTTAATTAACACCACCCTTTTAATTATTACAATATATACACGGGTTCAGCGAATTTTTAAAATTTTATTACTACATGCAAGTGAGACGTTAGTAAACGTGAAGTTTTCGAAAGAAACCCAAATATGAACTAGTTACACCAGACTGGCACGCAAAATACACACAGTAGAGAAAAAAAAAGTAAACACCCATTGAATGGAAAAATAACATTTAATACGAAGTAAATGGGTTGGAATCATAGAGAAGACGTATAAACTGTTTACGAAGAAATCATATTACGAAATAAAATTTTATTTAACTAATATTAAACGCGGTGGACGCGTCTGTCACCGTAGTAGTTGTAGTAGTAAGTAGTACCTGAAGGATCGCGTCCTCCGGTGCACCGTGTTCGAGCGCCGCCTTCAAAGTGGCTTCAGGGTGACTGGAACCCAAAGGATTGTGGACGAATCTTTTCCTCCTCCTCGCGTCATCTTCCCAGGCATCCAGTTTCCAGAATTCGTTCAGTCTACAAGTTCCATACATGAGCGAGGGATAAGAACTCTCGGGAGTTATGCGACTTGACTTGGGTGACACTTACTTGGCCGCATGTGGATCCATATATCCCCAGGCTCCGTGTTTGTTAGACATTATGTTTCTCACTTTCTCCAAAAGTCGACTGGCGATGACGTTATCCCTACGTCTTGCCGCTGTTATCAAATGGTCACACATCCTCTCTTCTTCACGACGATCCAGTAGAGTTTGAGCACATTGAGACTGCGGCGGAAAAAAATTCATGAATATATAAAAGTCCCGTATTTCAGTTGATGAATTGATTTAGGACATGATGTGGACAGAAATTTTTTTACATTGCACTTCAATAAGAGAACGACGAATTAAGAATAAACTAGTGATACTTAATCACATTTCCAAACCCACAAAAATATTTCAACGATTTGAAATGTAAAAATTGTAGGTAATCGTAATTTAAATATGTCGGCTGTTGGAAAGTTTTCTACTTACATATATAATAAATAATCGGATTACCAAAAGAGCGAATACGATATTTTTTTTTGCCAGAATCAGAAAAGATGACAAAATAAATACATAGAACACCATAGGAAATTGAAATATTCTTCTATAAAATAAATTACCTATATTCATACTGAACTAATTGCAGACGTTCGTAAAAGTGTGCATATTGAGCACAGGGTTACAGAGAAGTAAATTATTTGAAAACCCTGGAAAGAGAAGACTGAAAGATAAATTTTAATGATTTTACCAAGGATCTGGCTACGATATTCTTAGAAACACAAGACTAGTACAGTAGAGGTTAATAGTGCACAGATATTATTATTACAATAGGCCTACATAAATCAGTTAATTAAGGTTCCACCAAGTAGAACAAGTTGCAGAACAAAGTAAAATATATAATAATAAATGAAAAGGTGAAACGCATCTATATATAGTCAAAATTAAATTTTATACTTACTTCGAAATCTGCGTGTTTCAGGACATCATCTGCTCTCATTCTGTTTAAAATGAATTCCGCTTCATTTGCTACTCGTACTATGTGATCTTTCATTGCATGTGATAACAACCTGTATATAAAATACAAATTTATTTACCTTGAAACAGACTTCTTTACATTTAAATACGTACACACGATTAACTTACCGTCCTTCGTTTATTAATTCGATGAACGCCAGGCCTGCATGTTTTTGTAATGAATTTTGCCATTCTTGAGAACACAGCAACATAACCAATTCCACAACAGAATTACTGTTCTTGAAAGTAGTCAGTCCTGGAAATATTATAATGATTTTTAGTCACAAACTGTTCTGAGAAGATAATAATTAATGTCTGTAACAAGAATTATTATACATTTAATTGGCCATAAACATAAACACTAAATAAGAATAACAGTATGTTTCTTCTAGCAATTGGTAGACCGTGTCAAGTACTAGACTCAAATCAAATGCTTAGGTTTAGCACTTGAGAAGGTCTACAAACTGGTGAAGGAACATTATAACTTTTTCTTGTTTGTGGCCATTTATCTGTAAAATTATTTAGGAAAGTCTTCCATATAAATATATAAAAGAGGCTTCTATCCATATATTTAAATAGTATGAAAACTAATTTCATCAGGCTGTTAAAACTTGAGATACTTTATAAATTATCTATATAGACATACACATGTTGATATTCACTAAGGTTAAAGAATCCATATCAGTTAATCAAATTAACCATTAATTTTAAAATATGTGAAAATTAGACAATTATAAACTGAATGAATGTGATTACATGTATGCAACTAACTGTACTTATCAACTAACTAGTACACTCTGACACAAAATAGAATATAAAATCAAAATAAAACAGATTAGTATGAAAAAATTACCTTTTCCCTCCATGAGCAATTCTTGACCATGAGAGCCAAGCAGAGTTTTTGACAAAAAGGGAGCAAAGTCAACCATGATTTCTCTTAGCAGAGGGCAGACAGATCCCAAAGCCATCTCCAGCTTTTGGGTCAGTGAAGCTTCTCTAGATGGTGTGGGCACAGGTAGATGCTCAACAAGGGGTTTGATGGGCAGCTCATCAGGTCTAGCTTGTGTGGGGGTGGGACACAATCCATCGGGTACTCTAACTACAGAAATCTCCGCTTGAGGCTTCTCACCTCTTTCATCTCGTCTAACACTGTGGATATTACAGTTGTTCAATGTATCACCTTCTTCATTTAGATTCACATCTGTCCAACTATCATCATTAGATACCGTCACTTTATCATCCAGAGGTATTTCACTTCCACAATCCAGTTGAGTCACATGCTCATTTAAATTGAGGTTAATTGAATTCACGTCGTCCACAGAATCACCACTCTAAATTTAATAATGAAAATATGTTGATAAAAAATCAAATAATACAATAATTTTCTTCAAGAACCAATATAAAAATGCTATAATGCTACATACAAATAATGTAGAAGCATTAGTTATTTCATTAGTCACTATGAAATGAAGAAAATTTTATATCATACAATTTTGTTAAAATAAATTGAGAAATTTTACAAATTGCCATGTTTTCATAATAAAGCACTAAAATATGGTACAAACTAAAATGTCCAAAGAAAGATATATAATCATTTCACCAATAATTTTTCACGCATTACATGAGTTAAAAAAATGTTTACAAAAAATATTTAAGGTTAAAGTTTGGAAACCATAATAAAACAAACTTGCTCCTCAATTGTTTCCACTTTACGTGAAACAAAATAAATATTTTTAGACATCAGAAACCAATTAGCTTACAATAATAACTCTAAGTTTAAGTAATATAAATAAAACAATTAAAAAATGTTTAATAATGATAAATATTTTCTATTGTTTGGTAAGTAAATGCATTGAATAATTTTTACCTCTAGGTAATTGACTACATTTAATCTTTAAATTTCTTTTCACAGTTAATGCAAATAACATGTAGGATTACTGTCAAATTAAAATATAAAAACATTGAAACAATTATTAAATTCCATTCAGAACAAGTCAGTTTGTAGTTATTAACATGTTTTCATATTCACTATTGTTCAAATTCTAAAGAAGAATACTATTCGCCAATGGTTATTATGCAAATAAAAGTGAAATCAAATAAAAACTACAAATTACCAATGTGTGCAAAACTAAACAAATATACAGAATAATTAATGAAAATATTCTTAGTTCTGAACATTATAAGAGAATACCTAGAGAAATAAACTAATAACACGCCACAACATTTTAAAATAAAATCTATGAATAAATACATATTTTTAACATTTACTCTTTTTATCACTGTATAAGGATTGAAACAATATGGATTAAAGAAAGTTGACAAGAAATATTAACTTTTCCAATGAAGCTAGATAAGTTGTCTTTTGAAATGAAAGGCAAACAAACTGGCTCAGTTGAAAGACATGCACACATGCATTTTACCTTGTTAGAAAGCATGTTGGATGTAGGCGGCCGGGTGTATCTCAGAACTTGATCAGGCATCTCTATGTCATAAGGGTGGTTTATAGAGGAAGCATGGGATGAAGTTCTCGAGCGAGTGTTACCCTACAGTATTAGTAACAAGGATACCCAAGCATAAGGAAATTTTATTGTTATACTCAAAGAAAGATGATAGGAGAACTATATAATTAGTAATGTTTTAAATGTAATTATCAAAATACATATGGCTATATAAAGGATTAAAGCAACTACTGCTCTTCATATATCATACTTTTGTTTAATACTTGTTTATGTATTGAATAGAAATGTATTTACACATTTGACTAGTTCATCCACCATACATAATTTTGCTGAATAAATTCACATATATCCATTTAAAGGATATATATATATAAATTTTTTAGCGAATCCATAAATGTGTTCTGAAATATAATTGTACCAAGGTTTTTGCTATCCACTAATCAAAATAAAGTGTGTCTCAAATTTAAGAAAACTTATTAATAGCCCATAGAAAAGGAGCATGCTGTTAGATAATTTTGAGTAAAGAAAGAAATTATATCAAATAATTAGCAAGTTATGATGGATGTATGCAGAAATTTAATTAATTCTTCATAAGATACTAAATCTCTCCATTTCCTACTAATGTAAAACCAAAGAAATATATTAAACAAAAATACAATGTTTAATTCAGAAAATACAAAAGCTAAAGTGGATAAAAATATTTATATGCTTAAATACAGACTTATTGCAAATTGCTATCAAAACTATACAAATACAATTTGGAGACATTTCAGTTGTCAAATAAGCATTTGGTTTTATATAAGTTTTATTTTAAAATTACAATAGAAATAATCTCTAGGTCTAAAAATGTAATCAGTAGAAGTAAATTGACCCTGTACATAGTAGTAGTCTTACACTATTCATGAAATGATTAGCTTGAGAGCAATGGGCAGTAACAGATTTATAATAAAGGATAAATTGAGAAATTCTTGAAGAATGTGTGAATACAAATTTCGGCAAATAAATAATTGAAAAAAATTATGTTAGAAATGAAGAGGTGATATAGTTTTAATACTACAGATGGAAATAAAAAAATTAAGTTTCTATATTTTGGAAGACTGATTTTGACTCTAGTGCTATGACTCACTATAAGAAAATTAGTAATAAGAATTTCAAATATAGATATATTAGTATCAATCTTTTCAGTCCAATACAATAAAATCTGCAAACTGTGTAAAACAGTTAAATATAAAATAAGGGGGGGGGGGCGGTAACACCTTCGAATATTTCTATATTTCTTCATTTCATATACTTTATAGAGCATTTAATATGAAGTTAAGTCTCAATCTCCCAATTTACTCAATTCCAGGTAAGCCAACCACTATCTCCCTTATCCATACCAATTATTTTGACAATATCAATTCCATGTTTCAAACTCTGGTGAGCCAGGCTGAGAAGTTGGCTCTACGTTCTGACCTACTGTCCTAAAGAAGGGGGCTCAGGTTCTCAAAAATTTGAAATACTATTTCTTTCCAGCCTGACTACACCACAACTGTTGATTTAATGTCAGTAAACTGCCCTCTTTCCTATATGAAAACTAGTAACTGATTTGGGTAGGAAAGAGTGAAAGATGAATATGTTTACCCTGATGTATATACAAAAATCTAGTTAAAAATGTATGAAGACACCCAAATTGGTCAAAATAACAACACATCACACAAACCTGGTTTTGTGGTATGTGCAGTGTGTTATTCTTGTGAATCTTGAAGTTTCAGAATTACCAGATGAAAGAAACTCAGATTGCAGAAATGTATGGTATTTTTCAGCTCTTATTTTAGTCTGTTATTTAGCTAATTATTTATTTAAAAATAAGTTAGTATGAAAATCATATAAAATAAGTTCAACTTATAATTTTCATATATTGCCAAAATTATTCTATTAATATTAGCCAAATATTGATATTGCATAAATTTTGCTTAGTATTTCTAAGACATATTCTGCCTCTTGTAACCAAAATGAGAATAACAATATAATTAAAATACATAAGCATATTTGTATGTTTTTTAAGTATTATTAATAATTCATACATTAATTAAGTGATAAAAGATATAGAATAATAGAGTATCATAAATTTTATTTCAATTCTTAATATCATTTTTATAGCTGAATTATTGTTAATCCATTATTTCTGATTAATTTGGTTGTTGTCTACATGTATAATTATATTGAAGTCCGATAAATATAACTTAAAATATTCTAGTGTTACTCCATCAGAGTGTTCAAACATTTCACGTCTTCCTAGAATAATTTAGGGTTCATATATTTATTTTCATTTATCTCATCTTTTATTTCACATTTTCTTTTGTTTTCCTATGACCTGTTGTAATTAAGTCCCTTTTGCCTAGATACATAATGATTGGCAAAATTATGCTCACCTTGGCATTAACTCATTTAATACCTTAAATAACACTGAACAACAATATAATGAACTGTCTCTGTAAAGTACTATTTAATAGACTAACACATGAAATACATTCCAGAATGTCAGTGAAATAATGCAATAAGAAATTATATCACTTGTTATATAAATCTGTGATACATATTTTCAAGAAATGATTGATCAGAATTACATCTGTTGGTACAGAATGTAACTTTGCGATGAGAAGTGTTCCTATTTATTGGAAGCCATAATTACTTAATGGTTATATATTTTGATTAGTGATTTTGGAAGGGAATCCTAAAATAAAAATTGAATTAAGTCACATTTAAGTTTCATAAATTCTCAAAAGTAGTAGTACAAATCAGAAGAGTACTTATTAAATGTGAATTTAGAACCTTGAGAGAAGGTGGTCCACTTGAATGATTGTCGTGATCTGCCAAAATTGACGAGTTATTTTCATCAACAACAATGACCTCATATTCTCCATCATCTTGAGATAACTGCTGGCAAATTTCTCTTGGTTGAACTGAAACAAATAGTGTGGCAAAGAATGTTTTAAAATTATTCCCCATACATTATATTATTTCAGAGCTTTTAATCACAAAATATTATTTGGCACACATCATGAAATTTAAATCAAGAGCACACTTAAAGGAACAAACCAACATACAATACATTCAAAATATTCATGCTCCAATATTTTTTCAATGTGATTTGCAAACTATTATTATAACAAAATGAACAATACATTCTACTACAACAAATACTAGTAATATAATGGCATAGTTAGGATTAATAAAGTTTTATATTTTATTTGTCCATCAGAAATTGGGATATTTTGATAGAATTATTATTTACGTCTGCCCAATAAGCTGTTTTTTTTTAAAAAAAAAAGGTAACTACTGGTTAAGTAGTTATGTATTTTTTTTATTTTCATGCAACAGCTACCATGCACAATTCAAGCAACAATGATCAACATATTGTTGTCTCTTGTGATTTACAGCAAAAAGGTGTCTGTGTAAAAAAAATCATTCGGAATGAAAGAAATTGTTGCAACAAATAAATAAAGGGCACATCTATGACTTCCTGTGGAAGCCTACTTTTAATAGGGTTAGGAAACTCGACATACTAAACAAGGGAATGCTCTCTCTCACTATAGACACGAATAAATAAATAATTTACGCATTATTTAAGATGGCCAATTACCTTGATGATTTATAGATGAATTTCTATATCTAGTTGGCACATGAATGTTGTTGTTGTTGTTGTTGTGATTTTTGTAAAAGGGGTTTCTGTGCCGAAGGAATGGCTGTTG
This sequence comes from Zhengitettix transpicula, assembly GCA_037074705.1. Lineage (NCBI taxonomy): Eukaryota > Metazoa > Arthropoda > Insecta > Orthoptera > Tetrigidae > Zhengitettix > Zhengitettix transpicula. The sequence goes on along the minus strand of CM073593.1, from coordinate 29,768,559 downwards.
CACAGCATTTGGGTGAGATCCAGGGAGGAACTGGGGATAAACATGATGAGACCACTGTGGAAATAGAGGTCTCGCTCCACCTTCTACTGGCAGCGTGAAAGAGTAAGCAGTGGAATACCAACCAACATTAGAATACCATACATAGTAACCATTAATTTTATTATTTCATCATACGTACTTTCATATAACTTTTCAGCACAATACATATTGAAATAGACAAAACAAAGAAAAATCTATTAGTCTTGTGAAATTAAATGTCTTTCCTAAGTAGATGACAATTCTAGAGTGAAATGGAGGGATTTAAGAAACACCCAAGCATCTAATTCTCACATCAAATATCAAAACTCCATAAAACAAAAATAATACAAACAAACAAGTGAGATGGGAATGTCTCTACAATTGCAATAATTTGAGCAAATAAAAACTTTTAATCTAGTCTCACTATTGTGGTTTGTTGTACATTACGTTGCAAACTGAACAATCAAAGTAAACAGAAACCATTCCCAAAACCTAAATTAAACATAAATCATAATTTTTATTTTAACATTCTACAAATATTATTTCATTCCTCTATAGTTACTGAAGGAAAAGATTTAGTGCCAAAACTAGGAAATAATCAATACGGTACTTAATTATGAAACAATTTCCCCAAATGGAAATCAGATTGAATGACTTTATTGATGCTTTAAACCAGTCATCTCTAATAACAAACTGGATAACAAGGAAATTGGAAATCAAGTGAGATTTCTCCATGCCTGTATGGACATGCACACTTAATCATGGTCTTGTGTACAAGACAAATGAGCTAACAACCTAAGGTTCTATGGAGCTACTGTGCTAAAAAATTTGGAGAATCTTAAAATTCATAAAATTGATTCATGATATTGTTAAATATATGAGAGCAGGGCAAAAAGTACTCACAAAACAGGAGAAAACATTATTTTTGGTTAATTCATTTTTATTTATCAACATAATCTTCCATTTAGCTCATGTTTCTCCAACTTTCTCAAGCTGCCAAAAAAGTAAGTTTATGAAAGGCCCTTAACTTATTTTGACAATAATCTCTTCATTTGACAAGAATTTTTTTCCAGCATGGTATTTTCCCCAAGTCTTAAATAAATAAGTCACAAGGCTTCAAATCTCAAAAATATGGTGATTGTAGCAACAGTTTGAACTTTAATTAAACATCTAAATTAAACCAGTGTGCACTGCCTTGATGGAAGAGTGCTTCTCTTTGAAAACTACTTCTTTATTTCTTGGCTGAAGCAGTCCAGTAATGATACGCAATAGTTTACATTTCCCACATAATACCCACCCCCTCTTCCAACCTAATAGAAAGAAAGAGAGAAGTAGCCATCAAATCCCTGTCTTCACTTTCTTCTGAGCTTGTTCATATACAGAAGCCCACTGTTTAGAAAATTGTTTTGACTCTGGATTGTTTGTCATGGTTTATCTACATTTCATAAACAGTTATGTATTGACATATAAACTCTTCAAAATTGAGAGGGAAAAGTGACTATTTTTCAATGAATCAACCACACAGACAGCAAACATGCACCAACCTGCAGATATTTCAATGAGATATGATGTTTCATGCAAATTGTTACCACTGAGCTGTGGCTTTAAAAAGTTATTGAAAATTTGACACCAGACTACTGAAATAGGCATTTCTTAGGAACAAACTTGTTTTAATACTTCTATCCCTTATATTTTGTAAGTACTCATTGACCTACTCTAGTATATCTCCATAATTTACAATTTAATTTGTAATCATAAATTTCAAGAGTTTGTATATTGAATTAGATTGATATAGCTATGAAATCACACTAATAAACTTCAGTCACCCTACAGATATTTCTTTTAATTGAAGAGGAGAGAAGTGGTTCAGGAGTATGTAAGGAAAGTTGGATTATGATATTAAGAATAAAGGAGATATGATACTCTTTCAATTGAGACATTTTAATGTTATTCAATGAATAAAAGAAACTCACGAAACTTTAAAAATTCATATGATTAAAAATTAAATTTATCCTTGCCAAACTATCTTATTATTTTCTCAGAATTACTTTTGATTTTCTAGAAAAATGATACATATATTGAGTGACTATGTAGACTTTTTTAGTTACACAAAAATTTCTTCAGTTAACACTCCTTATTAATAATTTTCACCTAAAATCAGCCATGAGATTCAAATTACAGTTCATAGTAACAAAATAGATAGTTTTCATAAATCACATATGGTGCTCTGAATTTGTCAAACACTAGGATCCCAGAAACATGTGGTATTTATATTATCACTTTTTTGTCAGAATTGGCTAACTTTCTTATTCATAAAATTGTATATTTAAAAAAACTATGAACCAGATTGCAGACTAAAATTACTGATAATATTTTTGAAACAGTAAAAATGTATCTTCTTCGGAGATGGCTTTAGTTTATTTCAAACATCTACACAGTTTGACACATACATACTGAACAACATCTAAGACTGATTTTCACAATCTATTAACATTTTTATATAAATGCACTATATTTGAAAGTATGATTTTGGGCAATTATGCCTCTCCAAATGTAAATCACCACCACAGTCACCTGTATCAGACCAAAACTAATCTTATTTTCCTAGTTGACAATAATAGCAAGTATAAGAATTTTTGTATAAAAATATGGTTTCATAAATATTCCTGGAGAATAACTTATTTAGAGCATGTTAAAAGTAAACAGCTAACATTATACCGATACAAAGAATCCTAAAATGAGAATATCTAGGAAATAGTATACAAAGCAATAGCCAGTCAGTTATATCCATCATCTTCCATTCAACAAAATAAAATATCACTTTAAATGTCTCATTGGCTTTTAAATATTTTATAAGCACTTATTACAGTATGAAGTATTTAATAAAATTACAAAATTGATACTTTAGCATTAACAGATTTAAAAATGATTTTTATTAAATAACACAAAATAATATATTCATACTAAAGCAAGAGGCATCTGAGTGAATCTATTATATTTTTGCCTACTATGTGACAGCAAACAGTTGCCATAATTGTGGTACAGCTAAATGGAATAAATAAGTGCATCAGTGATATTCTGCCATTTCTTAATAGTTATTCTTTGTGCTTAAAAAATAAGTTCATTTCAATTATTTCACCAAGTTAAACAAAATAAAAAGATATAGTACCTGGTGGACTGTTGCTGTGATGTGATGTTCCATTGCTTCTTAATGCAGGACTAGGACTTGGAGGTCTTGGAATTAATGGGGGTTCCAAAATGTCACGATATTTTGAAACCATCAACACAGAAATAAAGTAGACTATTGCCAAAGACAAAAACTGAGCTTGCTTGGTTTCTTCCTGTACAGAATCAATAAAACGTGATTTTAATATTTGAACTATGCATTCATTGTTAATATGCTAATTAAGGTATGTAGATTGAGAGATCCCACAGAAATATTCAACTGTTCATGACATTCTACACATCAAACAATTTATAAGTGTGAAGTAAATATTTAGCAACATTACAATTATACTCATTATTATTGTTAATAAAGATTGTAAGATGATTTTCTATTTTCTGAGGTAACCAATGCAGCAGCAAATAATTTTTCAAAAAGTATTATTAAATGGTAAACTAGGCTGTGCACATTGATACATATTATAAATTTAGATTACAGATATTCAACCTCAACAAAACCTGTGTTAATTACATAAATTAATTCATCATTTGATTAATACAATCACAAGGTTTAGTCCCTAATTTTTGGTTATAACCGAGATAATTTTTTAAAATATATTCAAAATTCTTTTATATAATATTAAAATATTTTGGAACTGAAAATATATGCAATCTAATTTATCTTTAAAGAAATTTTAATCCATCATTAAGGTCTCAGCTTATTTTTATTGTTGACCTGATGAAGTCAAAAGTTAGGAACAAAACATAGTAATGAATGCATTAATCATATTGTTAATTAATAAACCTTTTCTGACTGTGTTATTTTAGTCATATAAATATCAATATTAAAACTTTTGGTGGCTCTTCTGAGGCTAAACCAAATTGTAATGTAATTTACTGGTCATGTGTACATAAGATGAAATATGAAATTAAATAAAAAATATATATAAATGAACATTTTGAACATAAAAATAAGCAAGGACATTTGGAAAAACTATCATAGGAGAAAAAAGGAATAAAATGATCACACTTAAAAATATAACATACCACATCACGATATATAACTGCTCGCAGTCTGTTGACATCCATATCTTGTAAAAGTTTCTCAGGATCCTTAACAGGACTGGATTGACTGGCAAGATTTTCTACTATGTTCTGTAAAATAAGTAAAAATATGTATGTACTTCTTCACTTTTAAATCATGTTTTATTATATCACCTGCTGACGGCCATACAGCAAGGACTGAAACATGTATTGTAACTTTTTAACTACAAAATCATTATATGACTGAAAAACTTTTTTTAGTAAGACTTTTAAACTATATAAGAGACAAAAGCAGTAATATCTTATAATTTTAACTAATAATAGTGTGTTTAAAATAATGTACTATTTATAAAATGAGTGCATGTTCTTTATAAATTTAAATAACTTTATAAATACAAGAAATACGAGATATAGTTTTATTTACCATACATATAAAGATAACATGAAAAATTACATAACCAGTGTTATGATTTGTTAGGAGTTGGTAAGAGGGAGTTGATGTCTGCTCTTCTCAAAAGCTATTCAGGCAACAATATACAGGAGCAAGAGTCCAACTATACGTTGAAGAAAGAAAAGTAACACATTGGAAAATTTCCAATTCTTTAACTTCTCTTCTCCCTCTCCCCAATGTTCCAATAATTACATATAATTTTTCCACAAATTTTATAAAAAAAATTTAGTAGTATACAGCAAAATGTTTTTTGGGTATGGTATCAATGTATGTCAAGAAACATAACAGCTTATGAAGAGTTCTAAGCAAAATAATCAATTACAAATTAAAAAACTCATTCTATCATAACATCATTTGCTATAAGTTATACTTCTTCCTTATAATTCTAACCTTAGGAGATGCTTGCACTCCCCGTATTAAGGATTGCAAATGTGCTGCTTTGTTTGCATTATTTGTCATTGTTGGTGTGAGGACGGGAAATTGGCGTGATCGTTCTTTACACTCTAAACAGTTCCGAACAGCGCAGGTACAAACCTAAACAAAGAAAGAAAATCAAATAACTAAACTAATGCTCTGTTAAATAAGAACTGATACTTCTCTTTTTTTCAATAACTTCTATAAGATTCATCAATTAAAACTAAATCTGTCACTCATGGGTTAGATTCTTTAATGTTAACTTTTTGATTTGTTATATGAAAAATTTAATAGATACTATTAGCTTTCATAAACATAATTTGTCTTGTGGAAATTAAACTCAAATCAATATAATTATATTAAGAACACCAATCATAATCAGTACACAACTGTTGCCTACAAAGTTTTTCTGTGACTTGTATGACAACTTTTATATACATATCAACACGTTACTGAAGAAAATATTTGCTAATAACCAATTCATTTCGTACCAGCCTTAAACATTGCCTCAAAATTCCTCCACTTGACATATTCTTTTCTGCTTCCAATTCACCAAAATTGAGGGAGCTTGCAAAAATAAGAACATCTGCCATGTTGACTAGTCGCTGCAGAAATGATACAGCTACTTCAATTGGCATACCTTGAGTTGGCTCAATAACATCTAATTCACACTGTAACAAGTTTATAATTAAGGATATATTTTTATTTTGGCACTAATCCAACAAAAACATAAGAAACTTACATTTGGGGAAGTAGCAGAAGCTAACAATGGCAACAGTCCTCCACATGCTATTATAAGGTTGTCAGCTAATTGTGAAATTAAATGAACAGTATTGACTACAAAAATGGCATTTTCACTGCTATTGACAAAGTCAAGAACAGATTTTGTTGATGAGCTGAAAACAAAGAAGTTGATTTATTTTAAATTATAAATGAAAACAAAGAAGTTGATTTATTTTAAATTATAAATGAAAACAAAGAAGTTGATTTATTTTAAATTATAAATGAAAACAAAGAAGTTGATTTACATTAATTTATAGATAATGCCAAATGCCTCTGCAAATATATTCTTGATAAAAAAAAAGTTACTAACTATATTAATTTTAGTCCCATTCTATCCTAAGAAAGGAGACTTTGGCCCTTGAAAATTTTACATTTCGAGTCTGGTATTTAGGTTAACGCCTCCAAAACTTTAAAGAACTTCCTCCTATCCTGAGTGGCAACACTGTGCTTAAATTCAGGTAAACCACCAGCTTTATCTTTTTCCTTTCTATATTAATTGTTTTAATTATTTTACATCTAGCTGGGTGCATGGTGTTGCCCCAGCATTTATTTATATATGCCAGAAAAGTATTTAATTCCACATTAAGCTATACTAATGTCATCATAACTCATCAGTGCCTTTAGAGAAGCATAAATACTCCCAATACCAAATATTATCAAAAATACTCTTGAAAAAATATACTTGGTACCCTAATACAGTCACAAATTCATTACTACCTTAAGAGAGTTAATTATATTCCCAGTGCACTAAGTGAGTTAAATTTCCGTCATGTACCTCAAGAGTGTGAAATATATATCCAGTACCATTGAGAGTTATAAACACTCCCAGTATGCTTAGAGAATCAAAAATATTCACTTATGAAAGACAAAAATAGTACCTTTGTGTTAAACAAGTCAAAAAGAGTAAAAAATACTCCGAGTATCTTAAGGGAGGCAGATATACTTCCAGTACCTGAAGAGTTTCAAAAATAATCTTGCTACTCTAAAACTGTCAAAAACACTTCCTGTAATTTAGAATGTCTTTAAAATACCATGCCTTCCACCCCCACCTCTATAGGTGATAGTGTTTGTTTGGTAAAGTAAGTATTATCTTTTAAAAAAAAATTAACCACATATTTTGAAGATTGTATGCAGAATATTATTTTCCCCTTCAACTACAACTTAACTTGCATGTAGAATATTATTATTAAACTTAGTGACTTCCATAACCACAGATTCAACACTAATGTCACAAATATTATATCAAAACTTAAACTGCATCAGCTGTTGTTTTGGAGAATTGATATAAAAGATAACTAGAATTATTAAAATTCATGAAAGCATATAACTAAGGTACTCTAGTTTCCAGAATTATTTGTTTGAAAGAATTTATACTTTTCAAAATTAACAAATCCTGTTTTAACAGATTACTTAACAATTATTATAAAAATAATATTCCTACCTTCTCCAGACTTGAATATCTGTTTCAAGAGAAAAAAGAACATCTGACAACAGTCTTTGGTGAATGTACGACCACTTGAATTCAGGTATTCTGAAAGGTGGGCGAGTCGGTCCTGGGCTAAACATTGGTCGGGAAGAAGTTTGAGGCACTGGGCATGGTTTCGTTCTTTTTGAATCTGGAACTTCATCACAATATTTCAAATGATTTTAAGAATTATTCATGTAAAAAGGCATCAAGTTTTGTACACAATTAATATACAATGTAAAGGTTGAATTAAGCAAAAAATTAAAGAACATACCAAAATGAACAGGATCAACTTGAGTTGAAGTAGATGCACTTTGAATCTGCTTCTCTTGTGAAGTCTGATTTTCTATAGGTGCAGAGTTTTCCTGTATCACCAAAGCTTCTTGAACAGATGTTTCTTCTAGGGCAACCTTTACAACAACAGGTACTTCTTCAGAGGCATTTTGTAAATGGTTCAAATCACCTGGGGTTTGAGGCACATCTTGTTTTTCAACAACAACAGTTCTATTTTTATCTGAAACTTCAAAGGCTTCATTTGGATCACAGTTCGTAGATGATTCAACTTTAACAACATTTGGCACTTGAGAAGAATTTGTATTTTCTGTATCACAATTATTATTTAACCTACTAAGTTCTAACAAATTGTCATTGTTTTCATTGAGTTTATTTAAATTTGTTTCTAAATGTGAATCTACACCTATATTAGTTTGGGATTTAGTGTCTAACGATTTGGTCCTTTTGTCAACATCTTCGTGTTCCTCAACAACCTGCAATGATTCAGTATCCTCTTCAATCTGTGGATTATTATTTTCACAATTATGTACAGGAGATTCCAACACAACTGATTTAGTTTCGTCTTCATTTTCCACTACACTAGAGGCGCACACTTCACTATGTTCTTTATGTTCACTGTCCGTTGAGCAATTTGAGCAATTCTGATCAGAAACATCACCAGTTTCAATTTCAGTTCTTGTTTCCAATTCTACTCCTTCACTGCAGTTCAAACAAACTACTTCAGTTTCACCAACTTGAACACTACTAACTTCATCTACATCACTTTCTTTACGGTCTGCAGCAAGTTCAGTAGTGTCCGTAGGAGTAAGATAGGCTTCTGAAGTATCACTATCACCTATTTCCCGTTCCACTTGCACAGTAACCTCACGTCTCACAAGTTCTAATGAGTCTGAATCTTTTTTAATAATCTCTTCACTTTTACTCTCCACTAATTCATCAAAACTCTCATCAGCTTCTAAGGAGCTAAGTCGAGAAGAATCTAACTCAAACATACTAGTTGTCATATCATCTTCAAGTTTTTGAGCATTTCCTTTGTTAGAATATTGATCTGTTTCAGGCAATTCTTGAACATCACCTGAAATATTCACAGAAATATTTGAAACAATTTCTTTCTCCTTGGTTTCAGCTTCAGACTCATTTTCCCCATTTGAAACACCTTCATCATTTCCTGCCACATCTTTAGTTATTCCTTCACTGAATGATCCTTCAACAACACCACTATCTTCGTAACTACCACTTACACCTTCCAAAGAAGCTTCCTCATCACCTTTATAAACATCAAGATCTCCATTACTTCCATCAATTCCAGAGGTTGGTAAAATGAATTCTAACTGCTGTTCACTTCCCCCACCTTCAGTTAGGTGAACAATTGGAATGTCAAATTTATTTTCAGTATCAGAGTTTTGGTTATCATCTGCTTTGCACACTTCACTATATAAATTGCAAGTACTAGAACCATTTGACAATGCATCACCACTACATTTTGCAGTCTCATCATGCTCAGGTGAGCCTAGGCCACAACTGCAAACTGCAGCTCCTTCCTTCCCAACAGCTACAGCATTCTGCCAACCTCCTAAATGACTGTTTGAATGGTAGCCATTTGCAACTGCATGCTGTTGGTCCCAACCAGAAATTGTACTTATTGGACGTTGCTGACGAACAGCAGGGTCTGTAATGTTATCAGAACGCTGACGTTCATAATGCTCATACATTTGAGCAAATTGCAGCTTGAACTCCTCGTAGGATACCTGATAGAAAGTAGTTGAATTAAAAGCCATGTAAAATTGTTATTTACAGTACAAGTAATTATTTGTATATAAAAATGATTCTGCCTTACATTTAAATCTTAAGTTACCTACTTGAAAATGTAAAAACATTAAATATTCTACTCCAAGAATAAGAGAGAGATTGTAAAAGAGATAGTAACCATAGAATTGATATTCCTACCAATAATATAATTCTATAGAAATTTTTATATAATTTTGTAAATTCAATGTGGAATATGAAAATGAGATTTAATAATATACACTAAATGGATGGCTTTATTTTGTCTAATATTAATGTTGAGTTATATATGAAATGAAAACATGCAAAAATCATACTAAACATTTGCAGTTCATACATACAATCCAATAAAATCCTGCATTAGCATTTTACTTGCATGGACGATGATTGTAGAAAAATATTCCAAAGTTAGAAAATTAAGGATATTCAATTAAATTTGTTGAATAAATAGCTCTTAGATTCATCCTTGGCAGTTAGGACTAGAAGTCCTATATATATAAATTGCATGCTTACTTAATGGCAGTCAGGATTGTAAACTAGAACTGTTTACTTAATATACTCACTAATTACCTTATATATACCAGACTCAGATTGAAATATTACACATTTTTATTACAATGTTTTAAATTACCTTAACATTAAAAAAATATATTTACAACAAGAATTTTCCAATATATTTGGTGGATAAACACTTACCTTGGAGTGAACTATAGCTAGTGTGTCTACCCAAACTCTCCAACCTCCATACTCATGCTTAATGGCATGATGAAGTAACATTCTAAACAAAGAGTATACCATATCAGAAATTTTCTGTTCTTCAGTATTTTTTGGGTGAATGTATGCCATTGCTATAAGCCATTCCTAAAGAGAGGATAATGCAACAGATTTATGTAGAGGAAATATGCTATAATTTATTACTAGTCTATAAAAATAACAAACAACATACCTGCCACACTGACATTTGCAAAACTGTTCTTCTATTCTCCCTGTTGTTATTACATAACAATGTCATGTCAGAAAGAAATAGTTTCTTCACATCTAACAGTTGCTCAGTCTGCTTTGACTGTCGAACTAAAGTAGCTACGACTTTCAAAATCACTGGAGATAAAATAAAATATGTAAAACACATCAACAATTAATTTATTTTCTTAATTACAAACTTGTTGCTTGAAAATAATATACAACACAGTCATTTATTTGTTCCCCACTACTAAAATAATTCATTTAGACAAATGAAATATGACAGAAGCAATTTATACATTAATGAAAAAAGTAAATTTTTACAAAAATTAATAACATCAATCAAATCTACAATTAATTCCCCTTCAGTCTAAGATAATCTATAATTTCTCTTTCCTATCTATCAATTCTACTTAACAATGATGAAAAAACTGTTACTCACTTGGATTTTCTAGTCTGAAATGAGACTCTGGTTCTGGGTGCCTAGTATACAGTATTTGTTGACTAATATGTTCTGTCATTATCTGTCAAGACACAAAATACAAGTGTTATCACCCATCCATCTAATTATAAGAAAAAATATTTACCTTTGGCAAGAAATAATGTGGGCCAAATAGCAAAATAACAGACTACGGAAATAACAATTTTAAAAAGAATATTATATGTGAATACAATACTTAATTTTTAATTTTTTCCTCAGCACATGAGTATATTTCAATTAACTGTAGCTCAAAGTGAAAAATGAATTTAGAAATGAATTTTATTTCCAAATCAACTAATATTAGTGTTAACAGAAATGTAAAAAATATTGAAACAGTTCACATAAAATATTAGACAAATTAATGTGTAAAGTGAAAGGTTTTATGTTCACAATGCCAGAATATAGGTAAACAAAATAAAGAGAAAGACTAACAAGCTCCTCAGGAGTAAAGTCTTCTAGGGCTACTAACCGAGTAAACAATTGTATTTGTGATGTTTCTATGACATTCACTGCCATCGTCTTCTAGAAATAGACAGTACTTGAACTGACTCTTATAAAAATGTAATTTTGTAACAAAATTATTGTTTTTTTAAGTATTAGATCTGACTTTGAAAAATAGTTTTACATCAAAGAATTTATCAAAAAAGTGTTAATAACAGTGTAATTAAATAACGAAATTGTAACAAATACTTATGTTAAATGAATACCATATATTATTTAGATGTTAGGAAAAATTAGCTTTAAAAGTAATAATAATATATTTCTAATGCATCCATCATTATTTTAGATTAAAAGTTTTTAAACTGCAACATATGTATGGTAAATTTGTCAGGCTTTCTTTTCTGCAAAAGTAATTCAATTAATGTCAATGCACATAGTAATGTAACTAAAAGAAATACCTCATATAGAACATTGTAAGTTGGCAGTGTAAGTGTTTCTTCATTAAGTAGCAGTCTTTCAGCAAGAAGTGTGTATAAATTATGTGGACTCATCACATCATATTTTCTCCTAAAAAGTATTAAATTGAACAAATACAAAGTTTTATTTGGAAAATTTGTCACAGTCTCTAACATAATGTACAAGAAACATGGCTAATTTATACAGCGAAGAAATGATTACTACTATTTTAATTAATATATAAGTGCAAAAGAATTATCCTCTGACAATTATTTCAAAATAAAACAAATCAGCATTTGTATTATAAAATGAAAAATAATAATAGGAGAAACTTTCTTTTACATTTAATAAATTGTAATACATCCACATATGGACAATTCTGAAGCAAAAAATCTGGCACAACAGCTAATAGAAATTTCATTTCATTTAGCAAGTGTTTTTGTTACAGAGTTATTATTTTCCTTTTACCAATGCATGAATTTTGATACTTAATTTCAGTACTTAATATTTTACAGTCATTTTTATAACTTTGAATTCTACATTCTTGTATAATAGTGAAAGTTATGAGAAATAGTGTTAAGGTATAATCATCTCACCTCATATATTTCATTAACATTTATTTTATTTTAGTCACTTATTTTCTTGGTATTATAAATACTGTCTCAGATTAAAAGATTATAAAAAATAATACATATATACAGAATATGATTTAACTTACTTGTGTGTACTCCTGCTCAGAAAGAAACCAAGAAGCTTGAGAGCTTGCAGCCGAATGAGTTGACTTTCTGCAGCAAGTAGTTTGAAAATGGTGCGTACCCCTTGTTTGACATCAAATGCTGGAACCATCGATGCTGGGTGTTCAGAGATAAGAGATATCAACATTTGCAGCACATCATGTAAATTTTCATCCTTTCAAAACAGAATAAAAGAATAAATTATCATCAGTCAAAAATTTGTCCAATATATTTAGTAAAAATTGTATGACTTCCAAAAGTTTTTTGGACTGCTACAAGAAACTCAAAATATAAGTTATTAAGTATTTTTGAAGAACCAGTTAAATAATAGCAAAATCTGTACCATTCAGTCATAAAGTGCAAACCTAAGTAAATTTTGGTTCAAAATTCAACTTTTATTTTTTAAGCAAGAGAACTTATTTAATATAAAACATTTAAGTGTATACAATATGGTGATTTAATTTGAATAATAATTATTGGAAGAAAACTTGTATGCTGCAATTTATTTTTAAATAATTTATTACATTATTTAATTTATGTAAGATATATTCATATCAACAGTAATAAATATTAAAATGAAAAAAAATTATGTTTGATTAAAAATAGCCAATTCAGACAAAAAAGTGATAATATAAATACTGGTATTTATATTATCACTTTTTGTCTACATTGGCTATCTGTCTGATTCGGTAATAAATATTAATAAAGAAATCAAAAACCTATTGATTTTTATATTTTCACCTAAAACTTAATTTAAACAAGATTGAACTTACTTCATGCATGGTTGTTAAGTAATTTAAAATGCTTTGCAGCTCATCATCTTTTACACCATTTCCGATCATTATAAGCTGCTTTAAGAACAGAAGTATATATGCACGAATTGCAAGAATGTCCTTCTGGGGTGGTCTTGGCCCATCTGAAACAAAGATAATGGATATTAAGAATTTTCTGAAAATAAACATATCTATCATTAATTTAAGTTTCAGTATAGAATGACCTTGGCTTAACAGACTAAAACTTTGGAATCTTACAGCAAAAGTTAACATTTCTCCTGAGTTGCATTAAATTTAAATGCCATTATATACAAAATTTGCATATTACATATTAAATGCAAGAATTAAATAGTATCTGAATTCAGACAACAGTGTGTTATAATTACAATTCAGACATCTCTAACTTATAGGCTGATAAAAAAGTATGTTGGGTGGTGTTACTGAAAACATAATTTATGGTTAATATATACTTAATGGCATACTGGTAATGGAAGAGCTTTTGTAATATCCATAATGAGATTTTAAGTTATCATTGATTTGTAGGGAAATGCAAATCTGCAACCACATGAAATAATTTGTACATAGCATTTAGAGAGCAAATTTTTGAATTAATAATTAATATACTATGTTTCATTTAAATTGCAAACCCAGAAACAAGATCTGTACCAATACTAAGTAATACACTCTGTAGAAAACATCATAGGGTGTGGAATTATTAAATTTTAAAAGTACTTATTATAACATTTATTCTTACAATTTAGTTAAGAAAGGTTAACATTGATTTGAACTTATATTAATGCAAATATAATCTCATGAATTCATTAATTTGATAAGATAGTTAAATATGTATTAGTGATAATATAAACAAACATTAATTTTAAAGCTGATAATGTTAAAAAAAATTAATTTAAAATAAGTTTCAAATTGCTAGTATAAGGAAATCAGAATACTTACAATGTTTGTGCAATTATTTTTTATGAATGACAAGTATAGCTTTTAGAAATAACATATTTATAAAAATTATGCTCACCAAGTCCTTTAGGAGTAATTCCACTTTTAGCTCGTGGATTTGTTACCCAGTAATAGTACTTCAGAGTGTGCACTGTCTGCAGAACTGTGGAGACCCTTCTTACATTGGTGTATATTTGTGTGTCTGCCAAAAATTCAGTAGCCAGGTAAGTGTACAAACGAGTCTGAACAGGTGCTGGAGTATAAATCCATAACGCTGGGTTGAAAAGAACATGGTCCAGAAGCTGCCAGGTCAGGAACGAGAAACAAAATAACTGCATCTTAATTGATGAGCCTGTCCACTGGCGCAGGCATTACAGTACAAAAGATGAAAGGAAAACAGTTGGCTGTTATCATTTTATGAAATATTATTGATCTTTCAACCAATGTAATGTTTAATTACACATATTATACAATAGTTCTTTTGAACTGGTTGTAGATGTAAAAATGTAAGATTTTACCGGTATATTTCTTTACTCAAACTGTTATCAGTAAAATCAAATACAGAGCATAATCTGCAAGTACAAAGAGATAAAATAAACTTATTTAGCAATTAATTTATATGAATAACTATATAACAATCTAATCTGATAACTTTATATTAATCAATAGCAGTAATAACATACAATTGTTAAAAAATTGTGTCATAAAAAAGCAGAAAGCTTGATGTGAGTGGAAAATAATGCTATGCAAAAAGTTAATATATACACTAAGTAGCAAATTAAATATTTATTTTAGCTCATATATATATGGATACAAAAGGTAGACAGGGTACGTGACTCACCATAAATCAACAGTTGGTTCAGTTTGATTGTACAAACAAAATTCAAATTTTTGAGGCTTGCATCCGTTTTATCAGTATAAGTCTGAACTGCGTGCTAGCTGGGTACAAATATATATAATTCAATTTGATATGAAAGAGGCTGATTTACCTTAAATCAAAATTTGGAGTCACCAGGCAATAATATGACAAATTTTTGAGGGCCTGAGCCTCCTTATTCAGGATAGTTTGACTGAACACTTTATCGGCCAGCCGCTGACCACCTGACTGACACGCAGTTTAGACCTTCCTTCCTGATTAGGGGGCTCAGGCCCAGAAAATTTGAATTATTTACCTCAGTCCAACTGATAGGAAAGTGTATCAGTAGATAGCCCAACTATTGGTTTCAGGTAAGCCAACTTCACTGTTTCTACTTCCTATCACATTTTTATATATATATATATATATATATATATATATATAAATGTGATAGGAAAGAGAGACCATGAAGTCGACTTACCTGAAATCAATCCAGTCTGGCTGAGGTGAGAGAAAATTACAAATTTTTGAGGGCCTGAGCATATTTTGTCAGGAGAAAGGGTCAGAACTGTGTGACGGCCAGGCATGAATTCACAAATTCAAACTAAGCTGCACCAGCTGTTAGACAGCAACAATTGACATCCAACAAATCTAACAATTCAGTGTCTGGACAAGAGAGCTAGCCAATTCAAACAAAAAGGTAATATAAATACCACACAACGTTTCTGGGATTCTTGTCCCTTTCGTCAGGGGCGAAGAAGAGCCTTGAGTGACACAACTGCACTTGTCAGTTGACAAAACTCAAAAGTGACAAAAACACAATGACAATCGGAAAGCTGAAGGGTTAGCATAACAATAAGGAAGAAATGACAATGGCAAAACAGAAGGTTTAACATAATAATAAGGGATCATATTAATTATTGAGTTTTATAGTGTCTGTTTGAACATTAATAGCTGTGATGTTTGATTTAATGTGAAGCATCTCTGAAATGAGTCTGGAATTGTAGCTGGTGTCAATTTCTAAAATCTTAGCATTTTGCCAATCAAATACTGTGTCTGTCTCTCTCAAGGTCACAACAATAGAAAAGCAACTAAAATACATACAAACAAACATATTACAATGGAAAGTAAAACGTAAAGAAAAGGATAAGAAGTTGAAAAGTAAAATAATGGGAATAGATCAGTATAATAGTAATCATTATAACAATTATCATAATATTATGTTGACACAATATTTCGACAAAATATTTAAACACAATATCTTAACTACTGCTACAATGACCACTATAACAATATTCGAGGATGTTGAGTCCAGGACTTTGCCTAGGCTGTAAGATGTGCTGGAATGAGAGTTACCAAAGATGAAATTCAGCATCCAATGAGTCATTAAGGAGTAAGAAGTAAGAGTTTAAGAACTGTCAGTGTGTAGCATTGGTCAAAATTGTTGTTACCGCTTGGGACAAGAGGACGTTTTTCAAATTTTCAGAGGCTCTCAGCCCCCCCTCTTCAGGAAAGAGAATTAAATTCCGTACTTTTACATTCTGCAGCCAGCCGGCATACTTCATATCTTTCCTCACCATCCAATAATCCAATGTGACTCCATAACCAATATTTAAAGTTGTGCCATGCATTGAATTCCTAAATTTGTTTATTACAGAAAGCTTGCACTGCAAACCTACTATTCTGATGAAGGGAACTCGGGGCTTCAAAATTTGATTTTAATTTCTGCACAGCCCGACTGGACCAACTGTTTATTTCAGGTAGGTTGGCTACCCCTGTCCAAATGTGATAATATATATGCAGTCCGCAGCCGGCCGGTGCACGGAATGGTGTAACACTCCTTCCTGAAGAAGGAGGCTCAGAGCCTCCGAAAATTTGAAGAACAACCTTCAGTTCCTCATGGCGACACCGCACTTCACTTACAGGTAAGCCACAACCTATCTCTCTATCCTTTCCATACCAATATATATATATATATATATATATTGGTGTCGCCATGAGGAACTGAAGGTTGTTCTTCAAATTTTCGGAGGCTCTCAGCCTCCTTCTTCAGGAAGGAGTGTTACACCATTCCGTGCACCGGCGGAGTCCGCAGCCGGCCGGTGCACGGAATGGTGTAACACTCCTTCCTGAAGAAGGAGGCTGAGAGCCTCCGAAAATTTGAAGAACAACCTTCAGTTCCTCATGGCGACACCGTACTTCACTTTCAGGTAAGCCACAACCTATCTCTCTATCCTTTCCATACCAATATATATATATATATATATATATATATATATATATATATATATATATATATATAGACACACAGACATAAACATAAGTAGCTTTTTACAGTGAATTAAAATTCTTTTTAAACAGGCTACGGGTAATTACTTACCTAAGCAGAAAGCTACATTTGAAACAAAGGGACCAAATAATAAAGCATCAAATATTAAATTACAAGTGTAGCAATTTAAGATAAAAATTTAAGGGGAAATTTTTTATATGCACTATCAATCTGAGGTCAGTTGTAGAAAAAGACTGTATCTGACTTAGGCTAGTGATTAGTCAGACATAGATTTAGATTATGGAAAATTGAAATTTGATTTTGATGACAGTCTAAAAAGTTGAATTTAAAAAAAATTAAGATGTTCAATGAATGACTAACAAAGAAGCTATCACTTAGAAAAATTGTTAGTGAAAGAGAAAGAAACATAAAAAATAGGCCTTCCCTAAGAAATACTTACCTATTTTCTTTCACTTAGAATTGACTCTGCCATAAGTGTCATTGGCTTTCTTGACATTTTAATTAATTAGGATATGGAAATTTTAACTTAATAACTTTACAAATCTGATTAATTAAATGTTTTCTAATAGGGTTGCAGGCACATTTTACCCAACCATTAATTTTTTTAATTCATCAAGATAAAATCTCCCTACACATTGAGCAGATAGAAATGAACAGGAGGTTATTACTGCATCGTTGAGTGATTATTTAAAAAATGCAAGCAGGAAATTAAAAAAACTGATAAAATTTGCTCACTCATTGATAGATAATTTTATAATTCTTTCTATCTTACATAGTCACTTGAAATAAGTTAAAAATAAATGTTACAGTCAAAATGATATCAAATTAAAAACCTAATACAACAATAAGAAGATACATTATCACTGAATTTGCTTTTTCTTTGTAAGGGAAGACAATTGTATACAAAAGTTACAAAATTGTAAATAGTAATTCACTGAAATGACATTGAAGATAAACTATTTAGTTTCATTTCATTGCATATTTATAACTAAAGTTGGGCCTTGAACTCTGCTATATAACAAAAACAAATAGAAATAGGAATGGTTAACATGATATCATAGAAGGCAATCCCAAGAGTCTAATCTAATTAGACCCACTGATACTTCTCATTTATAAAAGCTGTTGGCACTCACCCTTTCAATTAAACACACGGTGATAACTATATAAAACCATCGTCACTAATCTCTAGCCAACAATTTTCACGAAACCACATTCTCTTCAGCATTAGAAATATATCAGGAATATCAACTAATATTAACCAGTAGACAACTTGAAAAATTGAACAAGGAAATAATTCAGTCAAAATGTTGGGAAATAGAAGCAGAAAAAACTGTGTAAAATATGGTGACAAAAAATATCCACCATGAACATAAAATTTCACAGAATTGTTTCTCATTATAATATATTATTGAATGAATATACTTTCTGCAATATGTAGGGGCAGTTCTATCTCTACAATATATTGAAGAACCTTAAAACTATGCACGTACATAGCTTAAGTTAGTTTTCAGATGAAACGTACTGGAGTTCATGAAAAGACTATATAAGTGAAATTATATAAGAAATGCAGCTAGGATAATCTAAATCAAAAGTAAGTGAACATGCCTCAAAAGATTAACCTATAGCAGCAAGATTTTTTTTTATCTTGATGGAACATTTTTCAATAATGAGAAACTGAAAGATTTTGTGACACAATTTAAATGAAAAGAACTTGTCAGGTTGTAAGAGTCAAAACTAATAAAATTAGATACTGTAATGAAACAGTAGGGACAAATCAAAATAAAACAATGCTCTGCATGATTGTTAAATATTGAACATTTTTATTACCATGTTTTAAATTAATATTTTAAAATAAACTATCAAAGGTTACAAAAAACTGTAATTCATTATACAAAACCAATAGAAAAGAACATAAGAAAAATTTGAACCTGAAATTAACAAATAAAATGATATAAGAGCATAATTACAAACTACATAAATAGCTTTACTTCTCAACTTTTACCAATTTATTTGCCTCAAGGAAACTCTTTTATCCATTAGGTATATTTGATTTATTCTAAAGCTATTATTTTAGAAAGTGCTACTATTTCACTAAAATAATTATACTGTAAGTACAATACTAGTAAGATTCTGTATATGTGCCGTATATGAATAAAGTGCGAGCGTATTAATCAAGAAAAACTGACTGTGCCAACTGTGCTCTTTTCGATAAAAACTACACAGATAAAAAATAATTCACTCACCTGCTTGAGGAGCAGCTCACTGTTTGAACTTAAGCACGTTACAAGGTATTTGGTTAATCCAAGAAATGATCCTAGAACTTCAGTAGTTAAATGATCTCTTGATGATCGCTGCAGCATATAACTAATGACCAAAAATCCTCTGTTCTGAATCATGTGTTGTTGAACAGTTTGTGAACTCTCTACCAACTCACAAATGAACCCAAGTAGCTTTGAACTAAAAGAGACAAGAAATGGACTTAAAGTTAATATAATATAATAATAATTATTATTACAATAATATTAGAGAATGTACAGTCCAGGACTTTGTTTAGACTATAGGATGTGTTGGAAAGAGAGTTCCCAAAGATGGAATTCAGCATCTGACAAGTTTTTTGGAGCAAGTCTTTAAAGAGGGTCAGTGTGAAGCATTGGGTGAAATTGTTGGTGTTGTGACTTTGGGTGTAAGCAGCTATTGGGTTTTCAACAGAGACAATGCAGTGTTGGTTTGCAATGTGTTGTTTGCCAATATAGAGTCTGCAGCCAGCCAGTGCATGGAATGGTGTAACACTATTTCCTGAAAAAGGAGGTGAGAGCCTCAGAAAATTTGAAGAACATTCTTCGATCCCATGTGACTACACTGTGCTTCAATTTCAGGTAAGCTCATTCTAGCCCTCTTTCCTTTCCATGCCAATTATATATATATATATATATATATATATGAATTTGTGTCCGGCTTGCATGCAGTTCAGATCTTCCTTCCTGATGAAGAGGGATCAGGCCCTTGAAAATTTGGAACTATCACCTAAGCCAGACAAAACCAACTATTGATTTCAGGTAAGTCAGCATCGGCCGTCTCTCTTTCCCATCCATACGTTATTTAATTTGACCTCGCCACATTTTCCATAAGTGTTATATTTATATAAAATTAAGAAAGAGACAGAGGTTTGTATGCTTAATTTAAATCGAGTGCCAGTTACCAAACTGGATTTCAAATTTTTGTGGGTGCTGAAATTGTTCCAGCATGGTAACACTGAAACTAAATGCAAGGTAAGCATACCAACCTTTCTCATATTTATATTATTTATCTCTTATTAATTATTTTGACAATTTCACACCAACCTCAGATGCTAATATACATGCATTGCTGTTTACAATTTCTACAATAAATAATCGATACAAAAGACTTCATATCATCTTATGGTAGAATAATTATGACAATTGCATATTAATTCAGTGATTAATATTTTTTTGGTGTTCCATTGTATAATTTATATGACAAATATTTAATCTAAAAGTGGTAAAGACAGAACTTAGATCTTTGTAGGAAAAATAAGGGAGAGATACAGTTATCTAATTAAAATATAGTCTCAAATAAGAATACTAATTAAAAACAAAAATATAGCATAGGAAATAGAGCCGCACATGTTGTAACACAACACAATTAGGAAAATGATTGGTATAATAAATTTATGTTAATGGCTTAAAGTTTTAAATTAAATGAGTGCAATTTTTTATTGTTACAGTAAGTTTTGATTGTTACATAACCATACCACAATGAGGAATCCTTCTTGGCATCAGAAGAGCCAAGGGCACAATCATAAGGCATGTCCAACTGTGAGAAGAGAGGAAACAGAACTTGTATTCCTCCAATTGAGTTCAGGGTGCTATGAATTGAATGAGTTATCACAGCTTTCACATCCTAGAAACAATAAGATAATTTATAGTAAGTTCTTTTGTATTAAATTTGTTGATGACATTATCACAAAATAAATTTTACATCATATATAGCAAAAAATTAATAATTCAAATAATGAAAATATACCTAAAATAAATCAAATGTATTAATTATAACTGACTGCATATTAAAAACAAATAAGTATCTTAACACCATTAAAACAACTTTTAAGAAGACAAAGTAAAAATTAAGGTTCTAAAAATTGAAGTTACCAAAATAAACTGACAAATTACTTTTATTTAAATTAATAAAATGTTAATTTATTATAAAGAATAAAGACTACAACTATGAACTTAACAATAACATTACCAACCAATGTACAGTACTGCATAAGAAGCAAAAGATAACCATAAAATGGTTATTAATATATAATCAAATAATAAATAGTTTTATTTGTAAATGTGTAATTTACTCCTCATTAATTAATTGACTAAATTAATTTTAATGTACAGCATGAAGCATAACATATTACATTAAACTTACCTGTAGCATCAAGGCATGAGGTGTATGAACAAAATATGAAATATTGCCCTTAGGTGCAGACTGCAAACAGAGTTGACTATCTGTTGCAACGGGATTGTACATGAACACAATGGCATTGGACAGTTTTCCATCATACAGAACCTGATAAGATCAAAGGTATTTGGATCAAAAAGTCAATCAGAATATGTGAAATTAAGTTTAATAAGTTCTAAAATGTATTTCATACTTACACTTCAAGGACAATAACATAAATATGATTCATGAATTTGTGTCAAACCTCTACAATGAAACTATTAAGAACAATTGGATTAATGACAGAAAAACACTTCTAAATATATTTACTATCAATACAGCTATATACATTGCAAGCAAAAACAAACATTTCATCATCCAAGAACATACTGCACAGAATAAAATCAAGCAAACTTTGTGGAATAAAGTATTTACAAAATTCTACCCTACAATATGCTATATTATATTACACAAAAATAGAAAATGTTAAAGCGAAACATACTGACACTACTCTAAGCAAAATGGCTACAAAAAAAAAAAGAAAATAAGAATCATCAGTAACTTACACAAGTCAGATCTGCAGATGATTTGTACCATTATGGTGCAAACATGAATCAAATGCCACATAGTTTGAGTGTATAATAATAACATATGCCAAGAGAGAAATCAACGCCTTTAAATTTATATATATATATATATATATATATATATATATATATATATATATATATATTCAATTGGATAGGTAAGAGCAGCTGAATTACCTTAAATCGAAAGATGGAGACGATTTAATGTAAGTCAGCCAGTATCTATACCTCTTTTCTATGCAATTGAATCAATTTGACAATATTACATTATCTGGCTTGGAAAGAGAGACAATGTGAATCAGGGGCCACAGTTACCATGTATGACGTCCTGTCATGTTAGGTTCCTTCTCAAGAAACTCTAAGTGGTTGGCTTTCTCTCTCCAGAAGAAAGAAGTTAGCACCTCAGAAAATGTTAAATGTTTTCAGTCTGATATGGTGAAGCCAGCCATTAAGTTTATGTCAACACCAATTGTTTTTATTAATATATATATATATATATATATATATATATATATATAAAATACTTGAAACAACTATTTGTATGGAAAGGAAATTGAGAAAGTTTGATTATGTGAAACTGAAGCTTGAAGCCCAGTGTCACAACGCAGGACAGGAGGGAAGTCTTTTAAATTTTCAGAGGTGCCAGCCTCCTTCTGGAGGAAGAATTTACATCCCACAGCTGGATGTAACATGGGATGTAATTTATTTTTCCTGAATATAGAGGTTGATGTTTCTGAAAATTTTAATAACTTCCTCCTAACCTGAATGACACACCAAGTTTCAGTTTCAGCATTCTCTCTTTCATATAATTTTTGATTATATATATATATATATATATATATATATTATATTAGTAAGGATATGTCAAAAATAATTGGCATGAAATAGTGTAACACTCCTTCCTGAAGAAGGAGGCTGAGGGTCCGAAAATTTGAAGAACAACCTTCAGTTCTTCAGGCAACACAGCACTTCACTTTCAGGTAAGCCTGAACCTACGTCTCTTTCCTTCCCATACCATTATTGCAATTATATATATAATATTCTATACTGAATGTTTCTATTTTGGAGAGGCAACTATTAACCTGAAGTGATCTAACTTTAAATATCTCTCTATATAGTCTTATGTGTCATTGTATCAACATTCTCTTAATTTAACACAATTACCCTAATTGTGATCTGAATACTTCATTTAGTCCACTGGGTGTTAAAATTTGGCATTTGAAGCAGATGGCTTGATAATAGTAAGTCCTAAAAACAAAATAAAAAGTAGTGCCAACTGCACCAGTCCAAGATGGACAGGGCAGCCACACATGTGCAAGCTTACAGAGAGCAATGGTTGGTCCAGCATGCGTGGGGGTGCAGCGCCCGTCTGCTCACTCACCCGTTTGTGATTGTCAGGTAGGCTGAGGTTGGACTCATTGTCAAACCGAAACTGACACTGCAAGGGACACAGAACTACCTCATTCAGAGAATTCTACCTACATTCATTTCACAACACACACAGAGAGAACCCCAGTTTTTATTATTGTCAAATTGCTGCATTAATAAATGGATCCTACAAGGAATTAAATTCAAGTAACACATTTAACTATTTCCAATTTAATACATAGATACAGGTATATAATGGCATGTGTCTGAATAAATTTGAAAATTTTTTAAAATCTACGAAGCTTAATTTTAAGAAATCAGAAACTTGCAGAATATAACAGGTATCTCTCTAAGTAAAGTGAAATGAATATGTGTTATACTTGACAATAAAAGAACATCTATTGTTAGATACAGCTATTTTAAATGTAATAAGAAATAAGATAACTTTTAATAAATTCTGTAATACTTTATGAAATACAACATTGACTAACTTACGTTGACAAAATTTGTAATGAAGCATATTGTTAAATTACAAAATAGAGTTGGTAACATTGAACATATTTAAAATGACATACAAATTAATAAAAGAATCTAGCTGATAACACTATGTAATACAACAGCTGATCTAATACATTAGAAAAATGCATTTCATATGCAAGTTCTATTTATGATAGACATTCATTCAGCTCAACATATTTAAAAGAAATATTAGATATGATATCTATAAATAACTAACTTTAGTCTAAATCACATGCTCTCACCTTGTAGCCAGGCCCAAGCCTGTGCATGGCACAAATTTGGTGTGTTGTTAGGGCCTCACTGAACAGATAAATAGCAGACATTTGTCCACAAAACACACGTTCCTCATCAACTTCAGGTGTGGCACCAATGTAACATTTGTCGAAGGGCTACAAAATAATAAATTGTATTTTTACCAAGTTCTTGAACAATGGATTGGAAAAATAATTAAAATAAAACTTACATCATTTGTAGAAACAAACCATGCCATTTCAGTACTAGAAGCCAGCTGTCCATTCACAAGACATTTAATTTCACTCTTTGTCCATCGATTGTATATATAAACGATGGCAATCATGTACCACTGCAAAAATAATAATGAATAAAATGTGGCTCACTGAAACATTTTGAGTTACTCATAAGTTGTACAAAACTTACCTTCCTAGGCTGAAATTCATACTTAACACAGTGTTGGAAGCCTTTCCCTTTTACTTTCATTGAAGTCAAAACCAAACAGTTGCCAACAAAATGAGCTGAATACCCAACACCTTTACTCGTTTTGAAACTACAAAATAATGTTTAAGAAACTTAAGTTAATAATATAGCTTTACACAAACATAATCATGAGTTATTAAAAATAAGTATTTTTTCTGCATTGATTTATCTCTGATGCCTACCAGTCTGTGAAATGGATTATGAGACTCAGATTTACTCATGATTCATGTGAAATTTACAATAGTTTAAGCAATAAAGTAATATTATAATACCAATTTTGTTTCCCCTTTTTACAAATAATTTTAAAAGGAAGCTTGTAGAAGCTTTGAGAAAATATGTATCTGTACACATTAACTATTAATAACAGGTTAATAGCAAATTAATCCAGGTTTAAGAAAATTTTCATAAAATGTTAATTAGGATATTTCCAATAAATGAGTTTAATGATTCTTATTTTGATACAAAATGCTGCAGATGTAAAATCAGAGATGATAAGTTGTTTCATCTTTATATTATAACTAAAATTATAAACTTGATGACACTTGTATATTAAATAAATCATACTTGCTTGTATAAAGATGTAAAATATTGTTCAAATTAATAATGCATTTGTATGAGTGTAAAGAGACTGAAAAATATTTACCAATACAGATAGGGTTTCTCTCTTTCTATATTTACAGAGTTTATTGGATCCAACCGAAACCAAGTCGTGAAGGTGAAACCATTTTCATAAGGCCACCTTGCAAGCGGAGGAAGAACAACAGCCTAGAATATAAAGAAAAATTATGTAAATGGTAATTATGGACTTTGAGAAAGGTAATTTAAATATGTTCTTCTCAAAATTGAGCAAACAGAAATATTCACTAATATTGAATATTATGAAGACTTTTCTTCATCAGCGTAAAATATTTTAATACATGCAAATTTTCTTTATTAGACCAAAATTTTAATATTTAATTTTATTTAGGAGAAACATATGGAATATCATGTTTTTGATTTGATACTACACAGTTTTATGTAAAATTACTGATAACATGCAGTACTACACCTAGTTTTTATTTCTAGCTTAATGCATAACCATTATTTTAATTTCTCTGGGTTTGACAACACCTGCACATTCCACCGGATGGTTAGACAATGTACACTTTGTGCACTAGTTCTTTTCATTTCAGATATATATTGGATGTATGTGTTTAAGACAGTGTGGCCAACCTCACTCTATTCAACATTAAGGAAGACACTATATGAAGTAATTTGGTGTACATAATAATACTTTGTAGCAAATCCTTAAAAAACAATTCAATAGAATGCTTTAAAAGTTACAGTGTTACTAAATAAGACAATCATATGATTTGAAGGTATATTTGGCTTAGTGTAACTTACAGATCCTTTGCGCCCTGGAAAACTGAAGAAAACATCAGGACCATTTCTCTGCGGCATCTGGCGAAGGACATTCAGCAGCTTGGCTGAATGTCTTGGCTGAAATAAAAAAAATCAACAGCTTCTTTCTGCCAGTTCAAGTACCATCGTCAGATACTCGTTCCAAAATTAATAAACTAAGTATACTTTTAACAATATGCACATTTGACAAAATACTGAAAAATATCTGCTAACACATATGTGCCAAATAAAACCAAACTTTATAGAAATGAATAATTCGAATGAAGCAGATTGGAGAAATCAATATAGTTGTGTGGTGAATTGTAGATAAAACTGTAGTAATAATATGTATAAGCATGTTAATCTAGAAGCACATAATAAAATATATAAATTGTTGACGATTAGTGTGGCTACAAGCAAGACCGGATGGTTCTATAGATAGATTGGCTAACCAGAAGAAAACAATGTATGGAAGAGAAGGCCGTACACAATAATTACACTAACATTTAAAATTTATTATGCAACAGTTTTTTCAGGTAATGTGGTGATAAAAATTGTCAAATGTTTTAAACTTTAATGTCAAAAAAATAACAGGTATCAGAAGAAAACACTGCAATAATAAAATGCTAAAATCAAATGCTGAAACTACAATAATGTAGGGGTTAGGAGTGATAACAAGAGAAGTAGGCGATTGGAATGCACATATACCACTGTATCTCCTCAGTGGTGATATTTACAAATTATTACTTGGTTCACACTCAAAATAATGATCGCCAGCGCTGGCAGAACTGTCTGCATAGTAAGAAATTGGCAGCATATTGCGAGAGGGGCATCGCTATGCATTAATTGGCAATTACGAGCGAACGACAAAGGAGCAGGCGGAGAACTTGTTTCGCTTGTTCGTTACCTACAATTGAATCTTCACCGGTGCACGGTTCACTATACATCTGCATCACCTAGTTGTATTTAACTACGTTCCATACATACATAAATACATAGCAAGATGCTCTTCCTGGTGCTACATCGAAATTCGGCACGTTTTAACTGGTCCAAGGTGTAATAAAAGTTATAATAGCCTCTGCTTAGAACTAAAACGAAAATTTTCAATTTATTTTCAAGTTAGGAACCCATTATTAAACGTGGAAATACATCTCACCCATAAGTAAGCCGTAGGTGATACTTTTAAATACCAATAAATTCGAGGTAAGCTTTTAATTATGCTAAAATATTTCATTATGTAGTAACACTGCAAATCAATATGTTATCCCTAGGAGATGTACAGTCCCGCAGCTTATTTACAAGGCGTGTGGGCACTTTTAAAGATCATTACAATCTCTCATACCCTGGAAGGAAAAAAAGGCACATCGCCATTACTCCTAGCAATTGTAATATCCAGATTTTAGCAACTGTTATATACATATATTTTTGACCATTATTCAAGCACGGAATATTGTTAATGAAAAATAAACATGTGATTTTACACGGTATTTAGAATACATGACTCACTCTTATGAAGGGACTGGTCCGAGTAAAGGTACCAAAATGTGACTGAATTTGAATATTTAATGAATAGCGTTAATTTTGTCCGTTCATTTAAACATTGTTGAATTTAGTAGCGACACTTTAACAACACTAACAATTTTTCCACAATAGTTCGGTAAGTTAACTTTCATGTCGTTTGGGGGACTTACCCATTTGCCGTTTACAGCCTTCATGGCCCCGAACAGCAGCTTGAGCTCTTTCACCGTGATGCTGTAGCTCGCCAACACACCCAACATCTCAATCAGCAAATCTGCAACCGCAACAAAGAAAGGAAAGTAACATTAGTAAGAAGCAATAGATCAACAGTCAGCTTACCACCATTATTACAAGTATTATCACATTCGTTGTTATCAGAAGGCCATCACGCTATTGGTAGAAAGTTCATCAATATATTATTGGTGTGCCTGACGTCAACAAATTATGACCTCATTCAGTGAAAAATGTTCTTGCTCATCCAATAAAATCCAGTATCATAGCGACCTCACGAGACCATTAAAAAGATGGATGCTTGCAGGATCATTACATTATTTTTTCAATACTTGTCATGGATTAGTATCTTATCTTCATGAAATTTCTATTCTATTCTGGAAATTATGTCCAGCCAGAATTCGAACCACCTGACTTATGTTTTTAATTTAGATCACCACGCTTAATTTCGAATTGTCAATTACGGTAAACGGCAGAAAATACCACCCGGACAATTATTCGAATAAGTTCTGCCATATTACTTATACAATCGCACTGATAATTCAGACTTAAGTTATAGATTTAACTAGTTCCAATGTAAGTATTTCAGACGTAGGATGAAAAAACAATACTTTATTGGTCAGTTGTCAAAATCGAATTTGTACAATTTTTTCTTTTACTCCAACTATGCCTTGTCTGTCTCCAAAGAAATCGATTTTTACGGACAATCTGGAATGTGTCGGGCTGTTATCGATTATATTTCGTAGAGCACTGCCCAGGGGCCATTGCTCCTAGCAGCAGGGTGAGTGGGCTCTGTGGTAATATCCCGACAAGACAAATTGCGTCAAATTCCAGCGATGCCACGGATAGGAACCCAGGGTTGGCCTATGAACTACTTACATATTCGCCACAGAATGGGCGAGCTTTGACAGTGGAGTGGGTAACACTCGCGTAGCTTCAGATCGCTCATTAATAATACACTGTAAATGGTCCATTGAGGCCTAAGTGCAGTTAATGGGACAATCACCTGTGCACGTCGTGTGGGCATTGCTGCCGTCTTTGTTGAGGTTCAACTGTTTGAAGACTCGGGAGCTACGGCTTACTTTACCTTCTTCGTACAGTTTCGAAACCATGGTAAATAACTGGCCAATAGCAGGTCCAACCATTTTGAGTTTGAATGTAACTGAAGTTATATTCACAAATGGAATATTATTTTAATATGGTTTCATTCGGAGAACTGATATTATTTGTGCAGCATATTGAAGCGGTGCTAATATTTAATTGGTCAGCCACGCAAGTTTCTTATCTTCTTTTCCATCCTGCCTACACGACTTTCTATTATCAGCCGAGACGACTGCCAAATTATCGATACGCTCTTGGATTTGATAAAGCACGTGACCATCGTTCTGATGTGTATTCTTGCTTTCCCTTGACAATTTATTCAGAAAGAGGTACAGTAGGCTGCCCTGGACATGCATTACGACCTGTTCCTAACATATGTATGAATTATGTGTTATTTATGAAATAATAAACTAATATCATCAGCTTATTAGTAACTATTGCAATTGGTAACTCATAAATTGAAAACTTCCTTTTACACGCGTATCCACTAGTTGGATCACAGAATGTTTTATGACCGTTTCAAAGTCGGAACTTTCACACTTCGTCGAACGGTTTCGCAGGCGTCCAATACTCGTCGGTGAGGTGTCAGCATTAAAATACCTACTTCATAATTGTTTTAGGTAGCTCCTTTAGCATTGAGACTAAAATGTACTGAAGCTCCATTGTGCAATATTTGCAAGGGTACATCCTGTAGCAAGCCTGGGAGATTGTACTGAATTAAAGTACCTGAAAGACGTACTGAGGGTTCTTTGATTAGCTTAAAAATGAAGATTGTTGGACATATGTTTATGTATGACCTTTTTTTTAGTTGGAACCCACCATAAAAAAGTGTAAAATTAGTATTGAAATCGCTGTAGACATTTGTATACACACTTTATTTGTGGATATCTAATCTAATAAATAAAGCAGTGTGTTTGTTTGTTTATTTGTTTGTTTGTATGTTTGTATGTTCCTTATACAAATCTACACCGGTGGAGCAAATTTCACCAAATTTCGTACACGTGTTCTTTGCGACCAGTAAACAAACACTGTCTGGGTGAGACGCGTATACCAACCCCAAAAGCGAGGGTGGAAATATTTAAACATGCTAAAACAGCCTATATTTCAGTCAGATAAATACTTTTAGGGGTCAAAGATATTGATAGTGTTTCTACCGATGTTATCTGAATATAATTTTCATCCTCTACACCCTGGGGAAAGGGCACCCTTAGGGTTAGGAGTGGAGAATACAAATCTACACCGATGGAGCAAATTTCACCAAATTTCGTACACGTGTTCTTTGCGACCAGGAAACAAACACTGTCGGGGTGACAGGCGCCTACCACCCCCAGAAGCGGGGGTGGAAATAATTAAACATGCTAATACAGTCGATATTAGAGTTGGATGAATATTTTTAGGGGTCAAAGATATTGATTGTGTTTCTACCGATGTTATCTGAATATAATACACCCTGGAAAAAGGGCACCCTTAGGGTTTGCGGTGGAGATGCTTTACAGGAAAATAACGCGAATACAACCGAGATTGGAGTCAAATCGAAGGTTATGGACGTCACTGAGTTTATTTATGACATTAAACTTGACATTTACCCCTCAGATGCACTGGTAGCGGGGTAGAAATTTTTGAACAAGAAAACACAGCAGGTATTTGCGTTGAATAAATATTTTTCAGGGTTAATTATATTGATTCTATTTCTACTGATGTTTTTTGTGTATAATTTCAACCCCTTTCGGCATGCAAGGGGAGCACCCTTATGTGTGGGGGTGGAGGGGCGTTTCATATAATTAACGTCAAATCAACAGTGAGTCGAGTCAAATCGGGGTTATGGATGTCGCTGAGACTATTTATAACAAACTGAGAAACGCGCGGGGGTGTGTGGGAATTGGCGGTAATGAGAGGGGGTATGCGGGGAGAATAAATTTTCAAAAATGCTAACCGGCCGATTTTTGCGTCCAATCAATATAATTCGGGATCAATGGCATTCATTAAATTTCACTACATGTTATCTGTGTATAATTTCAACTTATTTTAGGCATGGGAGTAGTGCACCCTTAAGGGTTGGGGATGGTTTGGCATTAAATGAAATTACGCAAACACATTCGAGTTTCGAGTCGAATCAGGAGTTATATTTGTCGCTGTGTTTAATTATGACATTTAACTTACATTTTAAAATCCCCAAGCGGGGTTGGACGGGGGTTGAAATTTTCAAATATGTTAAGCACTCGATTTGTGCGTCGAATAAATATTATTCTGGTTCATTGAGATTTGTTATGTTTCTCTAAGTGTTCCATATATTTAATATAAGCTGTTTCGAAATTTGGAGTGGAGCACCCTTAAGGGTGGGTGTGGAGTAGATTTATATAGAAATAACGCAAACACAATCGAGATTGGACTCAAATCCAGGGTTATGGTTCTCAGCGAGTTTAATTATGATATTCAAGTTACTGTTTAAGTCCCCTAAGCGGGGGTGGTTGAGGGTGGAAATCTTAAAACTAGCTAACACGGCTGATATTTGAGTCGGATAAATATTTTCCGGGTAAAAGTAATTAATAGTGTTTGTACCAATGTATGTCAGTAAAATTTCAACATTTTACGGCATGGGAAATGAGCACCCTAGGGGTGGGGTGGAGGAATGTTACAAGAAAATAACTCGAATAGAACCGAGACTGGAGTCAAAACCAAAGTTATGGATAATACTGAGTGTAATTATGACATTAAACTAGCAATTAACCTTCCAGGGACGAGGATGGTCCGGGTAGAAATTGTCATACATGATAATCTACAGATTTTTGCAACGATTACAAATTTTTATGGATCAATGAGATACATATAATTTCTGTACATTTTCTCTAAGTATAACTTCAACTCCTTTCAGGCTTATCAGTAGAGTACTTTTAGGGGTGGGGTGGAGGAGCTCTACAATAAAATAACGCGAATACAACCGAGATTGGAGTCAAATCCAAGGTTATGGATCTCGCCGAGTTCAATTATAGCATTCAATTGGCCATCTAACCCCAAGGGGCGGGAGTGGATGGGGTGGACAGGGGAGGAATTTTTTTAAACATGTTAAACGATCGATATTTGCATTAAATAATTAATGTCGATGTCATTGACAATGATAATATATCTACTGATGTTGTTTGTAAAATTTCAACCCCTTTCGACATGAGAGGGAAGTACACTTAGGGGAGGGGGTGGAAACATTCAAACTTGCTAAAACAGCCGATATTTAGACAGATAAATATTTTTAGGTATCGAAGAGACAGTGTTTCAACTGATGTTATCTGAGATGATATTCAATTACCCATTTAATCCCCGGGGGCGGGAATGGACAGGGTGGAATTTTTCAAACATGTTAAATCATCGATATTAGCGTGGAATAAATAAATGCCAGGGACATTGACGTTGATAGAATTTCTACCGATGTTGTTTGTAGACATGATAGGGGTGGGGTGGATTGGATTGGATTTACAATCAAATAACGTGAAAACAACAGATATTCGAATCAAATCGAAGGTAATGGATGTCGCTGAATGTATTTATGACAATCTGGGCAACGCGCGGGTATCGGCTGGGTTGGGATGAGGTGACCGGCCGTTTTTTGCGTCGATTAAATAGATTTCGGGATCAATTAAATTAATAAAATATCTCTACATTGTACCTGTGTATAATTTCAACATCTTTCGGGATTGGGAATAGAGCTCACCTTAAGGGTGGGGGTGGAGTGGAATTACGTTATAATGATGCAAAAACAATCAATATTGGAGTCGAACCCAAGGTCATGGATGTCGATGAGTTAAATTATTACATTCAACTAACCGTTCAACTCCCCGAAAGGAAGGGTTGGCGGAGGTGTAAATTATTTTAAATATGTTAAACGGTCGATTTTTGTAGCAAATAAATATTTGTCGGGGACAATGTCATTGATAATATTTCTACCGATTTTGCCTTTAATTTCAACCCCTTGACACACGTGAAAGATAACAATTAGGGCTGGGGGTGGAGGGGCGTTACTAGAAAATAACGTGAATCATTACCAGAATCCAGATATAGGTGAACGTATTTATGACAACATGGGAAATGCACGGGGGTTGGCGGTGGTGTGCGGGGGTGTGGGAATATATTTTCAAACGTGTTAACCCACCGATATTTGATTCGAATAAATATATTTCGGCATCAATGATATTAATAACATTTTTCTACAAGTTCTCTGTGTATAATTTCAACCCCTTTCGGGCTTTGGATGGGTGCACCCTTAAGGGTGGGCGTGAAGTGGCATTACATAAAAAGAAAGCAGAAACCATTGAGATTGGAGTCGAATCCGGGGCTATAGTTGTCATTGAATTTAATTACTACATTAAACTTACCGTTTAAATCCCCGATGCGGGAGTGGTCGGGGGTGGAAATTTTCAAACATGTTAAACGGTCGATATTTCCTGGGATTAATTACTTTGTTAGTATTTATACCGATGCTGTTTGTGAATAATTTCAACCCCTGTGATGGGAGCAAGCTTAGGGGTGTGGTGGAGGTACGTTAAATTAAAAACACGCAAAAACAACCGAGATTCGAATCAATTCAGAGACTATGAATGTCGCCGAGTCTAATTGTGACAACCTGGGTAACGTGACGGGTTTGGGAGGTGGAGGGCGGGGGTAGAAATTTTCAGACAATGTAATCGGCCGATTTGTGCGTGAAATAAATACTTTTTGATTATTGCTCATTTGTGGGGGGTGATCATCTTCTAACATGTATAAACGACCGATATATTTGGTCAATGACTTCAACCCCTTTCGGCATGGGAGGTGAGTACATTTACGGATAGGGTTCGAGGACTGTTACATAAAAATAGCGCAAAAGCAACCGAAATTGGAGTAATATCGGGGGTTATAGATAAATGACGTCTTGGGCAACGCCGGGCACCCAGCTAGTATAAGAATAAAAGTGGCTTCATTGACGATGAGAAAAGTAACGTTTAAGATGCCGCGTCACAGAAGTGGAATAAGTAACTTGGTGTGACTGTGCCTCTTAGTTGTTTCTGCTTGCCACAATTTCTTGCAACAGCCGAAACGGAAAAAGGCTTCCCCGAGGCAACTGGCACAGAAGAGCTTCGAGCCGGTTAACAAGAACAGGACTGACGTTCAAAGTCGCGGGGATTTTGGACTCAGACGCCACAAAGAGCGCTGATAAATGGAGAGAGTGTGTCGTCCATCAGGCAGTGCGTGGTACAGACCATATTTCATACCCGGGACCCCCTCAGTTTGCACAAAGAATTCGTTGCTACGGCTGCTGCGTTCTCAACGTAGACGAAATAATGGCCCGTCGACCTATCCGAGGGATAGCTGCACTTTGCATGGAAACGACGCAGGCTTCTAATACTATGGAGAGAAAAGAACCTCCATTCACGTACAGCACTTCTAGAACCATATCTTTTTAAAGTATTGTATGGTTCGAAAGCAACGTAATGTTTGTGAGCACGAATACAAACAGACACTCTAATACTGTAGGCCTATTAAAGTGAATAAGAAAACAAAATGTAACATGAAAAGTCTCCTTGCTGTTAAATATACGAGTTAGTTTAAATTAAGAAAACCGTCTATCAAACTAGGAGACTATATGCCCTCATTCGTAAGGTATACGTAAGTCGGAAAATGCAAGTATGTAAATATGCACTAGAAGGAAATAAAGACGTAATACAATTTATGAACTGGGAAGGAATATCTTCTATTAGCAACATTTCTTCAATTTTATGATTTATTTCTTTCTCGTACAATGACGATCCCAGCATTTTGTACGAAATTGATGTACATCGGTTGTATATATTAGCGAAAATAAAATAATTCTTTGATACACGGCCAACGGGAATTCGAGTAAATGTCTAAAACCCATATTTTAAGTGATAATTTCACAGTCTTGGACATTTTAAATTTGAATAATAACAATAAATAAAAATAATCCCTTAAATTATTTTCGTTACGTATTATATTAAATGCTTTTAGTGACGCCAATACCAAAAATGTAGGATCTCCCGGCGAGGTGAATCAGCTACATAAACGTTGAATAGCAAATCCTAAACTCGGTTGGAAATCGAAGAGATTATTATGCGTCAATGAACCAACAACTTTCGTCAAAATATGATGTAAAGTTTACACTGTAAACTTGAAAAGTAAGGGTTATATTTATTGTAACTATATTACTTCGAATACTGACCACGTGTGTTAGTAAATCTACTTTCGTAGATAATCCATTTCAAGAGCAAATTACTGGCAGTCTCTCCGGTAACAATTATTCTCGACGAAGAAGCAATTCAAAAACAAAATTTGATGCGTGGATGACCATAATTACAGTCGTAGAATCATATGTATTCAATCAGTAATACGGAAAATTTATCAGGTGGCTGACCAAAGTTGTTTCTAGACATTCTCACGAAAACTTGTTGGTGATTGTCTGGTAATGCAATTATTTGTCGTATTTTATGTGCTTCTAGCTTCTGATATACACCAAGCATCGCCGTTCAGGCTCCACAATTCTCACTAGTGCACTTCCACTCGCAGAACTGGTGACAAGTGACAAGTGAAAGTCGTGTTAGCTCCAACATCAATTTGTTCAGAGCAAATATTTCTAAGATTTTCCAGCCACGCCCAGCCTATTTTAATTTAAGTTAATTTATGGAGCATAATAAACTTTTATAACGAATTTCGAAAAAAGCTCCATATCACAAAGTTCCTCCGCACGTTATCATCTTTACGAAATTATTCCATATAGGATACTGAATGAAATACCAATTGACTTTGGAACTGAAGAGACGATTCATAATCCGATTCTTGAGGTGAGGATAACACAAAAATAATGACACAAAATTCAGTTTTCGTGCCTATTATGTGTTGCTGTGTCCAGAGCAGAGCATGATGAAAGTTGATTAGAGAAGTCATGCAGGAAGAACTAGCCATCACCGGGACGATACGCAACTGTACATACCGGCGACGACCGTCTCTGCGCGGCTGAGGCGCTGCAGCACGTGCTCGATCAGACCCACGTCCGTGCACGCCTGCAGGTTGCGCACGCTCTTCCTCAGGATCGCGATGAACACGCTCCAGATCTCCGCCTGCAACAAACATCAACAGCTGCAATGACACACTGGACACCACAACATCTGTGCTTAAGAGATAATAACATTTTAGTGGCGTCCGTTAAAGTTCCGAATGAGGTACCATTACCATCAGCTGCAATAGGTACTTCTCAAAGTTCCCTCACTTGAGTTGTTTGTTCTCCCGCCACAAATAAGCATCGTTCCTCCTCCAATAACAGCATTTTCTTATAACATAATCCATTTAAAAGAGATGATTATATCGCTGTTAATTTCAGAAAATCACCAAAGAAGCCAATATTCGGCCCAATGCTGAATGTTATAATGAAGTCAAGCTCGTCGACTATTTGGCTTAAAATCTCGTCCATAAAAAGAAAATAATTCAGTAAATTATGGTACCATTTCACTAGAAATATCTATTTCTCCATTCATATAAATGAACTAGAAGCTTAAGGAAGTAAAAGAATAAGTAATTGGAGTATACCAATATACGATGATCAAGTTGGTGAGAAACGTACTCAAACATCCAAGTTTAGTCACCCAAGT
Source organism: Zhengitettix transpicula (assembly GCA_037074705.1). Classification (NCBI taxonomy): domain Eukaryota; kingdom Metazoa; phylum Arthropoda; class Insecta; order Orthoptera; family Tetrigidae; genus Zhengitettix; species Zhengitettix transpicula. The sequence continues at coordinate 29,731,703 of CM073593.1, read as the reverse complement.
GATGGAAAGTACAATACTTGATTGTTACAGTAATTAAAGAACTTATAAATAAACAGCAGCCAATTTGAAGCCAGATAAAATATATTTCTTCATTAACTTTGATTATTGTTCGTTTTCTGCCAAATTTTTCTTAAAAATTTTATTTTTAATATTGTAATTGTTTTGTTTTGTAGTGTTAAACTTCTACTTGAAGAAGTTAGAAATCAATATTCAGAATATAAATATCATTAGTAATTAAAGAAGTTGAGAATTATAATCAGCACACATTTATAAATACTTACCATCAATATGGGCTCGTACACTCATATCAGACAAAAGAACGTTTTCCTGTTAAATAATTTACTCTCACAATATTTTCAGTAAGAAATGGGCATCACTATATATAGCAGAAAAGGAAAATTATTTGGCGTAGACCAACCAACACCACAAGCCAAGTTAGTGGAACGCGACTGAGATATGAAGACTTAAAAAATTTCTAGACACAGTAACGGACAGTGGAGGTAAAGATAAAAAAACGGAAGCGAACGTCGAATATAGAAAATATATTTGGAACGTGAGATGTAGCAAATACTATGATCTCAAGTTGCCGTCTCAGGACAAGGCACGAAGTCGAACTGTAGAAGAATAGTCGAAAAATGCATGTGTTGGATGGTTTCTAAGTGTTATTTCAGCAATAATTTTCAATTATTTATCAAGGTCACTAACTGATTTGAATATAAGCGATCAAGTGTCCGAGGTTCAACCGAAAATATTTCCACACTGATACACTTATTCTCGTTTAGAGTTTAGAGTTTAGAGTCAAGCGTAGAAAGAAACGGTGTATATACACACACGTAAGATTCCTATTGGAATAGTCGGCCAGATGCCTCCTAAACCGGTCAAGGCACGGAGAGGGGAAAGCTGCGGCTCTACAGCTAACCCCTCTCCCGGCATCGGAAGGGCGTGGGACAAGTACCAAATGCCCGACCTACCTGATACCGGTTTTTCTAGGGTTTTCCCTGCATCACTTTTAGGTGAATTGCCGGGTAGGATCCTTAAACCATAGCCCGGGAGCCCTAGTTAACCCTTGGCTACCTTGCTCTACCTTTCCGCATCCCCCCTTTCACTCCTTTTCCTATACTATAAGAGGGGAGTTGCCACTATGTGGATTACCCTACACATAGCCTGTCTACACCTAAAAAAAATCCAGCAATATATTATAAAGCGAAAAAATAATGGGATACAACGTAATTAGTAAGAATACAGCGACATAATAAAAATTAAACGTGTAAGTAATTTATGAAGCTCAACTAAGTGCTAAAGGTATGTGTATGTATATATTAGCTGTTTTACTGTTTATTACTTACAATTATTGTTAAGACAAACTAACTTAACACTTCATACACTGATGATACTCATCGAAATCAATAAGCGTTCATAATAAAATTTGTAGTTCGATTTCCAGTAACATCATTTTATCAGAAACTTTTTTACTTGAAATTAATATGCTGAATAACAAATACACATTAGTGATATTAAAAACAGTATAATTGCAACACTATTATCGCCGTTAATAGCATTATATTCTTCTTAATGCATCTGAATCTTTTGAAATCACATTTAAATCCAGATCTTAAAATTATTATGATTATCGACAGTGTCTATTTATATACCGTTGTGGTAAGAACTCAATTGTGTCATTACAGAAACTAATGGAATATAAATCCAATCTGTTGTGACAGATCGGTTGAAACGGCTGGGAGCTTCAATGAAATAACTGGATTGAAGCCCACGAATTTATGCGTCACATTATGTTATTCTGCTACCGTCGAGACAGGAAAATGCCTTTTTCTGCACGTCAAAGAGATAATTGTGATGTAATTAGGCACTAATACTGAATAAATAAACTTTATTAACGGGAACGGCGCAATGCAAATTTGAAATGTAAATGTAATACTGTGTTTACGAATGTATTAGGGAATAAGGGATTTAAACTACCAGCTCTGACCTTAGCGAAAACGTTGATCGTAACTCTTGAATTTTAATTTAATTAGTGGTCTTCTAGAAGCTGATGAATAATTAATACTACTTCTGACAGGATTTGCTTTGCATTAGGTTTACGTTGGTCTTAAAACTTTGATTATATAGTTATGATCAATTAAGAAAAAATGGATAAATTTCTAGACTAATAAACCAAGTGAAAGTATAAATCACTTATTAAATAAAAAAGATAGACAATACAGACAGGTAATAGAAATACCACACAACGTTTCTGGGATACTTGTCCCTTTCGTCAGGTGCTAAGAAGAGCCTAGAGAAACACAACTGTACTGGTCAGTTGACAACACTCAAAAGTATTTTGTCCAAGAGACAAGGATCCCAGAAACGTTGTGTGGTATTTATATCACCTTTTATGTCTGTACTGGCTATCTTTTTTATTCATTATTTTCAATCAGACGTAAATATTTTCATTTTATAAATCACTTATTAATGTTGAAGTTGTTATAAATATATAGATTGTATTCATTCAGTACAGCCCCACTGCATCGAGAGATTGTGATGATGATTGATAACAATGAAATTATTTAAGGTTTCGTGCATTAGAAGTCTTCCAAGGATATAGGGGAAAAACAAAGTGCAAAGAAACTCGGCGGCATTTTTAATCCATATTATAAAGATGGAATAGAGAAAGTGGCTTTTTACTGAAGAAAAAAAAACTGACAAAGAATATTTCCAAGCTTGACGAAGTTTTCGTGTCTAAAGAAAATATGTATCATGTATGCAACTTAAGTTATTAAAAGTTAGTATTGACGAAATTATCTCGATACGGACTCACTCGCCCACACACATACAGAACAGAGGCGGGAATAACACACGAGATTCTTCATACATTGCTCCTATTTAGAGAAAAGGAATAAAAACCAATAGTTGGGATCAATAAACTTCGGAATTGTACAAGTCCCTTCAAGACAATCATACAAGATAAATTCAATGGAAAGTTTATTTACATTTTCTCCTACACACTTATTGCATTCTGCACATAAAGGCTACGGCTGAATTTTTTTTGCGACTAATTTATAACGTAGTGAAAATTTCATGAAAGAGGAGTAAATGTATACTATCCCGCCGAGAGCGTGTAATTTCCTGTCCACTGATGGGCACCGTTATGAAACAAAAACCATTACACGTTTTAAAATTCAGTTTTCCGCAATGAGAGTACATGACGCAATATAGAATACTTAACTATATAAAATGGCGTCTACAAGTTCAAAAACGTTGAACTAGAAAATCAGCTGAAACGAATCATGACAGGTTTTTTTACTTAATATTCGCCATTCTAATTATTACGTCAAAATTTCTGAATGGTATTGCAGTGACATGCATTTTTACTCCTGCTGTAAAAATATCAATATTATTGTTAACTTCCAAGCAACTGCATCCAGTTGTAATTTTTAAAATAATTTGAATCTTTCATTATTATTTCTTAATTTCGTCGAGTTTCCGATGTTAATATCGATATCATTATTCTTTGATACTGTAGAGCAAAGAAGTTCTGACATGCACAGTCCTCGTTAAATAAACGAACATAATGAGACGTGAGGAATATACGACAGTGTGATAACAGGTTGAAGTGACACATGAGGAACTGGTACATTGAATTTCTTCACTTTGAAACAACATTTGTTGTGATGTGTTAGGACCATGTAAATTAATTTATACGTCCTCATTACTTACATGTTTCAAGCTTAATAGCGTGACGAAAGCGGGTCTCATAGGTGTGAGAACTACATGTGCAAGTGGGGTGAGGAAATCTAAGCACTTGTTTTCTCACAAATATTGAACGGTGCAAGATGCATATTCACCATGTGGATCGGAATTCGTGCAAAAATTTGGATATTGTATAAAAGTTTCTGTTTATATTAGTTGAAGTAAGCCATCTTTTTCCGATGTAATCGGATAAGCGTTGTTGCTGAAAGGGAAACGTGTTCTATTACGCTAATTCGATCGCTGTGGATCCCCAAACCGATTCGACTGATATAGGCATTTGTACGTGGTCCTTTTCATTTGATCGTCCGGTTTTTATCACGTCTCGAATTTGCTTATAACGTTTCACGTAAGCCATTTTACCTAATTTTAATTTTCATTAATATTTGACTTCTTATGTCTACAGTGCAGGAAAAACGTCTTTTCTCAGACGGCATAAAGCATTATTATACGATATGAATATTAACCAGGCTGTTAATAATGTCGTTCCGCTGTAAAGGAATAAATGTGAAGTTTTTTTTATAATAAACGTGATTTCATTCATTTCTTAAATGTCAGAATACACCTGAAATGGGAAACCAGTTGTTTTAGATTGTAGCTACTCCTTTATTATCGGTTGACTTTTAATTTAAGATTTTTATTATTTGTATAGCTGTTTGGTTTCCCCGATGACAAATACATTCATTTCACTTCTTGCTTCCTTCTTATACGCGCGCGTGAACGGAAACTCCTACAGCAGAATTATGTGGTACCAATTTTTGTAAAGGTTGGCATTACCGTGCTGTCGAAGTTTGTTCTCGTTTCCTTAGTTACGCAGTTTTACCATCCTGATAATACACAGTGGGGAATAATTTGCGCTATGTAACGTTCGTTTCGCATTCTAATTGTTATTGCCTGTGGGGATTACAAGGAAAAGATTGGAGCTTTGGCCCGCAGCGTCTCAGACGAACCACATTAAGAAATGCAAATTAAAGCAGAATCCGTTCTCGCCGAATAAAGATATCAACATTCAACTTTGCGCCTCCTCGCGAGAGGGAATAATTTCTCTACCTTGAATACGACGTGTAATGGAGGCAGAGTTGACGTTGGTTGCAATTTGAACTGCACATCCTTCACCTACCAGAGTGGGTTGATTGTAATTTCAAATCTGCCAAGTTATTACTCAATTCATTGATGCACACGTCCTACTTCAAATTTTCAGCCTGGTTCCTCTTTGATATTTCATCTTGCGCTCTTCAATCACGTTATTTCTGGTAGTGTAGATACAATTAGACCCTTAAGAATTAATAGATATTATTAGTATAATAAGTAGCCAAATAACAGACAAAAATAATTTACATATTTACATTTAACACAATGTTTTATATTTTAATTTCTAGTGTAAATATATTAAATTACATAAATTAAACAATTATAACAGACATTTTAAAATATTTGATTCAACACAACGGTACATTTTTTAACTTTCATCAGATTGTTTATGATACGTAACTACGGTAAAAGAATATCTTTATCATAAGTAGTGTAAAGAACAAACATAATATTTCAAAACACAAATTTAGATAAAAATATTTATTCTTATAAAAATTTATCTTTCAGAAAAAAATTCTTCTACTTGAAATGATATAAATAAAATTTGCAAATTAAGCTCACACGTATAAATATAATTAATGTAACATAGCCATAAACCGCAATATTTATTATATAAATTTACATACAACACAAAAAGTTACTTCGCCATGATCAGTGACCAAAATCGGTCCTGAATGTTGTTGGAAGCAGTCTATTTTTCTGTTCACTTCATATTTGCTTAATTATATGCAAGTGAAGAGGTACCTGATCAGAGACAAGAAACGTTTTGTGTTTTATGTAATATTTATTTACAACTTATGGCTTTGTTATGTAAAACAATATAACATCTAAAATCAAATAATTATATTTTTTAATATTCTTGTAATTTAATAACAAATGTTAGCAATCATATAGTAATTATGAACTATATTGTGTTAACTTTGAACTAACAAATTTTTAGGAAAGAATAATTTAAAAAATAGATTAGTTAATAAATAATGGATTATGTTTAATTAATTTTAAGTGTTTTTACAGTTACTTTAATATGTAACATTTATAATAAATTACGTTTGAATTATTTTTATCAGTATAAAAATCAACATTTTTCCAATAAAATGCATAGGTTTCTTATAACATTTAAGATAGAAGAATGGTTGTGTTGAATAAATTATTTTATATGCTTGTTATAATGGTCGTTAATTTATTTAATTTATCTTATTAATTAAAAACGCGTAAACTAAAATATTTATTTAATTATGGTTTCATCCAAAAACAGCTCAAATAAGTCTTTTATATCCTCGGAAACTGGTAGAAAATTGCGTCATCTGGCGTTGAAGTATAGAACGATAATTTTAATGGTTTGTATATTTAAAGAGACAAAGATAAATCAATAATTAATCCCACCGATATAGACATTCCATCCAGGTCTATCGAGTTCTCTATCTCCGACCTATAAAACGTATTATAATTGTCTAAATTGCAAATATATATATATAATACTGCAGAGTAACTCCTCAGAACTATGTCCAACTCCACATGTCAAATAATCTTCAAAGACATCCTCATTCCATAAATATCCACAACATTTCGCAATGCAATATACCAATTAACAAGAAGCTCACTTAATCACCCTAATCACACCACAACAAGCACCCGCCACATCCGCGAAACCGCAGGCTCAAACGATAACATCCGATAGAACTTATGATTCCCCAAATCCATCCTGGCATTCCATAACCACAGCATCCCCTTTACTAGCTGGCACCTAACTCACACATACTTATTTGATAAAACCTTCATGTTACCCTACCGCATAATTCCACTACACCCACCCTTACAAAGCACTATTTCATTCAAAAATTAAATTCGTAGAACACCTTTTATACAGGCATCAGAATAAATTGATAAAACTCGCATCCAATACCCTCGTTTTCACTCGTCTTTAACTTGGAATGTAATTGGACATTTTTAAGAGAACATATATAAAGGTTATTATTTACTATGTAAATACTGTAGAACAGTCATAAAAACTGTGAAGTCTGTTGATTGAAAGTTGTACAAATTAATAAGAATAATAAAAACTGCAGAGAAACGCGTTATGCTGTCGAATGAAAGGTGCTTCTATTCGTACAACATAATATATTCGATTCCCGATCGTAGTTTCCAATTTAAAGCTAATAATAGTGCGTTGTTGTTGAATGTTTGAGTGTACGTGCTTGAATCGGTTGCTTCCTTTGAAGCCCCGTCCCACGGCTGACCGAGCAGATATGGTAATGCCCCGTGGAGAGACTTTCTTTGAAGGCCTGTCTCTTTGCGGGGCTCTGACATTCCATCCACGAAGCGAATTCCATGGGAGACGTCCTCGTATGCGACCACGTGTACACTTCATAGAGGGACTAAAAAATTCCTCAATAGTAAAAGACCAGTAATAATATGAAGTGTAACTCCCCTATTGAAGTTATATGATTGAAATAACGATTATTTGTTCATTTTTTTACTTAAGATATTTTTTAATTTTCTCCATTGTACGAATTTGGCATTTTCCATGGGACATGTAGACACAGGACTTTTGAGTAGTCGTCTCAGCCAAAGAATACTTAGAGTACTCAGAAATACAAACCTAACGAATCAAAGAAACGTCATGATGTATAAAAACGTGAACTATTATCCAAATAAAAGTCATCATAGTGCAGAATAACATATGAAAACGTGGGAGAAACTGATACAAACCATTCATTAGCGTAAAATATCACCAACCGCACTAAGAAAATAGGAATTCGACGTGCGAGAGATTGCAGCCAAAAATTTCATTAATACAGGGTGCGGCATAAAGATCTCCCCAATTTAGGAAGCCCATAATGGTGTCGTGGGGGTAGAGTAGTGGGGAATGTGTCAATAGTTAGCTGTGCTCATGCCGTTTATTGTTGACGACATGTCTTAGTCCCGAGATCATCGCGCTTTTGTTGTTGAGGAGTTTATTGTAAATGGCGGTCCGGTGATGACACACAGCGTGCCTTTCGCATGCTCTTCGGTTTCGGTCGTAGTGATCCCGTTCCCGATAAAAAGAGGTTTCAAAATTGGGTGTCAACAGGTTTTGCGTTAAACGTAAATCGACTATCCAACCTCGGACAGAAAGAGGACCGTACAATGTGGACGTTGTGAATGCTCCCGCAGAGCAATCTTCATACCGTTCTGCGCGGAAACAAAAATCATCGCGAACTTAATCAACGACCACTCCACAGTCCAAAGGTTACATTGTGGTTTGCTGTTTTTCAGTTAGGTGTGTGGGGGTCCGAATTTTTTGAAAGGTGCCATGTATCTCTAATTGGTATTGTGTAATGCTACAGAATTTTTTTCCGACCTAAATGGGATCATCTCTTCGATGAACATGGACATGAACATGTGTGGTTCTAACAAGATGGTGCAACAGCCCACACATCTCGTTGGCATTGTGAGGGAAATGTTTCCTGGACATGTTATCTCCTTTACGTGGTCACTTCCGGTGGCCGACGCGCTCGCCAGATTTGACACCTTACGATATCTTTTCTCTCGAACTATCTCAAAGCCAGGGTATACTAACATCGCTGCAAAACTTTGGATGCTCTTAAAGTGGCGATAATCAAAGATATTGCCGACATTCCACCCGAGATGACCCGCAAGGTTATGGAAAATATCCAAGAGAGGCTCAATGTGCCAACTGTAAAGGCCGCCAATTACGTGACGTTATTCTCTCGGCAATTTAAAACTGAATTATAATCCTATAACAGTCGTTCGCTCACCGCAATTCGGTGACTTAAGCATATGCAACAAAATCTTCCACGAACAATTCTTCTTCATCCTTGTCCTCTGTGCTCATAAAAGTCGTACATATTCTTTTCCATCATAAATCCTGGAATGGATAGGTGATTTGGTCACTTCTTCACTCTCGTACTTATGCACTCCCTTTGCTGAAGACGCTGTAATAAGCGTTCCTCAGGGGGAAATTTTTTATTAGTTTTTATCATTTATTAAACCTAATTCACGTTTATTTCCTGAAATTGAAATCAGCAATAGGAGCATGTAACAAATTTTCCGTATGCGATCTCAAACCTGGTCTCACTGCTTATGGAACATTGGCTACTCTTTCTAAAACCAGTGAATCAAAAAAGACGCCATAGTATTATGAGTAAGTTCCATAAAACCTCAAATTTCGCAAAATCATCTTAATCACATTCGTACAAAAAAATCGATGACACCACTTAATTTGTTCTCACAGGTATTATTTATCTTTAGACCCCACACTGAAGATATACAATTGGGTCTTTTATACGTCCATAACGGAATCGACTAAATTCAACGTCTGTAAATATTTAACAGTTGCCAAACCAAACGATTGGCTTGAAAATTTCTCATGGAAGCACTGGACTCCCATTTTGTAGTGTGTCACATTTTGCCGACGCATCTTGCACCGTTCAATATTTGAGAAAAAACAATTGGTCAGATTTTCGCAGCCAACTTGGACAAGTAAGTTTTTACATCTGTTTGTGGTGTAGAAACCCGCTTTCGTCACGCTTTAGTAAGTTTGAAACCTCTGTTCGTTTACTTAACGAGGCGTGTGCATGTCAGAGCTTCTTTGCTTTATGAACAAAGCATATGTAACAAATGCTGGAGAGAAATTTGTAACTTTAGTTAGTATTTATAACACATTTATAATTACTGTACAAGAAATATGATACTTTAACATGGAGAATGTGCGTGAAACGTTAAGCTAAATTCAAAAAATTGATGTTTTTAAGTATAAAATTTATTGTCTTTATCAAATTCAATGTAATAAAATTTTAAATTTAATAAAAATAATCCGAATTATGTTTATTACGGATGTTATTCAGCAGGATTTCAACGAACAGAGTTTCTACATTTCTGAATTATAGTTTTCTAAACAGTTAACTGTGCTTAAATAAATTACCGACCTTTGTTTAGGTAACATACATTATTCTTCTTAATCGTACAATTACTGTGAAGGTCTGAAAACACTCGCAGTTGTGTGCGAGGTCGGACAAAATTACGACCTGTTCCGTGCTTTATTCCAATTTAGGGCGGCACTAAAGTAATCCAGGAAAACGAGACAGAGCTTTTATTTAGCTCGTACAGTACGTGTGAAATGTAAAATAATAAAGGCAAATGAGAGCCGTGTGTATCACGTCTGCTTGCTGGAATTCAATTGTGTCGAGATTTCGCGGCAAGTTCCATCTCGCATTCTTTGAGTGTTTGTAATTCACTGGATCCTTAATTAGAACAAAAAAAACCTGATTACATGCACTGAATTTGGGGAAAAAATTAGAGACAGTGATTGTGTAACCTATTTGAGATTTTGGGTTAAGTTCTAATAGATAAAAAATAATTTTCTAATGTCACAAACGAAAGTCTCGTGTCCTCAGAAAATGAAACTATATTAGGATATTGTAATTATCCAGAATGATGTGATTCTTACACAAACCATTCATTATGAATGTGACTTTTCTTTGTTGCGATACTTACTCTGTGGAAGAATTATTATTCGAATAAAACGATTTCGGTGTCGCTTAATTTGATAGCGTCATTCTATAATTCTTTTTTTCAACTCCAAAAGACAAAGGAGGGTAAGCACCCTAACCGTACGGGTGGTGGTGGTGGAAAGGTTTTAAATAAAAGGTAATGCAAAAAAAGACCGGTATTAGTGTCGATTCCGGGGTTATAGGAGCCGCTGAGTAAAATTCTCGCATTAATCATGGTTAATGGTGGTTGATGAAATTTTATGTTCCTCTTTGTGGAGGTGGATGCGGTTGAGAAAAGGTTACCCGGAGGAGTTTGGACCCTCTTTTGTTACCGGGTAATTTTTTTATTTTCTTAGGGTACGAGCTATATTTTGGTCTCTATTTAGTTAAAGGTTGTATTTCTTTACTCATTTAAGGTACCGGGAGTAGTTTTAGATTTTATGTAGTTAGCACGTATATTTTACTGTTTAATTCGTCGTGATTTTTAGACACTTTTATTTTATGTAGTTATTACCGAAAACCGTCAGTTGTTATCATGGTTTATTTGAAAATTGCTGCCGAGGGGTTAGGTCGGAGAGAGGACCATATAGGTAACTTTTATAACACTGGCGCTATTGATGTTGGTTAAATGAAATGTTTACCAAGAGGTTAGTGTCGAATCAATTCCTATTCTGGGTTAATTTAAATAAATACCCGGGCACTCAGCTAGTTAGCAATAAAAAAGGAATGAAAGTTTATATTTAAAAGTAATATAAAATTTTCATACAATTTCTACATCTATCAGAAGTAGATTAAACTTAATGTTATATTTTTCAAGCAGAGTAGAGAAATATACTAATTTCATTTACAATACAATCGTCATTAAACGAAGTTGAGTAATGGATTTAAGTGCCAAACAGTAAAATGTAAGGTGATTTTGTTGTTACCTTACTAAGTTTTGTTTGATTTTTACTTATTTAATTCTTCAACTATAATTTTAAGGAGATTTTCATTATATGATAAACAGATTGTAAACTGTCAATGGCACCTTCATTTTTGTTTTTCTTTGTGAGGCATTTTGATCGTATTCATGCAACGGCGGAAATAACAGTTTTCCTAGGTTGGCCTCGTTATTTCCGTCTCTCCTGCTTAGTTTTCCACGGATCATTATTTCCCCAGTATCTCTGGGAACGCGGTTTCTCCGGCGCAGTTTGTATTATTTACCAAGACACAGCTATACAATTTCGTGGTCTTCATTAATGCTATTTATTTTGCAGTACAGTAAAAACATTCTTTCCTTAGCAACTACTTGACCTATCTGCACACAGACATTGCGTTCTCTCTCCGATGCTATAATTATCTCATTAATTTCTCGTATGAATGGGTGGTAATGTTATTAACATATATAACCGAGTTAAGAGTTTTAAGACCCACTATAAACAAATTTACTGTATATTAAATAAAGTTAAATAAAATTTAATCTGCAAACCATCAGTTATAAAGATCACTATCAATTAGTGAAGTAGTCCCTACTTTTTATATGAGAGATATTTATACAGTAATTTGCGGTCATTTAATGAACGCACTGTGGCCGACTAGCTACATAAATAAAACGGTAACATGCCTGTAGGACTGTTCGGATGAACGGGATAAAGTCAAAAACGAGTGTACAGATTTTATATTTGTATTTTTAAAAGAAAAAAACATATCTTTTAACAGCAAAGAAAAGAAATTGTAATTAAACTAAAAAAACACAATAGACATAGGCACTAACACAGAGAGGTGAAGACGTTAGCAGCAGAAAAAAGAGCAGCCTATATCTAAAACGTATTAAATCTATTAGCGAAGAGAAATGTTAACCATCACATGATAGAAGTCGTCAACCAATAATACGAGACACACAGAAACGAAGAAAATACCAGTGCTATCAGTACTATAAGGCAGGTTGACAGTCCCATACTATTCAATGTCATTATGTATTAAATAGACAAAAATGTTGTCGAATAGGAAACAAAACAAATCAAAATATCTTTTACGCTGATGATGCTGTTATAGCATCCGAAGACGAAAAAAAAACCTAAAAAAATAATGGTACAAATTTGAAACAACAGCAACATGCTTTCACATGACCGTCTGTAGTCGAAATAGATAATACCAAGAAGATGCAAGTGTAAAAAAGTAATTAAGTTCAAATACCCGGGAGCCAACATATCTAGCAGCAGAAATTTTAAGCCACAAATAACCGTCTAGTTAACTAAAGCGGCCCTGATATCATGTAACATACGTGACATAATGAGGAGGAAGAAATACATAAGCGCAAAAAATAAGGTCACGATTTAGAAAGCATGCATAAGGCCCATCATGACATATGCTAACGGACCAAGAATCACTTTGAATTAAAAAGAAAATGAGAAGACCCATAACGGGTTATACTTCAAAAGAGAGAGACAACGAAATGAAAACATCAGAAACACATCGAGGACATTGCCAGGTAGGCCAGAAAGAGAAGACAATGAAGGGACTGTGCGGACAGAATGGCTGAAGATAGATTAGCAAAAATACGTTTACGTAAGTTATAACGGACAGGGGAAAAAATAAACCATGCATAAGAGTTATCACTTTCTCTATTTCCACACAATTAAATATTAGATTAGCTGTATTATATGACCGACACGTATTAATTGCAACTGTGATCAATTAACAGTACGCGAAAGCTATTAATTGTTGCTAAATATTCATTTATACAAATAGAAGAAAAACAAGTATTTTGGTCTATTTGACACCGGGAATGCTGTTCACTATAAATTGCAACGATTAACTGTAAATAGTATTGAATTTTCTAATTCCGATCATTTTAAGCATATGGTTTCATAACGGGTACCGAGAATTGTAACTTCTGCTTATTGTAAGGAAAAGAACATTGCTCCCTCTTCCATCCGGTCTTACGAGGATACTTTCTTATTCAGTATAAGTGAGTACCATCAGAATAAATTAGGTGTCAATACAATAATAATGTAAATGGGTCACCACTAAGTATTCTTTATAATTATGGTACACATCATCAGCTTCGAAAAACCTATTTTGGTTATTTCTAATCTTGTCGCCGTCCGTAAGTAATTGAGTTGTGATTCCACGATGCTCCTCCTCTAAGGGCAGAAATTAATCCGCAGGAGAAGTGGCGAAAGTAGCAGGCACTTCTGCCTTTGATGGAGCCTGCCAATCGCAAGATGGATCCCGTCATTTGCTGAGTGCTTCTGTGTTAAGCCAAGAGAGCAGTACCGCTGATTATTCGGCCAGCTCCTTTCTGATGTACCATGCCACATTATGATAATGTCAGGATGTCATGTATGCGTGAACTGAACCACGGTTCAAATTTTTCAGGAAAGAGATCAGCGGGCTGACAGCTTGTTACACAACACAGACCGCTATGGACGACTAACAGTTGCATTGCAGTTCATTCATTAGAATCAAAGAATCAAACGTTTGAAATTGGTTCTACAAAGTGGGAAATATTTAGTTAATAATATAGACAAGACGTGTAATGGTCCCCTCCAGCCAAAATTTTATCCCCACCACTAGCATTTTACTTCGAACAATCTTACAGGCAAAGAGTAAAACAACAAACTTCACGTCCTAGGGAAAGAGACATTAATAGCGTTCGCCTTCCGGTGTAGGTGACGTTTTCTCGTTGTTGTTAAGTTAATTGATAGAAGAAAAGTAATTTCTTGGTGTCCATGGGAGCTCAGTGTGGTTGAAACAATTCCTACCGTTTTCATTGCCCGGACTAGTCTTACCGTTATTAGATTTGTACTTAAAATGACCAAATTACCTGATTGCAAAGAAAGAGCTCTACATTCATTTCCTTTTGTCATAAATGTCTGGTGTGATTAATGTAGTATCCAACTTGTCTTTGTCTGTGCCAATGTCGCCATTCTCAAGTGCTGTCAATTACCAGTAAATTTCATTGTTACATTACTTATCATTCTCCCACTGTGCTTAAGAACATGTACTCAAGTATAATATTGACGGGACCCGGACCTTGAAAATATGACCGATTATTTTTTTTTGCTTTCGTCGAAACTCTCGACTAATTAGCTCCAAATCTGGCCGAGGCATAAAGCCGGCAATAAAATTGATGTATGTTCCATCGGCACTGGCAAAATTGGAATGTTTCATCATTTTAATGATTTGAATAAATTGTTTTGTACAATACAGTTGTTCAACACTTGCACAAATACACCAAAGCGTATGGATTTTGATGTGGTTTGTGGGCAAAATAAAAACTTGTAAATATTTCTTGGTTAGTTGAAGAATCACGAAATGGCCGGCGCGTTTAGCCGTAAGGAGTTTGTGAGCAAAGCAGCCACGATCCTAATGATCCTAAGTCCGCTTCCCCAAGTAAATTCTACATACAATTTGTTAAATAAGACCTGTATAAAAAATGTGGGACAACAACACATCAAGAATGTCAAGATTGTGACAGATCCAAATGACCGTTCGAGACAATACGGCGCACTGTTATTTGAAAAGCAAATAGAAAACTTCATTGAGAGTTGTGGAACTATTTCATTGGACGAAGGAAACGATGAGCTTTATAGCGGAAATGGGTAGCACAAGAACGTCAAGTAAATCGCTCCATTACTTCGTAATTCGGCCATCAAATTTTATTATGCCAGACATTTACTTTCAAGTAAATTGGAAACGAAGTAGACAGTAGTTAAATGTTAAGTGACACTTTATTTGTTCAGTCAATATGCACTCGACCGTTCACAGTAAAGATCTATAAAGAGAAAGGTTGAAAAGTACTGAAGAATTTTTATTTCGTCATGTCACTCCAGCAACGAGTCACCAATTTACTTATATATAAATTCAATATACGGCTTGATTAATAGTTTCCTTTTATTCGTAACTTGATTCTTATGTATTATGTTCGAGAACACTAATTCAATTTTTTGTAACTATCTATACTTCAGTTCCCTATTTTGTTTTTATCAAAATTTTCCGACATATCTTAATTTGTAAATCAACGCACACCAAACAATTATTCCGAAATCAAAACTTTATATTATTATTAAGATATAATTATTATTTATATTGAACTGATTTTTAATTTATTTTATATAATTTTTCACGCCTGATTTAACAGTCAAAAATTAAACACTTGTAAAATCCTTTCAACAAGATGACGCAAATTGCATGTCCAACAATCAAAGTTACCCCATTCACATTAACCTCTCGCTACTATACAAAAAATTTTGACTTTCATTTTCAGATACTTACTTATTTTACAAAGTTGAATTGAGCCTAAGGGTCTATGACTGACTAGATTTTTTTAGGGTAGCAGGCTACATGAGGGTAATTCACATGGTGGCAATTTCCCTTTAAAAGCATAGGAAGGGATTTGAAAGCGGGGATGCGGACGGATAGAGGAAGGTAGCCAAGGGTTGAGCAAGGTTCCCGGGCTATAGTTTAAGGATCCTACCTGGCAATTCGCCTAAAAGTGATGCAGAGAAAATCATAGGAAACCTGCATCAAGTAGGTCGGGCATTGGGTAGTTCTCTCACGCCAATGGGAGCAGCGAACAACTCTTACCGTATGACCAAGATCTGTGACCCCGGAACATACACCTCTCAAAACAGGCCGATGAGTCAAAAAACCAGAGAGATGTGAATGCATCCGCAAAGGTAGCCTCCGCCAGAGCTCTCCGGGAAGGTTCACCTACGAGAGAATTCTCTCGCACGCTTCCTTCCATATGAGTGACTAGATTTTTTTTAGAGCAAAAGGCTACATCAGGGTAATCCACGTTGGGCAACTACCCTTTAATAGCATAGGAAGGGATTTGAAAGGTGGGATGAGGAAGGGTAGAGGAAGGTAGCCATGGTTACTAGGGCCCCCGGGCTATGGTTTAAGGATCCTACCCGGCATTCGCCTAAAGAAATGCAAGGAAAACCCTAGAAAAAGCTGCATCAGGTAGGTCGGGCATTGGGTACTTGTCCCACGCCCTTCCGTTAGCGGGAGAGGAGTTTTCTGTGGGGACGCAGCATTCCCTTCTCCGTGCCTCGACCAGTTTAGGAGGCAGCTGGCCGACTATTCTAATGGGAATAGCGAACAACTCTTACCGTATGCCCAAGGTCTGTGACCCCGGAACATACACCTCTCAGAACAGGCCGAGGTGCCTCGGTTCGTGGGAACCTTAGTTCAAAAATGACTCACAGAAGTATTTATTTATTGAAAATACAAATTAGACTATCACAAAGATATTTTATTTTTCTCATTTGTGCAAGGACCTTCAAATAAAATAGTGCTAACGTTTGAGTGACATTTACCCGCGAAAACGATCAGGACAGGAACAACTGTCTAAGCATATCCACTTATCTGTTTAAGGATCACAAACTCGTGTATAGCTTTTCACTGATATCTTCATTCTGATGTCATGTGACTGGAAAGACAACATCTGATGCATTAATATCCTTCACAGCATCAATGCAACCGTTTAACACGCCTCCCGTATGTCGAGGTTCAAAGGTAGAAAACCTCGAAACTGTCAGTTTAGCCTGTTCTTACACCGACACTTGGCTCACTCCAACACATAACAATTTCATCAATGTGGGCATTTTATAAGCTATTGAGAATATTTTCCATAGTGTTTCCTAAGCGAAAGGTAATTCAATTATATCCCTACGGTACGTACACGCACTTTTCGGGCTATTGCAGTTAGAAGAAGTTATCAAACTAGAGTAGTTACCTAACTACGTTTTGAAAAAGACTAAGAAACCAAAATAATGATAAGGTATGTAAACTTCATAAAATTTGAGATCTGAATTATATATAAAAATCGCGAAAGTTCTAAATAAGCTATAGAGATCGTTTCCCTTAAATTATAGTATCAACTCATAGTTGTAAACAACAACGGAACGTCACTACGTTTAAAATTTGTCTGTGAGTTATAACTTTATGACTATGGGATCTGAATGCAGACAGTTCACTTTCCAGTCAACCAGGTTTCGTTTATAATCAAGACGAATGAAAATGAAAATATATCTATTACGGAATTTTTAAAAACAGGCTACTGTTTTGTGAGTTAAATTAAAAGAGCTATTAGTCAAATGCGTGGAGATTCACTACCTAAATAAAAGGAGCTACGGAAGCAGTTCTCCGGGAAGGCGTGTCGTCTCTACAGGGAGGCTGGTCCTAATTCCAGCGACACCTTCAATCTAAATTACTGTTAATCAAGTCGCCGCGAATCAATATGTTAATGCGGCTGTGTCAAAGGGCGATTATCGAACCGAACCGTCCGAGGGTTACAAACGCGAACATCCAGACGCGTTCTATGTTACATTCCACCCTATCAGCATATTTTATTCTCATTTTGTGAATAAACGTACAAATAATCGTCAGGCCTATATCATCCGCACCAGCAATGATGTGTTACAATTGAGTGACTTGAAAGCTTGCAGAAAATAATTGGGAATGTTCTGAACACGGACATGAAACACATGTCACTATAAACTGAGTATCACAAACTGGAAAAAAAAGATTTTTAAAGCTCAAAGACGAGTAGTTCGAATACGTTAGGCCAGTTAAAGAAGAATGATATAAAGGGTAGATAGAAATTCAGACATTCCGATTTTTAATAGCTAATTTTTCTTCATTAAATAATCAATAATTTTTAAATAATTTTTTCTTTAAATAATAAAATAAATAAAATTTAAAATTTTCATTGTTGGAGTTAGTAAACAAAAAAAGCATATTTCTCACAAGTTTGGAGAGATGTCAACACCTAAAAACTGCAAAAACAAGGTAAGGGAAAACAGAGAAGAGTTAACAGAAAAAAATTAATACGGAGTAAGCCGGCTATACATTGCGTCTGCAAGCGTGCGCGAAATGCCTGGCATCTTTGGAACTCTTCATCTATTACTCCTTCGACGTTAGCAAACATGTATTTCTGTTGGTGATCGCAATTTAGTGTATTTATGGTTTACATTTCTGGAAAGAAGCCCTTTGTGAAGATTCAAATAAATGTTCTTTTTTACATGTCTCATTTTTTGTGTTCGTACCTCAACGCGTCGCTTCCGACCATACATTTTTATACAAAAAAATGTATGTTTGAGTAAGTTCTACCACCCCTGAAAGTTTTCCCATGACCGCGAATCATCCTGTATATATGTATTGCGAGTATTTAAGTTTTATAAACAAAATAGATAATTGATCTCGTATATTTAGTTTTGGATTGTCTTACCTGTCAAAGACATCTTACAGCTGATAAATGTGCGGAAAGTATCGATGGTTTAATTGATACACTTGACATTAAAAAATCACTAAGGGCAGCAAAGTAATATAGTAATGTTTAAGCATTAAAGTAGTTTAGTGGTAAATTGGCAGGCCTTCCTAACGCATTGTTGCAACTATTTATTGAACTAGTGTTTGTTATATAATTTTTGTGTTACGTATTTCGTCGTTTAGTGAAGGCCTGTAGAAGTTTTGAGATGCAGCTGTCCAAGTCTGCAACCTTCCTTCACCCTCCAGGCGAACAGTTTTCCTACTCTGGAAACTTCCCTTTGCTGTTTTGAAGTTAGTTCCATATTCCACCCTGCTATATACAAGTCGCGTCTTGGAAGATACGAAACGAACGTTTCAGTCATATTCTGTGCCGCAATGGGTTATATAATCAACGCTTCTTACATTATTATTATTTATTTAAATTGCATTAACGTTTAACTTCAAAGTGCGTGTTGGGCGATATTTCAGAACTTCAAACAGATAACGCGGTACAGTATTTCAGTGAATAAAAACCCGTCGATTCAAAGAAATTCGTTTCTGGTATACGTAAATTTAATATTTTCACCCAAGACATTTTCATTGAGCAATGGTAAACGGATATGCAGAGATGAATAAAATTGAAACCACCTTACATATAGTCCCGGACATTATGTCACGCGTTCATCAAATTTGTATATTATAATACACGAAATAGGAAGCAACAGAATATGTTATGAAATTTTCTATAGTCTACTATGACTTACAAGTATAGTTCTGCTTTCGTGAAATACTTTATAACAAGGAGTTTGGAAATAATTGTCAAAGTGGACAACTTTAAATGTTATTGAATAAAAAGTAACTAATTTGAGTAAAATTAATGGCCAAATACAGGCGGTATAGAATTAAAAATTTAAATTAATCCATCACAACAAATACACAACATTTCCTCCACAATTCCATGGACCCCATCAGGTGCACATAACACTTAAAACTACAAAGTAATACGCTCTTACATTGTTTTATAAGTCCTTTTAATACATTAATTCGAACCACCAAACGAGTGGAAACGTAAAGGAAAAAAATCAAGAATCACAAATCAAAATAACGGAAAGGGCTACGACTGATATATATTAACTACCAGTCTTGAAGAAACAAAATAATAAAAGGGAAAGAATTGTGTTGTCAAATGTCGTCACGAGTTGCGGAAAAAATGGATAAACGGATTTAAAGTATGGTCTCGATCTTAAAGCGTAAAATAAACACAATGGACAGGAAAGTAACTTTAATATCATCAATTGATATATATATATATATATATATATATATATATATATATATATATTATCATTCATATAAAGTCAGGAATGCATAACACATTCATGAATAAAATTCGTCGGTATGTGGTCAACGAAATGTGATTTAATCGCGTAAAGAAATAGGGCAGATGCGTGCCAAAGGCTCAGTGTCGGCTCAGTAGACAAATAGATCAATAGATCCGCCACGCCTGGAATTCATTATTCGCTTCTATTTGCGACGTGTCCGAACATACATTACCAACCCGTCAGGAGGATATTTACCTTCGGCGTACTGGTCCAATGAAGTGGGGGAAAAGAGTGAATATTTCACAGGCGGGAACACACACTCTTTCCCCATTACAATGCACAGAATCGAATTCCAGCCTCCATGCAAAATACACTCTTTACATGCCTCGAACAGCGCCCAAAAGAGCAGCTGCCGCACACACGTCAAATTAGGAATATCAAATACGAGCAATATCGGCATTGAGTAATGTGTTTCTGAATTAGTGGCGGAAATAACCCAAACGAATTAAAAGAGCCAACAAAGTATTAATATTATACAAAATTATTTAAAATAGCCCGAGAAACACTTGCCAACAAAGAAACCAAAATTACCATCAAAATATCAAATTAACATAAATTTAAAATACTATTTCGTAGAATAAATTATTGAGGCTGGTTCAGCAGATTTGTTATAGCAACTAAACGGCTACGACAAATGCACTCAAAAGATAAAACGGAATTAAACAACCCTTTTGGAAGCTAAACCAATATTAAAATATAGCTTAATTACTTTAATGTAGCAAAATTATTGCAACAGTACTGCACTAACAAAACTCTAGTCCTTGTCATAATCTGAGTTTACAATATTGAAATCCATAAAATTTGATCACTTTATCCTGTCCCATAATAAATCAGAGGGATCGATATAGATGGGTACTTCAAATTATTATACCTTTGAACATTAGAAATTTGATGACTGGCAGACTTTTGTATTTAAGCACAAGTTACCTAATAAATGCAGTCTCGTATGGGACTGGAAGCATCAATCCGACAAATGGCCAATTTTTCGAATTTTGAACAAGGAAATATTTATTTCACAAATACGTTGCTGTGCCCAGTTCTCAGAATTACAGTCCTAGTATATGAAATTTTGTATAGATTACACTTGAAACGATCCCAGTTTCATGAACTGTCGACAAAAATAGTTTAGCTGTAATCAACGGAACCTACAATTGACATTGTAATAACCTTAGATGAAAAGTGAAATATGAGAACTGGGGCTGGTACCAATATGGTAAAAATATGGATGTAAACCTACGAATGTTTCGAGGGAATTGACTAGTAACCCTATAAACGAAAAAGGTTAATTTACGTTACAGAATCTGACAAGATAATTGGTAATTTAAATATATATGACTAATAAAGATTGTTATTTCTATTTTAGAACCTTACATCCTGTTTGAAGAGATATCAACCTGCCGTCGTGGAATTCTTTAAATAAATACTTTTAGTCCGACTTGCTTCGTGTATACTGTTAAAACTCCAGACCAATTAGGTATTTTAATTCGAGGATTCGTCGACATTTGATGAATGAAATCATAAATGATTATGTTTAAACCCGCTACAAAATTTCACAAGTATGAATTTCAATTGACAGTAACCAAACACATATTTTCATCGGTTTCCGCGTGGTCCTGTGATCTAAATTGTATATATAGACATCTTTAATGCCTAGCAGAAGCTAAAAGTGAATTACCTCCACTGCAATTAACTGAAACTTAGTTTTGATAACTAATCTAAATTGTTGCAGTGCGTAACTAACGGGCTTCAATGGGTCCCTTCCAATTAGTCTCTTACTCTCGTCTGCCAACTATATATATGCATTGGTTCCTATGTCAATTATAGGTCAACTTTTCTCATTTTTGTTTAATATTGCAGTCGAAGTTATAAATAATTATTATATTGATTAGGGACAACGGACCAAGGAAATAACAAGGAAGCCTGCGAGGTGAACCTTCCCAGAGAGCTCTGGAGGAGGCTACCTTTGGGGATGACTTCACACCTCTCTGGTTTTTGAACTAAGGTTCCCACATGCCGAGGCACCTCGACCTGTTTTGAGAGTGTATGTTCCGGGGTCGCAGACCTTGGGCATACGGTAAGAGTTGTCCGGTATTCCTATTGGAATAGTCGGCCAGCTGCCTCCTAAACCGGTCAAGGCACGGCGAGAGGAAAGCTACGACCCCACAGCAAACCCCTCTCCCGCCATTGGAAGGGCGTGGGACAAGTACCAAATGCCCGACCTACCTGATGCAGGTTTTTCTAGGGTTTCCCTGCATCACTTTTAGGCGAATTGCTGGGTAGGATCCTTAAACCATAGCTCGGTGGCCCTAGTTAACCCTTGGTTACCTTCCTCTACCCTTCCGCATCCCCCCTTTCAAATCCCTTCCTATGCTATTAAAGGGGAGTTGCCACCATGTGGAT
Organism: Zhengitettix transpicula; assembly: GCA_037074705.1. Lineage (NCBI taxonomy): Eukaryota > Metazoa > Arthropoda > Insecta > Orthoptera > Tetrigidae > Zhengitettix > Zhengitettix transpicula. Next base: position 29,709,355 of record CM073593.1, on the reverse strand, counting down.
TACCCTCATGTAGCCTGTTACCCTAAAAAAATTAAAAAAAGAAGACCAAGGAAATTACGAACATCCAAAATATAAAGCACAAAGAAATATGAGACGCTGTCAAATCAGAGAAGTCAGCGAGCCTTTTGGATTACATTTGGGGCTGCATTGATTGATACATTTCCTCGGGATGAAAGACGAATGCAATTCACATCGACAACTCTGAAGTGACTGCAGGGACAATTTGTTTGTCTGTATATCCAGTCTTTCGATATGATAATTCGGAATCACATACAAGTTTGCTCACACGTGAAGGGCGCATTTGAAATCCTGAATCGAGTACCCTTCCTATTTGAGCTCGGATCTGACCCGCCTGGTTGGTCAACTGTGTGAAGCGATATGTCGATAACGATCATGTCCAAGCCAATGTAACGACGTGGTTCAGAGCAAGACTGGGATCTTATAGGTAGAGAAATTACAAACAATTTGTTATGAAACTAACATGACCGAAAAATCACTTTGATAAATTACCTGATGAATTATTTCACTGCGTAGACATTTTCATCATTTTACATAAAAATAACACAGGAAAAGGGGTTTATTGAGTTTGTCAAAATTATGCACAACAGAATTTATATTTTATGTGGTTGATGAAAAATAAACTATTTTGAGCTTTGAAAGAGAAAAATCATCCGCTACACATTAGCAATAGTTTATACCTATAAATTCAATTGTATTTGATAGATTATTCATTCACCGTTCTTAAATATTTACAATCATTATGACAGAGAACTAATTATTAGCTGTATAAATTTATATGTATTTTTATTTAAAAGAAAATTACATGTCCGCCCAGTGGTGTTCTTTCATGAGATTCAAAAGTAGATGTTTGTGCGCGTACGTATGTTCCAATACACTACGAAAAGAATGTTATTTAGTATCTGGAAAAAGTCACCGTCAGGGTAAAACATTCGTAACACACCAACGGTGACAGTGCAATGCAGTGACACGGAAAAACGTCAGATATTAGGATCGAATAAAAAGTTTTCATGATCACTGAGACTCAGTGTCCCCACGGATGTAGTCTTATTTCAGCACCTACTGCCATCAGGATGGGTGAGATACTAAAAAATAAATAAAAGATTAATGTCGGTTCGCTGAGCTGATCGGGCAATTCAAGTCCCAGTATAGCAGAACGTTCTACAGGATGGTGTATAAATCACACGGGGGGAACGTAATTGATGCGACTATCTCAAAAGCAAATGGAGGGATAACATTTATTCCGATTAATTTACTTTCGCGTTGACGACGGCAAGCAACAAGTCTTTTAAGTATTGAGGAGATGATTTGTGATCGTCCTGTTTCTCCTATATCAATAATTAAACTATAAATAAAAATATATTTTTCAGTAATGTGATCAATTTCACGTGTTATCTTATTATTTTTCCCCCCAGTCTTACGTTTTGAGCTAATCAAGATAAATAATTATTTTCGAAAGTGTGTTACTGCAATTAATATATTTCTTAAGAGCTTGTATAAAATGTGTTATCCGTAAATAGTAATAGGTTAAGCCTTAAAATTCATCATAATTTAGACCTTGTGTTTAAGGAAGATAAAGGAACTATTGTTGAAATCACACTAAAAAATATCTCTGCATTTCAAAAACAGTTGTTTCAATATCTTATCATACACAGTAGGACCTAAAAAATAAATGGAGTTAATATTGTGATTGACGAAGGTATGCCAGGTTGATGGATCGGCACTTTGGTCCAAACTCTTTCTCCTTTGTCTTTGGTATTTTCCCCGCCACGGAAGCCTTGAGGCTACGTTTGCTCACACAGGGCGCATGAATAATGGTCTTCCCTTGTTTTACGTTCGTCTCCCAGCAAATTGAGGAAGTGATGATAAGTATATTTTCCCATTTCACAGCAAACATAAAGAGATATATTAAAATGTTACAAACACGAATAACTCTAAAAATGACAGATTGTTGACCAAAGTTTGAAAACAGACGAGATAAACAATAGACTGAATTAATAAAATATAAAAATATATTACTTTTCAATACAAATGAAAAGAAAAATATGCAGACAGTTTCTAAGACTCGTTAAAAAATTGGCAGTTTCGAATTAAATTTATCACAGATTTAGTTAACGTCATGCAAACAACGGTATTTCTTATTGCGCAACTTAAAATTAATTATACTAATTACCAATAGCAGTATACAGCCAATAATATCAGTATTAAATTAACGTCTTACAAACATTATGATTCAACAACATATTTTGATCGATGAAACGAAGGCACTAGGAGAAAAACAAATTTGAAGATGAGATTTTGGTAATCAGTAACAACGGAGCACGTGTGTAAAAAAGTTTACCACAATTTTATTATTACCTAAATTGATATCAAGTATTACACTTACATGCAATAAAAGTAGCATTACTGAATAACTGATTGATGGGTTAAACCTACTGTGACAATCTTGATAAATTTTGTCGTTGCTGACGTTAACCGTATATATTGTAATAATTAACTAAATAACTAATGGCTGAATTTATCAAATTAAAATAAATTTACTTTATATGGAAATTAATAGTTGGGACATAGACGAACTTTGTTGTGGAAGAAATAACACTACAGATTGAATTTAAATGTAATAATTAAATAATTAAAATTAAAGAACGATCTGACTTTTATCTTTTAAAAGAGGTTTAAAATATGATTTTAAAGTTTTCTACTTACGGCCGCCCAGGTCTCATTTTAGGTTTTTCGTGCACAAAATTTGGGGATATCACTGATTCTAATACTCACAGACTCTAAATGTCAACAAATTCTAATTGGCGTAGTTTTGTTAGTTCGTCTAACACAAATTGGTAGATTCTCGATGCTTTGCTGCAACCTGGATTTGCAGATCTCGTGACTTTAGTTGGAAATGTACTTCATTGGTTTGTCTATGGCCAGCAGGTTGAATTTATGCTCGGCCACCGATTCCAACATTAGTTTCACTCTCTCCTTCCCGACTGCAAAACTTTTTATAACATGAATTTTCTGGTCTTTACACCTCGCTGTTCTATGCCCGAATCTAAAACTTTTATACAAAAACTTTGCTGGTCCTTATGTCTCGCCGTTCATTGCCTGACTGCACATTCCTGACTGTCCGTTCGTCTCGTAGATTTTGAGCGCGTAGAACCTCAACAATGTTTTCCTTGCCTCGCCGAATTGTTGCGGCGTCCGCTCTATATCCTCTAATAATGAGTCCTCTACAATCCAACTTTCCAATTAGAACAATGTCTTAATTACCAATTACTACAATATATATATATATATATATATATATATATATATATATATATATAAATATAACGAGCGTTTCGTAGCACATGGAAAAATCTAACAAGAGTGAATAAACAATCAGATAAAGGTTAAACGCTTACACAAACAGGTATTTTACAAACAATTGACCCAAAAAGTGTCTAATCAACATGATCACCGAAAAATCTACTGCCAATCTCTTCCTTGTGAGCGCTTAACTACCTTCGAGGCACAACTAAAATTATTTTAAATTAAACACATACTACCCAATAAACCGGTTAAAGAATTCATATAATAATTCATTATTTGATAATTGCAAGGACTGCAAAATATTTGGTTTTTAAATTTAGGAATAAATTTTGTCTTTAAAATCCATGTTAATAATAATTGACTAGATGAAAATAATTTTTTACCAAATTTATTTTGAGAGCGTTTGAGCCGCCATTCCCTTCCCAACGAGCATTTTGACACAAAGAGCGCTGAAACGTGTTTACACCGTATAAAGTAAAAGTTTGGAAAAAATACAGCTTTCCACACAGGAGCAATGAATAAGTGCGAAATATTTTGCCTACCGGGAAACATGCCTACGCATTCAATTTGCACTCCAACGAGCTCCCACACACAAAAGTAGAGTTATGACCAAAATTTGTTTCATCTTATACTATAATATTACGGGAACTAATGGGAAATGCGTGTCAACATGTGAGAACAGTTTAAACTTGCGATGAATTGGACAATATATTCTGACATAATGTGACAGTGAAAACAAAAAGATATATGCAAACACGAGAATCATTAAGAAATAGGCAGATGTGAGGCAATTAGCGTAACATAAAAGTCATTAACATCAGTTAGAAACGATGAGTGGATTTCAGATGGACCAATATATTATTAAAGGAGAACGGAAATAAATGTACGGAAAAAGTTACTCTAGAAGAACACCAAGTATATCAGAATTATGTAAGTCGAACGTAAAGAGTTCAGTGCAACAATTGCCAGTATTTCTACATTCGGAATAATAGGTTATTTCTCATATATACGTTTGGAGTGATCCATGAAATACGATACTTTTTTTAGGGCAACATGAGGGTGATCCACGTTGGGCAACTCCCCTTTAATAGCATAGGAAGGGATTTGAAAGGGGGGAAGCGGAAGGGTAGAGGAAGGTAGCCAAGGGTTAACTAGGGCCCCCGGGCTATATTTTAAGGATCCTACACGGCATTCGCCTAAAGAAATACAGGGAAATACTAGAAAAACCTGCATCAAGTAGGTCTGGGATTGGGTACTTGTCCCACGCCCTTCCGATAGCGGGAGAGGAGTTTGCTGTGGGGACGCAGCATTCCCTTCTCCGTGCCTCGACTAGTTTAGGAGGCAGCAGGCCGACTATTTCAATGGGAGTAGCAGACAACTCTAAACTTTTTTTCAGAGTCTGATATAAGATGAACATTTCAGTAACTTCATAGCGATAATTACGTTTTTATTAGGGACAAAATTAATCTTAGGACATAAACGGTGTATTATGGCCAAAGAGAAACAGAACAATATTAAAAATACTGAAATAAATACACATAAAAATTTCCTTTTTTTATAAGCAATCTTCATGTAAATATCTTGAACTTCTGTAGTAGTACAACTCGATAAATAATATTAATTAAAATAATGCTTCCATAAATTAAAGTTGACGTTGGAAACGACGGTTGGAGTGTTAAAGTGAGTCATCATGGTAATCCCACGGGACGGTGGTTATGTTGGAAGTTGACCCTGCTAACTCGGCAGGAAAGTGCTCTCACGGTTACAGTCCACCAAAACCCACACGCGGAGCAATTTAACTTCAAAACCACACTCACGTGAAACTATCTGCAAGAGTTATCAGGATTCGCAATTAAACTATCGTTACGCCGATTGCATCAGTAGCAACGGAGCAGGAAAAATATACGAAATCGGTATCTGAATTTAACACTCACTGAGAAATTCGTGGCTGAGATTTAACACTAGCTCGAAGGACACACAAACTGAATTATGAAGTTAAGTGCTTAATTAGTCACTGATCCCTTCCCATTCCAATTAAACATTTCTTCTTGAATATATGTACAAGTAAATAATATCATTTTAAACGTGTATTACTTCAATAAAAAGGTAATCAAATTAGCGGAAAGTGAGCCAACGTTGTAGATAATTATTTTATAGATATTTTTGATCACATTGTGTAGCAGAACTTGTGATTAATTATTGCACAAGCAGTTCTGACTTTAGTTCTAGTAAAAGAGGATGAACAATAGGACAGTTGCATTCCAGAGTCGTGGACCAGCTGATCCCATGAAACAGCTTAATCGCGCGTTGACAAGAAAATAGTACCCTGACCTCGCATCTAATCCTAGAAAAGTACTGGGTCAGTTTCGACCAGAACTCCATAATCCTGTACATCTCAGTTGAATTCCGTCGCCCTTATCTGACTTGACGTGAATAACTCGTATGGGTCCTAGTTTCTCAAAGGGCACAATAGTACTGGACAATCCTCGAATCCCGTCCTCACTGAACATTTAACAATACTTATCTTATTAGGTTTTTAAACTCGTCCGTGGGAATGAAACACAAGAGTGTGTACTGAACGATTTTATGAATGAATAGTCTCCACTACTTCTCGACATTGCTTATTCTGACAACCGGGTGATAGCCTGAGAAGGTGCGTTGGACAGAATACTCGGTTAATATGATTACGACAGTACTCGGCCGAGTAAAGGGAATAAAACACCGTTCTATTTATTCGGAAGAATCTACTCGTCTTTCACCCGATCAGTGTGATCAGTTGAGTCAGTACATAAACAAGTCACTGGTGTTATTTTTATCTTATCTTTCACTGTTGATTTTGGGTTTCTATTTATAAATATTTTCCCAAAGAGTCCATTAAAAATTGTAAAGAGAGATAACTAGTTCCTGTTGCAAGAAAACACAGTGACACTGGAGCGGATTCAGAACGTAGGATGTATCATTACTGTTAAAAATTAATGACCAAAGTCAATAGAGCGCTGTCACTACATATGAAAGAGAAAAACCACAGCGTGGATTGGGATACCATCAAAATACTCCATAAACAAAATTATACGCTCAAAAGAAAACGTGTATGTGTGTGTGTGTGTGTGGGGGGGGATGTTATATACATAATAGCTTAGGTAAATGCATGAATAAAAGAAACGAAGTGTGATTTGCATTATTTACGCCAATATTTTAAGAATTATTTAATATATTTGAGTATGTATGTGCATATAAGAAAATGTCTGTTCTATATTTTAATTAATTTTCTTGTGGTTTTAGAATTTAATATTAAAGTTGACCGTGTGATGGAGTTAGAGGAGAGCATTTGCAGCAGTTTGTGACGGAATGTTGTTTGGGTTTTACGTAGCTCAATTGTGTTTTCAGTCAATTGACGCAAGCTTTTTTCCCTTACTGATATAAAATATTTGTCAGTGCGGTTTGCTGTTGTGCAGGTTCTCTGAACCGTCAAAAACTAACGAAGGTGGTATATTAACGACTGGAATGGACAGTTAACTGAAATTATCGCATGTACATGTCGTCTCATAGTAATATTTGTTGAATTATTACGTACGATCTAGCAAAAATGTACACTCTCACTGAAAATTATTCGTACATTTTGCAGATGATTTCCGTTGAGCTCCAGAAATGTTTTTGGCACACTTGTGCAATATTAATGACTAATAATAAAATTGTAAAAATTGAATTTTAGTTAGTGACTTGTAATGTCATTTTGCTTATATAGAAGCTCAGAAAAAGTCTGTTTTTAGAAAAATTTTAAGAGTGAAGATTCAAACTGCTCTAATCCTAATCACATAGAAATCAATATTATCTTAAGTCTTCAGTTTCAAATCCCGTTATCATCGTTGCCCTTACTTCCATTACACCTCTTCTCAATAGCCAATGCCCGAAATCGTTTTCCTGCATTACAATACTGTTTAAAATATTTTGAGAACTCTTGACTTTTTTTAAATTTGCCTCACCGTGAAACCATGATTAAGCGTACCCATGTGTAACCGAACGGATCTCAAAATGGAACTAACACGTCCACTTTCCCACTGCGTGTTATCATATCTTTCAAAACTAGTTGCTTCGGCTGAGTAACATGTTCTATAGGTCTAGCACTCGCCAGGTGTAAGATAGCTTTAGTACCTTAAGTAACAAAAACCTAGAAGAGGAGTTTTACGTTCTCCTGCCATACATCTTTATATCAGGCAACTATTATGAGGGCAATGTGATAACTAATACTATTGTGTCAATCTAGATTTTTTTAAAATAAATTGCTTTTTATCAATTTATTTTTCTTACGAAAAATTGGATTACAATTTTTGCTGGATATTTAAGTAAATTTAATTTGATATATAAAATTATTTATTAGAACCAATACTTTAAAAACTCCAGTCAACAATCCGACCACAGGGAACTACACGATTTATATTTTCTATCTTCTTTAGTTTATTTGACGACAAACAATTATTGTTTTTTAGGTTTCGAACAGAAGCTTTCCAGTGCGAAAACGAGGATGCAAAGCGTTCTCTTTATGGAATATGTGTAAGCTAACCTGAAGAATATGTTGAGAAATTGAAGAATAAAATTTGACAACTGGGGAGCCATAATTTCTGAGATACTTCTCCATAGTCTTAAGCGCGACGGGAAAATGGACCTGCAGAAAAAACGGTGGACTTTCCAAGGCATGTAAAATTTTTGAAGTGTTTGCGGTTAACAAATGTCGAATTTACGATTCGAGGAACGTTGCCTATGTAGGAATTGTTTTTCGTGAATGGGACAGTGTGGTTTTGCTTGTTGTGAGCGCAGGCGCTCTCTGCGGTGAGAATGGCGCCTCGCTAACTGCATTCCTCGCGCCGTAATTGAGTTCGCGTCTGTGGCTCGCTAAATCCCATTAGCCTCGCAAAATATTGCATCAGTCAGGTCACACGATACATGGGGTTACCATGCAACTTTCAGTCAGATGTGGGAAGTATACGTACATACGTTGTTTCTATGGATTTCCTGTAAAGTGTGGTGGATACAAGCAAAGAACACAATAATTCATTAACTTTGTACCTTAAAAGCAATTGCATCGTAGAGAACTATGCATTCTGGAGGAAGAAGGGAATGTTAACGTTATAGATGAGAACCGTTCGCTTGAGTGACAGGAGGAAGGTATAATAGCTACGGCAGGAAAATAGGCACACGCCTACAAAAATACTTAATACTTAAAACCTAAGAGTTCAATTATCAAAGATCGAAGGCTTCACCGGTGTGTTTGTTGAAGAAAACGTTCTCGGTTTTTCCACCCGGGTCAAACAGCGATTGTAGCGCGACGTTTCGCCGTTTCGTCGAAACGTCGTGCTACAATCACTGTTTGACCCTGGTGGACACCCGAGAACGTTTTCTTTAAGAGTTGATTTCGCACAATTGCGAACTAACTTCAGAACTACAATAGGACAAAGACTTCTGGAGACAATTAGTTTTCTGTCTGCGTTTAGTTTATCATACACAAATTTATAAAAAGAGCCTTCAGCTATCCTCATATAACAACAAACGGCACTCTATTAGTTTTACGTCATTAATGTATCTCTTTGGTTAGATGAGGGAAACACATGTGGACGAAAACAGAAAGGACTGTCCACATTAATCTTGGATCACTTTTTGGGTGCGCGATCGTATGTGTTTTCGCAACAGTTGCAATAAAATTTATGCGATATGTATAGAATTTATTTAGCAATTACGGGTGGTATCTTCGGAGCAATGTTATTTTTAAATATCAATATGCGTGCTATAATGCTTATCAGATCGTAATTACCATAATATAGACGCCAAATTAGTGATCGAAAGTGATCGAAAAAAACCAAAAAAACCTGACAAGGCACCTCTGAAGAACCTCATATCAGCACCCATTCGAATTGTTACTTATTTTAACGTCTATATATATTACAATTAATTATGTTACATCTTAGCAAAGATAGAGAGCTTGGCAAGTTAGAATTCGCTCGATTGTCCCGGAAATAATCTTTGTAGTCTGAACAGGGAAGCGGGGAAAGCAACGTTTCCAAAAATGTGAAATTCCATAAGACTCGTGCTTGCGTGGCCCAATATTTCTTGAATTTCAAAATTATTCAACGTGTCGTCGTCTGATAGAGACAGAAGTGTCCATAAGTAATAACGACGGCTGGTCCATTCGATTGTTTCACCGGTGAGATGAACCCAAATAATTTGTATATATATTCATGGAAATATTTTCATTTTTTAAATTAATAGTTAGCAATAAATTTGATTAAACGTTCCCTGGTTCTTTTAAAATTTATAACCGCATTCCGCCACAGTACATAACCGAACCATTGAAGTTCATCAGAGTCGTATTGAACATTAATGGAAAGTCTGATATGATCAAAATAATGGAATGTAGGTTCTGACGTCAAACATTTTCTAGAGATGACAAATTAAGCGTTTTAATTCCACTGATTGTTTTTTCTACGAGTCTATGTGGTTATTAGATTGGTTCCATATACCTGAAAAATCTTTAATCATAGATTTGTACTTGCTTTATATGAAGTAAAATAATACCCCTGTTTTTATCCCATTAGCGAAAATTATGAATAAATGTACAGTCAGTTATGAAGGAAGGTGTGAAAGTTGGCTGATATTCTACAGGAATAATTATAAAGATGGTTCTTTATTTTTAATTATTTAGGTTTTTACTTTACCTTGTTAGAAAACTATCTACAATGGTCATTTTTCAATATCAGACAATGGCGCCCCAATATCAGCGAGACGAATAATATCCATGTGTTCTGCGATGAAAGGCGGCCGACAGCAAGTGGTGCAATTCTTATTGAATATTTCTCATAGGAGCACCAGGAAACGTTATGCACGGGATGGGTCGGAATGCAATACTCTAGCCCCAGGTCAACGCGAATCCATGCAGACAAATGATTCATCGATTCTAAACACAGTACTCTACAGCAGAAACGTCGACTGGCGAATTCGGCATGCAAGCGAATGAATCCTATGTGCAGTTGTTATTTACAATGCACGCTGCCATTCGTTATTTACATCTTAATTGAATGAATTTTGATATACATAAAGGCACAAGCTCTATTACGGTACTAAATATCGTCCCCTGGACGCATATTTTGGAAAGTCAATATTTTTTCGCCCAGAGAAATGCAAGTAAATTGTGATTGTGTGTTATTGTATGGGACATGGCTGTGAACCAGCGTTGTGCAGTTTATTGTGGACCGTAGTCAAGAGTGGAAAAGATCCTGCTGCTTCATAAATCCAATCTTCCATATCATGTCATGTGTCAGAGTTAGTTCGTCTAATTTTCAGATAATATATTGTTTGCAATTCGAATTGAGCAGGGCTTTGGAGATGCCACTTTTTGAGTTGCTGCGCTCCGGCAACAAAGTATTTGCTCCCAGCTCCTCTCCATTCCCGGTTAAAAAATATTCTTATAAGAATTACATTTTTGTTAGACAAACTAGTTCATATAAACACTTTTTTCTTTACAACTAATTTATTACTAACAAAATTAGCATACAACCAAAAATTTTATTATGAAATAAATAAATAAAATATAATTTAAATTAAAAATTATTTTAAAAAATTGAATATTATTATTCGTTTATTTGATAAAATAAAATGGCAGACAGCAAATCGTCCTTCACTGCCTACCTATTATCACTTAAAATTAATATTAATCCCGAAAATAGATTAGAAGTTGGCATGCTTGAAGCGACTCTGCATGATTCTCAGGTTCGCTCGGGATGGCTTCGAATAGATTCACCTTTAATCTCCGCAAATCCACTATTAAATTGCAGTCTTCCTCAATATGCTTGGCTATTTCATTGTCATCTTTATTATATAAAGTGGAAATTCGACGACTGTTTTCTATCAAATTCTTTTTCAAACTCATAGTCTTCCGAATCTACATTTATTTCATTACAGGTTAGTTCTTCAACCAAATCAATTAGTATTTGCCTTTTGATTGGCCGTTGGATGTCTGAAAGACCTTCCCTCGATTTTAGTTTTTCTGTTGCACTTAATAAGATTATACAACACACACTCCAGCCAGAAAATGTGTGTTTTAAAGCAGCTTTTCTTTCCGCTTTTTCACGGAGGACAGAATTACAAACGCAGCATATCCTTTGATGCATTTTTCTACTTTACTTCTTTCATAAACATCCCCGGAATAATATCGGCAGCTTGAAGGACAATTATCGAAATTTTAGGTTTTCCGAAAACAGCTCTGATACCTTTTACTTCGCCCCATTCTGCTTTACTAAGTTTTAGGTCTTTTGTTCCGACAGCAGCTTCTTGGTCGTAGTAGTCTTTGAAAAAAAAATGTGATCAAGCATGGCATATGTAGAACCCCATCTCGTTACTGTCTCTACAGATTGAGTTTTGGCATATATTTTCAGCAAAACATTACGATTTGTTGACGTTCGTAATATTACCACAACCTGTCGAATTTTCCCTAATATTGTTAGTGTTCGATAATTCTTCAATTCATCCCAAATAGCCAACTGAAGAGAGTGAATCCCACACCTCATTAATTGAATTTTCGTGTTACTATTAGTCCTCGATGGCAACATTACGGAAAGATATTTAATCCACTGTTGTGACATGTCTACATTCATTTCTTCTGTCTTCAGTTATTTCATCTTCTTTATCCTGGGAAATATTTTTATGATCGCCAAGTTTATTTACAACACATGCCATGTTCCCTGCATTATCAACACAAATACTTAGTACTCGTTTTTCATAGATTTCAAATTTGTTTAAAGTTTATTTAATTTGATTTTTAACATATAAAGAGTTATGCCTTCCTTCAGTATCGAAAATATACAATGTTTTTATTTCAGTTTTCTGTTAATTTTTATTTATTACAAAATTGTACATTGATTGCAAGAAAATTTCTATTGCCGCGGATTGCAGAATCTACCTTAAAATAGCATAATTGACTTTTTAAAGTTTGTCATAAATTGAGGCGAGTATCCTGTCGATACACCCAGCTTCTGAGCCATTTCGCCAGCGATCATGTGGAATCCTTTATTAATTAATGTGAACGTAGCGAGTGGTGTCGTACTCATGCAAACCATCTCAACAAGTCCCTCGCGGAAAGTATTACTATCCATAGTGATTGTAATTTTCGATTATGTAGAATATCTATCAATTTTTCGTCGATTACTTCTGCATTTCTTATGGCATGAATATACAATTGTAAAATTTGTGTTCGTTCCTCGGTATCATCAATCCGGCTTTTATCTTTGAGTTTCGTAACGATAGAGTTTTTCCGATATGGGGTTGTTAGCCCCATGATCAACCCCCAACCTTGAAGTTGCATTGTATAGATTCGCCATTTAAAATGTGTTTCTTCTTATATGTAACTGACGTCTTATTTCTGTTATCGTATTCAAATACGAATATCTCTTTAAGATCTTCTTCCGTAAATCGACTGCCTATCATGGGTGTCGCACTGTTTAAATAATAAAACATGTTAGTGTTATTAATTGAGAAATAACGCATATAAACGTTTGTGCATGCAAAATAACCAAATAATAATAATCTTACCTCTGCAAACAAATTACGATATACGATTATAACACTGATTGCGAATAGAAACAACGAAGGAATTTGATGGAGGAATATACAATTCCTTATAAAGAAAAATGGAAAGAAATTTACATTTACTCACTACACCACAAGGTCCGGCTACTTGCCCAGCTTTTAAGAACACTGACAATGGCCGAAACAATGAAGGGAAATTATACGAAAGATAGCCAATTCAGACAACAAAGTGATAATATAAATACCACGTAGTGTGGTATTTAAATTATTACTCTTTTTGTCTGACTTGGGATATCTTTCTTATTAATTATTTTCAATCAGACGTATTTTTTTTTTTCATTTTAATGAAGGGAAATATTATGACACAGTGAACAATCGACACAAATTCTCTTTTTTAAGCAACAGTCGATATATGTATCACATTGTCCCTGCCGTTTTGAATTCATTCGTGACAACTTTATTGTTAATTCGAGAAATTTAATATTGAGTGGTATGTTAAAATTTTTATTGAAAAATCAAATGTTAGAAAGGAATATTAGTGCTTCTCCTAGAAGTGAATGTCTGTACTAATGACTAAGAGCCACTTTCATTCTAAACACAACTCTGTCAGAAAATTTCCATCATAGACTGGACTTCACTTAGTTTAAAAATGTTATTACTTATGCCATTTCAATTCCCATATTCCTTATTACATTATATTTAGATATATTATCACATCTTTTGTCTGTATTTGGCTATTTTTCTTATTATCATTTGCATTCTCACCGGCTCAAACATTAATATAATATTGTAATGCCAATTAATTAGGACATTAATTGTTTCAACATAAAAATTTAAATTGTTTGAGAAATCTATTATTGCGGCAGGGGCTTCCATACCGACAATGTAGCCCAGCTCTGTTCCTTTGTCGGAATGTCCGAAAATGGCGTATGCGCGATAAAACGCAAGACAATAGTTCAGTTCGCGGAAAGACATCGTCGATGTATAACTGTTAGTTAGTTGGCGATTAGAATTTAACACAGTTGGTTGGTGCCTGGACATTTCTGAGGACAAAGTAAAACATTCACGAAAGCATAACGTCGAAAATTGCTAAGTAAAAGCAGTTTTGTGTCCATAGCCGGCCAGAAATAGTAAAATTTCGGTTTGAGTCCAAAGCAGTAAAGACTGGCAAATCTACAAACCATGGAATTCACCTAAGGCAAGCAGTCAACAGATAGCTGACAACAAAAGGGAGGATCATCCGAGTTCCTGACATCCTATAAATTATGATTAGAATTGGTGTAAAATCTGTGAATCTTAGAATCAGTGTAAAATCTCGCAATAGTGTGTTTCGATAACAAAATGTATGCTGGAACCAACTGGACAGATGTGAGTAACAAATTACAAATTAATTAATTATGTAAACTTAATTAAAATATACAAGTCAGATTTCGTTCTCATTTTAAATTTCCTTCTAGTTTAATTGTCAAGTAAATTTCTTTTCTTTTAATTGTGATTTGTTTGTTAAAAAGATTTTTAAATATAATTGATGAGTCCATTATCAGTGAAGACCCTGAGATCTAATATTTTAAATTTGTAATTGTTTTAAATTATTGGCTCAAAATTAATAAATATTGTTTGTAAATTTTATTAATTCTTTTATTTAATTAACGCCTTCCAGTTAATTATTACATTAATAGCTTCAACGAGAGGCAAACTTTATTCAATTAACGACTTCTAAATGTATATTACAATATATATGAGCAGTACAAATTTCCGAGCTTCGTCTCCGCTCCGAGTGAAACTGCGTTTCTACACCTGCTCCTTGCTCCTGCTCCAGCTCCGCTCCACAGCCCTGGTATTGTGACTTATCCGTTCACCACGCATTCAGTTCCAGTGATTACTTTCCCATATTTTAAACAATAGTGCACGTCACATTCTTGGCGACCCAGTTTAGTGTTCTTATTCGTAAGTGCAACCCCCTCCCAGAGTACTGCCAATCAGGTTCAGTAAACACCTAGAGATAGTTGTGGTGTATGTTTTTATTCCGCTCTGACTTCCTTCCCGCAATATGCACCACACAGCGTCGCGGTTGGCGCGTGCTATAGTGACACTAAAAAATACTCTACCAAAGTAATGACTATTTTGGATGGTATATTTTGTTTAATACTTAACGTACTAATCAGATCCGTTCTTCTGTAAGATGGGAACGTAATTATCACTAACAAATTTTGGCGTCATTATATAGACACGAAAAATGTCCTACGTGTTCTCGTTCGTAACAATTGTACGCACACCCTTAAGGCCGTTTGCACAGGAACTAACATCTCGTGGTGTGTTTCTGTACAAGCCAAAAGCCACGAAGGGGAGGTTTTTACTACGCCCCCGTGGCTCCACGCATCAGCGTTAACACCAACTCAAGTGCCGTCATTTTGCTGAAGTGGCTCTGCACAGGACCTATCCGTGTACAACATAAGTGAAACAGAAAACCACAAACACAACAGACGAGATTTCAGATGCTATTGTAATTAGCAACCACGGAGTCTGGCAGATGATGCAGAGAACAGTCTCAAAAACGAGAAATTACGAAAAAAAAGGTATAGTTATGTTATAGATTACACCATTAAATATAAATTTATAACTTATCATTACCATATATGTAGAAGTTGGAGAAAGTATTGTGGCTAATTGTAACGTGACACCGTGTGTATTGGCATTTTATCAATTTAGATCTTTCACGCGTAAACTTGTGTAGGCCTATCTCTGGTATGTGAATAACTCCTTGGTATTTTTTTGTTTTTGCTCTGAACTGCATATATTGATTTTACGTATAATTTATGTGTTTTCGCGATAGTATAAATGTTTTAAAATTATAAAGAAATGTTAATATGTTGCTAAGAACTGAGACGTTATCGTGATAATAATTACGATAATCAATAACAGAATTTAAATATCGGAGGGAGGAAAGGAGTTTAAATGTTCTTTGCGCGACACGAAAGCTTTTGTTCGAGTTTAGTAAGTAAGAGACAAAATTCTGATTTGGAAGGTTAAGGAACTAGTTACAAGAACACAAATCACAGCGGTGTGTAGATTCAACACGTAACCGTCTGTAACATAGTTGTTAGAGAGTTTATTAATTTAAATAATAATTGATTTGATGAGAATTATTCGTAAACTAAAATTTCTTAATTATATAAGTATAAAAGCTATTAATAGTGTCAATAATTTAAATATATTAATTATTTACTAATATATTGTAATAAACAACAATAGAGCTTTATTTAGTTTAATTGGTCCCACGTTGTGGAACCATTTATGTAATATACAACAACAAGGCGTTAATTAATTTAAAGAATTTGAAGAATTTACCTCACGTGAAGCGCCATTTACGTAATAATGAAATGGAAGGCGTTAATTAAATGAAATAATAATAAAAAAATTAACAAACAAAATATTTATTTATTTTGTGGCAATAAAGATAATTACAACAAAATTTGAGATCTTTCTCTCTCTCAGGGCCTTTACTGGGTTTAATAATGGACACAACAAATTGATTTAAAAACAATCTTATTAAGAAACAGTTCTCAATTTACCTAAACAATATGTCGATAGAAAGAAATTTAAAAGTAAAGAAATTAACTTTGATTGACAATTAAAAGAGAACGAAATCTGACTTTATCCTTTAATTAAAGTTTACAATTAATCATTAGTTTTGGTTTTGTTACACGTAGTGTCCAGCTGGTAACAGCATTCTTTTTGGTTTCGGAAGTACAGTATTGCAAACTTTTATACTGATTCTAAAATGTCAACTCACAGATTTTCCACTATTGAAGTCAAAATTGATAGACTCCCAGGAACTCGGATGATGCTCCTTTTTGTCAGCTATCTGGTGTCTGCTTGCCTTCTACGAATCCTCTGATTCGTAGATTTGTTAGTTTTTACCGCTTTGGACTTAAACTGAAACGTAGCTCTTCCTTTCCTGGCTGGCTATAGACGTAAACTGCTTTTACTTAGCGATATTTACGAGGTAATACTTCCGTGAATGTTTTACTTTGTCTTAAATTCACAATTTTGTTTAATAATACATTAACGACGGCTAGTCTCTGCTCTAGTATTATTTGTTCCGTCCTCTGAAAAGTCCCGCCACCAACTGACTCCTAGTGCTCTCGAGTTTTAGCGCGCATACGCAATTTTTGACTTTTCGACAAAGCAAGTGAGTTCGCTTTTTCAATGTCGCTTTGTTCGATCAGACCGCTATAATGGATTTCTCAGACAATTCAAATTTTATGTCCAAACAATTAATGGTCTAATTAATTGGCATTACAATATGTATATTTATGTAATTGCATGTAACATTGTACGAGGTGCGATCTCGATCTGTGACGTTATTCCAACAGCCTTGCCCTGTTGAAATTCAGTCTGAATCCTGCACATCTGTTTCTGTCTGACTTCCACAAGCTATCCCAAAGTCGGTAAAATACCATATACGGCATAAAACTTGTGCCAAAACCCTGACATACCAGGTTTTATTTTTATAAAATTTATGAAACACGAGTTTGAGACATATAATCGGGCAACTTATTCATATATATATATATATATATATATATATATATATATATATATATAATATTGATAAATAATAAAAAGATTTATTAATTTACGTCGCATAATCTTGTTCACCTTGTTCCGAGAAATGTATACTGCAGATACACAATTACTTAATTAATATACCGTATTCGGTTTTATCAACTTCCACTGATATATAAAAAAACGCACTCGGATTTTCTATCTGCTATTTTCGCAATTTTCAGATTTTTAAAGGTCAGATTTTTAAAGGGTGGGTGTAACATGGCCTGTCCCCATTAATAAAACAGGGAGGGATATAAAGTAGAGATGCGAAAGGAAGAGCAAAGTAGCTTCAGGAAACCCCAACAAAAAAATTTCAACTATTTCAATATTATTGTCAAGCTTCAATATAATACAATCTTTAATGGTAATGGTAATTTTCAATGGAATATAATACCATTTGCCGACGATGGTAAATATTTAACTTTATTTTGTTGTTTGATGAATTATGTTAATACGAGGACACGATCATCAATTGTGCAGAAGTGCGGAAAAAGTGTCAGAGGCCAAGAAATACAATATAGACCACAATTTTAACAGAGATTATATTCCTGATGTTAGAATACTACAGTATTCGCAAACAGAACAATTCCTGTGAAGTTAGATTACTACAATTAGGCCGGAATGGGAGTGACGTAGGACGTCCAGCTACCTATATAAGAGAACGAGCAAAGAGGAATTGAAATTATTCTTACTTGAAACCCAGCCCTCAAAATACTCTGAGTAATAGCGCGGAACTTTTGCAAACGTCCTACTATACGGCATTCAACCATTCAAAATACATAGGATTATTACTCATGTTTAACCGGATACAAAAACAATTAGTTACTGCATATATTATTTCTATTTTTTTTATCGACAAATAAACTTTACTTGTAGTATTATGAAACACCTACCGATGCAGAATGGCAGGTTACATACCCATATACGCATATCTAGGAAACATCTCAGGGTTCGGCAGGTGTACGCAACCGAGGCTGAAGCTGTATTAATTGTAGGGTGCGCAGGGCGTGACCGAGCAAGCTGCCAGAGTCTTCCCGATTAATCCCTAACGGCTTATTCCTCCCGACGACGCTTCCTTTCAGCGCGAAATAACGACGCCGCTGTTCATTCATCTCGGAAACGGATACTGGTAATGGCGGCGCCTTCTTTCAGACACTCAAGTGCGTTCCCGACAAACACTGGATCAAATGCCAACTAACAAAATCAGACGCTTAAAGCGCCAGCACTGCGAAATAAATTGTATCTCATTAAAATTCCAATTCAGCAGGGTTATATTCGTCGCTCTTCTGAAAGAAGGATATTGTTATCCGGAAGAGGTGCAGAGATTGAAATCTGTAGCTTCGTGGAAGAATGAAAATAGGGCGAGATGGAGGAGTGAGATGTTTGTGACTGAAGCTGATAATTCCAGACTCAAGGGTCTTCCTCATTCTTCTAGTTTAACATTAAGAAGATATCGTATATCGACATCATTAAAAAAATATATAAAGTTTAAGCGAAACCGTTCTCCGGCCAAAATCTCAATTATTTGATATCCCAGTCGCGAGGCTTCACGTGCCGTATCAAAACCTGCTTATGTACTGATCTTTTCGCGAGGTTTTCGTATTTTTACATTTTATAAGTTTAACTTTTAAAACAAACAAAGAAAATGTGAAGCTGTGAAAGCATATAAAATTGATATTAGCACATGTTACCAAATAATAATTATTTTATCAACAAAAAAAAAAAATCAAGACAAATGTATGTGCATCAAAAGTATTTTTTTAATGATAGCATCAGTAAGCCTACCATTAAAACTGGTCTTCAAAAAGACTAACTATTAATTTTCTTCTCGTAAATCTTAATCTATATACCTATCAACAAGAGTCTATCAAATGTTGTTTTCTAGATTTTTCAGTCTTGTGGCACGGTGCTCATTTTCCAGAAGTAGTCGGGCAACTCGGTTGATGCGGGGGTGAATTCTAGCTTCATGCTTCCCAGAATAACTTTTAATTCTTCCTTAAAGGTTGGCATCCGGAGATCCCTACAAGATCTGAATTTCGGATATGCCAGGAGGAATTCACTACTTAATTCTGAAAAGTTTGTTTACAGTTAATGTTTGTGTCACAGACACAGCTCCAAAGCTGGGTACCGTAGAGCAACGTTGGTTTCAATATTTGATTGTAAATCAGTATTTTGTTGGAAACTGAAAAATGGAAATTGTTCTGATTAGCCAATAGTATTGCCTATGTTTTACACCTAGTTCCGCTTTCTTTTTCTTAACATGTTCTCACTTAATTTTGGTGCCTAGTCGTACCTAGGTACTTGGCGTTGTTCTCATATGGCACAGCAATAAAAGTATTATTAGATTAAAGAATCAGTCAAGGTATCGGAACGCTACATACAAGTTTGGAGATGGGAGAAGGTATTGAAAATCTGACCCGACATTCTATCCTTGAAACACTTAGTTAGGAATTACAGTTAACAGTAAATTGAGGTAAATACGACTGGTCGAGCGATTAATTTGCCCACTATAATATTAAAACCGCTAAATGTCGATAGGACAATGATTTGATGAATCGTAGTTTCATAAAAACGATAGTTCAGCGGTTTAAAAATAATGACAAAATGTGGTAGGCCTTTGTGCAGTTTGTATTAAAGTGATGTGCTATTAAAAATGCAGACATAACTGTACTACTAACACACTACACAAAACCGAAACGGCTTAGATGTATAATTCTTATTGTCTTTTAAGTTATTGTGAGTTAAGTTTACGAGTCTGAGAAGATGAAGCTAGATCGTAAAAGCGTAAAACAAAGAAATTAAAAACGAAATGAAAATCGAGGTAAAGAAATACGGTTAAACCAAAACTGAGTTATAATAAAAACTACCTAGTAAACAGTCAAGTTATAAGAATAATCGTAAGCCTGTTGATGATAGCTATTACCTCCGGGATGAAGTTACATATGCTCGAGAGATTTTAGACTATTATTGACGGGGAAGAGCACTCATCGTAAGCCATATTGATCTGAAGGCAAACACTAGAAGCCGTCGACGGAAGGAAAGCAATTTGGTTTTTGGCAGACGGAACACAATGGCGCAATTACGGGTAATGATACGGCCAACATCGCACATTACTCCATATTCCGCAATGATACTTTCAACCTTGCACTACTAATCTACTCCAGTTTTCCTACATTTATTGTCCTTGCATGCAAACTACACGTGCCTGCCACCATTCTGTTATAAAATTAAGTTCTTCCACAGAAATTTTAAATTTTAAATACGGTGGGTTATTCGAAGTGAAACGCAAATGTTACTGGAAAATGAGGTCAGCGCATCGGTTGAAAAATTAATGGTCGGCGCGGCACGGCTTTGGCCGAACATAATTTTTTTATAAGCATTAATTTGGAACATTGTGAATATATTAAATTAAATTGGACATTTGAATTGCGCGACAACTATTTTGTTTTTCATTTATGAGTAGCAACGAGACTGACGATTAGTAGCACTACAAGCCAAAATTTTAATTACAACAATTATAATTTAGATATCATCTAGTACATATTTGTTTACGTACATATATATATATATATATATATATATATATATATATAATGAATATCTGTGTGTCCCTGTGAGTTCCTAAACCATTCATCCGATTGCGATGAGACTTTGGTGAGTTTGTGTGCGCACACCCCCGTGAAGGTTTCTGTTGGCCTTTCGAAGCGTTAGGCAATTCCCAAGGGGTGAACGGGGGTGAAATTTAAAACATGCTATAACGGCCGATATTGTCGTTGATAAGTTACTTTTTCGGGTCTATGTGATCATTACTGTCTATCCAGATGTATTTAGTGTATAATTCTAACCCCTTAAAGTACCAATAGGGAGGGGGAGGGGGCGTTACATAAAAAAAGACGCGAAACAACCGAGATTTTTGTCAAATCCAGCGTTATAGATGACAATGAATTTAGTTCTTGCCATATTTGTTAAATTGGAGTTCAGCTCGGAGGAGCGGGGGTGGAGGAGGAATTCTAAAAAAATGTTAAAACGGCCGTTACTGGCGTCGAATAATTAGTTTTCGATATCGATGAGCTTAATAGTTGCTTCTTCAAACGTTTTAGTGAATAATTTCAACCCCGTACAACATGGGAAGACAACACCACTAAGGGTGGGGTGGAGGGGTGTTACTTAAAAATAACACGAAAAAACCAAGATATGTGTCAAATCAGTTTACAGATGTCAATGATTTTAATTCTGACATTAAATGCCGTTATATAAAAGTAATGATTTAAGCACCGAGACTGGTGTTTAATTTAGGGTTATGTATAGCTCTGCCGATTGGAGTGCGGGTGGAAGGGGGTGAACCACATTTGCGTTTACAATCTTAAATATGTAGACCAATTTCTACCAAACTTTATACACATGTGACTTACGATCCAGGAACAAACACTGAGGAGTTAAGACACACCGCCTCTAGGGATAGGGGTGGGTGAATTTAAAAACATTCCTAAACAGCTATTATTAACGTAGAATAAAACGTTGTCGGAGTCGCATAATTTGATAGTTTCATTCTCGAATTTCTAAGTGTCTAATTTCAACTCCAAACGGCAAGGGAGGGAAGCACGCTTACCGTAGGGTGGTCGTGGAAGAAATTCACATAAAAAGTAATGAAAAACAGACCGACATTAGTGTTGATTCCGGTGACAAAAGGTTACCCGGAGTAGTTTTAAATCTCTTACATTACGGGGTAATTTTTTTATTTTCTTAGGGTACAAACTATATTTTGGTCTCTATTTAGTTAATTGTTGTATTTATTTACTCCTTTAGTAGTTTTATACTTTACTAAGTTAGCGAGTATTTTTTACTGTTTTCATCATGTTTTATTTGAAGTTAGCCGAGGGGTTAGGTCGAGGATGTGACTGTAAATGGATAAATGTTACAAACTGACGATATTGATTACGGTTATATGAGCTGTTTACCAAGAGTTTAGTGTCGAATTAATTCATTCTCCAAGGTTAATTTCAATAAATACCTGGGCAACGCCGCGAACTCAGTCAGTGAAATTTTTAAAAAAATACTGAAAATGGCCGTAAAAATCAAGGACAGAACTGGGAGTTGTAACTGTAAACTAAAGTAACACATGAAGGAACTCCTGTGAATACACAGAATAGTTATTCTTTTACACAGTTAAGTTGTCCGTATTACTAGCCGTCGTTGCTAGAGTTAACAATATTATTTACTTAGAATGTGATTCATTTGAGTGGCGACCTTAATTTTTCAAGTGTGCATTAGATATGTCAACTGAAATTTATTGTCTGAATCGCAAGCTGAAATTTACTTACGGACAAATATAACAGGGCCTCAAATAATCAAACCAAATTTTGCAAGAGTGGAAATACTTTCTTCCTATCTGCTATAAAATCCCATTAATTAATAGCACAGGCCTATATTAAGCAATTAATATATGTATGATCCAAAGATCTATTCATTACAAGAGCACTCGTCACTGGTATTTAATTAACTCCGAAAGTCAATACTTTTATTTGTATGACTGTTACGAAAAGTCTGTAGTACTCAAACTATGCTATTACAAAATAATAGAAATCTAACAAAATATATAAATTTCGTAATGGTATTGTCTTATCAGACATCTTAAAGTTCTACGGTTCTCTTTGATTGACTTCAATACCATCCGTGATCCACAAAAGAGCTTCTATAAAAGTGCCTATATTGTATTTCTAGAGAGATGGACGATGACGCGGCTGTGACGGCCTCCAGTGTGTGGGGGAGCAAGGGCCAGGTCGGCCAGGGGTGATTAATAACAAAGAGGACGAACTACAGGTGGCGAGGGACACGATCCTCAGTCAACGTCGCCTACGCCGGATTCCTCTCATTTGTATGCGCACCTACACACTAAACAAACAAAACACAGCCCCTCTGTTTAATCAAGCTTCAGTCTTACACAACATTAAGGTCCCGGAAAAAATCACCCAATGCGCAAACAACATTAGTAATTCCAGAGACAGGCTAGGGTCGAGTTTTAAAAGAAAAAATGCCAGGGGCTCTACACAAGTATCTATGGTAAACATGTCACGATTTTTCACTTCATATAACGTAAATCTCAATTACAGTTTAGGCGACCTGAATAAATCCTAGTATCGTGAATCAATCAGTGTTCAAAGCAACAATTTAGAATATAAAACCTGCGTTATTATTGATCACTATTATATCAGCTTAAGCAGTGATTTTGTTCAAGTGTAAACAATGTAATAAGAAATTACAGAAACGCAGAGAAGAGAAAGCCACGTTCAACGAATAATTTCATGAAAATAATAAATAAAATAATTAATAAAGAGCGTAAGTTTTCCCGACGTATAACAAGTTCCCCTGACGAAGATGGCCAAGGAAACGTTGTGCTCAAATCACGTTACCCGACCGGAAACCCGAGAACTCTTTATACAATAAAATAATTGTTCAAGTTATAAATCCAGCACAGCGATTAGATACAACAGGGTCTAAAGACTTCGAAGCTAATAAAAGAAACTACTAGAGGTTATTTTTAAAAATATTCAGTACTATTAAAATTAAATATCATGACATCAGAAGAATCTTAGAAAAATCTATTCCAAGATTATTGGATATTATATAATTATCATTATCATAAAAAAGAATATCATACGAATGTTAAATTATATGCGACGAACAAGTATGGAAATAGTATAAGGAACTGATTATTGCGACTATTAGTGGACGAAGAGCGTTCTAAACTGGAACTCACTTTATCATAAGACATTTTACGGATGTGAAGGCTATTTTCAAAGCAGCAGGGACTAACTAAATGATGCCGTTAGAGTTTTCTGTATGTGAAAGACTCTAAAAAAGTTAAAAAAGTAAAATAAGTAAATTATTTACACAAAAATTAACTTGCTAATAGATACGTAACGACTGTTGCTTAAGCTGCTAATGAAATGTCATGAAACACCATGCTGGTTTCATAAAAAAGTTGTATATTTATTGTAATTTGAATGGCACACTGAGTATTGAACTAAGTCATCGACTCGAATCCTAAGTTTGGGATTTGGCTTTAATTCATAAAAGATGTAAGTGAAAAATATTTTCCTTCATAATAATTCGGGAAAAAATGTAAGATAAGTGTATCACAGACACCTAACGAATAGTTGCGAAATTCCTTATAGAAAACAGAACATGCCGTTGTAAGCGAGGAGTTGGATGTCGTTACGATACCGAGGCCTCGCAAGAGATAAGTTTTGTAAGTATTTTCCTTGAAAATGACTGAGGAAAGAGAGGGTCTGCGGGTTGCTTAGATACCAGCGTCTTGCAACTCGGCAAAAAACGTCGCACAAAGGGGCCATTTTTCCCATCCAAATCTTTTACGACGAAATCGCCATAACCTACATTGAAATTATTCTAAATTTCTCTGTCAAAGAATATCTTATAACTTTGCCGTGAAAATAAAGCAGAGCGTTAGATACGAAGATGAGCCATTAATTTATATAAAACAATAAAAATATTTTCTAACCTAACAAATGCAAAAATATTGTCACAGGAACAATACATAGGTTGACAAACAATAATAAGATACAGTGCAAATTTCTATACTCACCTCATATGAACTATTACTGGTGGTCGCCCTCAGAATCACCACACTTTTACATACTGCTCAAAACGTTTATGTACTATTTTCTGTCAGACTTGTATCTCTTCCTTTGTTGAAAAATGAATCTCTTTTATCGCCGACTTGATTTTTGGGAACGAAACATACACTTACCGCTTTAAATTTCTATTTGGTTTCTGTAAAAACAAACTTAAAATCTTTAAATTTCCCAGGATGTAAACGTGCTGATAAAGATTCGTATCCAACATATTCCAGCGTAACGAAAAAACATGATTAAATTCAAGCACACGCCCGCGGAAAATCGTTCCTAAGATGCAGAATGTATTATTTGTTAGTCAGGTAGTAGTATATGCTTATTTTTTAAAACAGAAATGTTAAAAGCTTTAGATACAGAAAAATAAACGGCTATTGATATTCTGTACATAATGGTTCATGGAATAGCGAGTCTACTACATAATGTACATAGGAAGACATAACAGAAGTTTATAATAATTCACAAACCTCAATGAATCTTGTACCCGAGTATAACATCAGTTTATTTAATTCCTTTGTTATAACCGTTATTTACAATGTTAATATCACAGTAATGTGACACATATTTTAAGAAGTATACATATATTGGTTCGTAAATTCATTGCTAACTTGCAAAAAAATGATTTAAAAATAAATATAGAACGATAAATACAATTTTAACGTTTAGACATTCAAAATTGTATTTAAAATGTGTGTATGTATGTAAAAAAAATGCACAGCTCTTCAATGTCTGAATAAATGCTAAAGTAATGGTATATATACAACTTACAACCTTGAAAGATTATTGTTTTGTGAAACGCCGCTAGCACCCCTCTAGACTGAAGTGGAAACTGGAGGCAAGAACGTATAAAAATAATTATAAATATGCTATATTAGCATCGAAGGTATAGGTCAACAAGCTGATTTAAATCTAACGGATTCTCTCTAGGACTTTCTAGATAGTTGTGCAAATGAATAGAACTCTGTAAAATCTAATGGCCGTTTTTAGAAATCCATGCTAGACTCGTATTCACTTTGATTTATATTCATATTATTATTAAATTTTAACTCATAATCATAAATAGTAATGATAAAATAACTACTTCAATTGTAATACTAAAGACAGGGTGAAATTACTGTTCCTTTGAAACTGATGATCGGGATATGGATACCAGGTAAACACAGGTAATAATAGTAATAACCTTTATTCAATCCCTTTCTTAAAATATAATTATTATAAAATCTACTATCATGCTATTAATAAATACTGTGTTGAACACCAAATTACGACATGAAAAAATGGCCAATATGCCTAACCAATCAATGAAAATATTTATAATTTAAATTTTAACACATGGTAAATCTCTGAATTCAACTGAAATTATTTTTCCCGCGGCTGATCCAGAAATTTTAATATGCTTGGTGTCAAATATGAATTCGTTAAATGAATGGTTTTCAACATTTAAAATCCTGAAAAATAACATTGCCACAGAAAAATGTATAAAATTTCATTTGGAAGTTTTGGAATAGCCTCAATATCTCATAGGTAATTTAGCTCAATGTTCTTTGTTCCATATGTATTTTTAACACAAACAAATAGTTTTTTATATAGTGTTCACATGGCAGAGAACATTTTTTGCTATTGGGGGAAGAGAGACGACTGTTGGCAGGCCTGCAAACGGTGGCGGTCGAGCGAACCCATTGTTGCGTCGAATCGATACGACGAAACGCAGCGTCGACTTCCGTGGCTCCCAGAGCCATCGGCCGTGATGAATTACTCCCTCTCCACAGCTTCTTACACAACACCTCCTCAATGCTAACCTTTTCAATCCCACTTTGCATAGTAGTCCACTTACATTTCCCATCCTCCGTTCTCAAAACTCAGCAAGCAATTCTCCTTAATGTCCAGATTTACTGTCCATGTCACTGCAGTGTTTCATACAATGGAACATTTTTCACTGCATAATATTACATGAAATGAACATTGAAGACACAAGGGTTCATGTCAAGACTAAAATCCTGCTCAGCTATTAACAATACGTCACCTTCAGTACGCAAACAACAGTTCCCAGAGGGTTTGATAACTTCGCAGGGAAAAAGCGAAATCGTATCCCACGAAGGTGTGCGAAGTCAAACAGTCATAGAATAAAAAGTGACCGAAATTAATTACGATCGTACAGTGTGTGAAGACAGCTGCCACTGGAAGAGTTCCGAATTTATATGGGGGGTATCAAAATTGGCAATAAATTCAAATAGTAAATAAGAAAGATAGCCAATTCAGACAAAAAATAGATAATATAATTACCCCACAACGTTCCTGGGATCCTTGTCGCTATCGTCAGGTGCGAAGATTGTTAGCAAAATTGGCAATAAATTCAAATAGTAAATAAGAAAGATAGCCAATTCAGACAAAAAATAGATAATATAATTACCCCACAACGTTCCTGGGATCCTTGTCGCTATCGTCAGGTGCGAAGAAGAGCCAAGAGCGACACAACTGCACTTTTCAGTTTAAAATAGTTTCAGAAAAACTGAAGTCGTTGGTTCGATTTTGAGAGGAAAAGAGAGAAGCCAGTGATATGATGAGGAGGAGAATTTGAATAGTGTAGGTGTGTGTATCGAATCGTTCGGAAATAGTTCTCAGGCAGCAATTCTCGCGGTTTTGCAACGTAGTTTCCCCAATGACCAGATTGATCGCTAACATCATTCCGGCTTATATATTAATATGTGGTAAACAAGTTAATCTGTTTCTCTAGTCTCTAACTTGGAATGACAAGGGTCACATCCAAGACCACAAGTTTACATGTGAAATATTAACAAATTGTAAATACCTTGTTATTTGTTTAATTTTTACAATTGTAAATCCTGTAAAGTCTCCGAACTAAAAGTTAATTTTAATAAATAAATAAAAAAGTGGTGCAGTATACAGACTGATCATTTCAAATGTGGCCATTTTTAAGACTTCTTAAAAATTTCCTGATCAATGGTACAGTGTAACATATCAGAAACGGTATCTAGATATGAGACGTTCATACTATCCCAAGCAGATAATACAATACATTTGCTTATTTTGTTTGTGATGCTGGATGTTTCCATTCAGAAGTTTGTTGCTTGATCTGATTCAGCCATATATCATCACTATCAATAGACATGTTGATGTGAATATTAGTAATAATATTCAAAATAAATCCTTTCATCTTTCTGTAACATCGTCGGAGTAGTCGATACAAAATCAATTTCAACCTTAATAGTTGTCACTAACACTATAATGGAGACAATGAGCCCTGTGTAAATTTATATTTTTAAAATAAATAATAATACTTTCTTCTGAAAATTTTCAACTTTTTTCCCCGACTTTAGATCCATATTTATGCGTGGCAAAAGTCTCCCATGATGTCATCTTCGACGATCCAATAAATTAACACTGTAAAACCAATCGTTCTAAAAATAAATCTGTGATAGACTTCGTCAACAAAGATTTGAAACAAAATCAGTATCCGTTCATGGTTTGTAAGTAAAAACCTCTAAACAGAGAAAGGCGTCATGTGTAGTGTACCAAAGTGGGATTAATTAATTAGTGTTAATTTATTTTATTCTTTAAGATATTTTCTAATTTAAAAATAATACATAAAGTTAATATTTTCGGTTTGGGTCTCAGGTACTCAGAGAAACGAAAACAACCCGGCGCGGCAAACATTTGTAGAGATTAGATAATATTACCTGGCTAGGCTAATCTGTGGTCTCAAAATTTTAGCAGGCTCACACAAGATGCTTGACTAGATTAGCGCCATCGCGACCATGTCTTCCCACGCCCCAAATATTGGCCATGTGAACCTCGTAGGGGTTGTGGCTAATTAAGAAATTGAGATTTGTGGGGCACAAATCTAATTCCTATTGGGCAAAAACTGTAGAATCCAAGACTCTGTAGGGTGGAAATTTCGAAAAACTGAGGTTGCAGAGATAGCGAGACTTAGACTCTAGTTTTCAAGAAGGTAGATTTAAGTTTCGGAGAAGTTTATTTTAATTTCGGAATTGAGTTTTAAGATTTTAGAAGTTAGATTTTAGTTTGGAGAAGCTGGTTTTCAGATCACGTGAAGTTAGATTTTAATTTTGATTTTTGGAGCGGAAGTCTGTTTGGAGATGTTTGTGAGAGTTATTAAATATTGTGATTCGTTTCTCCCCTGCAATATAATTAAATAATTTAAGATTTAAATAATTACTTAAATAAAATTAAATATCTTAAAAATAAATAAATAAAAAACCCCTATGAAGATAAAACATTACACATAATACACACGATAATATGACGACGAAGAAAGAATCTGAGCGGATATAACCGTTTCGTAAATTTAAGGTCATGATTAGGGGTTGAAAAAATCGACGAATGCAACCAGAAATCTCTCAGAAGTTTTTATTATAGCTGTAATATTACCGATTGTTAGAATTCATTAAATCAATAACTTCCAAAAGCAAACTTTTTGTCTTTAGAGTAAAGCAGATCATTTTCGAAAAACTATATATATTGTAATGCCAATTAATTAAGCCATTAATTGTTTTTAAATAATTTGAATGTAGCGGTATTTCAGCGACAATAGCGCTGAGCTGTTGCTTTGATGAAATGCCGAAAGGGAAATGCGCGCTAAAACTCGGGAGGCACTGCGATATGCAGTCTTAGGTCTACCACGAGAGGAGGGAGATTGTAAAAGTTAGTCGACGTCTACGGTCAGCCACGAAAGGAGAGACGTTGTAAAAGTAAATCTTCACCGAGCTACTTAGAAGTTTTCAAACCAAACCGATAAATAATGCGGTAAAAGGCTAAAAATCTGCAACTCATATGATTCCTGTAAGCAAACAGTTAGTTGGACCGAGTAGATGTGCTAACAATTAGCCAACGGAAGCAACGGTTTGCTTCATTATAAAGAACTTGAACATTTTCGTGCTAAGTATAAACGACACCAGATAGCTGACCAATTCGGAGGATCATCAGAGTTCCTGGGAGCCTAGTAATCGCATTTCAACTTAATAAGTGTAGAATCTGTGTAAAAGTTTTGCAATATAGTGTTCTTTTGAAGCGCTAAAAGAATGCTGGTACCAGCCGAACAATACGTAAGTAACCAAGACTTTAATAAAATCTGTAAACGCTAACTAAAAGGGTAAAGTCAGATTTCGTTAGTTTTTCTTGTAGCTTTTCTTTCATTTATCAGCACATTATTTTGAAGTAATTTTTAAACTGTATTGTTAATAAGATCATTCAATAATTTTCACTGCAAATCATCAAACCCAGTAAAGACCCTGAGATATTAAGAGATTTTCATTTTATTGTAATTGTTTGTAAATTTTGGAAGCCACAAATTAATAAATAAATTTTGTTTGTTTTTAAATTTTTATAATCTTTTCATTTAAATAAAGCCTATCATTGTTGATTATTACATTTTGGCACCACAACGAGGGAAAAATTCTTCAAAAATTAATTAAAGCCTACTTGTTGATTATTACAATATATATGTAATTATTTAATAAACAAAATGTTACAATTTTCACTATCGGCGGCGTAAATATGAGGATTGTCTACAAGAATATGGAGCCTATAATTCTTGCTTGCTAGAGTTGCATTGTTGCCTCAGGCAGCACTGAGACGTACAGAACTTGAGAATTCAGAGTTTCTTGGACCAGGAAGGCGAAAGGTGTGTTTTGTGGAGGCCGTATCCAAAGTTCCTGGTACCATGTTTGAGCAAGTGTGATTAGGCAACAGAGACATATTATATTAAAGTCCCGGGTTTGGGAATTACAAGTCGACAGTCTGAAGTATTCCGTCTATTGCCATACTCATGCAATTATCAAAGTTTAAAAAAAAACGTTATCAACAGTTAAGAGCAGGAAGTGATTTATGTTTGAAAACTAAAACATTCTTAAATTCACTTAAATATGGACTTTCTGTGATGTGTATAAAAAAATCGAGTGAGATCGAGCCAAGACGAACAGCTAAGAGTAAAGTAAACAAAAAAGTAATTTTATTTATTGTAAACCTAATCTGTAAATATAATTATCGTAAGATTTCGTATTTAAATAATTATTCAAGTCAATAATATTTTACATTGTAAATTTTTAATTTTCATTTTGTAACAATCTTTATTGGAGGCCCGATAGGCGGCCCTGAAAATTAAGCCTTGTCACACTGCCAACTTGTAAAATTTCAACTGAGATAAGAATTTGTTTTTATTAAATTAATTTTGTTATATTTTGAATCATTGTTTTCATTTAAAACCCTTACATTTTAACTTTTATTTTGTTTATAACGTAAGGCTTATCTTATCTTCAAAATATAATTAAATAAATTTGTGATTATTACATTTTGGCGCCTCAACGTGGGGCAAATTAAAATAAAATATATATATATATATATATATATATATATATAAATATATATAAATCAACTGTGTATAGTGATGGGATAAGATAATGAATATAGTAAAAGATATTCTCGTCAGACTAATTTCTGAACTGAACTTAACCCGAGTTCGTTTAAGATTTCGCAGAAGTAGTCGCAGAAGTGTTTTGTACACGTATTGTGGAAATCCTTTGTGCCGAAACTTCCCCGCTTGTTACGGGCGCGCAGTTGGAATATATTGGCAGACTGCTATTCCGCAGGAAGTTCGCTCGCTACGTCCTATCCGAGGGCCGCGCCAAAGTGCCGTCCTTAACACTTCCGGGGAACTGCGGTTGGCATCGCACTAACGACCAAACTCAACAGACCAGTCATTCAAAATTATGACTTGAACCGCCAACAATGCCTGAAGCATCGAACCTAGTTCTGCAGTATCGCTCGTCGTCTACATTACTCAACGATGTATAAATCGAATACGCCACCTAAGTGAACTATTATTTTATTCTATTTAAACGAGATAATAGATCATTAAAAAGAAAAGTGCTCAGTTCTACAAATGAAATAGTGTGTCTTTGCATCGGCATTGCATCAGGCAATAAATTATTCAATTTTTGCTCTAATTATTTCTGGATTGGAGGAAATTACACAATGCTCGGATAATTACAGTGAAAGTGCTATTACACTTCAAAGCTGTGCCTTCTGTTGTATATAGTGATTGCATAATTAATATCCAAGTTTGTGAATTTATTAAAAATGTTGGTTCACATAAGTATTTTTTGATAAAGAGGTTGGTACAGAATAAGTCAAAGCGGGGAAAATCGGAACATTAAACCCAATATTATGTGCAAATTAGGATATTATGAATAAAAAGTTGACAATAATAACCACGAGACGTATAATGTGTTAAGGGAACGACGCCTTATGACGCCCTGCAAGTGCAGCACGTGGACGTGGAGAGACCTCTGGCGGCGACACGTGAGGGCGCTCTGCACTCTCCACCTGTCACACGCACGGTCTTACCTCTCCACTTGAAACCTATTATCATTAAATTCCATTCCCACGTCGTAAAACAATTGCACTATCATTCGTTGTAGTTGTGGATAAATCAATGCTACGTAACGATTAAACCTGAGTATCATTTACATTACGTTTCACTCCGTATGCTCCATCTGAGATGATATAAAATGTTTGGCAAAAATCGCTGCCTAACAGTATATATTATAATATTCGGCTTTAAAATAAAAAATTGACGTCTTATTGAAAATAATTAATAAGAAAGATAGCCAATTTAGACAAAAAAAAAAGTGATAATATAAATACCACAACGTTTCTGGGATCCTTGTCCCTTTCCTCAGATGCGAAGAGGAGCCTAGCGCGACACAACTGTACTAGTCAGTTGACAAAACTCAATAGTACATTATTATTTTGAGTTTTGTCAACTGACGAGTACAGTTGTGTCACTCTAGGCTCTTCTTCGCACCTGAGGAAAGGGACAAGGATACCAGAAACGTTGTGAAGAATTTATATTATCACTTTTGGTTGAATTGGCTTTCTAATTAACATTCAGCTTTCTCGTGTTCTTATTATGCAATTTGAAAACTACAATCCACTACGATATACAAGAGAGTCATTAAAATATTCAGAAGTAGTATTTCTATTTCATTTTTTAAGTTTTGCTACTTTATTTACCTGATTTAAATCCGAGTCCGTCTCAGCCGGCAATACATCACGAATCCGGGATTCTGGTACACAAATACGCAATTATATTTGCGGGAGTTATAATTGAGGCCGGAGTGCAAATGTCGTTCGTGAATTAATCATTCGGTGACACACGCAGAAATGATCAAACAGCAAGAGTTGTTAGAATTAATTCTAACAACATATGCTGTTTGATCACTTCCGTACTGCTGAATGAGATATATTAACAATTAATAAACAGTAATCGTATTTGCGTAGAAAATCAATGTCAGAGGGACTCCACATACCCCCGGCGAATGAACAGAACCAGCGTACCTGAAACAAGAAACAATCACTTGTTAATTACACTCGTTTTACAGAATTTCAGTTATTCATCAGTAAACAAGTAAAATAAAATTGTGAGGATGTTCTCTACATTATAATTAACAGCGTTACCTCAAACTTACAACTCTTTATTTACTAACAATAACTCCGAAAGAATTGGCGTATCAATCCTATTAAATCTCGATTTAAACTTTTAAAAATAGATGAATACCAATGTTCACAGATAAACATAATTCACTTTTTAAAATTAGATGGAAGATACATTTAATGCACCGTCGTACGGCGTCTTTCTTATGGAGATCACTCCAACATTCACAATCGCTATGCATATCAAAAGTACTGAAAGTTTGAAATGATTCTACCTGCCCGACATGGAGAGACCGGTCCCCAATTTCAGGTAAACCATTAATTATCTCTCATTTTCCTGCCCTCATCAATTATGGAACCGCCTATCAATTTCAAGTTTCAGCGAATTTTTTGAAACTTGTTTATTAATTTACAATGATTTTACAGACATTCTTAGAAATTTGGTCTAATGAAGAGGTTTTGAATTATAATAGAAGGCAACTAACCAGATTTCGTTATCCAAATCGAGAGTTCAGGATATATTGGAATAAATTACAATGTTAATATTTTATAATATTCCTTACTCCTTAGCTCGATAGCCTATGAAGGGCCTTGGCCTACCGAAACGGCTGCCAGACTGTCATCTTACATGACACATTCTGGATTTAGGAGTGACACCTGGTCAAAGTGTCGATTCTCCCACAGCCTTAACCCCAGGACGACCACAAACATCCATCCCAATGGCGTGATTCGAGCCCGGGAACTCTGGGATGCGAGGCAATGGCGCTGGCCACTACACCACAGCAGGCCGATTTTGTAATATTACGAAACTAAATGTCAAGTAAAGACTGCAACATTTTTACCCTCATAATGGTGTAATACCTTTCAACGAGTGCAAGGAGCCTGAATATACCATACATACACTTTCAAACGCCCCACATCGCGGGGTTTTCAATTAGAAAAATTTACAACGCAACTGTTCACAGTTAATGAAATAATTATTTAAAGTCAACTATAAATACTATTAACTTTTTATTAATACTCGCTGCGGAGTAACGTTCCGAATTACGATTACAGACTTGACTCGCGTATTTTCCAAGAAAAAGGGGTCAATAATCCCCTGAGCTGAAATTACTGTTCATGTTTGTTTTCAGGATATTTCCTGGGGGGAATTTGTTTAACTTGCCCATTTAAATATAAATAAGCTTAGCCGGAATATGTTAAAATTTGCAAAACTCTCCAACAAGGTTTCGACAAAAGCACGCAGTAAATTCAGATTACTCAGTTTCAATATCTGCACTAATTAAATCTTATAGGGATGTAGTTTAAAAACTTTTTCTGAAATACGCCGAAAATATGATCGTGACATTGCAGGCTCAGTTGAGGCGGTTAATGCCAAAGTGGGCTATCCCACATTTATGCAAGAACTACGTAACTCGTTTTTAGGGAAGTGTGTGTCCTTCAGAAAGGGGATAGCCCACTCTGGCATTAACCGCAGCAGTTTATTTTTTGAGCGTTGATAATCCAGGGTCCCGAGGCACAGAAACTCAACATCACAAACTGATTCCTCGTTTTGAATTATCTATCCAACATTCAACTTCACAATTTCGGTTAAACAAACCGAAATAAACGTCTAACAACCGTGAATTAACAGCCTTTAAAAAAAAAATGTTTCACACAAATGCACGAAAAGCTCAAATAAAACGATCCATCTCGATTTTCCAATTACCTCCCTGCTATCCCCACCATGCTGAACAGGGTGATTTTAAAGCCGATCATCTTGATGACTCAGCCCTGTACAAAGGCTTACAGAAGCGTTAACATCTATATCTAGATATCGGCCTCAAAAGAATCTGCTTTAAAGATCCCAGCTTTCTGATATTATCTTTCAGCAAAGCTTTAAATTCAGAAGGAAAACTCTGTTTCGACAATAATGAAATTCGAATATCTTTTTATAATGCAATTAAGTTAATTAAACAAGTAGAGAGAAAAATAAAATTTTTCATCAGCATATGAATTTAATCTATATTGATCCGCCATATATTTACGCAGTGTTATATTTATTTTTACTTTTATGTAAACTTTTCTGTCATTTTAAATATTGTCACTTACATTCAGATAAATTCATGTAAGATATCTTATTGACATTCGATATAAGCTCTTTCGATATTTTTGCTTCGATTTGTAATATCGTTACACGTAACGTTATGATTGTAAAGTTTTTTTAAAAAAAAACAGGGAGAAACATAACCATCAATACACGTAAATAAATCCAAACGAAGTTCAATTACATAAAAAGAGGAATTATGTGAGATTAGCCACAGAAAAAAACATTACAGCATCACTTTATCTATTCCGGCCATTAATTTTCAATTTCTTATAGGTTCCATAATAAACAGTAAGTTAAACAAACGAATTAAAATCAATTGTTTTAAATGAAATAACGTGGTTGTAAAAAAGATTATTTTGTATTCAAGAGAAAAATAGAAAATTGATTTTACAATTTTGCTGAGAAAATGTTGAATAGCAGTTGCTATTGATTGTAAAAGCTTTTTGGAGCTTTTCAAGCTTTTTTTTTTCAGGCATAACAATTACGTGGAATTAAAATGCTTGTTGTTGTTTGAATTCTTTAGAGGTCAAAACTATGGCAACAAATCCAGAATTGTAAACAATTCGTCATTAGCTACGAATAAATTTGCAGCATCTATTATGCTTTAAAAACAATATACAGGACTCAATGTTGCACTCGTTTCACTTAGCTGCGTAATAAAGTGCAATAACGAAACTGTTTAAACAGGCAATGTAATGCTAAATACTGCGGAAAATAATCAGTTTCATGCAAAGCAGAGGAAGGAGATACGTTACTGATATTAAGTAATATTGAAGATTTGAATAATTAGTTGCATATGAATTCTTTTACTAATGATAAACACGAAACGTAAGTTACAAAGAGGCTGCCGTTTGTAGAATTATTACGGTGACTAACAAGACGTCGCGTAGGTTATATTAATGTTGGTTCTTTGCAACGTTCAAAATATATCTGGACAAGCCGCTATGTGTTAGTTCAGAAATAGTAGAGCTGTGTAATGAGATACAAGAAGTAGCGGAATGGCCTGACCGTCCTATGTTACCAAAGGGGAGTTGCCACGACGTGGATTAAAGTCGTGTAGCCCTGTTACTCTAAAAAATTAATGGAAGATACTGGGGAAGAACAATGAGTCTTTATAAAAGGGAAGGGAACCAGGGATGCCATTGAAATGCAGAGATTGATCGGAGAAAGATATATTGAGCGAAACAGAAGAATGAGGCGATGTTTCATAGACCTTAAAAAGGCTTTTGACCGGATGAATCTTGGAAAGATGCTAGAAATATGAAAAGAAAAGAAAGTAGATTGGAAAGAAAATTTATGAGAGCATTTCATATGCAGCAAATTATTTAACATCCAATATAATTTATTAGATATATATTGAGAGTATGATAAAAAAATTGGAGAAAAATAACGAGGGTGTAAATGTAGATGTAAAGATAAGTTATATAAGGTTTTCTGATAATATGGTAGTCATGGGTAATGACAATAAGACACTTCAGAAAATGCAGTCAAGATTAGAAAGAAAATGAAGTATTATGAAATGAAAACAAATGTTGCAAAAACTAAGATTATGGGAGTAAATAAAAACGAGGGAGAGATAATAAGGTCAAAATACGGAAGAATTGATAAAGTAAAGGAGTATACATACATTTGTATTTGGTTGAATTGTGTTTCGCCTAAAGCTGTGTTACTTGTTACAACTATTCGAAGCAATTTATTCTTGGATAAAAATCTTAGATCTCACTGACATATGAACATCCTAGCTGGTGGGCAACAAACAGTTTTTCTTATATTTGCTTTTAGCTTCTTCCTCGCGAATTTCACCCCAGGCAACAGGCAACATCCGTTGCTAAATAAATTTCAGATCAATACTCCCAATGAGGAAGAAATATGTTTTTCTACGAAATATTAGAGACGTTAGAGATAGTTGCATTAGAACGTTTTACGATATTAATCGTTGCCTTAAATTACTAAAATCCTAATTAACATCTTATTCAGTTATATATATTAAAAGCTTAGTGAAGTGTCCATATTACTCTCAAATCCTCTTCAGTTTATTTTCTCCCTCTGATTAAGACATTGAATAACATTTTCAATTTGTTTGTTTCATCGGTCAAATTTTCTAAGTCATTAATTACTTTATACTTCATGTAGTCACGTGCGATTCACACAACTAGAATATTTTCTTTCCTCCTGTGAAAGCAGGCTTCTTTGTATTCAATATATTTTTCTACACTTCATTTTCCGCTATATAGATATGGGAAGATTATTTACAATTTGCGATAGTTTACGGCGTCTGTTGACTCGTATTGGATTTGCTTAATATTTTTTTCCACCCGGGAATCAAACTCCGATGTGACTTGATGTGTTGCTTTACTTGGCCGTCCAGACGACCGTAAGAGCACAACTTAAACTGAAGGAGAAAACTTTACGACGGCAGAGTATAAGCGAAAGATTAGTCCTTATGTGCTTTACGTTGACGCAATTTCCGCGGCGCTTTGTGCTGCTCTCTGCCGCTGCGAAGTAAATCTATACAAATTAAAAAGGGAATCAAGTCTGAGCAGATGGTAAAGTCGAAGGGATGAGGGAAGTGAGGCTTTAAAAAGTCATTAGTCGCTTCCTCCAGATAACAGGAATATCTCGCCTCCTCAAAGAGACGTCTCCTCTTCGTTCAACACGCTCGTTCTGCGCACTTCCTCAATCGTACGGGAATGGTCCGGTCGTTAAAAGAACAACTTTCCAAGATTGCCATTCCTTCTACGTAGTCGATCACGTTATTAAAAATTATGTGACTTTATCAACTCTCATTCGCCCATGGACCTGAAATCAAACTCACTCTCTTTTCCCTCTTCCCCTCTCTTTCTGCCACTCGTGCTCCCCATTGCCGATACAAAATCAAACTCTTGTTCTCCTAACAAACTCTCGTTGAGTCGATTTTGACATACTTAAATCACGAACCATTCCCAACAAACATTTGCGGGTGCACCAACCTACTGCCAACTCAAGTCATTTAGCCAGTCCTAAAATTGTTTCCGAAACATTTGCTGTTTGCGCCGTATTTTATCGGCTAGAAAATAACCATAATCAATATTGTCTGCAAAATTATTTTGAATGACAGTATTTCGTCTGTGTCCCTTACGGTTCTCAACACAAAATAATTTTTTATTTAATAAAATAGTCACATCGAATGATACATATTAAAAGGAAATTACATTTATAATATACAATCAAACATTTTTACGTAATCAATCCTAATCATAAACTTATCTTTAACCAACATTAATTATTCAGAAAATTTTAAATCAATATCAAAGCAATAACCAAAGTGGGCATTCTGATTATGGGTTTGTTTAAAGTATCATTAGCTCCACAATACTTTACCGTAAACGCTTATTTCAATCTAGTGGTTCTAGTAGGAACTCTAAAATTCAATTTATCAAG
Source organism: Zhengitettix transpicula (assembly GCA_037074705.1). Taxonomy (NCBI): domain Eukaryota; kingdom Metazoa; phylum Arthropoda; class Insecta; order Orthoptera; family Tetrigidae; genus Zhengitettix; species Zhengitettix transpicula. Next base: position 29,670,217 of record CM073593.1, on the reverse strand, counting down.
TAAATCAACACAATCAATGTCACTAACTAAATAAAAAATAAATTTTAAATCTTTAGAGCAACGTTCAGTTTGCAGATATGGGATTTTAAATGCTGTAGCAAAATTTTTATAATTATGATTTATAAATGGGTCTCGCAAATGCATTCTATAAAATATGAATCTGAAAAAAACTTATGTTGTTCGGTTTCAATTTTCGTGATAAATTTAATTTTGAAGGGTGACTAAACTACTGACTCAATTATTAATATTGGTTTCAGCAACGATACATTTTAATAGTCAATGGGGAATAGAAAACATTACATTTTCTTTTAATGAAGCCTAAATTTGCATTAATGTGTGCTTTAAATGTCATTTTTTAAATCAAATAACATTCCTAAGTCTTTAATGACCAACTCTTTACAAGGCACAACCGTCAATATTATAAGGAAAAATCACAAGGTTTCTGACTCTAGAGAATGTAATTGTTTTAATTTATATATATTTATATATATATATAATTTCATGTCACTTTTTCTACACCATTTAGAAATATTATTTAAGCAATCTTATCAATCAATACAATCTGAATATATAAATAGATTTATATATTTTAACATCATTTCGATTATTGTAGTACTATCGTCACAAATATCTTAGAGCTATAAACTGACAGGAGACAGTAATTGCAATAAGAAATTGTGTCTGCACATGGAAAATGGGCGTTAAATTTTCTTGTGACAGGTGACGAGAAAAACGGAGTTAAAATTATCTCCGTTTAAGTAACTGTCTGTCGTTTCTGTCGTCGTCAGCATACATTGAGGCAGTGGTTTTCGTGTTCAATGAACTCCGAGTATTCAGAGGGGTGTGATCCCTTATAATTGGTGGGAGACGAACTGCCAATTATTAGATCAGTCCTTGATGGAGAATGCGGAAGAAATACGGAGAGAGCCTTACTAATCGTTTCCGGCATCAAAGACGGGGATAATTTTTGTGTACAAAGGAATGTCTTTATTAATTACACCTCTGTTGTCTAAGAAAGGCTCTGCCCTGGCGTTCCCTTGAGGTCTGCGTCCGGCCGGATCTTCGATGCTTAGCACCTGTCCACAAAACGAAGTGTTTCAGGAAAAGAATAATATATCTCAGGCGAAGGCGACGAGACACAATCTGGCTGAAACACGGGCGCAACGACGTAAATTAGAGCGCTTTCTTGCCGCAGACGCTTGCCGGGGCCATTGTGCCGCTGAATAATCCTAAAAGCTTTCTTTGTGCCGCCGGTGAGACAAGGCGTTGCTTCGATAGCGAATAACACGCCACACACTTCCCAGGGGCGCATAAGGTGAGATTAAAAACACGCAGGCTCCAACATCTCGCCGCGTTTACCGCTCAACTTGGCAAGCATCCGACCCGATATCAATGCAATAAGTCGCAACCAGCTTCCGTGAATATTGGATTTCCTGAATAGCCCGCTCTACCTATGGGTTAAATAATATAACACTGATTTCTGTGGACAAGTTCTTTGAGAGTGCAACGGATAATTGGGGTGTAGGTCCTTAATTCTTTTCAGTAAAGCGACAGTAGTGTTGAAGAGTTTACCATTTCAAGTATTGTTCTTACGAAACCAGAAGTAGAGAAAACAAATGACTATTTATAACATGTAAATCATATTTATTTTGTTTGTGCCTGTAACAAATTCATATCATCTGTAATAAAACCAACGACTAGGAACGCACTTCTGCTTAACATCAATTTTCCAGCCAAGATCGATACCGAATGTGCCCTGTCTTTGTTGAATGATTTATCCTTCCGTCGCTAAAGTGCAGACGTTGATTCATGGTGGCAGATATGCGATGTTTCGCTATTTCAGGAAAACGACCCTCCAGGTTCGGAACATGGTCCGCGAAAATAATTACGGGTAAAAACAACTTCCTACAAAGGAACAAGAGGAAAATGCCTGATGTAAAACTCCCGCGGGTCATAGTATTGAACATGGCCACCAGTTTACATGGCGAACACAAAGTCCCAGGCTTTATATGATCTACACAAAATTCATGTCACTACCAATGCCGCCACAAGCATAATGAAACACAAGAAACCTTGAAGTTTATGTTAATTCTATTGCTGATTTCCCGCAGAAGTTAAACAGATATTTAATATTAAGGATTAAATGAATAAAAGAGCTTCGCTTCGTCGTTTCATAAAAAAAAAACTAACGTAAAAGAATGTTATTATGGTCGAGTAAAGAGGGTGAAACCGTAAAACATTATTCTGCCGTGCGATGATAATCAAATATGAGAGCTGTTTCAAAACACAAAATGGAAGAGCATAAAAAGATACTAAAAAATAATATGTGTCCACTATAAAAAACGTTTGCGACTGCTAATATGTTATCTTATTCACTAATACAATGGTTTTCGGCATTCCTATCAAACATTAAAAATATTAGTGTATCAATACGCTTAAAATTATCCCTCTATATGTATGACCGTGTTATTGATATTCTATTTTGAAAAGTCTAAGTGGTCTCAAATATCGCAATAGGAACCTATATTCCAATATATACCAATTTCATGTTACTAACTTTAGAAGTTTCGACTCTGCTTTGATGCCAGTTTGCCCTTTCATACATATACAGCTTAAGATAATACGTGCCTTAATTCATATATGGAACTAATTAACATGGGGATGCCAAAAGTGTACATCTTAATTGATGATAATGATAATTGACTATATATATATATATATATATATATATATATATGCGAATACATATAAATACATTATAACTCAATTACGTCCATTCGCAGAAGACAAAGGTGCTTTGGTACAGCTTTTGTTACCTAACCCGTAATGATTCTCGTCTACTTTGATTATTATTTCCAGTAGCTTTAATTTAATAACCATTTATTTTATTCTGCCGTGTTGCTCGATCAAAACAATGAATGAAGTCCACTCTGAAATCCTGAAAATGTTTGTGAAAGTCATTCATCATAAATGTGTCCTGTCACAGCTAGTACAGTAATGCTCCATGACAAACATGCCCTTCCAGAGAAATATTCCATGTAACACCCCCACCCCCTTCCTCTCCACTTACAGCATACACACCATTCGCTATTAGGTCCTTGAAATAAATTAATGTTTATTTATACACAATCCAACTCAGACTTCATGCAACAAGTTAAACGATCTTCTTGATAATGTAAAACCGTAAATCATTAACCAGCACTTAGATATATTAAATTATATATCAATTAAAGCGAATTTAACAACCAATAATGCAGAATACAAAATTACAAGACATCGTAGTATTTCAACAGATTTTTAACCGTTAACTGCCGGTTTTATCCATCGTGAACTATTTTGGTACACTTCATCGAAATTTTCCTTGCACCTCAATAATTCTATACATTCTACAGTAGCTAATTTTCGCGGAACGGAAATAACAGAGTATGTTCGCAAAAATAGGCCAGTGTACAAGGAACAAAGTTGCAATATTCCACTTGTAAGTTTACTAACAACAATAGTTTTTAAGTAACGGGGTACATTTAATTGAAGATCGTACGCTAATGGCTCGAGTACTGCAATAACGTAATTGAGGTTATAGAAGTTTGCGATACAACAGTGCCGGAACCGAAAGTCCTGATATATATGAAGTGAAGATAATCAGGACCACTGATGGAGGGATCAAGTTAAAGACACCAGATTGAAGGTATTCTACAATTAACCGTAACAATGGTCCTCAACCAAAGACTTCGATTCGACAGGCATGCTTTCCTTTTGGGAGATAAGTGTTGCAACAGAGAGCAAAGAGAAAGCTCAAATACGATTACTGGCTAGATTATCGACTACCTTACGTTTTTAAGCCAACAGTTATCATAACACGCTGAAGTCGCTAGAGGGCCAGAATGATATAAATAGGAAAGCAATGTGTTCATCACTACAGTAGAAGTGATTTGTTTCTGAAGATATGGGTAAACGATGTTAGCAGTCTTTGATCTTCAGACGATTTTTAGCGCTCGGTGCAATCAGCGAAACAACTCTTCGAGAGCACCAGTTGTTGAAGTCTAGACTGTAAGTCGGAAAACTGGATCTGCTTTAGCGAGTAGTCAATGCTCTGATAGAACAGAATAATGACAGCACTATATAGGACAACAGTGCATCAAATTACTGCAGCTTTTAATTAGGAGTCCTCTCAAATTATCTCTGAACGCACTGTTCGCCGTACACTTAATTCTATAGCATATGGAAAATCCAAGGCTTGTTCGCACATCTTTGCTATTTGCAGTTCACAGGAGAAAACATCTCCAATTCATACACGAACACTATGTTTGGACAGCATGAAAAACAAAAATTTGGTCCGATTAATGACTTTCAAGTTGCATCACGCACGTTGTGTGAAAATTTGGCGGAAACAGCAGGAAAGTGTGGTCCCATAATGCACGAAGGCAACCCTTCAAGCTTATGGTTATGGTTAGGGACATGTGTTCCTGATATACTTTTGGCCATTCATGTGGCACAACGCTGAATGGAACATGATAAATAAGTACAGTTGCCGATTAAATTCATCCTATCATGTTGAATGCGTACACCCAATGGAGATGGCCACGCCACGGTGCTTGTATAGTGCAGGAGTGGTTTCAGGAACATGAGAGAGGCAAACTTGCTTAAGTGGTCCCCACAATCCAATGGAGAATTTGTCGGACGAAGCTGAAAGATCCACCCGGTACTAGAACCATGAAATATTATCTAACTGGAAAGTGAAATTAGGCATAGCTTTAGATTCTTTGATTCACGTTCCTACATCTCGTAGAGACAATGGCAAGAAGAATCATCGCAGTATTGAAAGAAAATATAGTCCAACAAAGTTGATTGAATGGTCATAATAATATGGCCAGTCAGTGTAACTTTACTGCAATTTATTACCTATCTGTTGACATTAGTTTCTATACAGGTAAATATTTCTTATTTCCAAAGCTATTATTTAATTTGAGCTTACATTTAATTAAGGGAAATAAATATTTATCTAAATTGAGTTACATGATAAATTAATTCTAGGAGTAGAGTTTTAATTTCATTACACAAATTAAATTATAACTTACCGATAAACAAACATTGTCCACTTTATCAAACAGTATAACAGGAATAAAAATAACAGTGCATTGGAGAGTTTACCATTCATAAATGACGAAATATACTCATTTGAATACATGGAATGTTACAAATATCTTCCCTTAATATCATATCAAAGTTTCCTGATTATATCGATTACTACAACTCTTGCAATATACAAATTGTAACACAAATTTCTGTGGCAAAGCCCAATGACATGTTTCTTTTATAAATTTATAATCTTCAAAATAAATTTATGACCATACTATATTCAAGTCAACGCTACTATTTATTTCGTCTTAGTTACATCGAGGGGTTTTGGAACAATAACCACAATTAAGTATAATTTAGCGAACTCTGGTAAGAAATTTTAATAGACAGCCGTTGAATAATGTTCATAATGAACACAAACCGACAAAGTTTGTGCACGCTGATACTTGCGTTGGGCCAGAAAAAATAAATTCTTTAAAACGAAATTTAATATTTCTAAATGTGTAAAAGTAAGGAATTCGGAAGTCAGTATTTGGTTTCGTCTGTATGTATAACAATAATGCCGTGTTAATAATGGGAAATTGCATAACAGTTTCAATGAATCTTTATAAAACGATCCTGTTTAGATAGTTTAGTACCCCTTATACTGACCCAATTACTGTGACTGTCCACAGCGCAAATACGACGACTATATTATTTTTGACAAGATGATTAGGACTTAGGTAAATTGTCGATTAAATATTATCAAAAACAGAAAGCGATTACGAGGTCACGAAGAAAAACACAATCTCATTCGACTCCAAATAATATTAAACAGGAAAGTGAAGGGATAGGGAAAAAAATAATACCGAGATGAAAATTTAAAAAAAAATCAGTACAGTCTTAGTTCTCAGATTCATGGTTGTATAAATGCAGAAAGTTTGAAACCCCGGTGCTTGTAGATTGTGGTGTGTTGAATGTGAGAGGAAGTTCTGCAGACAGATAGCAAGGCAGGAGCCGACCATTGGTCAGACTTAGCTCACATCGATCTATCGGCCCCGATAAATCCAAACTTCCGACTTCCATTAACATCGCTCTTACCTGCTCGCCTCTCCTACGAGACTTAGAAAGAGAAAGAGAGCTACACAAGAAAAAGCTGCTGCAGTTCTTTTCATCTGTAATTCTAATCGATGTACTTGAATTACTTTTGATGCCTTGACAAATGTTTCTCGGATTGTGATGTGAGAGGCGCCGCAAGACTCAATTCAGAAGTAATTACGATCTTTTCACGTCAGCCCCTTTGGCCTAAAAATGAATAGGTCTAATATTGTTGCGTGAGGAGTATACGAGTTAATCCATATTTCTAAATAGGAAAATTTAAATTTTTTGTTAACTCGAGTACTAAGTAAACGAAGAAAAAAACACAAATCATCTCCGAAGAGATACATTTCCTCTCTAAAGCAGTACTTTATTTACAACTGTTAATATATTCAATACGAATCAGGTTTATCAAAGACTAAGAGACGTACAAGTTATCTGTTAACAGATCTCCAGTCCATTAATTAATTTATTTATTTCCCGATCAAGAACTATACATAGATAACTCACCAGCAAGTAAGAATTAATCGTGCAGCAACTCTGATAACATTTGGATAGAAAACAGCAATTGAGACAAAACATCAATTTGTGTGCTATAATTAAAAATGAAGAGAAAACAACTGACAAGAATGTTATGGAAAATATTATTGTTGCAGGAGGATATTTAGGTTTAGTCTCAGATTCATTCCTATATCAATCCCTCAAACGAATAAAGTGTTTAAAATTGCACAAATAAGTATCGTCGTACAATACTTTCTCAAAATACCAATAAGTAAATTTAACCCACATCAATGTAATAATTTTTTTCTGTACCTTGCTTTAAAAAGAATGATATCAGTATATAATAAAGTTTAATTCATTATGCGATCCTCAACCGCTATCGTATAAATTCCCGTCTGTTTGCGTAAAACTGACTTGGTTCGCTCTCCACAAGAAAGTAGTCGGACCGATTTCCATGAAAGATTTTGCCGTTCTACACAGCCTTCAGGCAGTTGATAACGGTAACTAATTACCACCTGGTGACTTAATGGAGCGTTTTTTCAGAACACTTATTTTCTTTACTTCTCCACAAGAAAATTTTCGGACAGATTTCTTGAAAAATGAAAATCTTTACGTCTGATTGAAAATTGATAATAAGAAAGATAGCCAAATAGACAAAATTTCTATTAAACTTTATAACATTGTTAAACTGATATATGGACCCATAAGGAAACTTCCAATGGCCATTTTGAAAATAAATTGTGGACGTTCTTTTTTATTTGGTTTTTCTTGTCGCGTCCACCTTGAAGTTACTGGCGACCACATCAAGTAGTTAACTAATTGGAATGAGAATTGTTTGCAGGTTATATTGTTGTATCCATCATATGAGGGGTGAGATTCCAGTAAATAACATTTGAGGGCGTCTTTAATAGGGATCTGAGATTAGAAAAAGTTAAAACTTAAAAAAATCATGTCTCCCCCATTTACTACTTTTCTGTTTTATAAGTTAGATAAAATCTTTGATGTCAAGATCAGATGAAAATAAATTTTGTTACAGAGCGAAAAACGTAATAAAAATTAATAAATAAATAAAGCTTTATACTGGAACAATGAGGTATAATGTTTAAAGAAAATGGATAGACCTAAAATCTATCCTATAAATATTCTAAATTGCTGTCTTATTCTAACATTAAAAACCCTGCATAATGTGAAAAGAAGGGAAATACACTCATAGAATTGGTACTAAATGTAATGATACAGGATTGCAAGGTATTTTTCTAGAACTTTTCCCCAAAAATGGCACCACCTTTTAAAATTCTACACTAATTTATTTCTCCAGGAAATTAAGACACAAAATGCACTACTGTTAGTAACGCATTAACCAAATTAAGCTCAAGTAGTCGTAATTTTTTATAGTTTTATCCATTTGAAACCATAAAAAGATAAACACTGTTTTAATATTGTGTATTATACTATTATTGTTAAACATAACAAAACATTTAATAGGATTAAATTTTTCATTTTTTTATTACGGAAAATTTTGAAATAGAAACATTTATATCACCTGAAAATTTAAAGTTGTTACAAACATACTTTTTTATTCGAATATCGCAGTTTTCCAAGTACGACCTCGTGATATCGAATTCTTAACACTTCACACCCTACTTATTTATCTGATTTCCTTCAAGACTCAATTTCCTAGGCGTGACATGCAGAATTGCAATCTTTGGCTTTCGTGGGAAATTCAAAATTTGTAAATGGCGCGAGCAATATTGGCCACATGTTGAAACAGAGTAAATATCTGGGACAAAAGACAAGGCGAGCCAAGGCAAGTCGTTTCGGGGTTTTATAGCCGCGCTGACTGTGCCACTGGAGCCATATATAAACAACACAAGCCAGTGAGAAAATAAAACCCCACTCCAAGATAAACAGCCAACGGAGAAAACAAATAGTGCCACAGAATTCCATCAATACTCACACACTAGCACGGACCCACTATCATAATAACACTTCTCCAATAACACCATTAGCACCATTCTTGCGCTCTCATGCACGACCTAAGAGGATCATTTTCCCTAGGCATCATTAATAAATAAAATTGTAACAATTTGGTATTTAACAATTAAGTTGACGTTTCTCGTAATTTTATAAATTAAGTAATTCGTAAAAACTGAACAAATCCTGAGAAGGAAATGCGCCCTTAAGTTACACATTCCACATGATTATCAAGAATTAAAAGTGAACAGATATCTGTAATTGGTTAGTACCTTCAGTTAAATTACTTTTCACCAAAATGTTGCAATTTTTGTTATTTTTTAAATCTACGAATAGGCTCTTGTCGAATTGTTTAAATAAATATAATAAGGTACAATGATCGGCAGTTATTATTTGCAGCTAATTTATTAATATCAATATAACGAAAAATACATAATAAAACAAATACATGAATTTTTTAGTAAGAACAAATATGATGCATTTATTATTATTACAAATTTCTTTGAGCGTTACGAGCGTTAGTTAAAAACTATGCGCGATAGTGGCAACTACTGTTGGCTAAACTTATTGACACATTCTTCCGCCGATGAAGGTACTCTACTGGAAGGATTGTATTTTATTGTTTAATAGGTAGTTTCAGATATGCTCTTGATTCGATCCCCCTTCCGTTAGTATGCGATATCCCCCAAAAATAAAATTGATAAGGCCTTTATTTGAACACTTAGTTGAGTCACTCTTTATTCTGCTGCAGCTCCAAAAACCGTGGAACAAAACAATTACTTTTAGTTTCCTCAACATTACACTAACCTCACCTCCTCACTATTTCACCTCCTGCAACATGTATCTGCTTTCTAATGTCATTCAGAATATTTGTCTGTGATACCTCTACAGTTCTTTCCACTTTCAAATTTACATATACAAGATTTTTATGCTTTTGTCATTAAACACTTTGAACGCAGCAATTTTCAGTACCGCTTTTGTTGTTAACTGCAAAAATCAGCGTTTTATGCCCACTACAATTTCCAAATGGACAAACACATTAACACACAAGACCTAATAGAATTTAGAAATTATACGTTACATCATAATATATAGTACCAGCCTGATTTTCCTAAATACAGTTGAATACGTATTTCTAGACATAAATTTACGACTACGTTGAGGTCTAATAGATAACTTTCAATTAGTATGCGGGTGCTCGAACATTTCTATAGCTGACAGCAGTCTCCCACTCGCACGTACAAAAACACGCACGTACGCAAGCCCTCACGCAGGGAGGGAAATGGAAGGGGGAGAATACTATAGTAGAAAAACAGCGGTAAAATTATAAGTAGGCTTCAGGATGTGACATTGTTCAACACGTAGGCCTTTCGCGAAATATTACTGTAGTGTTTTTATCCATAACAATTGTACTAAGAAAGTCTGGTGCCCCTTTGAATATATATACTGCAATTATTAATATGATTCTCTCTCTAAAGACTGATTTTTACTTTGTAAAAAAATTCAATAACAAAGTTAAATATTAATACACGATACGTATACAAATATTAATATTTACTAATATTTTGATTTGGATTAATTAGTTATTGTTCTCAGTTATTTCTCAGTGGTTTCTGAATTATAACAGTTGTAATTATGTAAATATATGTAAGCATATTAGCATTTCAAATGTCTATAACATGAAAAAGTCACATCTATTGAAACATTTTTTGTGATGTTCTCGGATTGTCAGTACCAGCGGATGCCGAAGTATCTACTCCACTCCTTCCGCAGGCTCTCTGGTTAAATCGAAAAATAATCAATTTGCTCCTCAGGTTTGACTAACTTTTCTCAGTGTCCTTATAAAGACAAAACTGCTCGCGGCTCCTAAAACTCCTCTCACTATTCGCTTAGGATGTAAATTTATATATCGCTGCTTCGTCCCACATTAGGCAAATCACGACAACAACAATAGTCTTAGGCTGGGGAAACAAATAACCGCCTTATAATTGCCTTAATGCGTGACATATATTAGACCCTCCAGGAAAATTGTGTCCAACTGAAAATCAAATAATTTTCGACACATGATCCAACACACATTAACTTATAAAAACTTTGTCGCCAAATATGGGATGAATCATGAAGATAAAGACAGTATTTGTATATTATTTCCGGTAATAGCTTTATAAAATGGTAAAACATATAAACTTATTTAAACAAGATTCGTTAATAATTTTCTTGATCACCCATGGAGTGGGAACACTGCTAAAGCATCAACTCTGTCAATTAGTTGAATCTATGCAATCAGTTGCGTATCCCGCGATCATTTTAAGAACTATTCTTAACGTAAAAATCAATGCAGGCAGGATAAGGTAACGTTTGTCTCGTTTCTTCATGTTATTTCAGTAAAAAATGGTTCATTAGCAACAATGTCTAAGCTCTGTATCAATTAATTTGAAACCAGTGAGATCAGAACAACTGAAATAATAAAATATTAAAAGTATTTAATTTCAATTCGTTCATCCTCCGTAATCGGCCTCTTCTTTCATTATTTTAAAATTAACTTTAAAAAAATTAGTATATTATATCGGATTGTCTTTAACTATTCCCACAAATCTAATATATGTATTTCGTCAAATAATTCACTATTTTTTTCATATTGCTACCAACTATCTTTTGCGTAAATGCCATTCAATTTGACATACAGCATCGTTTATTCTAAATTGTAAATACAACTCCCAGTTTATGTGAACTATAACTTTCATACTGCACATAGCAATACAATAAAATAGAACCAGTGAGGGCTAATCATATCTCAGTTAATAATCCGTTTGTGCTGGTAATGGCGCTCTGTACAGCGAATTATATTCGTACTTCATTTATCACCGATTTAATGACATAATTCGTGCTTCATTTACCATGTAACGAAATGCTCGAATTTTGCAGATTAAGATAAATGTCACAATGGTTGAATTTAAACGCGTACAGTACCAATTTCGTATAATTTTAATACTGAAAATATAACAGAGTCCATTTGAACACAAAAATATATTACAGAATAATTCACAATTTGACAGCCTTTTAAATTTAAATCGGAAAAAGTTGCTATAAATTATTCTCGCGATTTAACTTTTGTGAGATTATATTTTGAAAACTTTAACCACACTACACCAATTGAAGTTCCATACATATTTACACCACATCAGAAAACAGATTTCAATACTGATAACAGTTTTAACTTTTCTGTTGAGAATCTATACAGAATTAATGCGATTTAGTAGAAGTAACTATTAAAAGCTAATTGATTTTTCAAGTTGTAATAAAACTAATATTCATCGAATTAAACATAGGCTATCACTTAGTAAAGATGAAACTTATTGAATTTGGTGGAGGAAATCTGTTTTAGATTTATAAGAAAGCATCCAATAACTTCTCTTAATCGCAAAAGTTGTACATTACAATTTTAGAAGGTGATTAAAATTATTCCAAATAAAATTATTCGAGAAAAAATAAATGAATTTATAAATTTAAAGCTACAGCAGTTTCCGTGATGTGCTATTTACTTACTACCTTCCCTAAAATTCATTTAAGCACCTATCATCTAAGCTTTAAGTGATTTAAACTTCCTTATATGTTCCACAACTTCCGTAAATCTTTTCCTACCTTCTCCTCTACTCTCCCAAGACGTTTCGATCTATACCGCTTGTTGAAGGAGGAAGTCCATGATACGAGGGGCTGTGAGTGTTTTTTGTACTACTAACAGCGACAAGTGGTAATGGATTTGTGGCTGTTAGAAGAATGGTTCCTAAACGGCAACCAACTGGGGGTCTAGCTGCCAGACATGATGGAAAAGGGTAGGCGCGGTGTTAATGATTAAAGGTCACAATAATTAGTAAATTGTTGCTATGATTTCGGATGTCAATAGTAATTAATGCTAAGGGTTGCAAATATCCTCAAGACCACGAATCCAAAGTGTAAAGATTGAAGTTTTTTTATATAATTAATGCTTTAAATGCAGAAATAGTTCTAGGCCTAGAAGATGACGACATGGCATGTATTCGTCGAAACATCGCGCAATAACCCAGGCGGAAACCAGAACACTATTTCTACAACAGTTACACCGGGAAAGCCGTCGATCATTGAATGCTTTAAATGGTTGTTTTGTAAAATATGATAAAACCAATAATTTGGTACTGCTGTTCATATCATCTGAATTTTTTTATTCAAAGAGTAATTGTTAATTGTTGATAATGTTTAATTTCGGTCATGGTTCCTACAAATCATAAAATTGCAAACTATATTATAACATTGCTGTAGCATTAATAAGTTAAAACATTTTAACTAAACCTCGAATGTAAATGCTGAAACTACACATTTGACTCTTAATGATAAATACTGAAACATCCTTGAAGATTTTGATCCATCTCATATTCTTGTATAACGACAATTTTATCTGTTAGGGAAACACGCAGTCCATGTTTCATGGATTTTCATGGGCAACAATATTTTTCAGCTGATCTGTTTTCTACATATTTTAAAGAGTTCAGCAGCATCTAGGCTGGAAGAATATTTGGGTAGGACCCTCGAGCGAGATGAAGATGCTACTCCAGCTCATTTCACCGCTCATTCTAAGTACCTAAGGAGTACGCTGGAATGGTAACATATAGCGATAAGGAACTAAACACCAAAGTTGTAATTATGGGGTGGACAAAAGAAGAAAGCGCCGGGAGTAAGGAGAGGTCGCTGAATGGCCAGGGTTAATATTTGTTAGCTGAGTGGAGTGTCGCGAGCCGGGGTCGGTTCCCGTGGGATATGCTCTCTGCCGTTGTTACAACTTGTCCAGCAAATAAAGCTCTCTCCTCTTCCCGCTAGCGGTCTTCCGGGAGTTTTATCGGTGCTGGACACGTGTATTCAACATTATGGTCTGCGAAGGACTCGCATCTCACCGCCCGAGTGGGAACATTTGTAAATAACTGCTAAGGTAGTTCCATCGTTGAGCCTCTAAAAGTAATAACGTTGAGGGGACTGTAAGTTTGTAATGATGTGATATAAGAAATTACTGCATGAAAAACATTCAAATTTAGTGGATTGGCACTATATCACAGTGGCCCTTTCACAATAGGCAATATATGGAAACTCCTATATTCCGTCTGCGACATAAGTGTTTCTCGGTTCCACAGAGACACGATGTACATGACGATTATAATCTTAGAATCGTAAATTGGAACCATTTGCAAGTAAATCGATGGACATATATTCACAAATATCTAATGATACTACATTATGTAGCAGTTACCATTTTTTATTCAAAAATTAACTATTTGAAATATTTATGTTGTCATATCATTCTAAAACATTATTATTTAATTGTCATTATGATTAATATTATATATATCAAGTTAAAGTATTTTGGCGAATAAAAGTACAGTATTGTATTTTACAAATTATAGAATTGTGGGAGTTAACAAAATCAACATGATTTTAAAACTGCAAAATGCGAAATTCTTATGTGATACATAGTAGTATAGATACACGAGTAGTTTATAAGTGCACACTTACAGTAGAACATAGGAAGAGCAAAGAAAAGCGTAACCGAAGTGACGTTTTCCAGTTTCGATTATTCGTCGTTCAGATATGTAATAAGTAATAAGTATTTTGTTGTGAAAGACAAGAGAGCTTATCCGTTATGCAATACTTTTTCATTCATGACATTGAATTTAATTTAAAATATCTTTCTACCTACAAATGCTCTGGGCAAACAGAAAAACAAATAATTTAGTTTCATTACCAAAAAACATTAAATCATACTCAAAAGTTCTTATAATAACTGAAAATTTATTTTTCAAATCTTACACATTCCGGATTGTAGGTAACTTGGATGTTCAAATGATCAGATTATGAAAAATAAACTGAAATGAGCAAGTTATTTTAATTAACTGAGAACCATGTACCAATAGAATTCGGAGTAAGGATGAAAGGACCGTGGATTGGCTTATAAATACAAATTCAGAAAAAATTATCTTTTTTGAACAAAGGGATTATTATTTACTTTATTGTATAAGCAATATTTTAGTTGGCTCATACGTGTATTTAAATATAATAATCACAATGTTAGACTTGTAATGATGGTGAAAATATCTCCAGCCTTATTATAATCTCATTGGCAGCAGGCATTTATCAGCCGATTACAGGCCACGAATCACAGACTTAATAGCTTGCCAGATCGTCTTGGTTGTTCTGGCGTGTCAGGAATGGCGAATAGCTTGCCGGTAAAACGAGCAATTAGAGGGAATGGGACCGTGTCCGCTTAATCTAGATATCGGGAATTGCATTTCGACAGGGCCATGCGCTTTCATAAATCAGACCCGCAAAACACACACACAAACGTCATTTCACGCACACAAGCACATATCGTGGCCTGGGGATCAAGGGCTCCAAACAAGCCACCTAAATGGCACCGACTCTGGACTCTTCCTAATTTAATAACTAAGTTAGTCATGCCGAACAATTACGAATCTATTCAAAACATGTCGTGCTCCAGTGATCCATAAATCTAAACTACCAAATGTCTTTGGAATAATTAATTTTGTGGAATATATATATATATATATCTGCGTGTGTGCGCGAGAAAATAATTGTTTCGGGTTGCATTTAGTTAATACTACTGACTGAAGAATGCTTATATTAATAGTACTCCTCGAGCTCTCAGATCTGTTCACATTGTTAATTTTAATCTTCTACGGTCAATGATAATTTTTGCTGCTACAGCAGTCCCGTAATTTTTATCGTCTACATCTTAGCCAATCATAATACAGGGGGAAAAATCTTTCAAAGATTTTCTGTAGCTGGCCGCGAATTTTTAGGCAAAACTGTCTGAGAGTGCCAAGTTATGTCCTACATTTTATGGTGGCTTATTATCGCAGAATTTTGGAAACTATCCATAACATAAATTTTCATCCTGATATCCACTGCCTTTTGTGGTCACCAAACTCTCAATACCGTGGACCCCAAAATACTGCTGCAAAGATTTTCATTTTTCTGAGTATCGAAAGTCAAGAAAATTAAAGATATTCTATGTTTTCTTTTTAAGCAATTTCAACATTAATGTATTTGCGGATTATCATTTAAATCCTAGTAACTATACAGATGAAGCGATGCGGGTGTATAAAACACTATTATCACCATCTAAAATTGAAGTGTAGTAAAGCCTGAGTGGATCTTCTGCCACGTTTTGACTACGGCCGTATGTGCGTCATGAACTGACGGTTTCGTCCTATTATACGCCCTAGATGTTAGGACCTCAATTACGTCAAATTGCTGCTCGTTAACGCAGTGAACTGCCAACGCGGTGGAAACCATCAACTCCCCATTACAATCATAGGATCTCACCGCAATATAATTCCCGTGCAACTACCTCGATTTCGGGCTTCACTGCATCAAGTGAGGCGAAAATCCTTGTATCGCGGGCGAGTCTAATCTACAGCGTTAGGATTAAGGTTTATTAAATTACACATGGATTTCACTGAGGTTAAATCTAAAGACTGGTATTATCAACTCTAAAACAGTGCTAATAAATACAACACGATATACAACATCGTGTTAGGGAAGTAATAGAAATTGTGAGATTCAATAGATATTGCCTTGTTCTATATTAATTTAATGGTAGCAAGTCCAAGCTAAATTAACTATCAAAACAGAATTCATTATAAATCTTGTAGCATTTACATAAATAGTTTCCATTTCCTTGAGAATCTTACTGTTGTTTTCAATCTACCCCGTGCAAGATAAAATTTCGATGCATGTTCCATCCATTTCGGCGAAAATGTCGAAGTAGAATGTTCATTGTAACCGAAGCTCAGTGAAAATAATTATTTGGTTTTACATTAAGTTGTACTTACCTTAAAAATAGTATAATTGATTAATAAAAATGAATATTAAGATTTATTACTAATAAAGCAGTTAAATTTGTTATAACCTCTAAAAAAATTGGAATTGTGTCCAACAATTTAACGGGGCGAGGAATTTATTTTTGGGTAGAAAAACTTAACCTCGGCAATTGTCCTTAAAGAATTTTCAAGTCGACCCACAACATTCAATGGCTAAGAACTGACAAATAATCAATTAATTAAGTTAAAATAATTAAAATTGTTTCCTGTTGTGAACACTAATTAGAAAGAACAATTAAAATTTCAGGACGAAAATTTTAAATGTTTGTGGCGACAAGGAAGAGCTTACACGATGAATTAAAAAGGGAACGTTTTGAACAAATAATTCAATATTTTCTGATAAAAATTTTCCGTATTTTGCCAATATGAAATTATTGATCTCGCCAGGAAGTGCCTAATGAGGTGACAATATTAATACATTAAAAACGCAGCTTATTGATTGAACAGAATGGTTACTTTGGCGAAACCATTCAGTTTCTTTGAATTACTACATGTGATCGCCGCCCACTGAAAGACTAGACAGTCCACAGCATCCTTTGATCGTTTACGAAATTCGATAACACGGCGTCCTCGAATCAGGAAGCCATAACGACAAAAGCTTAATGCACTGAATATCTCGGGTTTCCACAACCTACTGATAAAACCGCTGAGAGCGCAGAGTTTCTAATAGAGCCTTTGATCGAAACGCTCGGCAAAGAACAATTCCGGCGCTGCAAAGAGGCGAGGGATTAGAAAGCTGCCGCTGCACAATTGTCAACTAAGAATAACGGGAGACATGGGGAAAGTGAGGCCACATGGTGCTAATGCAATATTGTGGAAGTTGCGCAAGACGTGGCAACGGCGCATCTGCTGCTGCAATCGATCTTCATTTAGGCGGCGCCGACAAACATCGGCGGCAGGTAACCCTACATCTCCATCACCACTACGTACCCCCATTTAAAGAAGGAATAATCACAGCCATACTCCGTCCACATTAAGTGAGGCGCGCCTCAAACAAAAGTAATCGGGCCTTCATAGCCCTTAGCGTTTGTAGTCCGCCTATAATACGTGACAGAGATACTCAAAAGACAAACATGCCTCCAGGCGATCATAATCTGTAAAAGGAAAATAAACTTAACCCAATGTAGTCCCTTCCATGTTCTGCATAAAAGTAACGGTCGATTTCAACAGGAGGTGCACTACTCAAGCACAGATATACGACGAAATTATGGCATTGATATTATCAGTAGCTCGCATAACAAACGTGATCAAACATTAAATAATTTTAAGCTGTTTAACTATACTTTTCCTGAAACATCCAAACGTAATTATTAGATTTGAAACTATACTTAGAAATTAATTTGAATTTCTATCAAGTCGTCTATGGATAAAAAGTGACAGAAGTGTATCTATTTGTAGCTCTTTATGAAGTATAGATACCGCAAGGAAATGCGCGAATTTTAAGTATGTTAGCGTCAACGAAACTCTACATTTCTGAAAATATCGCTCGTTTATAAAGTTAAGAGTATTACTGAAAAAGTTGCAAATAATTATTAATTTGCCTTAACTAAATATTATATTCACGCAGGTGATCTTCCTACGTTGCGACAAATACTGTTGATATAAGATTGAAATGAAAAATATTGCTATGGAGTCTTCAACACCTTTATTGACTGAACACACTGAAGAAGAATTTGTACAAAAAAATAGGAAGGTGAGCACATAAAAATCTGAAATACGAATTAATAGCAACAATAACAGCATTAAAATTAATGAATAAAAACTGTGAAAATGGGTGTATCACAAGTTAACTATGGTGACACGAAGAAAGTAAAAACAAGTACAATGAAAAGACGAGAACGTATTCCAGAATAATATTGAGAACTTTCTAGGACTTTAACGAGGGAAATAAAAAAAAGACATAAGATTTTACAACGAGAAAGCAGTAGAGGTCGCAATAAGGAAGGAGATGAGTTTCATGAAGTGTAGACAGTGGCTCATGATTGCCAGTAGCAGTGTTTCTGCCGTGGCAAAAGGAAATAATCTGAGTAGAGCATTTCTATAATATGCAAAATATTTTTATATCAGTTTGAATGGAACTGATAAAACCAAATACGTAATTTATTAAGTCGATTATCTTGAAAACACAGGTGGATATGGAACCCATCGTGGAAAAAAAATTTGAAGTGCAATTAATGGAATTTACAAATTTCGAAACGAAACGATATATTATATATATATATATATATATATATATATATATATATATATATATATATATATATAATCTTACTGGCACATTACTTATAATTTGGAAATTTAAACCAGACCAGGAAAATGATGTTGAACTTTATTTATATATTTTCCTCCAATTGATTTCATCTGTCGCCAATTTTAAAAATAGAAGACATTTTAACAATGTCCTCAACTCTTTAACAATTGGGACAAAGATATAAATTGGCTTAAGAGTCTATGGAAACCACGTATCTTTGAAATTTCCATGTTAGAACATTAAAAAAAGTTTGTATTAATGCACAGAAGACATTAGTATTAGCATTCATTGACTGAAATCAATTCGTAGCACTGAAATGAATTTGCCGAAATTATTGTCCAGACGAACCGTCGCGCGGATCGTGTCTGTGGTCGACAAAGCTATCAGGCATTACCACGCACCGCTTCGTAGGAATGTGAAGATGACGGAGAACTGAAATTTCATATCGCCCCTACAACACGCCCACACTCCAATATAAACAACTTTTCATCACAAGTGCCATATATAAGAAGTATCCAGTGAGTGAACAAACGTAACGGCTTGGTCGTCTTTCTCCAAAGGAAACCTAATTTTATACGTGGAATCTTTCCGTAACTTCACAAGAGTTTTCTGGTCTTCCGTTATAACAATTTGTTAAGATAGGAAGCTGGTTTAATTTCGCTTTGAAGATGCGTAGGCCACAAACATCAAACGGACTTAAATTGGTCTAAAGAAGAGTAGAACACCGAACTCCAACAAAACATCACAAAGTAGTCTTATAAGAATGTTTGTGTTCATTATAAACCCGGAATGCAATATATATCCAACGTGCGAGGGAGTTCTCATTTATGTTAAGATAATGTACAGAAATTAGACCGAATCAAGAAAGAGGAAGAAAATGTTTGTGAATTAATCTATCTTCATGTCGCAGTTTGGTGCAAGACCGATTTAAACAATTTTATTTCAGAATACTTATAAAAAATCTTGAATTCACGTCTCATATTAAACTGTTGAATGTAATAATAAAATAACACCCAACGTATCTTTTATTTTCTTGCGTATTGTTTAAAATTGTACTGTTCAATTACCACTTGGAACAATATATATATATATCATAAACTAATGAACTTTGCACTTCGAAATTGTTAATTTCCCGAGGGAAGGTAAAAAGTAAATTTCCAGGAAAATGTTCTCTTCAAGAACAGCATCCAACTGTTGACCTCTGTTCAATTTTTAAAAATGGATAGTTATTGAATTTAGACCGTTTACACTATTATGAACTTTTCCTTGCAAGCTTGTTGATTGTAGGATCAGGTCAGTATTTAAACAATTTGAAACGAGCTGTCAGTAATTCTTCCACTTCCATGGAAACATGTTGTACGTAAATCCCGTATAAATCTGAAATTAATGGAACAAATTCAACAGAACTTGGTAAACATACACTTATAATCAGGAAACGAATAGTTGGGGGAGTTGGGGCTTTAGGAACCAGATATGGAAAAATGATAACGTGTAAAAGCGAATGAGAATAGCGGTACTTCCTATACCGTTAACATTATAGGTATTTGGAAATTCTAAATAAAATTGTTTCTATTAGACACTTTACATAGAACTAATTCATTTTCATGTCTTCTAGAATTTTGGGAAAATAAATACCGATCAAGGCTATCTGCTACTTTAAATATACCGAATATGATATACGAGTTATGTATGCATTTCCCATTGCTATGGTTCTGTTAAAATTTCTACATCCAAAATTAGATCTAACATTTTAAAAAAATCTTTGGTACTGAGAAGAACAAAAATATCCTTATTCATTTTTTAAATGATATTTTAGGATTTTCTGGTGTTAATGAAATACAAGAAATAGAAATACGATAGACTACACGACGGAGCAAATGGTTCATGAAACAATAGGATTAGGAAAATTAGATACTTCCATAATTAAAAAATAATTACTTCATGCACAATTCGAAATTCGACTATCTAAATATATCAGCGCGTACTTTGTGTGTGCAGAGATAAGCGATTGAAAATAAGAAAATCCTCATAAACGATTTCTACTTAGGAGAAAATGCATTTTCACAGCAGTACTGAAGTGAGTAATTCATTACCACATCCTCGACGTCAGGACGTCTAAAGCAATTTATCTTGTGGATCTTCTGTTGACGGGATTTTAAAAAGGAAACATTCACTCCTATTACCCCAATTGAAACGCAAAACGCCAGATCGTGCTCGGTATTCCAAGCAGTCTGTCTCCCAGTCTCCGTCCCGTGCTTTTTAAGATTATTGCTTTTTTTTCTTTAATTCTACGTTCGCGGTTTCTAATTACGACCCTGTACTGCCGAATTTCGTCATATTTCTCCACGACTATTTGATTTATTAACTACAAGTATCACTCCCCATAACCTCGACACTCCACAAATGACCAAAGTAGATTTTCAAGTACATCACTGGCTAACGTTGCACGATTACTAGCACGAGAGAGTTAAAATGTAAAGCGGCTTAACTTTAAATTGTTAAAAAAAATGTATATCAGAATCCTGCACAGAACTCAAGCACAAACTCTTCAACAAAATAAAAACATGATGAGGAGAAGAGGCTAAGCGGCAAGAGTTTCGAATTAATTTTTTTCGAGGGTACTTTCTCCGTACTGAAAACATGTAGATTAAATTTTTAATGTTGCGTAGTTCCAGCGAAATGTCACAAGAGGTCAGTACTAAATTTCCGCGAATGTATTACAGTACTGTATTATAAAATCATCGAAGCAAAGGGCAGACCTTTTGCCGTGCTAACACTGAACGATAAAAAGAGGGTTAAATTATATTTATTCAGCGGTTATTTTTCCGACAACTGTTGGCCGTGCTGTATGTTCGGTTCTGAAACGCAATGCATTGGCGTCTCTAAGCCCGCTTTCACACATGCTGCAAAAGAATTAAATAGAACAGTCACATCAACGTATGTCAACCGCGCAGCAGATGAAAAATGGCCACCAATCAAATTACGGAACATCAAATATGAATGGTTCACTCGTGGCCGTGTAAAATATTGCGCCGCCTTCCAGTGAATAACTGAAGTTAAATTCCGAAACTAATCAAAGTAACCATTCAAAAGAATATACTTAAATTAGTATTTTAACGCCAGCCGAGATTCGAACAGCGTCGCAGTATGAATACTGGAGACGTAAGCAACTACAAGTTGTGTGATGTAATAGAGAGATGCAACTAATACAATTAGTATATAAATAATTTTTGTATAAATATTTGAAAATCAAAGGCTAAAATACTTAGGATATGTTCTCTTATTGGCGTATGCGTCATTCCGAATGAAAATGTATGTTACTAAACATAGCTAAAGAAATTCAGTAATACATAGTCTTACAGCAAGACTCCTGTGCATAAAGAATTGGTGTCTTGTTTCAGTTAAATATTGAAATTAAAATAATCATGGAAAAATATTATGCGCAAAAAATCACATTTAGATATTTTAGTGGCACACATCTTATATCAACGATGTAATTTAAGTATGCAATAAAATTACAACCGACAAATTGCCGTAATAGCGGTCCATTAGCGGGCTAGAAGAGGCAGAGGTGTTTATTTAGGATCCCTTAATCAGTCGATGTTAACAAGGGTGGCAAACGCACTACAAACCATCCCAGTAAAGCCTCCTCGCTTACAATTTGCAACATTTATGCTCGTACGTATTAACATTTTCAGTTTCTCAACAATGTCATTAAGAAGAACTTGAATTAGCGTTTTGCAACAAAGAAAATATTATATTAAAAGCGGTCCACTTTAACGAACTTTTGATATCGTCATTTTGTAAATTATTTAGAATTAAAACAAATAATATTTATCTTTGATTTTATGGAATATTTTTACAGAATACGTCTAACAATTATCTAATTGACTTTTGTGAATATATTATTGTAAAATATAGCGTGATTTGCAGTATAATGGATACTTATCAATAACAATGAATGTCTTCGACGCTTTAAACTACTGAAGTTTAATTTCATTGTTCACAATCGCACTTTTACTGTCCATGCAGTTGTATGAAATTTATGTACACAATTTCCAAATTTTTATTTACATGACATTTACTACATGAATAACAATCCTATTTAAACACATTTCAATTCGTGTTCTCCTCTTATGAAGCATATGCTTATATACAGCCGGTGGCAAGGTCATCGAGGTAATTTATTTTCATATATTTCCCTTTATGGCGTTCATATTCACATAAAGATAAAAATCAATGGCTGTGAGACCTAATAAAACCATTGACGTAGCCTATGGTGAAAGATGAAAGTCAACTGGTATATTAACGCATTCGTTTAACAGGGATGGAAAAATATTTTCTTGCAAAATGATAATTTTTCTGTTCCGGATTGTGATATCCATCAGCGATATATATACCCTATATAAAACCCACACAACCACTTTACTCAGCTAGTGATACCATTACTCCAAAAACGTAAAATAAAAATTATTATCACATCTAATGGCAAGGGTGGGGATAAAAGTGTTTTAGGTGCAGACTCTTCAATAACTTGATAATTAACTGACGCTAATAAGCAATAGCACAGAAGGGACCATAAGCGCATACAATAACCACAATAATCGCAAACCATCAACATTATTTACGCTAGTTTTGATCGTTGTTTTAATGCTGCTAAATACCTGATCATCGCAACTTGTGAATTTTACTCTCATTGGCAGCGCCCTCAACAAATTTATCACCACTTCTGGCCTATTGTCGCATTATCAGGACCCTTATCATGGAAATTATACACAGCCACTGTTAGTTTACGGGGCTCAATTATTATTATTGGCAAAAATTTATGCACACTCATAAACCGAAACAGCGACTTGTTTCAGCCGTAACGAACCAATCGATATGCTAATTAGGCTTAATAAACTCATAAAGAACTGGCTTTAGCAATTTTAAATTAGTCATTAAATCACTCGCTGTGTCAGTTCTTTCGATATATATTATTCCATATGCAAATAAATGGCAAAGCAGTTGAGAGCACACATCAATATATATATATATATATATATATATATATATATATATATATATATATATATATATATGTAAGTACATCAAAGCAACTTATTTTTTGGGAGATACTTTTTTTTTTCAACATAGTCGCCTTTTAAGCTTATACACTTTTCCCAACGCTGCTCCATTTTGTTGATTACTTTTCCAGCTACAATAAAAAAGAGTGAGCAGGCGCGTTGTCGTGGTGAAAAAATGTCTATTTGTGGACTAATAATGAAGAATAAAGTTTATTAAGAGTCTCTTCAGATATTATATGAAGCAATTTTTCTTTCATGAAGTGTATTTCGATAAAAACACGTAAATACTTGTTTTCATTTTTGTAAGTGCTAAACACGGAATGTTAAATATGTATTTCACGAACAAAACTGCGAAATTCACAGTCCCAATACATCATTTTTTTCAATTAAACTCAAAATATTCGTTTCATAATCAAACCCCAGAATCCCAGGAGTAAAGACTGTTTATATAACAATCAGAAAAATCAAAACATACTTCACAATTTTACGAATTTAAACAAAAACTTAATAAATGGTAAATTAACGATAACAGAATACGATAAATATATTTTCACACTAAAAATAATTATAAGCTCGCTCAAAAAATAATAAATTCAAAATGATATGCTCCTCATTCCATAAGTTTAATAAATTTTGAAATGCATTTTTGAAATTGTAAAAGTGTAATTTACGTCAATGTAGGGAGGAAAGTTATAATTTTTGCAGAATTATAACTTAGAAAGAGGATGCGGTCACACAAAATAGCAAATAACACTGCTATTTCTTCATGGCGTAATGATAATTTCTTAATATAAACATGAATCTGTATGCCTTTCAGCATGGTCCTACTCGGTTCAGTCCAATCCATTGAAGACTGGAACTGTATACGGTCAGCGAAATCTGAGTGGCTCCAATTTTCATAAGTTGTAAATCTTGCCCATTGAAATATATTGTAATAATTTATATATTTAGCTTGCATCTTTTGACAATAATTCATGATATGAATTATGTGGCGTTTTTAAATGAAAAGAACTATTATGTGAAAACTATTAAACAAGATTTATTAACAATTTTAAAACAAGTATTCAAATCACAATATATTTGGGATCTCAGGGTCTTGAACTGGGTTTGATAATGGCAGAATTTATATAATCAAAATCACAAAAATTACATTTGCTTTATATGGGAATCAATGCATCTGAACATAGACGACATTTGTTGCTGAAGAAATAATACCAAAGATTGAATTTAAACAATTTCAATTTTTATCAAGAAATAAAGAATGATCTGAATAATTAAAGATCTCATTTTATCGATAATTAAAGAACGATCTGACGTTTATCTTTTAAACGCTATTTACAATGATTTTAAAGTTTCTTTCTACTTACGGCAGCCCAGGACTCACACTAACTTTTCGTGCACAATTTTGGGGATATCACTGATTCTAAGTACTCACAGACTCTAAATGTTCACAGACTCTAATTAGCGTAGTTTGTTAGTTGGTTTAAAATAACTTTGTCGATTCTCGAAGATTTACTGCAATCTGGATTTGTAGATCTCGTGGATTTTTGTTGAAAATGCACATCATTGGTTTTGTCTGTTGACTGAAGACTAGTTCAGTTTCTGCATTTTTGATATAACAGCGTACTGGTTACTGGAACACTTTCTCGTTCTTTAAATTAGACCTTTCAGTCTTCACTGCTGACTGACAAAGATTGTTGA
This sequence comes from Zhengitettix transpicula, assembly GCA_037074705.1. NCBI lineage: Eukaryota > Metazoa > Arthropoda > Insecta > Orthoptera > Tetrigidae > Zhengitettix > Zhengitettix transpicula. The sequence continues at coordinate 29,644,646 of CM073593.1, read as the reverse complement.
AGTTTCCGTGAATTAGAATTTTAATCTGTACATCTCGCCGTTTACTGCCCAACTGTTCGTTCTTTTACTCTGTTCTACTTGCTGTCCGCTGCCCAACTGTTCGTTCGTTTACTGTGTTATACTTGCTGTCCGCTGCCCAACTGTTCGTTAGTCTCGTAAAATTTGAGCGCGTAAAACCTTCTCGACCGATCAACAATACTTTCCTTGCATTGCCGGTTTGTTGCGGCGTCCGCTATATCCACCAATAATGAATCCTCTACAATTCAACTTTTCAATTAGAACAATGCCTTAATTACCAATTACTATAATATACTCCTCTCAAATCCAATATTTCATTTGAGTAGTTTGTATCACTTTAACCCGTGACATGTGAATGCAGTCGAAATGTAAGTAATGATCCTATTGCCATTGAAGTTCTATGAAAAACAATAATAACATTATAAAGGCAAATCGACATGCAGATATCGTAGAGAATCAACAAAAAATTGATAAGAAGTTAAAATAATAATAATTCCTTTGGCATAATGACGTACTTACGTATTAACGCCACCGTAGCAGAAAAAGTTCGCAGGCGCAGGCAGTATTATCTTTTGGATTCTTTGTTGCATTTTTGTTTGCTGATTTTTGACGCTATTTCTTAGTGCTACGAAAATGCGCATTTGGGATTTGCCAAAAAGAGAACAAGATGCAATTTTATTTCGGTAAACGTAAGTTTTGGAAATGTAATTTAAGACACTGTGATCAGAAAGCGGGACTTAGAAAAGACAACTGGTTTGAGGGAAGCAGAATTCCATTTTGTTCAGCTTTGAGATTCATACACTGCTGGTGCGAGGAGTTGACGTCGATTAAATTTTGTGAAAAGCAACTTGATTTATCGGATAAAACTGTTATAGATTGGAACAATTACATGCGTGAATCATGTGTCTTGGATATGGAGAATAAACCAATGAAGAAGTTAGGCGGACCAGCATCAAGTGAAAGAAAATAGAGACTATTTTGAATCTATGTTGAACTCTATATCAACCCATTTTCCACCGAAATCCGATTGACTACTTTGATTTTAAATAAAGTGTTTTATTTTATGATTTGTCGCAAAAATTATAAGTGTATATTGGCGGCACTTAAAACCGCCAAATCTGTAGCTGCGGTGGCGTTAATACGTAAGTCCCTTCCTTTTAAAGTAAATTGAATGCTTCAACCAACGGAAAAAATATTTGTACCGCATGAAATTAAATTTTGGTCGGTGTGCCCTTTTTTGTATGGAAACGTCTGTGAAATGCGTCTTATTACGGACGCCATATCTGATACTAGTCTAGTAGCCAAACAAAAGGAAAGTAGAAGTTATTCTATTATTGACGTATCCGTATCTCTGAACGTTTTACCAGTGTGCAGTGACGAACGCCTTACGTCAATATCCGCATCCAGATGATTGAATTACGGGCGTATAATAGTCTCCAAATGTGGCCACTCGACAATGTTTATCAACGTGCGAAAGATATATACAGCAGACATAAACCAAGTAAAAATAAACACCTACTTTATATTGGAAGCTAAAACCAAACAATACAAACAGTTGAAAATATATAAAGCCCTTGTATAACTGTATTCTCCCTTTTACAGGGATATTCGCTTTCATACAAACAGCGATTGTGAAATAGTTTCAAAGAGGCCAAAAACATAAAAAGGGGAATTGTTATAAACTGCGGCCTTATTAACGAGGGAACAGATTCCGTTGTCACGGTCTTTCTGCATTATTACAGTTACTTTTTACCAAGTTATACCTTTAAAAAGAAACAGATTTGTCATTGTTAAAAGTAATTTTAATTCCGTACAGTACTAACAACTATATTTTTTGGGAACAATTATTAAATCATACATAATCAGGAGTTACACGACATTAGTAGTATATTACTTAAATCAAATGGGATCGTATTACAATTTTCTATCCGTTTCATTAGTAAAAGCATTCGAATTAATAACATTTCGATTAAAACTGCCGTAGGAATATTCAAGAGTAGCCGAACTTAAGTACTCATATGACGTAATTAGGAAAATATTTCCTTTCATTTTCCTTTTCTATTTTAAATTCATCTTCTCTAATTCAAGCATACTTAATAACGTCAAATACCTGCGTAGGATACGCATAACAAAAAATTTAGAAATAAAATTGAATCTAAGCCCAACACTAAAATCTATGAAAGTAAATTAAAGTAAAATGATGGAAAAATATCAACCGGACCGGGAATCGAACACACGACCTTCGTTTGGAAAGCGGTTCTCTCCTCCTTGTGTTGTATAGGCGAAGTAATTTTTTCATAAATCACATTCTTCACAGTCTAATTATGTTAAAAATGGATATTGCGTGTAAATTGATTGTAAGTAGGCTATAATAATTTAATCCAAGAACAGAAATCATTCGTTTTCGGTTACAAACATGACCATTCTTTTTATTGTTAATTAAGAATTTTTTTTATATAATATTAAATAATTTTGGAACCTATTCATTAAAAATATTATAAGTGTATGCAAACATGTACAAGGGAATATTCAAGATCTTTCAAGAAAGTTTAGATTATAATACGTTTTTTTATTGTTAACCTGATGAAGTTATAAATTAGGGACTAAATGTAGTTATACAATGTTTTGATTATTTTAATTAGTTTTCAAATTAATAAAGCTTTCCTTAGTGTTTGGCCATTATATTTATTTCTTGTGTTATTAGATAAATATCAATATTAAAATTGTTATTTTAAAACATAAATGAAATATGAACATAGAAATAATTTATTTAGTTAAGAACGTGACATACTAACACATAATTAACTTCTGAATAGAAATTATATAAAACATATTTAATATTATGCAAAAGTGGTGACAATATCACATTCATTAATAATTCTAATTTACATGTAGTACTAAGCAAATCGCAAATTACGCTCGTGTCTTTTAAAACAATATTTACAGCAGCAATACGTGCGGATTTTTAATAAACGTGTAGATATCTCGCTGGTTTTAATAACGAACTGTACCAAATAATTTTTCTACCTGCATATGTTTAACTTAATTTCAGTGGGATTTATTAAACAAAAAAATAAGTGCTGATATATTATTTGTGCTTATTACATACTTGCATGTCCTATTTCGAAAGTAACGGTTACATTTCTTAAAACTAAAAAGTAATATATTTACAGATACTTAAATATTTCTCAGTAATCAAGGAATTGTGCCAGGTACGTTCCGAAATAATTAACGAATCAAGTCATACATTTTATTTCCAATCAACCTGATACAAAATACAGAACACGTCCCACACGAACGAAACACAGGCGGTATTAATAAGTACTAGGAAAGGAAAACGTGCAGAGAAATTTTGGATATATTTAAGAGTGTTGTGTTACATAAAAATGTGAAGCGCTGAATATAATTCGCAAAAACTTTTTTAATGTTTCCCTTGCCTATGTTGGAGATACAAACTTTCCCGTTATTCCTTCTGTGAAGCCACAACAAGTTATAATTACATTTTCTATCGTGTCCTTCGATTAAATGTAATTACATTATAAGCCAGACATACATTTATTTCACAGTTCCATACTAAGTACATTACATGCATTATAGTTTGTTTAAAATAAATGTTAAACGATAATTTAGTTCATAACAACTCAAAGGATTATTTTACAAATGAAACAAATAAACCACGAATACGACTTCCCTTCAAGAAATCGATTGTGAATCAGTGAAATTTAGGAGAGAAATACTGAATGATCTCGATCCAAGAGTCCTGTTTCATTGGTCCCGCTGATTCGGCCCTTCAGAAACTTCTCCAAGCTTGAACCGACCAAAGTTCGCCGTTTAAACACTTCCAAAGAGAAGGGTAAATAAAGGAGGAACGGCACTTTTAAGTAGAGTCACTCCCTCATAGAAAACATATTAGCTCGAGATGTATTAACAACTTTTACCCCGGGTTATAAGAAACTTCTTCCCTCTGGAACTTTAGCTCCGCACAATCGCCCAGGCCAAATAAGTGACGTCACAAAAAACTAACTACGAAGAATACAATCATTTGCATACAGAAGAATTCATTTTAAGTTACTAATTTATATACAAAATAAATGAATCCCATATCAAATAATTACTATCTATATGAAACCATTTTCGATAGTACAAACTGCCAGGCTTTATATGCTATAGGATATTGAAAAACAATTATCATGAATTCAAGTTTTTATACAAAAATTCTAGTAATTACTACAATACAAAAATATTAACCGACTAACCTTTATTTTATGACTCTAAATGATAAAGAAAAAAGTTTATAGCTGATTGCTGGGCGTTACCCAGGTGTTTATATGAATCTTTATCTTAAAATTGATCAATCTTATATTCGTTGGGATAAATGAACGTATTACATCTACAGCGTTTTTTTTAGGGCAACAGGCTACATGAGGGTAATCCACTTAGGGCAACTCCCCTTTAATAGCATAGGAAGGGATTTGAAAGGGGGGGATGCGGAAGGGTAGAGGAAGGTAGCCAAGGGTTAACTAGGGCCCCCGGACTATGGTTTAAGGATCCTACCCGGCATTCGCCTAAAGAAATGCAGGGAAAACCTTAGAAAAACCTGCATCGGGTAGGTCAGGCATTGGGTACTTGTCCCACGCCCTTCCGATGACGGGAGAGGGGTTTGCTGTGGGGACGCAGCTTACCCCTCGCCATGCCTTGGCCAGTTTAGGAGGCAGCTGGCCGACTATTCCAATAGGAATAGCGGACAACTCTTGCCGTATGCCCAAGGTCTGCGACCCCGGAACATACACCTCTCAAAACAGACCGAGGTGCCTCGGCATGTGGGAACCTTAGTTAAAAAAAACAGAGATGTGAGAGCATCCCCAAAGGTAGCCCCCGCCAGAGCTCTCTGTGAAGGTTCACCTACGAGAAATCCTCTCGCAGGCTTACTTACATCTAAAAACAGCGTATTTTTTTTTTTTAGGGCAACAGGCTACATGAGGGTGATCCACATTGGGCAACTCCCCTTTAATAGCATAGGAAGGGATTTGAAATGGGGGATGCGGAAGGGTAGAGGAAGGTAGCCAAGGGTTACTAGGGCCCCCGGGCTATGGTTTAAGGATCCTACCCGGCATTCGCCTAAAGAAATGCAGGGAAAACCCTAGAAAAACCTGCATCGGGTAGGTCGGGCATTTGGTACTTGTCCCACGCCCTTCCGATGACGGGAGAGGAGTTTGCTGTGGGGACGCAGCTATCTACAGCGTAAAACCGCTCTAAAATTTATTATAAAATTTCAGTTTAAACTCTACGAGAAAGAAATGAAATTCTGAGGTGAAATCACCCTTGTGCAAACAAAGTTATCGTTAGGAGAAACTGGCTGATGTACTTCTAAATTTATAAAGGATTACTCCTGTTAAATGTTGTTTGTGATCAATGAAATAAAATGAAATGTTAATAAAAAATCCATCGAAGTTGTATCCGACAGATTCAAAATGTTTCACGAATCACTTTCCTGTTAATGAGGTCACTTTAATTATATTTCCCGATATCTTACACACTCCATCTAAACAAAATATTTCACTAAATCGAGGATTAATAATCTATCAAGACTGGTGTAATTAGTTGATCGATGGACACGAATCTATTTTATTGATCATTTTATGATGAACCCCTTCTCAACCTCTCCGCAAGCCAACGGGGGATGAAAATCGACGTAACTGGATCTGGAGTATTGCTGTTCTCAGCGACTCAGACAATTATGAATTTATACCATATTTTATTATTAATACCTTGGACATAAATGGCAACATTAGTCACTGCGATCCAGGAAATTATTAATTGAATACTAATATTGATCTATATAGAAAAATGTTTGCATATTAACCCGACAATCAACGGGCATTATTATTGTAAAATATATATGTACACAGATCGCATTTTATATATATATATATATATATATATATATATATATTGTAATAAGTGATTTTAAACATTTATACTATTTGTCTTGTCGTGGGAATGTTGGACGTAACATTTTTCACACGGCCGGTCTTTGGGACCAAGTTTACGTCAACAGGAAGTGGATTTGCGAGGAATGCCTTGTCAGGTCATTTTCTGACCGTAGTGGTGAACGTGCTAGGACAAAGGTGACCGTGGTTGGTCACAGCTGTGGCGGATTAAAGACGAGGGGTCCTGGACGGCGAAGGAGAAGCTGTGGGCCAGGACACGGGACAGTTGTTACCCAACATTCGGCTTGTCAGCAAGCAGAGCCGACGTCTTTGACCGGAGTAGTGTGGTGGAGACGAGTCGCGTCCTGGAAGGCAGGAGAGCGGGCGTCGTTGGTTCCGGGTGAACTATAAGGGACGAACACGTCGGAGATTTTGGTGCGGAGGTTCTTGGAGGAGAGAACCGTGAATTGCGGAGCAAGTGTAGGCCGTCGCGCCTGTGTGTTTTAGCCGCTTCTCTGCGTACGAGGATTTGGTCAGCCGACCGGCCAGGCACCTGAACCTGAACCTGGACATCATCAGAAGACAACGCGTCGCAGCACAGTAAGCAAACTTCCCTCCCTTTCCCTGAATCGTGAGAAATTACCGCGGATTGAGAATTGTGGGTCCAATGACCGGCTGTGTACTTAAGGACATATTAAATTTGGCCAAAATAGTTAATTTACTGAGACTTGTTAGATGTAAGTTTATCAATAAGAGTGGCAACATTTGGCGATTGAGGAGTCGTGCCGGGTAATTGTATTAACCCCAATTTGTCCATTAAACTGAATTTTATGTTTACATTTTGTTTTATTCAGTTAATCCTTCCTTACGTAATTGATCAAAGCCAGGACACCTGAGATACAGTTATTGAGAGTCTCATGCTCGACTCAAGTACTCACGAGTCCTGGCAAATCGTTTATCGGCTTCCTGGTGTGGATCTCGAATGTTAATTAATGAGACGATTGTCGTTTACATAATTTAAAATAAAACTTTTCTGCACATGAAGTGGCGCCCGGGTCGGCATTCGTCCATTATAAGGATCCGAGGGAGCGGGTAGGCGATTACAATATACATATACATATGATGTCATTACCTTGCCAATATCTTTAAGTTTAACTATATTACATCTTAGACATCAGCAATCGAATTAAAATATGTAAAGATCGCCAGCAGGCAGACAAAATAGTACTTATTAGTGTATGCAACAATTAGTAGGATATCTATTAGATTTCTCGTGAACTCGAAACGTTTTACATGTTTTCCATTACACACAAAACGTTAGGAAATAAAACATATCTGCAAATATTTCTCTTAATAGAATACGAGAAATTCCTCAGCGATTTACGAATAATACTATCTAATTTTAAATTACGCATATAAACTCTTAAATGTCAATTTTATCTCACTGAAAACTTAAAATATTACTCCGTACCAAGAATGGAAAATTGGATTTCCGTCAGGCCAATATCGAACGGTTTTATTGGTTGAACCTGTAAACTGACAATGTAAATAGAAATTTGAATGAAAATCTTCAGTAATATGTAAATGCTTGCACATATATCTATAAATTATTTTCAGATTAATTTTCAATAACTCACAAGAAAATATCTGAAGAGTGTTAGTAGATAGGCAATGTTAGAAATTTAGATAATAATTTGTATAATTCTCCATTTTAAAAGATTACTTCAGAAAAAAAATTAAGCGAAGCGTAATTAAAAAATTCTTGGACGGAACCGTTACGATGAGCTTCGTATAAATGGATAAAATAAATCGTTGTATTTTATTTTAATGGTTAAGTTTTACGTGTTTGTGTATTAAAGTGGTATAAACAAAGATATCCGGAAAAAATCATATATGTAAAAGTTATGCTACTTTTATGAAATGATAAAAATTTAAGTTGGTTTGTGATTTTGGCATATATGATATGATATGAAGTTTGCCAACATTGACAAATCTAAAACTTATATTTCAATAATAGAATATTAAAAAATATTGTACGGCCAGGATTGACCGAAGCAAATAAGTCCAACCATCTGCCGAGTATTATTAATGATCTGTACTGAAGACGAACAGCTTCCTTTCTATGGTAGAAACGAAGTTGGTCGTTGGAAGTGGTTTGAGTAAATTGTAGTAAATAAAGTCGAAAGCTAAAAATATAAAATTATTTAATAGTCCGAGAAATTTTTAGTCATACTTTGAAGCTATCAAGTGAGTATCTAGAAGGAAGTTTAATAGTCTCACTTATATCTGAAATGATAACTTAGGAAGGCATTGGTAACCAAATTGCCGCTGAAATAAAGTATGCTCGAGACATATTGGGGATTTTGCAATACAGTGATAAATAAGGCATGAATTCTAAATGGCATTCCCTCGGAATGCGTAACATCTCATTTAATTAAAATGTCAAGGGGATTGTGTACATTTTTTAAATAAGTTATTTTGTGGTAAAATTCTGTTAAGGAACGCGGGAGACGAAATCAGATGCGAGTCACAACAGACGAACTGCAGACATTTTCTGGCTTCAATATCGGAGGCGCGTGGAATATGTACGTCTAAAGGAACGTATCAAAGATTGAACAGCATGGTACTGTTTGACATTGCCATCCAAGAGAGAAAACATAATACTTATGCCGAATCCCGCCCCACGCATGGAAGTGTCCATCTACAATTCATACATAAAAATACATCCTCTGCTACTCACTATCTCAGTAGTAAACACGTTACCGACAAGTGCGATAGTTCAACTCAATACTTCGGCTTCTGAAGTGACCCGACGCCGCTACGTAATCTTCAAGGCAAGACACAAAAATATTATAACCATAGTTACATCTGGTTTTCCTCAGTTGAATTTATTCTAAGACACAAATAAAATTACAGAGTTAAAGTAATTCTAAGGATAGTTCTAATTTTGAAATTCGGATCACGAGTACTTTCACAACTGATAGGATCGATGATGAATAATTTTTTTATAACTATGTACATCCCTAAGAATGCTTTTAGAAACATAACTGCCATTCGGGGAATTAGTGTATTCGTTTACTATTAAAATTGTTTGTCAAAGAATATTTGATGTTAAACGATTTATTTATCCTGATGAAGATGTTTTGTTTGTTCTTTCGTACCTTCTCAATAATTAGAAACTGAGCTGCCAGGTTTTTTTAACCGTATTCTCCCCGCAGAATGGGAGCTGGACCTACGTTAATAGCTTCTCCAGTTGAGATTGCAATGACCCCATTTAGTCCACGACAGTAATTTCCATCCATTAACCATGTTTGTCTTCCATTCCATGTAATTATAAGCAAGTGGCTTCCATTGCAAAGTTGGATCTGTAGACCTCTTCTCGTTAAAAATACGAGACAAAGTAGGTGGATACCCGTACTTCATATGAAAACATTGTACAAGGTTTAAAGCAAAAGGTTTCATTTTTAGCACAAAAATTTGTCTGAAGTCTGTACTTCTGATGGGCCTTGGGAAATTTTTCTTTGCCGCGTTACTAGTAATTCTTTGTTACGTTCTCATTTTTTATAATTAAAACTGTTGTTTGTATAAGATTAATGCACGAATATACTTGCCAACAAATATTTCATTCATCTATTTAATCTTATAATCCCCCAAATTAAAAGTAAATTTTACACTATTTCAGTGAATGCCAGAGAAGATTCAGTTAGCCGCTTGAGATAAAAACAGTTCGTCCACTTTTCTGTAAAGCCAACAAAATATTTACCCAAGCAGTTCAAACAGGTTTTAGTACGGCGGCGGGGGTAGTTTGATGTTGATAAAAGCATTTATACGGCTATATATATATATATATATATATAGTGGTAATTAAAAGGAAATCATTAATTAATAAACAAAAATTTGGACTCGCATTGTTAGCGCCAGAAAACACAAAAGTTGTACACAAGAATGTAGCAATAATGCCATGTTTGTGATTATTGTAGGTTGTTTGCTCGCGAGAAGCGTAGTGTGCTACAGTCGTCGTGGAAGTATAGTTGTAAACAGACCAAAAATAAAATATCCAGAAAGTATCTGGATGCATGCAGTACAACAGCTGAAACAATTAGAACTGTTTTTTTTACAAGTTGCAGTCTGCGACATAAATACGTAAATATTCACTGCTAAAGATTTAGAGCGCAGAATGTCTTCGATTTTGTAAGCCACTTTGTCAAACTAAAAGTGTTATTAGAATCAGTGTTATAAAAATGGCATCTCTATAAGTGCAGTAAATGTGTGTGTGTGTGTGTGTGTGTGTGTACGAATGAGCCAAATTGCCTTGAGTACCATAGATCGTAAGTTAAAATTTCATTGAATTTATATTTGTAAACCCATATCGTCAGATTTCGAATTTCGGGCAGAATTTAAAGTAATATTTTATGTTTATTTTTTGAATTGTAAATAATCTATGGATGAAGTAAGTCCATGATAACTTGATAAAATTAACTTGTTAACAAGTATATTTTATTAAATGCCCAGTAAACCACCCTGAGAAAGAGTAAAATTTTGTCAAATATTAATAAATAATGTAAATTGAAATTAATTTCTTAATAACTGTTGTAAATTCATTTCATAATTTATGTAAAGTTAATTGTATGTGCGTTAATAAATTAATTTGTTTTGTCTATTTTAAAATATTGATTTATATTACAACATCCTATCATTTTAATATTTAAGTTACTAAAATTTGACGCATTAACGTGGCGATTTAACTTTGTTTTATTTAATTTCTTTCATTTACTATTAACTACAATATATATGTATATATAAAACATTCTTGTGACGAGTAAAAATCTGTCCCGTAAGAGTCACAAAAAAAGTCAATACTATTATTATATTTACATAGATGTCAGGTTATGTAATGCAGTTTTTAATGCACAGCATCATTTATTATTGCATCGAATATTTTATGAACATGAAAAGAAGTATGATATACAGAACTTATAATACGTAAAATGTATAGTGTTGTTTAGTACGAAAACGAAATGTCTATAGATAAAATAGAAAAACAAAGTAGGGGTATGATAAATTTGCAACAAACGTCAGATAAGGGAGGACGGAATCTTTGAAGCATCTCGAAAATGAGGATCGTTAGATATAACACCCATAGTTATTAAACAAAACTTTGCTTTAGTAGAAGTAGTAAAGGGTAAAATTAATCAGGGAAACATAATTATCACTGTATACGAACCAAATAATTGCATATATTGTAGTTATTTGGGAGCAAGAAAATTTTTAAAACAGGCAGCAAAAAGTTAGTCGGGAGAGAAACTTCGGAACTTGGATTTGCATCATCGGGAATAGCACAGGGATCGGCCCCATAAATTTTTTATATACATCAACGATTTACCAATTGGTATAGATTCAAAGGTCCTACTTTTTTCAGATGACTGTGTAATATACAAGAAAATACGTCGTAAGAATGTCCCCAAAACCGACGAAAAAAAAAGAAAATTAACAATGGCAAATGTAAGGCGATCAGTTTCACCAAAATGCGCCTACAATATGACTTGCAATACAAAATACAAGGGGAAACAATGGCCCAGGAAACAAACCGTAAATACCTAGTCATTTATTTTAACAATAAGCTAGGGTGGGAGGAGCAGGTAAACTATGCTACAAGGAAAGGATGGAATACTTTGTAATGAGGTCTCTCAAAAAGGAAAATGCAAAATCCAAGGAAAAGGCATATCTATCATTAGTGCGTCCGCTACTGGAATATGGTGCACTATGCACTATATCCGTATAGGAAAAATCAGATACAATTCGTAGAAAGGGGTCAGAAAAGGGCCGCGAAAAACGTAGTGTTAGGACCTGGGCATGGGAACGAAAAAGTAAAACTACTAGGGTTGGAAACACTAGAGACGAGAATTAAAAGAGCCAGGCTACACTTTTTTTTAAAGCCTTGCAGGTCAAAAACTTTGGGAAGGAGTTCGAGAAAGATTGAGAAAACCGACTCGGTACGGAAGGACTGACCACATGTTCACGTTAAATACCAGGCAGCAAAAAACTTTTTTTTTTAGGGCAATAAGCTACATGAATGATCCACATTGGGCAACTCCCCTTTAATAGCATAGGAAGGGATTTGAAAGTGGGGATGCGGAAGGGTAGAGGAAGGTAGCGAAGGGTTACTAGGGCCCCCGGGCTATATTTTAAGGATCCTACCCGGCATTCGCCTAAAGAAATGCAGGGAAAACCTTAGAAAAACCTGCATCGGGTAGGTCGGGCATTGGGTACTTGTCCCACACCCTTCCGATAGCGGGAGAGGAGTTTGCTGTGGGGACGCTGCATTCCCTTCTCCGTGCCTCGACCAGTTTAGGAGGCAGCTGGCCGACTATTCCAATGGGAATAGCGAACAACTCTTACCGTATGCCCAAGGTCTGTGACCCCGGAACATACACCTCTCAAAACAGGCCGAGGTGCCTCGGCTTGTGGGAACCTTAGTTCAAAAACGGAGAGGAAAAGGCATACCCAAAGGTAGCCCCTTCGTATCTCTCCTAAAAGGTTCTGCCTGCGAGAGAACATCCCTCGCAGGTTACCTGCGAGAGAATTCTCTCGCAGGCTTGCCAAAAACAATGTTGGAAAATACTCATTTCTAAATAGGACTGGAACAATTTACCTGCAAGAGTTTTCAGAGAAAGTCCTCTAACAGAAAGAAAATTTAAACTTACTCTGAACGTAGTCAAGTGAAGCGATAGTGCTCCGTTATAAACTAAAATGAAAAAATGGAAACATTCCTTGTCTCCTTAGGTAGTTAAATAGTTAGGTAACCTCTACTTTCCGATATCTTTCCACTTTTCTTCTTTTCAGGCCAGCACAATATTAATTCCTTCTTTAACTTTTCCAAATTAACCTTTAATTCATATAATGTTATAAACATTATATAACTAGCTTATATTTTATAATAATTGTTAATTTATTCTGTTTCCCCTTATTGTAACTTCCCTTATTAAATTGTAATTTCATGCATCTACTACCGGGCAAACTGCCCATTTGTATATTAAATAAATACATACATACACATGTATTGTGCTATGAAGATATTGGTGCAAGAGGATAATCAAGAAACGAAGAAAATAATTGCAGCTAAAATTGCATCAGAAATTAACAACAGTATCAAAACAAGCAGAAATTTGCTTCCAAGACAAAAAAGCATTGACGGGAACGATGAAGGTCCATTAACACCTGCGCTTGATCCCGAGGAGAGTAAAGCAAACCTGCATTGCGGTAGTCTTCGCGGAAAATCCTGGTCCTATCGACATCCTCGCTCAGAAGAATGCAAATCGTGAGCCTTTGCGATAAAAAAAGTTAGGCAGCAAGTCCCTAACACGGCGCATTAATGTGATCGTTAGCCACATTTCCATAACTTAGCATGCAACGCCGCTCAAAGTCGCATGCAAACAACCATATCCTCCTACTTCGTGCTTTCATAAACGACTACAATATTTAGATCGTAAATGATGTTTTCACGCGGTTGTTAAGGTGTTTACAGATTCAGAACGCCCGCGATATTATCTTAATTTCTATTTACGTCGATTGCTTTTACTGTCCTACTGAAATGCGTCAATGACTTATTTTATAACCAATTTTCGCGATGTCACACGACCATAAATTTGATGTTTTTCTTTACATTGAAGGCAGACGGATACATTGCGATAGAAAACCGGGGGACAAAGGAAAAAATAAATCTAAATTACAGAACACTTGGATTCACATATCAGGCTGACGTAAATTACTGAACAGTCATGTTTTTTTCTAGTTACACATTTTGAAATACTTAGAGAAAAATCTATCTTCAATGAAGGTTTACACATGTATGCAAATTAATGAATTAATTTAGTATTATGTTACTGTTATTAGTGTTGTGGGTAATGACTTGTCATTTAAAAGGAACAAAAAATCGACTAGTAGAAAGTGTTAATTGCAAAGTGAGATTATGGAAGCAATGTTTTGTTAACGTATGGTTGGTTGACAGCAAGAAACGGCCAGAGGGACGCATATGAGTATGATGAACGACCTGCACAAGCAAACTATGCAAAGGGGGGGGGGGAAGGGAGGAGTTAAATACCAGATATGAAGGTAATATTCAAGCTTGTTGACAAGCACAACTGTCCTCTAGTTGGTGTCTGATTCACACAAATGAGATTATATGCAGCAAAGAGGGGAAAATGTCATGAAAATAGCGTATTAATAAATGTAAACAACAAAAACTTAGTATTATTATCAATTCCAGTAGTACGAGAACAAGATCCACAAATTTGTATATTTTATTTAAACAGCAGTTGAAATATAATTTTGTGGATTTTATTTCATTTGCTGAAGAGCTCTTTTCGATGCAAATTAACATTAAAATGATTTAACTGAGAAGCATGGATTCCTTTGCTTATTCGCCTGAGACTTTCAGGTACTTCATTTGAAAGAGACTAGAGCAATCTTAGTAAGATCTAAGATCTCTTTTAAACCCAGTTCCATAATCATTTTAACAAGGTGTATGCGCACACAGCTCTGTACTTCGCCAGAAGATGACACGGACAGTAATCGAAACACCGAGTGCTTTTCACCAGGCTCTTCCGAGTATTATGTATATATTTAATGATTTTTAATCCACGTTTGCCGATCCACAGATCTACTCCTTCACAGAAATGTACTAATCCTCTTCCATTTAGTTTCCGTATATATAGTCGGGAATTAATGCGTTCACTATGTGTGAGCTTACTTACCCTCCAATAAAACACACTCGCCGGTTTCCTGAGGTGCAGGGGTAAGAGTGACTGCCTCACATCACAGAGGTCCCGGGTTCGAAGCCCAGTGAGGGCATGGATATTGTGTGTGCGTGAGAGAAACTCTTGTCAAGTCAGTCCCCCGACAATGAAAAATGAGTTCCCATACTGGGTCGCTAATAACCAGAGATATTTATGCGACTGTTAATAAATCAATATTTTAAAAAAAAACATTCAATTTATAAATATTCACATTCTTTAGCTTCGCGTTCGATTAAGCTGCGCTATTGCGTTACGATGTTGATTTGCGTGTTTCAGTTTTCAGCTTTCCTGAATGCAGTTAGTATGCACGCGTTGAAAGCAATACTTCGAGCCAAGGTAACACGTGTGGGAACTCTTATTGACTTCATGTCACATTGACGAGAAGTTCCTGCACTAGATTTGTGAACATACGTTATAAAGAACCTGCATGATGCCAGGCAGAATATTGGTGTGAGATTTTCTAGTTGAGTTTACTTGAGAATTCTACTAATTTCCTTAAAAAGTGTAATATACACCAGTAGCTTCCCGAAAATAGTTTCTCATTATTTTCTCAGGTATATTCAAGGTTTTCATTAAATGTTACTTAACGATTCTGACAATCCGGTTTCATATGCCATTGTTTCGTTTAGGACAGTTTTCCTTTTTTTCAGCCAGGTGCTTTTTCTCCAACGGAAACTTTAATTAATACGACCGGCTGAACCTTCAAGTTATTAGCTATAGTCTAAATACTATAATATTTCGATATTATATAGAAATGTACTGCGATGTACAAATTGCCTTGCACGTAAATATTATCGATTTCTCTCACTCCTGTTGTCATAATTTCATTTTCTGTGCTTTTGTTTAAATTTACATATTACTGCTTGACGGACAATATACTAGTAACAAATATAATGTAAGCATAATGATTCCGTATTCTTTGAATATGCCATTCAGTCGGCTGTCGGGCTCGCAGGTCACTGTAGAAAAATTTATTAAACCGCGGGGAGAGAATGTAATAAAAAGGCTGGCTCTAATCAAAGATCTTCATTACAACGAACAAAATTAATTGGCAGGGTCCTTTCATTTTTTTTCCCCATATTGAGTCAAGTACTGGGAAGGAAACAAGGGGAGACGTTATATCTCGCTGACATAATGATATTGACTACGGCTCAAAAATAAATTACAGAATGAAGTTCAAAACATACCTACTTACAACACGAATCTGAATAATTAATTAATGCAGTTCATTGCTGTTTCTTTAAATAATTTAAAGATATTGCACTAAACAAGAGTACATTTTAGAATTTCATTACTTCAATTTTCAAATATATTTAAAACATTTTACAATATTATGTAGCGTTTTTATATTAATACTGTTTATAACACTCGTCTTATGAGAGATTTATTTTATTATTTTATTAAATTCTTAAAAACTTTTAACTTAGGATTGTACAGTTTTTCGAACATCTGAGTGAATGAAAGTACACTTTAGTAATATTGTCACAATAGCAACAGTGCACTTCTCGTCGCGATAAAATTGGATGCCCCTTCCTGGATGCAACACGCAAAGCACAAGAGTAGGAATGTTTAAACAGATACTAACGGTATATATGATTAAGTATTATATTAAAATTAACATGGTAACATGAGGTTGTTTGCAACCATTAGGTCGTCCACAACAATTATCGCGTATTAAATTAAATGGAATTCGTTTTAATTAAGGTCTAAGTTTAATTAGCTATAAAATTTGAAACAATATTTAGTAATGGAGGTTTGGTGGACGTATTATTTTAAGTCGTCTTTGTTGAGGCTCTGTAATTTCTGCCATGGTTGGATTGGTATGCGCTGTTGAGATTTTGATGAGGGAATCATTTTAAGGAATTTATTTTGGATTCCTTGGATTTTTCTCAGTTTTGTCAGCTATTGTTGAGCTTAGACTTGAGATTGCTTGAGTATTGTGCTCAGGTTAATTTGGGGTCAAGCGTTAGATTTATTCGGTATCGGCGAGTTGTCAACGAGTTGTTAGCGAACTCGATTTTTTTTAGCGAGAATGGGATGATGGTTAATTTGCTGCAATTTATGGTTATTCGTCATTTATTATCCCATGCATTGATAAAAATTAATGAATTTTGAAGATTAAGTCTCGCTGTTTCAAAGCCGGGAACTTGGTTCAAGATGCCTATGTCGTCTAGAAAAAGGGCTTTTAAACTATTGGTGAGTTGAGGGATATCGTGGGCCTAGAGAGTGTATAGAAATGGGCCGAGAACACCCACTTGGGGAACACCTGAATGTATAGGATTTGGTTTGGTTATATAGTTATTATATTTGACAGGAAATGATCGGTTACAAAGGTAATTGGTAATGGGTCGGAAGTAAGTGTCTGTTACGTGGGGTTTTAGTTTGAAGAAGAAAGTAGCATGATGTATTTTTTCGAAGGCTTTCTCTGTATATATATAATATTTTTGTTTTCAAATGACGAGTATATGTAATCAGTAATTTTGTAGAGGAGTTGCGGGAAAGAGTGTTTGGAGCGAAAACTGTATTGCATGCTGGGGATTAAGTGAGATAATTGGGTTTTTAGTTTTGGTAACAGAAGTTTTTCGAACAGTTTGCATAAGGTAGGGAGGAGACTTATTGGCCGGCAATTTATTGGATTAGATTTAGATTTGTGAAACTTTGGAAGCATGACTATCCTCTTTTTCTTTAGATAATTTTTCTATTTCTTTATGAACTTCTTTATTTTGTAATTCTTCATATGCTTCTATCTTCATGGAAAGTGAGACTGATCGGCTATGAAAGAAAATGACTCCAATAATGGAAAGCCGTCTAAAGAGTAATCGAGCTTGTCAATTAGAAAATTGAATTGCCTCCACACTGAAATTATAAAAATATACCGTATGCAATAAACACCCACTAATTACTAAATTGTGCTTCCAAATTAATGTAGCTTATAATATAATAGCAATAATCGAGTCTCTAGGTGGACAATTTATGAATTCCTATCGACTAATAACCAACCGATTATGCACGATTTAAGGCAACTAGCAAGCTGTTACAAAAACCGAACTTAATCGAGTATTTAAAATAAAGTGAGTTGAATATTAACGGACAATATTAAATGGATATATTTAAAATTCGTTTCACATTATTTTATTATATCCACGGTGATATAAGTGATACATATCCAACAATATCTGAAAAGAATATTCCATTGTATAATAACCGGTGGATTAAAGTGAGAACAGCAGCCAGAAAAATGAACGAGAATGTTTGATTTTGTATCTAGAATTGTAAATGAAAATAACCTGGTTGAAAAAACGATGTGGAGCCTGTTACGAATGTCTCTAAGCAGCACTTTAACAAAAATATAATTGAAATTTATTCACAGATATAGCGCTTGTTATGAACGATACTTGGGTTTGCGAAGTTACACAATTAAGAAATCTTCTGTCAGCCAAAAAGGTCTTAGTTATAATCAAAAATAAATATTACCATATTATATAAATCTTCTAATTCCGACTGAAAACTTACGAGGGAAGGTCTGCCGAGCCTCCAGAAAAAAAATATTTCGGTAAAGAAAAATGTAGAATACTTCACAATAAATTTATTTTGCTCTGATGTCATTTCTTCTCACTTTTTTTTTCGGACACTAATATAAATTTCGATGGAAGATTGCCCGGCCCGAATGAGGACGGCCGCACTCGGACTGCGCGCATGTGTTAATTGGTCTGCGTCGCCGTAATTACGTCACTCAGGGGCGAGGGGGACAGCCAGCTAGACGGACACTTTTGTTCGTGGTCCATTGTGCCTCCAACAAAAAGGCCTCCATTGTGTGCAGTTGTTACGAGCAGCACTGCGCGATTTCAAGATGCCAACTCACGGGGCAAGGCAGCAAACCAACATTTACGACTATCCCTCAGTTAAGTCAAACTACAAAATCAATTCCAAACAGCTTCTTACCAAATAATTAAGACAGTTTCGGAGTTGTACTCAACAGGATTGATTTACGCAAGCAAATACTGTGCAGAACCTTCGCCGCTGCAGACGGCGTCCTCTAAATTAAGAGCAATAATTTTGTCATGTAAATAGGCGAACAATAAAAGATTTGCTACCAACGTAAAATCATAATTATCATTATTTTCGATGTTAACATTAAATTATTACTTGGCTCACGTAATAAGCTTTCTTTTCTTTCAATTTCTGAGACGACTTCCACCTACATTAAACATGAATATAAATTTCCAAGTGACTGTGTTACATGTATGAAACTGACCAATTTTAATTGAGGAAATTATTTATGCTTATTACGGTTATGAAAATAATTTTAAACATCTATTTATATTTTTAATAATATAGTGTTAATTTAAATTTCTTCTGTTAAGAGAGACGACTTCTTCTTGGATGTTTTTAAATTTTGGAATTTTTGTACATAGCTTCAGAAGCAAAGTGTAAATATATATACATATATATCTTATATATACACAATTACAACATGCCAATTTGTTGATTAAACAGTGGTTGATTTTTACATAGCAGGATTTGTATATATCCATGCCTGGATAACAAGATCTCGTGTCTCCTACTCAACGTTTATTTTTCAATTAAAAAATTATTTCTGTGCACGAGTGGCGGATTAAACCCGTGGCTTCTTACAAACACGTAATATGGACATTAAATAAACGTTTACGGTAGTAAATTAAATGTAAATTTCTCTACGTTAATTGTTCACCTGAGTGAAATATTTATACTAGCTTTTTTTCTAAGTCAAACAAACGATACTACGGCGAATTTACAAACAAAATGAATAAGGAATTTTGTAATTAGATTTTGTGTGTCCTGTGTAGCGGTTATTACTTTATTACGAAACGCAGCCACTTGTTGGCTCTTATCCCTTTCAATAATAAATTTCATTTTTATTATAATTTCCAAAAGGTGTAGTCATTTAAAAGTAATTAACCATCTGTAAATCAAAACATGATTCACATTGTGAATAAATGTTCTCAAAAATTTGGTGATAAGCGTTAATTATAATGCTATATGCTATTTCTGCTGTAAAAATATAATTCATAATTATATTTATTATGTTACTATTAATCAATGTTTTCAAAGTTTTATTTCCGCGAACACCCTACTTTCCCATATACGGGTAATTAACCCTGCTTTAAGAACGGAAGAGCAATTAAAATTTAAAAGATTATTCAGTAAAACGGCACTTAATATTGGAGTAATTAAATGAAAATTGAAAAAAAGGATCTAATGTTAGCATTTACGGCACGAATAAAAAGTTTATTGTGCTCCAAATGACCCACAACAGTTTGGAGAATATGAAACAAAAACTTTATCTGAATATAAAATACAATTTCTTACATAGGTTCAGGTTCTGGTGGAATAATGAACGTTCACAATTAACGTTGCTAATCGTAAGAGAACTGATACCGAACAAGCGTAGAAAACTTCAAAGTTGTTAATTAACTTGAGTGTAATTTAATACGAATCCTGGAAATGAAGCGGCTCTGTAAACGAATATACGACCTCCATTTCATGAAAAAACACACAGACGAGCCTTTTTTAACCATTTTAAGCTACAATGATAAAGATATAATGGCTCATTAACTAAAATATTTACCATTAACTACTGCTTTAATTAGATATACAACGCTGAATTCGCAGAATTTTTTTAAGAAAAATACTGACAAACTACTGGAAAAATTTAAAAAAAACTGTCCGGATTAATAATAAATAATAATTACATTATTAATTATATATAGCCAAATTTAAGTCAATACCTATTAGATCGGCTACGAAAAAAATAGGTGGAAGAGAAGTACAATTGTTGTGTATTTTGTACAGAAAATAAACTAATATTTTTCAATTATAATTTCGAATCAATCAGTCATTTTAAACCATATATTGAAATAAAAAATTTAAGAACTGTTCTGGTTTGAAATGCCTAATAATAAGAAACGTTTTTAAATAAAATTTGCGTAGGCACTCTAAATGCAATCCCTTTCTAATCACAATTTTTTTGAGAACTTATGAGCTCTCAAACATCATGAGGAAACGTGTAGTAAACTTATTACAACAGTAGATATCTTTCAGTAATTAAAATCAGGAATATATTATTATTATTGGGCTATAACATTTTCAGTAATGAATGTTCGTTTTCAGACATATTTTATTACTATATGATTGATAAATTCATTATATCGTTGATCGCGCTGTCTATATGCACTTAATCTGTCTAACCTAGTTATTGTGAAGGATAGGACTAAATATTTTCCGAGACCAGATTACAAATGTTCATTTAACGTAGAGCAAATCCCCTTTGCCGATTCTTTCCTCTCTTTTGCTACTATGAATATTGGATCTACTCCTTGTCCGCAAAGGACACTCGTATTTAATGTTTCGTGGAGGATGTAGCAACTACTGACCTGGAGGTTGGGAGGGCAATGGTCCAGCAGCTCCAGCATGTGCTTGATGTTTTGCGCGTCCTGGATCACAAAGTTCAGCTCCATGTCGAACTCGCCACCAACAAGCTGCAATGAAAATAATTACATATTGAACAATGCTCACAACACACGCAAGCGATTGATTGACAATTTTTAAGTACAAAGAAAGATACATTCTTATCGAGAGTCTTGAAGTTTCCTTTAAAAAAACGATTCTTGGAATGTCGATCACTCGACTTTGGTATTATTCTAACAGTATAGCATAGCAGACCTTAATTCCCCTGCATTTTCCAATTCCAACATTCTTCTGTTATATATATCTTAATATTAAAAGCTTTTTCGTAACGCTCACCTATGCAGCTAGTGATAATTTTAATTATCAAGAAAGTCGGAAAATATTCGACGAAACCGGTGAAAGAACCCGATCACTGCATAGTGGGCAGTTACTTAATTCAACGAGATACACCGTAGATTCGATTTATGAGCGAGTACGAATTTCTTCAATCTCGTGTTTTTTATTATTATTTTACTATTTATTTTGAAGAGCATGAATTCATAAAAATATATTTAATATTAATTCATTATATTATTAAAATGCATAATAATATCAGACCCTTCTCTCTGTAAATTATACCACGATTGAATGATAAAAGTAAATTATATCATTATGTACATTATTATTACGAAATGACATTGTTCTTTATATATATATTAATTATACCATAATATATAAAAAATATAATTAATGTTGTGATGAGGTGAATTTGATTTATTTATTGCTTGTGTTTTTTTGGTATTGTTGGGTTCAGCGTTTATTGTAATGAGAAGCGCGATTTATGATCGGAAGCGACAATCGGGGGAAATGGGAGCGAAGATTATTGTCGAGTACACACGCTACCCCGGCAATATTCCTGATGAGCTGCCGAGATCCTGCCTAGTTTCTGCACACGGCTACGATTATTACGCAATCCCGAGAGAGGTCCTAAACAGCTGTGAAGTACTGACCTGCTTGCCGTACGTGTTTAGCGAACAGTAAAAGTGCCAATTTATTTATATGCAGTATAAGGTTAAATCACGAGGTTTTTATTGTGGTCGAGTTCAGCCTGCAATTTCTGGAGATATTTGCAGCGACCCACTTAACACCCTGATAAAAAATGTATTCATCTCTACCAACTGAGCTACAATCTTCAATTTTGTTTATAATTAACATTTTAATTTAGAACAATTAATATTTGTATTTTTTTAAATATTATATATAATAAATGTGTTGTTTTGAACTTATAATTTTTAATAATTAATACATAATAAAAAACTAAATTTTATATTATATATATTTACTAGCTGGGTGCTCGGCGTTGCTCGTGTACTTATTTATATAAACTCGAAAAAGTATTTAATTGATTACTTAAATATATTCCTTGAGTATTTCAGGATATAA
Source organism: Zhengitettix transpicula (assembly GCA_037074705.1). Classification (NCBI taxonomy): domain Eukaryota; kingdom Metazoa; phylum Arthropoda; class Insecta; order Orthoptera; family Tetrigidae; genus Zhengitettix; species Zhengitettix transpicula. The sequence goes on along the minus strand of CM073593.1, from coordinate 29,622,034 downwards.
TCGTCACTCAGTCTTCATACATTACGAAATATTACATTGATGAAATTGTTAGTTAGACTCACAACTAATACAGCGCGAAAATTAACTTACATTTTCCCCAAGGATGGTAAAGTAATTCGTATTCTTCTTTATTATCATTCGATGGAATATTGCTGTTTAAAATTATACTTTTTATTTAACGTTGCGTAGTAACGTCTTTCTCTCGCGTGACGTCATTGTCTCTTGGCGCGCAGCAATTTAATATTTAATGATCACGGTTTTTAATTATAATTCTTTTCACATGTATACTTTATATTAAATAAAAATATTTTTGCTTTATTTCATTACGAAATACAGAACTATATTTAGGATGCGTCAATGTCTTGAAAACTTATGACGTCATCGTCTCGCGCAGTAATTTAACACTAATTCGTAACTTATTTCAATTATAATTATTTTCACGTTTATTCTAGGGGTTTCTCACCCCCACAGTACCGGTTCTCGATTTTGGCAGAATACGTATACCAATTTTTGTTGCATTCTGTCCACGCGATAAAATTTGTATAAAGAACAACGTAAATACAAACATACATACATACAAATATACTCCCTTTTTTATTATAGAGATTAATATACGTATGTATATTATTAATTAAACCATAATGGTTAAATACAGTGCTAGTCATTTCTTCTAAGACCTCCTTTTTAGCCTTCACTAAAATGCCAATATAATCTGCAAACAGAAGCTCATAAAATTGATTAATCGTTTTTGACAAGTTATTTAGGTGTCTTGAAAGGACAAAGTTTCTTTGATTGTCTGCTTTCATCGTTTATTTTTACAAACACTAAGATTTGTACAAATATTACAATACGTTACCGTTAAAACGAATCAAATAAAAAAAAAAAAGTAGTTTGTCCATAATTCGTTTGAAGAAAGTAAAAGTTCGTATTTCCATTAGAGTAAGAAGAGTAGAAATGAAAGACACAAGAGTTGTAGAGATGGAAGTAGCGTCATCCTGCTAAAAGTCTCATTGTTGGAAACACTGGGCCGGCGAGTTTTAATAAAGCGGCAGACAAAGGCGTCGCTGGACCCACCAAAGGTGAGCAAGAATAAGGACTCCATTAATCCCTCGCTAATCTGCAATTATCCCTCGCTTCGGGGGTTCGCACTAAATTAAAAACATCTCTAATTGCTTTCTAAACAAATAGTAACGTGAATTTCCAAACTTAATAATCTCTTCTTCCCAAAAACCTTTCCAGCAATTTTTAAAGGTCAGACATGCGTTGTGGAAAGTCACATTCACATCCGTGTAAAGCATCAAATTTTCAAATTAGATAAAAGACTAGCTAACGTAACCTCCCCTTAACTATCAGTATCATTCTTATTCCTGACTTCTTTCCTGTATGATTTCTTTCTGGTTAAATTATACATTCATTCTCACACAATTTTTTATCGTTCTACGAAGTTAAACGCAAGGCTAAACTAGTATTAGGCGCAATTGCAGTCAGATTTATATATAAAAATCTTATCTACAGATTTTAGGTTCGAGCCTCTCCCCTATTTTGTAGGCAGTAAACTACGATTCCCTGCTCCAGGAAGAACTAGGAGAATTTGTATATCATCAAGCTTTCGCTGACGACCTGGTGATAGCAGCAGAAAGAAAAAGCGCCGATGAAGCTGCACAGAACGTGTCTCTCGCACTGCGACAATATTAAAATGGTCTGCTATTTCGAAAACGACATTCAATTCGTCCAAAAGCGAGGTGCTGTTGGTATCTCGACGCAAACGTGCGGACATCGCAGCTCATTACGAGGGCGTGAACCTTCATCAAGCGCGGAATCTGAAATTCGTTGGTATTATATTTGACGAAAATCTTACGTGGATCCCGCACATATCCCAAACCACCGCCAAGGCCATAAAGATAGCATCGGCCTTCACAATTAGAGCCAATCTATATGCTATAAAGAGAAAATGAGCCATAGAATCACTTCTGACCTACGGTGCCTGCATTTGGCATGAAAGAGTCAGAAAGAGAAGTGGGAAAGCAGTTCGGTCTGATGGCAATCCGCTCTATTCGAGCATTTCGCACTGTCTCCTGGGAAACATCGAGAACACTGGCTCAATTCATCCCCATCCACTTGAAAATCAATTAAATCACTGCCGAATACAAACTAAGACTTGGACTTTCAGTGAACTATGTTCAAATACAGCCTAGGGAAATAGAAGGAAGGGGAAAATATGCGGAACTACAACATTCAACTTGGAATGTTCCTTCAATCAATCGAATGGAAGAAAATGATGAGAAAAATTGTCTACTCATATCTACTGATGGAAGTCAAAACGAACACAGAACTCGTTCACAGCTTCCTACAAGAACAATGAAATTTATTTCAGAAAATTCCCTTTTTCCCGTCTCGGTACTGTTCTACAATCCGAACAGGTTGGACGAATATAGGGCATGGATTGGGCGAAGGACAGGAAAGACTACGCCAAGATTGTCATTCGGACCGACAACAAGGCAGCCGTAATAATGACGAAAAATTCCAGAGCAGCAAGCTCAAGCATTAAAGCGTAAAATAAGAAATGGAGGCAGAAACATAAAAATTGAATGGGTTCGCGACCACAACGGGAACGAGCAGACAAGCTGGCGAAAGAAGCAGCAGATCACAAAAGGCCTTCATTTACTCTAAACTTTCTCTAGTAGTCTTAAAGCGGGAAATACGACGAGAAACAATGGAAAGATGGCAAGTAGAATGGACTCAAGGAGAGAAAGGAGGAGGCGTACGCATGTTTATACCTACAACATAATTTCCAAATCGACTGTAAAATGACAACTGCTGACGGGACACGGTGGTTTCAACGCCTACTTAAAGCGTTTAAATTGGGGTAAACGACGAGAAATTCGACTGTGGAATGAACGCTAAAGATGATATCTTCCATTTCATTGCGGAATACCCAAATACGAGGTACAAAGACTACAGCTTTGTGACATTCAAGGCAAGGACGACATCGGAGAAAATATTAAAAACATTGCACAAGACATCTCTCCATCATTTTGTGCATTTCTGCAATAAGCTGGTGATAGAACGATAAACTAAAGACTATTTTGATTTTCATTGCATTATTTGAGACATAATCAAATATTATCAAGTTCCTTTAAGTTGTAAATGTAAACTTTCCTGAGATCAATAATTAAAGATAAAAATGTTTTGTAACTAAATTAATTGTATTATACTAATCGCTGTATGTAAATAACGGTAAGCTGTGTTTGTAGCCTTCGGAAGAAGAAAGAAAAAAGTTTAGTTTGCAAATATTAATTTCGGAGTCTAAATAAAAGAAGCACTGAATAAAGTGTATGACGGTATAAAAAGTATAACTATGAGAAAAGAAGACTAAAAATCATGCAACAAACCATATAAAGAATACATTTTGTTGGCAACTACTAATAAATCAGTTTTTTTTATGATTACATTACTGACTCAATATCCCAGTCAGGCGGAACCAGCTCTCTTCTTTTTGCCGAAACTCAATTACAAGTCACACAGCTCTATTCTACATTTCTTAAATATCCCCTTACACCTGTAACACACACTTCAGAGTTTTCGAAGCATAATACAGACTTCTTTTCCTATTTTACTGGGCTTTGAAAGTTGAAGGTGCCAAATAGTTCCTGTGATACGTCTGACCTAAATTGGTGTAGTTATTTCCTGTTTTTTCCATGTTTGATAAAGTGGATAAGAATTTATCAGAAAGAAGAAACATTGGATTGGAACGAATTTTCATCTTCAATCACAGACGATAGAAACCGCGTACTCCGCTATTTGTTTCCTTACAATTGTCAATAAACTTCAAAACTAGGACTGCAAGTAATGAAACTGTCTATACACTCAGGATGCCGACAACTAAAAGTTATATTAGTTTAATTTCGGCTTACAGACGTTACAAATAGCAGTAAAAGAATTGTAATATCAGTATTTCAGAGTCGAAAGTAATAAAGAACGGAATAATAAAATCAAATACACAAAACATTTATGCCTTGTTCATTAATCTAAGCTGCATTCTCTTTAGAGCGAGAAAGTATTATTGTAAATCTGCACTAAGGCGTCTTATACAATTCTGACCGTAACAAATTAATGTGCGCATATTTAAACATTACTGCGGATTTCTTGCTTTCTTAAATTCATTAATTAATTAGGAATAATTATTTATTTTTTTACTATTGTCCCTGGCGATTTTTTTGCTCAGATTATGAATAAAATATGTTTGATTGTTTAATAACTCATGGTAAGTTTTATATTTTTGTAACTAGCGTTAAACATTAAATGTCCTGTTCCGGCAAGGGTTTCCCTATTCATTTACAAATGCCTGAGTAGAATTAATTTAAAAGTTTCCCTTACAGACGGCATTTCATGTAATGATGATTTGTTTGATGACATGAGAAATAAAGTCTCAATAAAAAAATAAAGTAAAATTTTCATCGCACAACTATTTTCACTAATATGCGTTTTAAAAACTGTTGCCTTCAGTGAATTTTAACAATTCCAGAAGTCCGGCGGGATATAAACATGGTTTGCAAGTGCAGTTAAAAAGAACCTCTTTTTTCGTTGATTTTCGAGGCAGCTGCAGAACGGAGTGGATTTATCCTAGTTAGGGATTTGACGATATCCGCCCATCTCCGAACAGAAAGAAGAAAAAAAATACTGAAGCAGATACAAATAAAAGCTCAGAGTAAAAAAGAAAAAAGTGTTTATATACATAATGCAAACGGAACGCTTATAGTGGAGTGGTGTCTTAGTGGAGAGTAGCTGGAGAAATGTAAATAGCTCGTCCACTTCCGGACCAAACTCAATTTCCACAGGATTATCCTGCTAGGAGCGCCCCGTCGAGGAAATAAACTAAAAACACAGCACCGGTAGAAAACTAAATCTGGATTATAACCGCTCCCTCCAGACTCAGTAAAAACGCTACATTCTACAAACATAATTAGCTGCTTGCAGTTGACCCTAACGATAAAAAAAATCTCAATCAAACAAATTTACAACATCACATTAAATAATTAGTTGAATTACCAATAAGCATTGAGTAATTGTGTGAATTAATGATATCTCATAATGATTAATCTACGTTACACACGAAATCGAACCCAAGGGACTCCGCATTATTAACATGTTCATGGTCAAGAAAAGTAAAAAATTGGATCTATTACATGGAATTATTTCGCTTAAAAATTATGTGAATTAAGAACCTAAACGAAATTAAATACCTTACAATTACATATAAATTATCTAAATATTATAAATCATCTTTGTCGATTACCTCGTCTCGGATCAAAAGTTTTTTTCATCTGAAATGTATTTAATGCCACATTATACTGAAATAAAGTAAAGCCTTCCACCACAAAATATTACGAACAATTATGGACAAATAGCAGCACCTCGGGAGCCTCCCGACTTTACGATTCTCTTTGTCAACCTGAATCTGCAATTATATACAGCATTCAAGCCCTTAAAAAAAAGAAAATTCTTTTATGTCTTTAAAACATGATATGAAAATATAATTGACGCCAATTGAAAACACAAAAGATGCACACTGAAAGGTATAATTTACTTTGGCGTGAATCTAGCAGAAAACAGCCATTATTCATAATTCAACATACCCTACCTCATTTACATGAAAGCATAAAGTCAATATGAATAATGAACGCATGAAAGAGAACATGGCTACAGACAAAATATTAGTATGATCCATAAATTAACCAACCGAAGAAAACGAAAATTGAAAAAATCCAGAAAGCTGATGCCGAACGCAGAATGAGATACGGTCGATTTCAGCAGCTATATAATTTCAAAAGGAAGCGAAGACATGAACACAAGAACTGATGCTGAATGCGGTGTACCGTTCAATGAATTGCAATACAGCTATTTGACTCGCTGGCCACACAAATCTTGATTTCCCTCGAGCATTTTCACAGAAAATATCACGAATTATATTCATTCGAATCAGTTCTCCACGGAGATGCATTTCCACAGTTCTGAAAGCAAACACAGCAACAAAAGCTAGCGTTAAAAAATGGAGGGGGGGGGAAGAAATATCAAACACATCATTCCAACGTATTATCATAACATCCAATGTTTTATGTAAACAAAGTGGAGTATAAACAGAACTTTGCATTTTACATAAACCAAATTTTAAGGGAATTTTTCACGGACATTTACTCATCATAACCTAGAAAAACCTAATGCAGCGAAAATTAAATAAAACCGTATAATGTATAAATAATCAAGATAATCAGATAAATTTATTGTCACATCCAAGACAAAAGTATTTAAGGCACGTATTATATAAAAAAAATTTGTTTCACGTAACAGTAATCATAAACTCAATATGTTTTTACGTACACATTCACACAAACACTCGAGCTTTCTCGGGTTTCCATGTGGAAAATATCGTGTAAGACCAACGTTTCAATTGCTTCATCGTGCTCAAGGATGAAATGACACATTCCAGCTTTGAAGACGACCATTGTAAAAAACAGTTAACTGCTATAGAGTAGGGATTCGCCAACGCTTTTCTGCATAAACCCTCTTGACAATTTTTTATTTTCAATATACCCCTTAATTTGTTATTATAATTAATAAATAATGCCATGTATCAAATTTCAGCCGTAATAACAATTCACCGACTACCTTAAATATATATATACATAATATTTAATCAATTTTGGTGACTTGTATGTAATTATTCTATAAGTTTAAATAATTAATGCGATGCTTTTGTTAATTTGTTAACATGAAACAAATCAGAAATAGAATGGGCTAAAAAAATGGAACCGTGATTTCGGTTAATTTGACGTATCTTTGCAAATATCTTCACAAATACTAAATTTAGCATGGCATTTGCTTGAAATTGATTTTATTTTTCAAATTCTACCTACGGCGGTATTCGGTGCATATTCAAAAGCGACATGACATTCGGCTTTAGATCCGTGGATCACGCCGACCTATGCTAATCTATAATAAATATATATATATATATATATATTAAATAAGATATTATCTAATATCATATTCCATAAAAATTAAATAAAATTTAAAAATATATATTTATCATCGACTCCCAATAGTTCCAGGAACACTAGACACTTTTTAAACTACAATCGACCCTCAAGAAGTCCCATCCTGTAAGGAATCCCTGATCAGAAGTGTCAGTTGTTCTAAGAAACGCCCGTTGAAATTCATAAGAGAATGAGGGACGAAACAATTCTACTTAAAGTACAAGAATCTTTAATTACAAAGATGCATGTTTCTTTTATCTCGTAAAAAAGTGAATTAGTTCGTTTAATCAAGTAAAAATTTGCTGCACTGAAATATTGAGACTTTATACGCAACAACTAATTTTTTGTGATTAATGTTTGTTTATTTGGGGGGGGGGGGATCGGCGTCATCTACGAGACCTGTAATTTTTAACTCTATTTCACCCCGGATTAAAGCCGTGTTATTTTAATAGACGAGATTCATATTATACTCCTATAACACTACTTAGTGTACATTCCTTTCTATATATGCCTTCCTTTCACCTATTGTTCAACATCTAGAACCAAGGTTGAATGAGCCAGCACTGTTGCACAAATCTCTTTCCTAGAGAGATAATGAACTTTGCTTAACCTGTTCGCAGTCTCTGAGACTACCTGACACCTGCCCAGAACGTAATTTCTGACGTGGGCTGCCTCTTGCCGATGTCCGTGTTGTGGGCCCGCATATTTATCAGGCCAAGGCAGCGAGGCGTAATATATTTATGCAAATTCCGCCCCTCGTCGGCCGACTAATGTCGGAATCTTCAAACTGCATTACTCCGCCCTTTGCTAACAGCTCCGTAATTCTCTAGCCTCCCATGTCCTACACATTACGCACTTATTCCGCGAGGAACCCGAATATATTCAACATACTTGAACCACGGGGTTACGAAAGCATTATTCTGTGGGCCTTACTCACGCTAACAGAACTCTCAGAATTAACATTCACTGAGAAGAGGCCCATAGGCTTTCCAAACGACCACAAATAGAAATGCACACACACATATATATATATATATATATATATAGCAATTTCAAACATTACAGAAATATTAATGCAACCAACCGTATTAATCGTGAACTCAGAGCTATCGACTTTACAAAAAACTCTATACATCAGTACACGAACAAAGAACCTCTTCAATTTTTTCAAAATTTATCATTCTTTTCTCCAAACATCTCTCAACACTTCATTGACCTCACAGACAACAGTGAAATAGAAGACAACTATAATTGAATTTACCTACGAAATTTTCATTTACATTAAATCGGAATTATTTTCAAATAATTCAGAATTAGTGAGGCTGCCTGCAGCTCTTCTGTAATTTTGTGTGTGTCACAGAATGTCATCAAAATGTCGATTTATTTAATTTATAAAGAAAACAAACAAGAGACTTAAACGAATGTAGGTGTCGCATGAAAAAATCGATATTCGAGAAAATATAAAAGTTTCGTTATATAAGGTTGAATCTTGATTGCTATAAAAGAGGAGTTACATTAAACGAATCTTTGTAGGTTAATTGCAGCGAAGTTAGATTTAATATGAAGAATTTCTGATATAATTCTGGAATAGAATCTAAAATCTTAGCATGTTGACAATTAAATGAATGTTTCGAATTGATGATAAGTTTGGAAACTACAGATCACTGGGAAGTTCGGTATTGGAAATATTTTATTAGATACGGACATTGGTAGGAATTACAACCAGAGAAAGACAAATCCCGACACACATTTGTCCGATGCACGTTTTCCCGACTACTATATCCCGATTGACGTTTGCCCAAGTGGAATAAATCCCGATTTCCATTTGTCTGACAGTACATTATCCCGATGGGTCATTTTCCAGAAAGGTCAGTTTTTACGAAATAAATCATAATATTTCTATTGTAAAACACCTAATATGTTAGTTGTCTTATTATACATTATTATAATTGAAAATTGAGTTCTTCATTAATACATGGAAAAGCTTTAAAATAGTTGGTACGTACACGTATCACCTAAGATTCAGGACATAATCCCATGGAATTCAAATACCTACCATTCCTAAGAGGGTGGTATTTTCAAAATACAAAATATGCGATAACGGCCTATATTGGCACCGAATAAATAGTGTCATATCACTCTCGATGCTTTCAGTGACGAATTTCATCCCCTAACGGCAGAAGGACAGGAATGGACAAAAAATGTGGCAGATTGGTGTCGAATCTAGTGTTTTAGAAATCGCCGAGTTTAGTTCTGGCATTCCAGCATAGTTAAGTTAATGTTTAAACTAAAAAAAACATATTAGGAGTTCTTCAAATTATCATTTGAATGAAATTTTATTATCACCCTAGTCCACCTCTACCCCTAGCGGAGAAACTTTATCTCAACCATGCTGGTATATCGTAACTAAGCTCAGCGACTTCTAAAACAGTAGATGCGACACTAGTCTTGTTTGTCACCCACCTCATACCTGTCCTTATGCCGTTACAGGATGAAATTCGACACTAAAAGCATCGAGAGTGACATTATCAATGTGAGTGACTCCGTATACTATTATTCGTACCTAATAGACCGTTATCGCATACTTTGTATTTTGAAAATGCCACTCTCTTCCACCCCGATAGGGGTGATAGTTATTTAAAATCCACGGGGTTGATTCCTGGATGTTAAGTGATACGTGTACCAAGTTTTGTTTAAACTGTCCCACGCATTACCTTAATTTACAATAATAATATAACATATTAGGAGTTCTTCAATATTAATATTATGCTTTCTTTCGTAAAAACTCACCTGTCGGGAAAACGTGAATCGGAATAATGTACTGTCGGGCAAGTGGTAATCGGGATTGTGTCCTGTCGGGCAAGTGGCAATCAGGATTGTGTCCTGTTGGGAAAACATCAATCGGGATTTTGTCCTGTTGGGAAAACGTCAATCGGGATTGTCCTGTCGGGAAAACGTCAATCGGGATTCTGTCCAGTCGGGCAAATGTTTGTCGGGTAAACGGCCGGATCCTCCGTCACTGTTACTCTAATCCCTCTGCGTTTGTTCGTTATTACCGCGTTTTAGCTTTGTTTTCCAGTTCGTCACCTGGTTTGTGCGGTGTATTGTTCGTACGGAATATTTATCAATAGTAAATTAGAGGCGAGTTAGAATATCAGGATTGTATGTATTGTGCATGTTTTAGTATTACGAAAATTTATTCTTTCTTATAAAATAATTTGAAAGATGATTTTAAAATTAACGTTCTGAATGATGGGTAAAACATATTCTCTCTTTGAATCCACAAATTAACTCCATAAATGAATATGAAGGAAATGAGAAATACGTCCCTCATTCACAAGTTAATTCACTATTATTTTGGATCAGGACTGAACTGTGTTGAGTCTCGTTTAAGATGCCCTCTGACGTTATCTTAATATAAACATTAATGGTCTGAAATATCGTTACTATTCATTGTAAGGAGATTCTACACAGAAATACGAAGTGTAATATCCCGCAGGCTAGGATGAGATGCAGCATTACACAAAGTTTGCGTTTATTCGCACCGCTCGAGAAGGGGAGATGCAGTTTGGAATAGAGGAAAGCTATGAAAAGTACTGGCTTTCGTCGCTTGACGACGGATTCTGGCACAATGAGGCAGCAAGCAGCCGAGTGGAGCAAAACAGAAACTCTGGACAATGGGAGTGAACGCGCGCCACTGGCTGCAGATAAGGCTAATTATGCGGGTCGCAAGGACTACGCAATGGCTCGGAACACAGATACAGACAGCAGGAACACCAATCAATCCAACAGCGGGACTGTCTGCACATTCTCAAACATATTAATAATTAACCTCATACGGCAGACTACATCAACGACACCCACAGTAGAAGAGATCCTCAGTCCCTCACTAGAGAACATCGTCTGCAATCAGCCACAAATAAGATAAACGTCAGAAGCAGAAAGATACTATCAGGAACAACAGAAGCTGGTGGAACGACATCTCAATTGGCTTTAAATGAAATTTTGTAAATGTGGATCTGCAAATCGACAGCAAAAATTACGCATGTAAATTATATTAAGAAACGACGACAAGGGAAGGACTCTTCGGAGAATAGGAAAATAACCATTTTCGGGATTAATGAAAACTTGAAAGAACAGCGGAGTGTGTGAATGGAAGGAAAAATAGCAGACAATATGCAGGGTGAATCCGTAGTTCCTGGGTTTCCACCCGAGTCAAAAGTTAAGCCTCGACGTTTCACTTGCTATTTTGGGACATCAGCTGCCTCGCTCTTTGGAGCCGTGAATCTTGGTGGAGGGTTGAGAAAATCTCCTGCCCAGATCCTCGTAGAAGGCGAAAAGGGGGCAGGTGAATCGTAGGTAATTGTAACACCTCCGGGCTACACTACCTAGTTCGTTCACTACAAATATACTATAAACTCATTTGCGTAAAGTTGTGCTTAATATTGTTTAAAAATTAAGATTAATGTCGGCTGTGAGTTTCTAGTACGTCCTACGGTTCTTCCAGTAGGTCTTCCGAGTGTTGATTACTATCACTACCTTCACAACACTTCACCTTACCTCACCTGTGAGGCCTAGTACGCACTTGGACTGATTGACTGTTGCAGGCTCATTGTCGCGGAACTGAGTCTGAGCTGCGTCAGAGTCGTCCCAGAGGCACTGAGTCTCTGAATCTTTTTATTGCGGGTCAGTATTTTGTAGGGGTTTTGAATCCCGCCCGAAATGGATAAAAAAATCATACCTTACATGGTAAACAATAAATTATGTTTACCTTTTCTCTTCATTTATATATTTATTTCTCTCGTCTATATGCATGTTTATTCTTCTGATTACACAGTCAGTTTCGGAGGGAACATAAAAAGATTATGGAGTTAGAAAAGAGTGGGGTTTCATCCAAATTATCCGAATGGTTTGGATATGAACCTCTTCTATTCCTGCTACCGGTCACGAAATCCCGAGGAAGCAGGAGTACTGACTCCGATGTATCAAGATTGTATATTGTATTGATGGACAGGACTTTAAAACAAATTGTGCACAATTACATCATCATGCTGAGGTGTTTACTATAGAGTTTACCGTCACCAATTTGAAATTGAGTAACATTATTAAAGCAATATTATTTATTGATAGTAATTTAAAATTCATAATACTTCGTAAACATCTAAAGATTACTGCAAAATATTAAAATAAATACTTTCAAAGTTACAACATCGCTACTACTAATCATATTTGCTTGCCAAGGAACTCAACCTTCTGGTCATATGAAATAGTCAGAAAATTCGTATCTGATTTCATTCGAATCTCCTGGAGAACATTGTAGGCTTATCATAGACTGCGGTTGTTGAACCTCGCTGCTACAGACGTCATATTTCGATCCGGATCATGCGAATCAAGAGGCAGCTGGAGTGTAATTATTCCTCGAAGCAGCATTTCTTCTAAGAAAATTGTGCAACTAGGCACAAGTAAATGTCTCCAGAGCAATGATGATGACGTTCTCGCATACTTAGCCTGTTAATGAATACCGATTTATCGAGAAAACGGATGGTGATTCCTATCCTGTCGGTAGCGGAAACTGGCTGCTTAAAGCTGATCTCCAGCTTACAAATATGAGGCTCAACTATTTACACGAATTCAACACTTTTTTTCAGCAGGTTTTTTTTTGGTAGAGCCCCAAAAATGGCGATTGATATCCCCGAGAACGCCAGTTTCATTCGATTCTAGCGCGCCAATGTTGCGGAGCAAAGAGTCCGTGACAAAGAATCTGGAGTCTGCGAAAAAGATTCCAAACAATGGATCCAAGTGCGTACAAGGCTTTACAGGATCTGGCCTTGCAAATAGCACTTGCTTCAGCACATTATTTATACATCTTTCGAGATGCACTAGTTGATATATTCCTTGACGGATACACGTTCTACCGGCCTCAATATTTCGATTTCATCTGTTGGGCCACATACAGCAATTGGCAAACATTCCTAATGGAGAAACAGTTAGGACAGAGTGCATTTGAAAGGGTGAGACAGTTCTGATCGGACGAGTGGATGCATCTTTGCGTATTTGAGTTAATGTAACTTACAATATTTTTTAAGAAGTCAGTATGTTCTTTCATTAATAACATATAATCGAAGGACTATCGGACATTTATTGATGAACTTTTTCCTATTTTGTGCTTTGAGAAAGCAACTTAAAAGTTTCTTAAAGCTCTATATCACCATGTACATTATATATAAGAAAGCTGGATGTATAAAATTTGTTTGAGTTATAATTTGAAGAGGTTATCACAGGGGATATGTGTTAAAAAACAATAAACTGAAAGTACCAAACGTTTTTTTTAATAAAAAACAAAAACAACGCGAAACTGTTTGAGGTTATGAAACATGTCAGAATGCTAAATAAGGAATATTAATCTGAAGATATGGTTGCATACGACGTTATTCTCCTCACGCATTGACGGCGACGCATCACGCTTGGTAATAATTAACTTAACGACGTTTCCTTTGGGCGTAAGAGGGAGCAAACTAGAAAATTAGGTATCTAATGCAGGAAATTTGGTGTATGGAGCGCTTCCTCTGTGTTGCGGTTCATCAGGATATTCGGAGGGCCGGCGCCGCAATGCAGACCTCACGTGCTCAGAGTCACAACGCATGGACTTTACTAACACTAACGACACATACGCGAGGAACAGGTTTGAACTCAGGACCTCAGCTGCAAAATCTCGCAAATTTTGGGGAATATTGACGAAACGCAGCTGGAGACTCATATCTTATTATTAATTTTCAATCAGATGAAATTTTTCATTTTAATTTACTCTAAATGAAAAATATATATTTTTACGTCTGAATGAAAATTAATAATAAGAAAGATAGCCAAATACAACCAAAATAAAATGTAATATAAATACCACACAACGTTTCTCAAAAGCTTTTGACGACCTGAAGAAATGTTGTGTGGTATTTATATTATCACTTATTTTGACTGTATTTGGCTATCTTTCTTATTATTAATTTACTTTATTTTTCCATAGTCCGATACAATTTGTCTACTGGCATTCATTGTAGGGAGAGAGAGAACAGCGACGCTGCTACACATTCACCTGTCAGACACATTACTATCATAAAGCATAGTTAAGTCCGAACGGCAATCGAGAACCTTAAATAATGTACCACATAATCCTCTGACAACGGTACAGTTGTATTTTCTTAGCGCGTGAGAAAGTCGCAGCTCGAAGTCCATGGGTTATATCTTATCAGCTGGTCATTATTGTGAAAGGTTTCGCACAGCAGTAGAAAATTTAAAAGAAATTCGTTTACTAAAGCTAAGCTCAAAATATTGATGACTTTTTAATAATGAAGTAAGATTGTCGGTTCTGTCGAATTTTTCCATCTCATTTCAAAAGTATAGTTCGTAGATATTAAGCAATATTTTTCTCCTCCATGATTACACAACAGTTATCTCCTTCTTTGAACTGTTATCATGTATGTATCTACGCTTAATATATTTCTCTAAACAACACAAACTACGCTGACCACCACACTACAGCAGGCCGAGAACGTGGCATTTAGACAAAAATTTATTTTGTACGAACAGAAAAAATAAAGGTTTCCGAAATGGCAATGTATTATAAGAATATTGAAGATAACAGATTTGAGGGGAAAAATATGTATGCAGCATTCGGAATATATAATAAATTTCCTGGGTATATTATACTGCTAGAGAGCAGGATAGATTGTAAAAATGGTGTTTGGAAACAGTGATCAGAATATATAAATCAAATAATTAAAAAGTTTTCAGTAATTAGCAAAATAGAAAGCAAGACAAGCGGAGTTAATAAAAGGATAATTATCTGGCCTTAGAAAACTGAAAAATAGTCCGACTAAGGGTATTTTGATGTCGGGCTACAAATACGGATTCATCCGCATTCATCCTTATTAGATTGGCAATTTAAATTGCTGCAATATGCTAGAATATTATCCTGAAACCCATCAAGCGACAGAGCCGAGCAACATGTGGCACACATTTTCTTATATATTACTCGTCAGCTTACAGAAACGAGGCAAAATCTTCAAGAAGATTGAGACTCGAAAAATAGTTACGATAAAAATAAAAATCAGTTATCATTCACGAATTCTATCGACCAAGAAATGCTCAGACACATTCTAAACGAATCAAGAATTTATCGCAACATCACAAGTCGTAATTCTGCTATCACATTTCTTGCGAATAGATTTGATGAGACTGAAGCTGTGGAGAATGGATGGGACGCGGAGGAGACGCGTTAATTGTGGGGAGGAACATGCTTCAAGTTGTAATGCTCATTTTAAAGAGTCGCGAGAGTCGCAGAAGCACATTCACAGACCCGCTAGAAAAAGCGGTGATCAAAACACACACGCTCGTCCGTACTCTCAGCAAACAGAGCGTGACTGCTTTGTGTAAATTGATGTTTTTTTTAGATTGACCCCAAATCAAAAAAATATTCCTATGAACAATGTCATAATGAACTATAACGATAATCTCACCAGTATTGAACAAATTCAAATATTCCAGAAGCTATTGGAAAGAGCGGTGAACGTTAAAGACTACTGCCATAGGAGCCGCCCTCCTGCGGTGTAAGGAGTCAGCGTGACCACCTCACATTACCGAGTTCCCGGGTTCGAATCCCGGCCAGGAAATAGATGTTTGTGTGCGTGAAAGAAACTCTCGGCAAGTAAGTCGCCCGACAAGGAAAAATAATTTCCCATACTGAGTCGCTAATAACCAGAGATGTAAATAATCACGATGTCAATAAATTAGTCAAAGCGACTGTAAATAAATTCATAAAAAAAACTGCCATAGGACTTGGTAATTTTTATGTAATGCAAACAATAATATATAAACAAAAGAAAAATTAGTTTTGAACACTGAAGAATGTTTTTATAGTTAATTCATTTATAAACGCAATGGTAAAAATTTTCTGTGAAATAAGAAAATGATTTGAAAATTAAGCCACGAGAGGATCACAAAGAAAACGATTCTTTCTCCAAATCTTAATTCTTAGTGCGATAAATCTTCATAATCTAAAATCGCTCATCGCTTCTTACTCTTTCAGCAATCATAAAATGAATAGCTCTGTCATTATATTTTTACACTGACTACTGCAATCATTGTAAGAAACTGTTTTATCTAGGCTAACCGTCCTCCAATGGTTCATCTTTCACATGAAAAATAGTCTATAGTCACCACGCAATTCAGGACCAAGCAATAAAGAAATGTGTAAGTAGACCTTCGAACTATGGTCCTGGAAAGCGGGACCGAAAAGGTTTGCCACATAAATAAGGAAGAATTTCTGGCCAGCGAGGCGTTGGGAGAGGCAAATTTGGAGCCTCTGATTTATAGGCTATTAAAAACCACACAAATGAGGCGGAGATTTATGCCGGATTTAATGGAGAGTGAGCACAATGGCCATTTTCCGGGTGAGATTAACGACGCCTTCTTTCCAGGCTTGGTCAGCGCCAGGGACATTCGTTGAATCGCGCATAACAAGTGTTATTGGTTCCCCATCACGACTGTGCCATTTTTGAAGAAACAAAAGGTTGCAAGATTTATCTCAGGGAGAAGCAAGAAATTTTGAAAAGTAGGAAGAAGATTGTGGTACTTACACTATTCGAACTGTTTCAGTTGTCAATTTTGCGAGATTTTGAGCGACTTTCCATTCATCAGGGCATTGTTACATCCAAAATTGTTATTTGTACATTGTTCCCATTATCTTATCCACCATTGTTACCGTTTATAACGGTCATTACTATGACTTGAGTGGAACAATGTGAATGGTTCACTAAACTCAGTCTAGTACCTATGCTTACTGCTATTTTCAACAATTCTCAAACCTTATTTTGCTATTCATTTAATCTCGAAATGGTTACTTTAACAGAAAACTTCAATAGTTTACAGGCTTCTTTCTCGAGTCTTCATAATATTCCTAATTCAGCGCAATCGTGTTTTAAAAACACCCTTATTCAAAACTTACGACTGTATTTCTAATTCAAGTTTAAAATATAAAACTATTTCTGCCTAAAAAATTCTATTTTATTTCGTTGGTACAATCTCTTTAGGTAATGAAACTACTTAATCGCCACACACAACATTTTTCCATTGGAACAAAATTAAACGAAAAGCTGGTCGGTACATATTTGCTAAGAACGACTACTATTTATTATGTTTTATGTGGACATTCGGCAAATGTTCTGAATGTTTCTTCATCCACGGTAAGAGGAGGAAAATGTCTACAGATCTTACGATCAGTATTCGGCACTAGCCACGTATCAACAAACTTTTTCTTTAAAAATATAATTCACCATTTAATTTTATGGACACTTTATTTATTATTGTATATAATAATGTAATTTTATTCATTAACATGAATCGAACAATACTGGATTTTCATAATTAAACATATTTTCGCATTTTAGTTGTATTAAAATTAATTATTAGGGATTAGAGCAAGCCACCTATTGTTAAAAACATAGGTCTCACTACAGTAAGCTACTTCATTTTATTTGAAGCTCCACATTTATAAATTCTTATGACTTAAATGTAAAGAAATTAAAATTTTTGGGTTCTGAAATTTAACTGCTGCTCTTTCCCAATTATCTGATCTTTCTGTTTTAGTACCTCGCCTAAACCACAGTCCCTCTCCTTTACCAGCATGTCTTTTCGAACGATACTGTGTTTCTTGTCTTGATATTACTTTCCTTTTTAGTTTCTTTATTCTAAATATTGGCCTTATCGTCTTGCAAAACCAATTTATCTCGGTCGGTCTTAAAGATGATGCAGTGGTCCGCGAATTGCCTGATTCCTGATTTTAAGTAGTTTGGCAGGTCCTTTACAAATCTTTCTTTGATGTCCATTTTTCACAGCCTCGTGGAACTCCCGACAATACAATGATAGATTTGAAATATATCCCAAATTTCACGTTTCGCGACCTGTCGCTTAAAAATTTTTCTACCCAGATTACTACTCTTACGTATACCTGTTCGATTTAATTCATCCAGTACGGCATTGTAAGGTACTCTGCCCAAGATATACTTTATGGACATATCAAACATCAAGTGTACAAAAACTGTGTGCCGGAAGTAATATCTGTTGAAATTTCATTACATGGAAAAATTTACACCAGTGACGTAATATGTCCATTGGCCGATATCACCTGTTTGTTATAATTGGATGGAGCAATTACGTGACGTAGTTATAGGGGGAGGTAACGTAATGAAATTCAGAGACATGGCTCGCTGGTAATGAAGGAATGAGCAAGTACCAGCCAGAAATCAATCGCGTCTCTAAGCTAACATACCTTGAACATAAACAAGAAGAGAGTACATTGCTTCAGTATAAAGCACTGTAAAGCCAATGAGCACGTTTTACAAATAAAATTGTTTCTCATCTCCTAAGCAACATATGAAGTATACAATAAGATTACGTTAGAACAGAGTTTTGAACCGTTTTTATTTTCACATTAAATACTTACAAACTTTGATCGCTTAGAGAATTAATACTTATTGCACAATCCGCCGGTAGGTTGCGTCTTTATTCTCTAGATACTATGGATAGTCACAGTCGGGTCTTTAAAGTAAGTTATTGTTTGGAAGAGGGTGCAAATCTCACAGATCTACTAATTTTTTGTAATCTTGGATTAATGGGAAAATTTGCGATCCAGGGTCTGGTAAGAATAGAATTAAGACAAATTACTTTCAAAGTAGTCAGCAAAGAATAAACATAACGAATAACTTCGATTAGAGTTAGAAGGACGTGAGGTGTAGATACAGGGATGTGGCTGTGGAAACAATGAGCATCATCAGGAGAGCGGCGCCGATCAACCAAGATCTATAACGACGACGAGATATTTCGGTAGCTGTCACGTTTCTGAATCTTTGTCGCATCTAGAGTGTGTAACAAATTGACTAGAGATTTAATAGGATCGGATTGTTTTTCAGAGATAGTGGGCAATGAATACGTGAATAAGAAAGATAACTGGCCAGTGCAGTTGTGTTTCTCTAGGCTCTTCTTAGCACCTGATAAAAGGAACAAGGATCCCAGAAACGTTGTGTGGTATTTATATTACCCTTTTTTGTCTGTATGGCTATCTTTATTGTTCATTATTTTCAATCACAAGTAAATTTTTTCATTTTTTAATGTACACTATATTCGTATTTTAAAGATACATATTAATAAACTGTCGTTTCATTAAATTTTTGCATTTAATCTATCGCCTTGCCACGATGTTTCACATAATCACGTTGTCCCAAATTGTTTGTTCCACACTGCTTCTCTTTTTCTGTTTTCTTGTATTCCTTCGATAGGAGTAAATCCCTACATCCTTTTTTCTGATCTTCTAGACGATCTTTCACGTCATCTCTTTAACCTGCCTCTTTCTTTCTTCTTTTATTATTTTTAATTCTTTTTCTTTGTCCACTTTTTCTTGCTCACCTATCTACTCCAAAACAATGAAATACCGAAATAATCTAAATAATAGAATAGAGATAAAACAGCATTCTTGACGCCAAACCATTTATGATCTTATTAGATTTTTGTTATACGTGATAGGAAGAATGCATGATATAAAGAAAACATGTTAAGTAAGAGAAATTTATAAGAGAACACATACAACGTCTTGTGATTATTACAACAGTCTCAAAACCTAAGAAAGTAGTGAAAACAGTAGTTGATTTTGGGCCATAACTCTTTTAATATGGTTTTACTTTTTTCTCTTTCTTGCTTTAAACTTTTCAAATCAACGTACTTACTTCTGCCGAAACGCTTTACCTTAGTTATATTCTGTGATTACTGTTTCATTTTACTACATACGCAGCAGTGTTCTCTGTTCAAAAATTCGAGCTAAAGTTTCTTAAGAATATTCCTTTGTTTTTTTATCGCTTTATTTGAAAAATATCGAAAAATCCTATCGCAGCTAATATTATCCAAAATGATAACTTTTACTTATTCAACATTGCTCTATGACATTCATTTCAACATATTTTTCCTTGCTTTCTAATTGCGTACAGTTATATACATAGTGTTTTAATTTTCCACCTCAATGCTGAAAACTTAAATGCATTTCTTTTCGATATTTATTAGCTTTTGCTGAACACAATGAACATGGTCTCCAAAAAGTAGAGGATATTTATTTTCCTCGAACTCTGTAGTAGGTTTTATATTCCTTTCGAAAATAGTCTATGAAGAGTTTGCAAACATCAACATTCTTGTTCGTGCTGTTTTAATTCCTATTGAAAATTTTTATTTCCTTTATCGCTTTCTCAACTCATGTTGCAAAACAATTGATACCTTTCTTCGTTTAATCCTCTCTCATAACAGATTTCTGATCTTCATTTTCTCATTTCATGAAATACAAAAAACTTTGAACCTGAGATCCAGAATAACTAACGTTCTATATTTTAATTCTAAATTAAGTTCCAATTTTGCACGAATTTTACGAAATAGTCGTACAGCATCTGCTAAACCTCTAACATAATATGGCCGATGATGACGCGGATTTGACATCACTTATACTGACAAGGCGAGGCCAAGGCAGCAGTTGGGCTCTTGGCATTCGGCATTTCCCTTGGGACGGTGGAAACTCGGAATCGAAAGGAAAGAGATCCCAAAACGTATTACAACCAAGATCTACCCCGCCCGAGTCTCACTCTCTACCTACCATTTCTTACTTTAAGTCTAACATCCTCACGGCGAGTCACAGACTTAGCATCGCAGCTTGTGAAGCAGTGACATGGGAATCGTAACACATCTCGTAGCACCTGTTAAGTGATTTCTTGAGATTATCTGAAAACTCATTAATTACGTATCTATACGAAGAGAGTTCAAATGTATATAATATTTTGTATTTGTAGTTTAACACTGATAATTCATTAAAAAAACTTTCAGCTAACATAATTCGTGGGTGAATATAAACAAGGAATCCAGTTTTTGTTGATTTACAGCCAAAAAATACTACACTTAATGCTTCTTAAATAAATAAATTCCTCGGTGAACGGCCGGATTCTACTTATAGGGCTACATATATTCTAGTGATATACATTTATGTTTGATATGATTCCACTCAAAAGCTCAGTCTACAATGGTCTTAGTGGAAGAATGTTAAAATTAATAGCACACCCAATTTAACGCATTGCTGAAAGACCGTCGAGCTGCAAAAACAATAGTTTTTGCAAGACTACTCTTTCACCTGTGATTGTGAGCGAAACTTTCTGATAGTCCAGACATGCTAACAGGGAGGAGTTCGACGTAGTTAGCGACCTCCTCTCTTTATAATCGCTATCATTTTCGAAACACTAGCACCAGATGATAGAAGGACGAAACGAGATTGGACGCCGCGGCTCAGGATTGTCGTAATGAAGAGCCGGATCGATGGCTGCCAGATACTCTGACCTTTAGGATAGAAGAGAGACCTGATTCCCAGGAGACCACAGTCGCGGATATTCCATGCATTCTTTATCAGACAGAAATTGCAAACAAGTCTTTCCGTCGAAAGAGACACACAGTCGTACCGGTGGAGGACTGTGTATTACAGAACATCGAAACATAGCTTTGACTGGCGGCATTCTTCAAGTGAATGTTTTTTTTTTAAAAAAAACGAAATATGTATTAATACATTCTGGTGACCAAATGAAACTTACAATTGAAATTGGGCTTACGTAAATTCAATTAAATTTTGCATATCTTTCGGGATCGGCAAGAAACTCACAGTTAAAAAAATTCTATCGCAAATAGAACACGAATCTTCCCATGACGGTAAAACTTATCATCTGTAGACATGAAGTAATACAGAACTATCCAATGTGAACATTATTCAATCAAAACGCTGCTCATAAATCTAACATCAGCCAACCTCAGAGAGTTTTCTTTCACACCTGTCAAAATTACCAGAATTTAAGAGCAGTCACAGTGGGAGGATGGTATGCTCAACAATTTCAGGTTTTCCTTCGTAACAAAAGTTGCGGGAATACAGTTTCAGCCATACTACTATTATAAGACTTGGGCATTTGCTGAATAAGTTTAGTTCTCACATCATAATAGAATACAATATCAGCCCAATAATAAAAAGTTCTCAAGAAGTTACACAACAGATAAAACATTGGGCCAACGAAAGAAGAAGTAAATAGAAAAAAAACTAATAACGGAAGGTCTGTGCAGGAGGGCTATGGTAAGTAATTTCTTCCGTCACAGCCAATGCGACGCTGTGAAATTGTGAAAAAGTTCCAAACACGCGTGTCAGGAACTCCAAATTCTCAATTTCAAATTTATCCTTGAGTTGTAGAGATGTCAAGTGACCCGTTTTATGTAAGTGGTAAAAAACGTGTTGAGGCGGCAGGATGAGATGATGTGAAGGAATAGTAAATGGGAAAAACGGTGCCTATGGCAATGGTGACCTGGTGACAGACCGAAAACGGGCACCCAGTAATTTCTCAATTTTATACATCGCGGTAATAACACGCTTCTATTCACTAAATCTACAATACCTAACTAACACCTCTCTCTCTCTCTCATATATATATATATATATATATATATATATATATATATAGTAGTAATTAAAATAAAATATAATTAATTAATAAACAAAAATTTTGGACTTGTATTGTTGGCGGCGTAAAAACATACGAATTGTGTACAAGAATATTGAGCGATAATGCATGTTTGCTGGGTATTATCGAAGTACATATTGTGAGACGCGCAGAGCTCCAGTGTGTGGACAGATGGCATAGCGATAACAGTTCAGACAAAATTTCAGAAAGTATGTGGTAGAAGACGGTAGAGAAAGTACAGAAATTCATAAAGTGTGTATCTGGGAGGCAAGGCTGTATATAGTCTAACAGCTATAATATTCAGAACGATACTACGCCGACTGTTATTCAGAGTCTCGCCTACATTCACGAGTTAGACATTTCTTCAATTATTGGGAACCAGGTTATTGCATCCAGAAAATAACCAAACTTTGAGAATAGTCATAAGTTTTTGATAGAGGGAACAGCGAAGCAAGTGTTGTGAGTAAAATTTCGCAAGCAGAAAGTGTTGCCTATTAAATTATGTGTATAATGGCCTGTCTTTAAAGTGTTAATAATAACCGTGTGTGTGTTGCGAGCCCATTTCTTGGTACAACAAAACTTTAATGTAAAACTGCAAAAATTATTATCTGTACCCTACAGTAAATATCATATAGTCAGATTTCCTATTTCATAATGCATATTTTTTTATTGTACTGATTGTTTTAATTAATACTTTAATAACTTTGTAAATTTAATAGTTTAACATAAATATTCGTTATTGAAGGTCCGATGGTCGGCCTTGAGATCTATCCGTGGTAAATTGTCAAGCTTTAATATTTATTTATAACTTCAATAATTTGTTTTAATAAATTAATCTATTTGTATGATCAAAATATTGATTTTTAAACACTTAAAAATAATTACTACAAATTGACACTTCAAGTGACGATTTAAATTGTTCATTTATATTATAATATATATATATATATATATATATATATATATATATATATATATATATATATATATTTGTGTGTGTGTCTGTGTGCATGTATTAATATTGCACTTTAAAAAATGGAATGAAATAACTTATCAGCAAGATAAGGATGTCCAATAACAATGGCGAGATTAGAAGTTAGTGTGTGTTTCATTGTCTACCACCTTTTGGTATTAAATTAATTTCAGACTCCACATTCTCAACTTTGATGCGAATAGGAAAAAAGAAATCCATACAAATGAGTTAACGTGAATACTCCATTCTGTTACTCTTATTATATATTAATAATCTCCGATCTGAATTTAGTTGCGGTAAATGCCGATGTCCGCGTCGAATTGAGTGGACATTCTCACGTTTGATCTAGTAACGCCAACAAAGCAGACACGATCGAAACAGATTCCGACCCAGGGATTTCATTTCTCGGGGCAGAGGCTATTTCTTTCGCGGCGGATTAGTAGGGTGAAGCCAGCTCTCGCAATTATTGCTTATAAGTGGAGCGGGTCGGCTTAGCAGAATTTGCTTCCCGCTAAGTCGTTCCGCTCATATTAAGCGGCTTGTAATAGAAGATAGACTCCCACGCCACATACTGTCCCGAGGTACAGCAAGTGATTACAAAAAATCGGATAAAGATCCAATCTTACAAGAACCTAAACAACACGGTGTTACGTATATAAGAGAAGAGTTCAATCAGGTCTGTAACATAAAACTAATCATTACAAAGAGAGACTTAATAGAAAGATTATCATTTTCCGTAAAACAGCGCTCAGAGCTCTCATAAATGTTATCAATTGACAGTATCTGTTACCTTACTCGCTCAAACATTTACGTAAATGACCATTTGCTCAATTTTATCCGATTTAATTACACTAATATACCACATCCACTAATATATATATATATATATGTGTGTGTGTGAAGTTCCACGCAGATTTTATGTATCAGCCACACATTAACAACCAGGTCTACCACCAAAAACTCTCCCTCCTCAAACCCACAGATAATTCCATCTGGAAAAGAATCACAGAAATATTAAAGAAAAATCATTTTTTAGAAACTCAAAATGGCACCCCAAGATTGCCGACGATACAGCCATACATCGACTGTCCTATGACTACGAATCGGCTACAAAACAACTGCAAACTGCCAGTAACCATGTAGCCATTTGGGCTAACAATTGGAGAATAACCATAAACCCAAACAAATCCATCGTAGTTCCTTTTTCTCTAAAAATACTATTCACTAACAATATCTGCATTAAGAACTCACACATTCCAACAAACAAAACTAACCATAAATACCTTAGACTAAGACTCTATTCATAGTCCCAACAAACCAGTGACATTAAAAAAATAATCAATCACCACTTTAAAATACTAGAACCATTAATTAATCTTAATTCACCTTTATCCCTTACAATGAAAAAATTACTTTACATATCTCTTATTTCTCCAATATGGAAGTACGGCTTTAACATTTGTGGTTCCGCAGCCAAAACACACGTCAAGAAGTTCCGAATATTTCAAAATAAAACCCGTTATATCCAAAACTGTCCCTGGTACTTCTCAGATTCCCGCATCCATAGTGACATCAATATTCCATATATCCACCAAACAATAACCAAATACATACTTATTCAATATAAAAAATAAATAATTGATCCAAAGCCGCTATTATCCGATACAGTTGCCTCTCCTCCACTTCCCATGAAACATCGCCGATTAAAAAGAAAGAGACACATAGACCAAATTAATAACCAATAAAATACATAAGTGAATATTAAAGTTAGTCAATTCAGACAAAAAAGTGATAATATTAAGACCACACAACGTTTCTGGGATCCTTGTTCCTTTCGTAAGGTGCGAAGAAGAGTTTAGAGCGACACAACTGCACTTGTCAGTTCACAAAACTCAAAAGACCGAATAAATGCTAAAAGAGAAAACATTATTTATCTATTCATATAAATGTAAATTGTGAAAATTTAGGTTTCTGAGATTTGACACAGTGAAAATAATTAGGTCATTTGGATAGGAAATACAGACAGCAGATGATTTGCCATAAATCATTATTGTAATATAATTATTACATATTATGTCATTTATAAACATTTTAGTGCGTGAGCAAATTGCAACAAAACTTGGTTTATATATTCTTTAAAAGCGTGAAAAACTCTTGAGTTAAGAGATAACTACCTCCCCTATAGGCTAGGGTAGGCGGGGTTGAAAATTTAAAAAATAGGCAAAAACCGCCGATATTTGAGTCGAATAACTATTTTTCGGCGTAAATGAATATGTTAGATTTTTCTGTATGCTGTTTGTGTATAATTTCAACCCCTTTCGGCATGGGAAGTCAAATCCAAGGTTACGTATGTCGCTGAGTTTAATTATGATAATCAGCTTGCCGTTTAACCAGCATGGACGGGGGTGGAAATTATCAAAAACGTTAAACGCCCGGTATTTGTGTCGAATAAATTTGTTTCGGGGTAATTGAGATTCATAATATTTCTCTACATGTTCTCTGTCAATAATTTCAACCTCTTAAGGGATTGAGAGGGAAGCACCTTTAATGGTGAGTGTGGAGTTGCATTACATAAAAATTACAAAACAATTGAGATTGGATTAAAATCCGGGGTTATGGTTGTCACCGAGTTTAAATATGACATTTAACTTGACGTTTAACTCGCCTAAGAGAGGGTGGAAATTTTAAAACATGTAAAACGTTCGATATTTGAGTAGAATAAATATTTTTCGGGGTCAATCAGATTGATACTATATCTACCCATGTTGTTGGTGTATAATTTCAAACCCTTCGGCAATGGGAGGGAAGCACGCTAATATGGGGGGGGGGGGGCGATACATAAAAATAACTCAAAACAGCCGAGATTTAAGTCAAATCTGGGGTTATGGAAGTCGCCGAGTTTAATTATTCAACTTTTTTCTTTAAACCACAGTAGCGAACAGGTTTAAACAGTCGATATATTCGTCGGATGAAAATTTCTCGGTGTCAATGAGTTCAATCCCTTTCGGCACGGGAGGTAAGGAGATTTAGGAATAGGGGCCGAGGTGCGTTACGTAAAAATAACGAAAAGCAACCGAGATTGGAGTCCAATAGGGGGGTTATGGATATATGGCAACGCCGGACATCCAGCTAGTTGTATGGTATAACATGTACCTATATCACAACTATAAAATCTTAATATTGTAAAGTTTCGTGTAAAATAAAAATAAAAACCACACTGAAAATCTTCTGATCAAGCATGTCTAACTCCATTGTCAATTTTCATTCACAATGAATTCCTTCGTTGGACATTCTTTCCGCATTTACTCGTACTTTCACATACAAGTTAAAATATAATAATTCATACAAGAAAGCATTCTAAATTAAGAAATAACTCTGCTTCACTTGCCCTTTGGCAACAAATTGAAACAAAATCCGCGCACGAAGTCAAACGAGTGCACAATCATTCACTTACAATGTGTTGTTTCGTCAGCTTCCACGTAGTCAATTTCATCAACAGCAGAGTACTATTTTCATTTATATTGTCATACATAAAGTTTGTTTTCGAAGTTTAAATTTTCACAACACAATCACGGAAAATCCTTCAATTACATAATACTGATACGAACGTTTCAATGTATTTCAAAATATCCTGTAAAATAATGTAAAAAAGAAATGATTTGTTTGCATGCCGCATACAATATTATAAAAGTAATTCAGGACGCCGTCACTGACAGTCAGCATCTTTTTCTCTCTCGACCCCTACCCATTATCTGTACGCGTCTGTGTTTGCCAGCATGTGAACAACTTTCGTTTGCCTACCACCAAGCAGAAAGTAATTCCGACAGTATGAAACGAAGAGAAAAACGAATACGAAAATAAACAAAGAAAAGTGTCTGAAAACAGCCGTTCCCAATCTCCAGACATCCGCACGTCTGTAGAAAATCAGACAACACAAGTATAAAGTCGCAACGAAATTGTTTGAAAGTTATTGCAAACATATGGGGAAAACTCGCCTGTATGTTAAGCAAAATTACTTATAAATATAGATACCTAGTCGATTAGCAATTGTTCACTTGAAGAGGGGGTAGGCCGGAGCTGAATTTAACACGAGCCTTTCTTACGGCAATTAGGTAGAGTTCTGAAAACTTGAACCCACGGAAACATGTGTTCATTTCAGGATATGATATACGAAAAAGAAAAGGTGTCTGTATATCAGTTTCGTAAGACTTTGATGAAGATATTCGGAAGAATAATAGTGAAATTGCTCCAAGAGAGAGTTCCTACTTGACTATAGTCCTCTCCATCTTCTCCCAAACCATGCTGTTTCTCGCGACCAATACACTTGGTTTCATACAAACGTTTACGACATGCGTATCTCGATCAGTTCACAGACAATATTTATACCACCACAGGGCAATAGAGGTAACCACAGTGAGATTGAATCATTTGGAAGAAATTTGAAGCAAAAAAGATCCACCATATTATTTGAAAACGCGACATAATGAAAAGTACACAAAATTAATAATTATTAATTACATTTAAAAAAATAATTTCATATTACAATTTTTAATTTTTTATTTCCTCCTCAGTTTGGTTTTGTATCACGGATTCTCGAGACCCAATGTCGTTCACACACGACACATGGTAAACCGGAAATGGTGTGTGTGTGATGCTCTGTTGAACGTCACTGATCGTGGTTAATACTAGTAAACCAGCGATTTCAAATAACTTGACTGAAAGAAGTCTCGAGGCAGTTATGAATGTTTCCGAGCAACTGTGTGTTAGTATCTGGTGCTGTGTGACATGTTGCAAGGAAACATTTTTCACGTCAACATTTGTCAGTTCGGGACAACACTCAAAACTATAGTTTTCATTCCATTTTCCAATCTTGAATCTCTGCATGATAATTTGCCAAACACTAGTGAGCACGGCTGATAATCAGGACGCCAACATTTCAAGCAGCGTTCCAACGTGACCGTTTAAGAATCTGAATTTATATAGGTAAACCTTTGTCAAATACAAAAATCTTGTTGAACACAGAAAAAGATAATTTTGAAAATACTGTAAGAGTTAAAGTTGGCCAAAGACGAAAGGAACCCAGTGAGGAATTTACGGGGTCGAAAACTCTCATAAGTATGAGTTTCGGGTTAAATCACGAGGAATCTCGTCGGGGCGCTCCTCGCACGATAATCCTGTGGAAATTGAGTTTGGTCCGAAAGAAGACGAGCTATTTACATTTCTCCAGCTATTGTCCACTATGACACCACTCCACTATAAGAGAGTTCAGTTTACATTATGTACAAATTCACTTTTTCTCTTTTCACTGGATACTTTTAATTACATCTGCTTTCATATTTTTTTGCTTTTTTCCATTCGGAGATGTGCGGAAATCGTCAAATCCCCAACTGGGATAAATCCGCTCCGTTTTGTAACTGCCTTGAAAATCAACAGCAAAAAAAATCGTTTTTTGTAATAGCACTTAACTCGGAAACTCATGTTTATATCCCATCGGACTTCTGGAACTGTTAAAAACTCCCCTTCCCTATATTGAAGGCAACATTTCAGACACCCGAATTAAAGCGCATATCATTGAAAATAGTTGCGCGTTTTTTTAAAAAATTTATTAGACATAACTTTTATCTCAAGATTATTTGTTGTTACATAAAGTTTACAGTATATACAATTAAAATTCTGTACATAATTAACCTGGGAACTAGGCACTTAGGTTAATCCAGCAATTAACGTAATTTTGCAAATTTTTTCTTTTATCTTAATTTGTCTGTCTGAGTGGCATACTTTTTTGGGTTATGAGGGATCGCTTGTGATGTTGAATTTGATGGGATGGATGGAATGGGTGGGTGGAGTCTGCGGGTATGAGGATGGGGTGGGTTAGCATGTGTCACAGTGTTCTGGGGGAAGGATGAGGTCGATAGGGCGTTTTCTCTTGAGGCGACGTGAGTGTAGTGGTAGGGGAGGGTTGCTATGGAATTGCTGGATCGTGGTGTTAGGGTGGTTGAAGGTGCTTTTGATTAATGAGGTTACGGATTTGGTGATTATTGAGTTGACTTGGAGAAGTTTAATGTTGTGATGGGTTATGGAATTTCTGCGGTACCGGGGAGAGTTAGTGATGGTGCGAAGGATTATGTTTTGTTTTGTTTGGATTTTGGCTGAATTGGTTTTGGCTGTTGCTCTCCATATGGATGAGGCGTAGGGCAAGGTGGGTTGTATTATGGAGAGATAAACAAGGCGTTTTTTTCTGAGTGTGAGAGGGGATTTTTAGTTTAGGAGAGGATATAAAGTTCTGAATTTAAGGTTAATTTTAGAGAGGAGGTGTTTAATGTGGGGTTTCCAAGAGAGTTTTGAATCGTAGAGGAGTCCAAGGTAGGTGGTTTCTGTTTTTGTGGGTATTTCGGCGTTGTTTAGATAGAGGGGGATGTGCGGAGGAGGATTTTTGGATAGTGTGAACGGGACGGTTACTGATTTGGAGAGATTCATGGTGATTTGCCATTGTTTGTACCAATTTTCTAGGTGACTGAGCACTGAATGAAGAGGTTGGATATTGGAGGTGAGAGAGGAGGTTTGGTAGGAGATGGCAATGTCGTCTGCGAAGAAGATTGTGTTAGTGGCGGGATGTTGTGGAATATCGTGGGAGAAGATGTTGTCTAGGAAGGGGGCAATAACGCTTCCTTGGGGGACACCTTCCGCGATGGAGTGGGGCTGGGAGATGTGGTTATTTATTTTGATGGAGAAGGTTCTTTTGGAGATGTGATTGAGGAGTATTTTATAGTGAGTATCATTTAGGTGATCTTTGATTTTTGAAAGAAGGGAAGGGTGATGAATTTTGTTGAAGGCTTTTTCTATGTCAATAAAAGTGGTGATAGTTGCACGGTAAATTTTTTTTCGAAAGTTAAATATTTTTAATATTTTTTTGAATGTTGAGAAGAAGCAAATAGTAGGAGTCAAAATGGAATAATGCAGAATAACTTGAAATACTTAGGTGAGTTTTAGGTAAGAGTACTAGGTGTTATTTCCAATGATAAAGGAAACAATACGAATGATTTCTCATTAACACATTAATCATATAATTTACAATCCGTGTGATTTTTTACATTCTAGTATTCTCAGGTAAGCTCAAGTTATTACTCAGGGAAGACGTTTGTTTGGATATTTGTTAACGATAAATAGCTGTTTTATATGTCAAAAATACTTGTCTGTAAAATGAGACAAGATAAATAGTTGAGTTAAGAGAGAATGTGATACGGGATCAAGCACCGCTGGATCTGCGAAAAGTAATGTAGTACTAATACTCGGAATTTCTTCAGACTGCATTAACGTTCGTTTTAAGATGTATTCCGCAAAATGTAAAGCCAGAGTTTGCTATCCCTAAATACAAACCGTTTTTACACGAAATTCTATCTGTAACAAGATTTTGTAAAAGATTACGACTGCTTTCGCAAATGTGTAATACACTTTTTCAATAATTTATGAAAGACAATAATAAATTATATATATTTTAGCGAACCGAGCTGATGGACAAGGCGAGAGTTCAGCAAGCACGGGGAAACAAGAGACAGTGCACGTGGAGCGTGAAGTTTTGCTTCGTTACACAGCTGACTTTATTGTAACACTGCAAGTAAATCCAGAAGTCCCGGAGGAAAGGGAGTAAATACGCCGCAGCGGAATGCGAGTGTTAATTAATTTGTCTTCCAGCAGAGTGAAAGAACAATGTAATTACGCAAGGTGACGCGACCTCGGTCATCGGCTAACAAGCAAACTTCTGCGCATCTGCTGCCCGCCTTCATTAACCACGCCGCGCCGACAGGGAAAGGAGAGAAAAAGAAAGTCCTCCAGTGTTTTCTCATACAATAAATGACCTATGATATTAACTCAGATGAACAGATTTTCTTTTGGCTTCAGGACTTCACGAGTTGGAAGAAAGTAGTAATTAACACATTTCAAACCAATATTTCTCCTATCAGCGTAATAAAACTCCACGGAAATAAAATACATGCAGCATGTTAGTTTTTTTCAATGTTAATAGAATAAATAATACTCAGATGTTGTAAAATTCAATAATATTTAAATGAGATAATTTCACATTTATTTCTCATATTACATAATAAGGTGTTGAATTTAAGTGTTACTATAATAATTAAGACCATGTCAAATTATTTCAATTGCCAATAGTCTTATGAAATTAATAAGTAATTATCTCATTTTAATGTTACTTAATTTTAAAACACTTGAAAATGTCCCGAAAATTAGGGATGAAAGGTTGTATATTAACTTCATTGTAATTTTTGTTGACATTTTTGATAAAATTATTCCTGACTTGATATCCATACAATATTTTAATCTTACAATTTCCCGCCTAAAACAATGTTATTTTCAGCTGCACTTTAAAGGAAATTATTAGCTTTATAAAAGAAAGTACACGCCATGACTACTTTCGAGGACGTTTCTTCCAGAGTGTGATTCTCGATCAAAACAACCTGTCCGCCGTATGCAAGTATTGAAAAAGATTCCGGTGAACAACTGATCACTCATCCTCACACAACTCATTCTAGAGCAAAATTAAACGCAATTCTTGGTCCACGAACATGGATAGTCTACATACAAACGATGTTTATTCGTTAGACACGTTAGTCATACGTTTATGGAATTAAAATATAGCCGGACGCATACTATACCTGTACAAAAAATAAAAATAAATCTTCTAGGAGCGCTTTATACATTCTAACAGAACTGACGTAATCGATTCACAAGTTACATTTATTCACTTAGAAGAAAGCTTACTCAGTTGTGTTACAGCTACTAACTGCTGGCGAGCACCGATTTTGGCTTTTTCAAACGTGATCAATGCAGCTCAGATCGACAAACGTCCAGCCGAAGTACACTTCTGAGAACTACGAGATACATTACATCATGTTTGACGCGAAAACGGCGTCATAAACACACAACACACGTTTCAGCGACTAATTGCTTTTCTTTCATCAGCAAAACTATACCATATTAAGGCGAGCAAAGATCTACTGACCCACCTTAAAGACGTTTTAAGACGAAGGTCTTTTGAAAAGTCTAGGCGATGGAGGATGAAGAAACATTGTCAATTTAATTAGAATCATTAATATTTTCAGTCACATTTTGGAATACAAAGATGTAGTTGGAAAACGAATTGAGATCCGTTAAGTCCGTCGTTGATGAATTTATAATTTACCTTCATTTCATAAATTGTCGGCGCCTTAGAAAAACCCGCACTCGTCCACAGATGAAGCGCCGAGAATGTTTTGTGTAAAGTGAATGTGTTTTCCGATTGACGTCAGGCAAAAAACGTGATGTTAACTATCGATCCAAAGCAACATGTAAACTTTTTTACATCGGACAGCGCACACGCTCAACTAAATAGCTGCCCCGCCCGTGTCAGGACGTTGCATATATTGGCCAAATAATGAAATTATGTAATTAAATTTCAATCTCCATAATTAAAATTCTGAATATTGCTTCATAACTCTTTCATGTAATAATCTGTTGCAGATGGTAGCCCGTTACGATGTACACAGTGCCAACTCTTTTGCTTGGCTGTGTCAGTTTTTTCCCATAAATCACCAGCAAGAGTACTCACAAAAGTGTTTTTAGTAAATGTCAACGTCAACTAATCTACGCTACGCGAACCTCTGAAAACTAAATAGTTTAGAGTGAAATGCACACACGCACAACTTTTAGTCGTAAAAATAATTGCGTATAATTCTGCCCAACAACGCTGTAAAAATGCTACAGTGGTCAACCTAACGAAATAAAGTTCCAAAATTATACATTTCGTATCATATAGAATAATTAATTATAAATTACTCATATCATAGATGATATGGAGGTTAACTATAATATTCCTCAATTAAGTGTTACGATTAATCAGCGGATTAGTTTACTTAATACTACACCATTCTTCCGTATATAAAAGACTTTTAAGAGCCTAATTCACACGAGTTATTTTAAATTTTTCATAATTTGTATGTAGATTTCAAATTCAGCTTTCCTCTATAGTCTTCCCTTATCGCGCGAACCACTATTCAGGCTTGTCATTTACAGAATTCTCTGCTCTAGGCGCACAGTTCCTGCGCGATCCTAATTAAATCTTATGACTTTTCCCACTCAGGACAATTTAATTTTTTGTAATGATTAATTTTTAACTGACCTTTTAAAAATATAATAAGGATTTTCGTCTGTATAGTTTAAGTTATTTATGATGCCAATACAGAGAACTGAATGATATTGAATTACGTATGATTGAACAAAGTTATAGAGGATCAAAGATAATAAAAATAAATGAAAGAAAGATATATAACCTAATATAAAAAGGTTAGAAGAATACGTATAATGGATTGAAATATTATAAATATTAATTAATAAATTAATGTTCGTTTTGCCACTAAGAAAATGTGTTATCCTTAATATATAGTATTAAAATGAAAAAATTTTCGTCTGATTGAAAATAATGAATAAGAAAGATAGCCAATTATGACAAAAAAGTGATAATATAAAAACCACACAACGTTTCTGGGATCTTTGTTCCTTTCGTCAGGTGCGAAGAAGACCCGAGAACGACACAACTGCACTTGTCAGTTGACAACTCAAAAACTGACGAAAGGGACAAGGATCCCAGAAACGTTGTGTGGTATTTATATTATCACTTTTGTGACTGAATTGGCTATCTTTCTTATTCATATAGTAAAAAAACTTAGAAGGGTCCACATTAGGAATGACAAGTTATTAAATTAAACTTTAATTTTAACTGTCTCAATAATAATTTTTAAATATTGTTTGTGGGCGAAATTACTTAAAATATTTTCTGCATTAATCACAATCTAAATTTATTGACATTTTACTTTATTTTGACGTATTTTAGATTATCTGATTTCGCTACACAACAAAAAATATTAGAATGTGTTAGAACTTCGCTTTTATTATTCTAAGATTCCTCACCTGCTTTTACAATTTAATAATGGCACAATATTAAACAAACACAATGAAACTGCAAACAATCTACTGCACTAATGAGACTTGTCTCAGGGCGATTTGGTGAGCCACAGAAATAAACAAAATATGTGAGAAGCTTGAAATAAATTAATATTAAACAAAATAATTGTCTTGGCAGCACGGAAAATGATGCAATGATTACATACCATACTAATATAGTGACTGGGTAGCTCTTCATTAATTGGGGGCTTTTAAGCACAGAAGACTTGAATAGGAGGCCTAGTTAAAATAATTTATTCTTCATAATAAAATAAGGAATGCCTTAATTTACTTTACCTCGCAAAATATTACAGACAGTGTTGAAAGGAAAAAATAACGGTTGTCTTATATCTATAAAGAAAAATAGAAGATATTGAACTCGGATATGAAACACATCTGTTCTTAAATTAGTTCTCCATTTGCGACCCGAGGAATATCTTCATACGGATTGAATATTTTCGCGCCGAAACAGAAATTTTGTTAGTCCTTGGTAATCAACTAATTTTGATACCGATTTACAGGTCTATAACGCATGTTTCACAAACTATAAATTTCACTAGAGATAATTGTGAAAGATATACAGTAAACTCTCAAAAACAAACTCGCGACTGTCAATCATTATAAAGAGGTCATAAGTAAGTAAACAAAAAACAGTTGGTTTTGTTATGAAAATGAAGTTTTAATCATATCGTTGAGACAAGAAGGTTATATTTATAGAATTCAGTACAATCAGGAATTTTTTTACCAGTTCTGTCCTTCCGTCATATTAAGCCGGATATACAGTATGAACGACGAGTGTGAAACATTTAGAATAATTGATATATAAGACAGACAGCGCTATGCGACTATAAACATGAAGATGGACTGGAGTAAAATGAGTGAACTAGAAAAGTGTGGAAGATATGGTTCGCTGCAAGTACTTTTAAATGGACAAATACGTTCAGATGTATAACCCATAAATTAATCATTTCATTGATAGCTACGTACGTAAATTCAAAAGTAAATTTGTAATGCTAACATTCTACACTTTCTGGAAGAAGCGTTTCTTGGTTACAAATTTAATACGCAAGTGGAGGAAAGTTTTTGGTGTTATACCTGGCGGAAGAGCAGTGTGTCAGCTGAGAGCGGCCATTACAGAGATTGCGTAAATAAATCGGGGAGCGCCCGGAGCTCAAAGGAGCCAACTTGGAACCGCAGAGGAAGCCGTAAAAATTATGAAGTTTGCAGGCAGCAGGGGGCTATCAGGCCTGATTAATATCGCCACGGCTTCTCCGGGGGCGACGGAATTATCGCCACGGCGTATTTCACACCGAAAAGCCCGCGCGCTAAAACGCTTTCAATTATGCGTCCACCTAAAACTCTCACGCAACTGACAAAATGTGGAATTATCTAATTAAAAAATAGGACGTGCTTGAAACCAATATTCTGCAGCACGCGCTTTATGAGGAAATAATTCAGATACAGAAAACCATTAGAAAAATCCACAATTCTATAACATCGTTGGAGGAGAAAATCCACAAGGCTTAATTATATGTACATTATGACAGTCAGTCATAAATAATGCAGGAAAGAAAATTAATCGTAGAAGTAAATACTGCCGCCGTACTTTTTACAAACAAATTGAAAGACATTTTAACACACATTGGAATGTTTCTTCTTTCCTTTTTATTTTATTCAGTTTCCGCTGCTCTTACGCCATACAAATTTTAATGTACATACTGCGAAATACTTCTTAGCAAAGTAAACAACTAATGATAATTAAAGTACAGTGAAATAGATGTGGACTATTACCGTGAGGTATTTTGACTTTTCCAACTATATAATTATCTCCATAAAGCTGGAATTTTCCTCTAGTTTGCATTCTAGTAGCTCCATAGTGCTTCAATTATTACTATCATATTTTCCACCACTTTTGAGGTAAAGTATCACACAATTTCTTTCGATTAACCTCATCAGTAAAATTATTCTCAAGTTACCACATCAATAGGCAACAACTGAAACTAAATAAACTAACGCATTCTACTTGGATTCAGAAGTTATTTTCCAGCTATTATGAAACAGTGTGGTCTCCTCAAGTGTCTGTTATAGCCGGGTCAATAACCACAACCTGCTAGCAACTCTTTCGCGATATATAACCCACACCCGGAACCTTAATAAGTAAATTATTCTCGTATTCGCAAAGACTTTTCGCGTTCGATATTATTTACCATTTTCGACTTATTTACTTCCAATTTCATGCACATAGTTTCCTAACAACCTTCTACGCATTACTCCCATAATATTCGATAACAATATTCTAACTCGTTCCTGCACTTAACAATATTAAGTATCACTGTCCGCCCCGGAGACGTATTCACGTGAACTGCTGGAACGTAATTCATATCTAAGGTTTTGTTTCAGCGCTCTCTTGAGGGTTGAAATGGAAAGGGCTGCTCCAGGTCAGTCTCTATTGGCTTCGGCACACATGTTTGTGGCGATATGAAGAAAGTTTCTCCGCCAGCTCCGAGTTGCTATCGAGGTCTGTATGAAATAGGAACCTGCTCACGTTTAATCGCAAACTCCATTTCAAGAGAGACCCGGCGGAGGCCATTATTAAGTACATAAAAATTCTTTAGCGCAGTCATTAAACAAATGATAAAAAATAACGCGTTTCATAAAAACACACATTTTTTAATTTTAGAATTAATTAAGCAGTTAAAAATTTGAAAGTAGAAATTTCTTCACATTGAAAATACTCTGCTAGAAAAGTTTTGACGTCCGGCCAAAGTATGAAGTTTTAACAGAAGCACGCGGTTTTCATATCGATCAAACCCCACCATTTTTATGTCACGATACATTTTCCTACCGCATTATACTTCAAGATTTTCTCCCTCATTTTCAGTTGGGTGCAGTAGGTGACTTCAAGTATCAAATGCACTCTTAATGGTTAAAAACAAAATATTTTTCAATATATATTGTCTCGTTCGTCTTTTCTCCTTATTTTATTCAGTTTTCGTTCCATCTTAATTCACCTGTGTCTACTACTTTCCCGCCATACAAATTTAACGTTCATTCATGAGTCATTCCTTTGCATCTTTCCGTACATCTTGATCAATGCTAATCCTTTTTCCGTTTACCGGTCAATTCTCTTTCACACGATTCCTTAACAACTCCCTTTATCTCAGTACAGACGGCAACGAAACGTAGGAGAATGTCACGAGTAAAAGTGATCCGAAGAGGAAATTCAGAAGGAGGGAAAGGATAATGGAAATTTAGGGTGATGAAGGCTTGGCTTGACAATATTTTGACAGGCGCTCGATGATGGCGAAAGCTGCTTTTAATTGCAAATTTGAAATGGGCGCACATCGCCGGCCTTGCGGTAGCCGCTACGTCCGATCACCATTACGCTCCAAGTGGCGGCAATTAAGTTAATTAAAGCTCGCGGATTACCTGTCGCTGACACCCGATATCGCCATAGTCGCGGATTTAAAAGCCGCCGGCCGGAACGTCATCCGAAACTTTGCTAATAACACTTTAGCTGCTCCACCTGGCACCTACTCTTAGCTACCTTTCACTCATACGCGCATGCAAATACGCTTTCAACACCATCCTTCGCATGCAATCTGCCTCTTACTTTTCTTAACACTTTCCTTGTCACGTATATATATTTTTCTTTCTACAAAAGTGCAGTCTACTTATTTTTTCGATGGCCTGACAATTATTACTTAAAAACCCACAGAATAACAAATTGCTTTCGTATAATTCATTTAGATCAACCTCCTTATATAATTACACATTTTTCTGGACATTTCTCCGCTCTTAAACTAACTTTCGAAAAGATTCCCAAAATAGGTATTCGTTTTTAACTTTTTCAAATTAGAGAGTAGAAAAATATCCGAGCTTTGACGAGAGAGCAGGACAATCGGCGATAGAAAGTGAAACAGTAAAGTGCAGTCTCAGATACGAACTAGGACAGTAAAGTAAAGTCGGCGCTGAGTAATGACCGACAGCGGTCAAGAGTTCATTGGCTGTGGTATTGTGGAAATTTGGTTTGTTGTGCTGACCTAGTTTGTAAACATTGAAATACCACGGCCTGTCAATTAAAATCTTTTTAAATTATTGGTGAAGTGAATAAGTAGTGTTATATGAGAGCTACTCCGATGATTTGTATGTACGAAATTTCCTTTGTAAACCTAGTATAAAAATTGCGTACCGTCAGACTTCATCAAATTTCTTCAGATTTTTACAGATTTTTCTAAGTTAATATTTCTCGTGAAAATTTAATTCACTATTTTGTAACATTTAATTGTTTAAATTATTTATTATATCATAATTTTTTACATTAATTGACAGCAACGTGTTGTCTTTGTAATATTTATAAATGGTATACCACAATATATATATATATATATGTTGATTTATTTACGGTCGCATCAACATATCAAGTTATTGGCGACACAGTTTGGGAACTCACTTTGTCTTGTAGGGGAACTGATTTGGCCAGAGTTTTCCCTCACGCACATCCATGCCCTAGTCGAACACAGTTATCAACATTTCTGAATAGAATAGACACTGTACAAATAAAACTAACGAAACAAGCATCCACTGCCAGAAATCAATTAAATAGTTGTATGACGAAATTAGTAATGATTGTTACTCTCAGATAAGGAGCACAGTGGCTCCGTTTATTCACCTCACTCTGCAGGCTGTCCCGTATCATGGGGTTAATGGGTTCGGTTCACCTACTTCCTAAACTGACCCAGCAGCTACGCGTCACCCGTAATAGGCCAATTCCAGCTGTGATTGGATATCTCTATGGCAACGATAAGCTCTGCCGCAGGAAAGGTTTCTCATTTGACATGCCTCCATAGCCACTGGCCTCTCTCTCTCTCTCCGCCCCCGGCGACTCACTACTTATGATTTATTATTACCGTTTCACCTGCATAATATCGGTCAATAATAAACTAATAAAGTTGCGCACACACACACAGACAGAGCGAGAGAGCTAGCGAGAGAGAGAGAGAGAGAGCTAGAGCGAGAGAGAGCTAGAGAGAGAGAGGGGGGGGGGGGGGGCGAGAGAGAAATCAGAATCTGTCTCTGAAACAGGTTAATATTTTCGACGTTTCAGTGACGACTGAAATGCTGTTTTCTGAATTATTACGATTTTAGCAATACACTCGACTACAGTTAGAATAGTCCACACATCAGTTTTTCTGCCATGGAAAGCAAGGAAAATGTCGATGGAAGTATTAGGTGGTAAAACAAGAAATAAATCAGACAGAAAAAGGAAGAAGAAAACCTACATATCGAACTGGGAGAATTTTGCAGTTACTTTCTTACAACCACATCATAGCTCATCTCACTGAAATAATTTTCAAACAAAAAAAATTCAATTTTCAAGTCCATGACAATTATTTCATAGTTATTAGAAACAACGAGAACACTTATTTTGTCACCGAGTCTGGAATTTACAATATATCTAGTCAATACGGTTCCTTTAAATCATATAAACGAAACTACTGGCCACGAGTGAGGAAAAAATATTACGTCGTTATAAGAAAGATCTTAGATCTATATTGTCATTCCACTATTATGTATCCAACCACATATAAGTTCTCTTCATATATTTATAATATTATATATTTAAACCACAGGAGCTTTCGGCGCCTTTGCCATGATCACCTGTTTCTTAAAAAAACATCAATCATATATACATAATTTCACATACAACATAT
Source organism: Zhengitettix transpicula (assembly GCA_037074705.1). NCBI lineage: Eukaryota > Metazoa > Arthropoda > Insecta > Orthoptera > Tetrigidae > Zhengitettix > Zhengitettix transpicula. The sequence continues at coordinate 29,581,749 of CM073593.1, read as the reverse complement.
AATTATTATTTTTCACATTACATTACAATACATTTTCATTACTATTTTCATGCCTGTCTACTATAAAATGTCGTCAATGTCTTTTCTCAAGTGCATTACGTTAATTTCTTCCTTCTTTCATAACATAGTATATGTTTACGCCTATCCCTTTATCTGGTTAGTCAATTTCTCATACTTCTATTTTAACACTCTTTCATTCATGATAATCTGCTTAATATTTTCTAGTAAATACATGTTTTTACTTTATTTTACAATTTTCATGAATTATTATTTCCTAAAAACGGATTTAAAGCGTACTTATTCTAACATACATTGCAAATAACATATTTTTATTTTTCGCCACTAATTTCAATTTTTACAATTGTACTGTTACCCTTATCCCATTCTTGTTATTTTTTCGATTATACTGGTATAGAACGTGTTAATAAAATAACCATGTGGAGAATATAGGTGTTTTCTATATGTTATTTGCAAAATATGTTAGAATAAGTAGGCTTTAAAAAAATTAATGATAATTAATGAAAATTGTGAAATAATGTAATAAAAATGTATGTACTAAAAAATATTAAGTCAATTATCGTAAATTAAAGAGAATGATAAAATTTAAGTATGACAAATTGACTAACCAGATACAGAGATAGATGTAAATATACTATGTGATGAACGAGGGAAAAAAATTGACTTGATAAAACTCATTGACGACATTTCATTGTATTTGAGAGGTATGAAAATACTAATGAAAATGTATTGCAATGTAATGTAACGAAATAATAATTGTATGTAAAATGATGTATGCGTGATTGATGTTTTTTAAAAAACAGATGATTATGGAAAGTCGCCGAAAGCTCGTGTGGTTTAAGTACCTAATCAAATAAAGATATGAAGAGAAATTATATGTGGTTGGATACATTATATATATATATATATATATATATATATATATATATATATATCCAAAAAAGTTTGTTACTTCACAGTGGTTTTAAAACAAATTGTCATTAAATTACATAAATATTTTCGAAGCTACTAAAACTTACACGGAAAAATAATTTCGATGCCGATGATAGAACACTTACGACAAATTCAAAGAAATGGAAAAGGAATGATAACTAGCGAAGCCAGTTGCTCACAATGAGTTTTCTTTTAAATTAGCACCAGAATTGCATATCCTTGAGCGAAGAAACGTAACCGTTGCCCTCATCTCGATCGATGATCAAATTCAATGACCGACGAAGTGAACTCCGTGCAACAAAATGATGATTCTGAGGAGCCGCCTTTGTTTCGTGGTGCTATTGAGTTTCACATCCCCGGAAATTGGAACAAAGCATGACAGCATGACGGATGGCGCGTGCTTGACCGCGGCCGGGGAACTACCCAAGGAACAGTCACGTCTCAATCCTTCATTCGACGCAAAATGAAATGTCTACGCTATTACAAACTTAAGTACGCACACTGCATATCGAAATATTACTCTACTGTTATTTAGAACAAAATAACGAAAAAATTATTGTATTCATGGAATGAAGCGTCACGTCCGTGAACAAAACGTACGAGTACGTTCAGATTGCTTTCCGGGCGTATTAGCAGGCATTTTTGTAACATGCTTAAATATATAATAATATTTTAAACACAATACAGTGCAGCTTAGTTACTAAACGAATTTACAATACATATATAAATAAATAACGCTTTCCGTACGTGCCCGACATAGTGAATAGTGGTTACTACAGTATTATTACGCGCCTCAAAACATCATCTATTAAAAGTAAATAATAATGATAAATGGTCGTAGTCAGTGATCCACGTAACGCTTAAGCAAGACAAAATAGTGCGTTAGCGTGAAAAACGTTGACTAACCGAACCAAAATTTACGCATTGGACACTATTTAAATATTATAGGGAAACAGACCTATAAATATATCAGAGTTAAGTTACAAATTAATTTGGTAATGCCCCTATAACACACTCATTTTCTCGTGTTTATGAGTTCTACTTTGTAATTTAATAAAACTGTGCATTAGTTGTCTCTAATTATTATTTATCACTCACATTTGATGGTATGTACTTAATGTTTTGTACGAACTTGAGTTTATTATTACGTCAAATTGGCAACAATGGCGGCATATAGCTCACATCCGACATTATTGCATTGACCGGGAAATAGAAAGTGCAGAAGACGGGCGCTGGCTGGAAGGTGTGTGTGTATGTGTGTACGATTCTTACATTTCCTAGCTCGAAATATTGCTGTGGTTTTCCGCCAGAGTCGCAGCTGTTGACGCTCTGCCAGGCGCAGCTGGCATTACGTGAACAACAATTTCGTGCTTCAAGGGGAGATGCACATATCTGTACCGCACGATTATTTAAACATTGACATGATAAATTAACTACACGATGATGAATAGCACACTTATATCCATAAAAGAATCGCATTTTTTATATTTCCATAAAATAAATAATTAGTCTTCTCCAGGGCTACTTTCTGTTTACGCTCAAGATTTCACACCTCAATTTATCGATTTATGTAGCATGTGTACGTTTTCGATCTGAGATTTACAGTGTATAAGCATTCCTGGCTTTCCCAATACACTTCAAGTTCGTCAAACAACTAAACCGTTCGGTATAATTCTTTAAAAAAAATATAATAAAACGCAGAATAAACGAAAATATGTGATAAAAGTGTGAGAACGTGGATGGTGTCGTAGGCCGCGTAGGGAGCGGAGTCGCGCTATCGATTTGTTGGCCAGATTACTTCTGCCCTGAGCATGGGGCACGCTCCATCTCAATTTCATTTAGATCAGGATCGACGAACCCAATACCCCCTTCGTCAATCTAACCATAACATCGTCGGGATTGCAATCATATTCACGGCAAAGAAAATCAAATATATTCTGCGTAGTTTGTGATGGGGGTGATCAAAATGAAAACAGTGTCATTCGAACAATTGTAATAGGTCTTTTTAAGTAATAGATCTTTTACAGATTAATTTACAAAACAATTTGATTTATTTAAAGTTTATTTTAAATTAGTGGCTAACTTACATCAATGATTTACAATGTTTGGACTGAGAATTTCTAAACACAAAAATGAACACGTGAAATGAATGTCTCAGCTCTGTCTCGAGATACATTTATGATTCATAATCCGGGTAGTTGTGGCGTTTGCTAGTTTGGCGGCAAGGACCACCCATGTACAGAGCTCAGCAAGTATAAATCAGATGGCTCCTTCTCGTAACCCAGACTCAATCACACACTATCTTTGAAGAAAAACTCTTCTTATCACAGATTTCTCCGGCTCAACATATCTCACTCACTAACTTCTCAGACTAAATATTTCTCATTTTTGCGGATATCCCGTCTTTAGATCTGGCGTTTTTGCAATCGGGTGAGATCCTGAACCCAGTGGACAGCCATCATTTTGTCACTCTTAATTTATGCTTGCTCACGGGCGTGTGTAGGCGGAAGACCCAACATCTAACCACATTTATTACCAAAATCCCTTGTATATAAAATATATAATTCAATATTACTCCATTTCACAATTTACTACTTTATCGTAAGAAAAGTCGGTCTGTAATTGCTTATTTACGAACATCCTCTTTTTCAGAACTTTTTGGAGCATTGTCAAGTTATGCCGTGGCGGGGAAACGAAGCAAAGCCACTATCCACAGCAAACAGGCCATACACATGTTGGATGAATTCATCCCCCTTATAAGGTTCTATGTAATCACATCTTTGTCCCGGAATACTGTGATGGAAGAGCGATTGACACACTCTCAATTAGGACATCGTATGGAACGCTTAATAGGCCAGCATGCATTACCATCACGTTTGCTCGTGTGAGTGACATTTACCGGCGGTGCAATTATAACACAGCTCCACGTAACAGGTTTCGTAATAAACCATTCGAATCTCTCATTATTATGCATTGTGTAACAGTGAAGCATCATGATCATAGAGAGAAAGACCTGATATAAAGTTAGAACAAAATTAGTTAAAATGTCATTAATACCTCCGATTATTAACATCGATAAAATATTAAGAGATTTATTCATTTCTTTTATTACGGCAGTTTTTTCATAATTATCACAAAATCATAAAAGATCAAAGTCATCGGTAAATATTTACTCTAGAAACACGTGTTAAATACCACTTACATGCAATAAATACGAAGTCATATGAGAAAATAGCAATCAGCAAATAGTTTATATACATAGGCAAGGACATATAGGCCTATAGATAAATAGATATGGAGGAAGGTTTAGAGAGGTGTAGTGTAGGTTTGTTATTTCTCAGAAATCCATCACGTTTTAGATTAAAAGACAGTTATCGATCCCTGATAGGGCATTATTGTAAAAAAAATAGCGTTAATGTAATTAAGTGTAAAATAATCATATTTATAATAATTATGTAGGGTTTGTAAATAGTTTAGTTTATTAATGTATTCGGGAACAGTGAAATGCAGTGAGAATAACAGAAGTACATGACGTCACGTATAGTGACGTCATGTACGTCACGTATATATGACATTTTATAGTTATTTATTGTTAACGCCATGAACAAAAACGCCTCTTTTATTGTTCATCTTCACAGGTGCCAACTCGTCCCCATGCGCAGACACTTGCTTCAGTAATCGCCTAGAGCTTGACCTTGTTAGATCGTTGTAGTGTTCGTGTATGTTCCGCGTGCAACGTCGGATTTGCCTCTCCTCCGTAAATCTGCACCACGTCCTCCTCCTTTCGTGACACTCATCATAGTAGTAAGTACGCGTTTTGTGTGTGTATTGATTATTATTTTTCTCTTCCGTAACTGTTAGTTTTTGAATGTATCCTAAAAATATTCTCTGAGCTTAAATGGTACAGGTAAATATATGCATCTATATAAATTCCATAAACAACAATTCAGTAGATAAAATTTTGAGTAACACCCCAAACTTCATTTCAGTTTACAAAGAGAATATCTCATTTTCCCTGGAATTACGAGCAGTATTCCACTATGCAATAATAAAGTGTCTCAGCACATACATGACATACAATTCATCTCATTTATTTTACTACATTCATGTTTTGGAAAGTGATCCACTTTTAACATCGTTAAAATCGTCGTAAGACTGATTACAATATTAAAATAGCCACAACTGAAAAGTTACTAATATAATTAACTACACTGCACAAACGAATGAAACGGCAATGGTCACTTTCCAGGTGAATACCTTTCCAAAACCTAAATAACCGCTGTAAGCAAACGTATTTCAAAAAGTATGTTCATTACATCGGATTCCATGAATTCTGTGAACTACAAAAATATGAGTCTGAAAAGCGTTAAAATATAGCAAAGCGTTATCTCTGACGTACAGAGAGATCAAAAGCGGCCGAAGTTAATATCTGGACGACAATACAACGCTTGTTTGCAATCAGGAAACAGCAATATTATTGTTCAACAGGGATCCAGTCGCACACGGTTCCAAGTAATTAACTCAGGAGTACTGGACGTGTAAGGATACAACTAGGTCACACTTAAACGTATTTTAAAAATTTTAATTGAAAATTATTTCGAAATATAGTACTGGAAAAAGAAAAAAAGGAACGTTCAAAGCATTATTTACATGTTAACTCCTACTGTAAAATTACAAATGAATGTCAAAAAGAGATGCGAAAATGTAAAAAATCCGTGTTCATGGGAAAATAAATAATACAGATAAAAAAATAATCGTCATCTCTATAAAAATATTTTATTTCTGTACGTTGCTTATTTTCGACTGCTTTAAGCATATATTTACTTTTTATTTAAAAGTGGATCCGAAATAAATGTCATCAGAATTCATGTCTATCCTGCTTGCTTTGTTTGATTCACACACAAACACCGAAAACGGTGAGACCGATTTCAATTAAGGTTTACATCGCTGTTATGTAAACCCCTCCTGCGTATGTTCTCAGAGATATAAAACTGCCATCTGCCATCAAGAGAAACCGTGTGACGTTCCAAAATCTTATATTTTTATAAGGCATACAAACAATGCCGCACAGATTTTTTTTATTAAACCTCACATCGCTGTGCAATTAAGACGTAACAAGGATGTAACCAATATCTAACTGCCAACTTCTATACTAAATAGTGAACTTTAAAACCTGGGGAACGGATTGGATAGGGATTTTGTTCGCGTTACACACCAATGCCGTGCACTTTTCATCCGAAGTGGTAAATAACTAACAGGCTGTTAAATTGTCATCCACAATTAGTAAGAGATAAGAATTGGAATTAAGTCCTTCCAATTTATTTACATTTTTTAAGAGGTATATATTGGTAAAGATGCGATGATAGAGGAGAAGATAAGAGTAAAAATATTGTTATTGATAGAACCAAAACGTTACAAAAAGTATTAAATCTTGATACTGGAATGTTGACTCATAAGCATGGCCTATCTTATTAAAAGTATATAGGCATCTGTTTATGCCGAAAATTAAAACTTAACGGTAAGAATCGTACATAATATCTTTATTCTTGTGTGAATAACAGACACTTGGATAGTTTTATATAATAATTAACTTACTGCAGGGAAAATATTGCAGAATGTAATGAGCAATAATGTAGTAACTTTAGTGATTAAACTAAAATAGAGCGAGAGATAGATTGAAATTAAGTAGGATCAAGCTTTGCAGCGTCCAGTTTCATTTCATATAGAATTTATTTACCTTCCGTCAGTCATTCGCATTGTTCACCAGAGTGACGAAGAGTGAAAGACAGTGTGTAATATTAGAGGATGGCAATGAGTACCATTATTTGATGGAGTGTGTCTGCTGAACGGGGCGAGGCGTCGAGATAAGGAAGGGTGCATTGTTTGAGAGGGAGGACAAGGAGAGGGAAAGGAGAGCGCCGCTTTGCACCCAACGGCTCTATTAAAAGTAAAGTGCTGCGCCATCGGGTCAAAGCCTTACTCCACCCCCGACTGGAAATAACCTCATTACTCCTCTCTCAAGACACAACACACAGTAGCTTACATAGAAACATGTGCACCTTCGCTAAACATTAAGCTAACACTTCATATTACACTACTATATTAATAGTTGTATCGGCAATAGCACTTTTATACTATCTTTATTTAGAAACATGACCTATAATTTATTACTAACCTATAAATCCCTATTCAGAATTCAAATACAGTAAATCTAGCAAAATAGGTGTCAAAAGAAAGATAAATTCCCAGAACACGAACGTATTACACTTGTACATTACAATACTTAAGGATTTTATAAAGAACTTTCTGTAAAGTTGGAAAGCGACTTAGTGTCGTCTTACACTATTGCAGACGCGTGTATGACAGAAATTGATTAATTGTATTTCAATGAATAACAGTATTTTCTAATATTAATTATTTATAAATTGGACACGAACTTGTAAAGCAATACTTTTACGTTAGTTATCTTTTACGAAACACCGTAACGAAGCGCAAGTATTCGGGTAGTAAGATGAATATGGTAAGTATTACAGTATAATCGTAAATACAGTCATTCTGACTTAATTAATACTAATAATAAGTCGGTCGATGGTGGGCTATGCAACATAAAATGGTCAAAAATTCGAAATTCAAAATCAAAGGTAAATTTTCTTCAAACTATATCAATTAGTTTAACACTTTAATTTAGTAATAACGCTTCGAGTGTAAATTTTGCGCGTATTTCATTAGGAAGAAATGAAATATGAAAGATTAGAAGATCCAAAATCAAAACAGAAATATCTGACCTGCCGTTCTGCAGCAGAAGACGGAAATTACGTGTACTAATTATATTATAATCGATTTATTAGTTCCAGCAGTCCTCTGCCGAGGAAACAGGACAAGCCAAATTAATATTCATAACAAAAAATAATAGAATAACATGTATTTAAAGACAATAGATATTTAGGACTAGTCATAAATAGTAACGTACAGAATTGCAAGAGTACATATTTGAAAATGCATTAAATGGTATCAGTGAGAAAATATTGTCATTACATAGACAATACTATATGCGTAAAGAGGAGAGAATATGTTAGGATTACAGCATTACAATGAAGAAACACTACAGACGTAAGCAAGCTTAAATGTAATATATATATATATATATATATATATATATATATATATATATATATATATATATATATTGTAGTAATTAGTAATTAATCCATTGTTATAATTGCAAAGTAAAGAACTCATTATTAGACTACATAAAGCATACACCGCGACAAAGCGGGCGGCGAGACGAAAGAACCATTGTTAAGACGTACGCATTCGAAAATCTACGAGACAAACAGACACAGTCTACGGCGAGGAGCGAAAGAGTACAGTTTGAGTCAACGAGGAGAGACGAGTTTAGTTGGTTGGACGGCATACACAGTCAGCGAGGAGGAGCGAAACGAAAAGGTTGCAAGTTAAAATTGAACAAAAAGTTTTTCAGTCTGTAATTCATCGAATAAGGTTACAGGAAAGTTTCTCAATAAGTAAAGCCACAAGCAGTAACCTAATAATTTCCTGCCGCAGTAAAAAACTCAATAAGTAAAGAGACCGTCACCGATGTCATCGAGAGGAAGTTGTTAATGATCTGACTGACCATTAATTCGGAAGGAGTAGCCGTTTCCAGCTGCGAGACAATCAAGTTTCGACAAGTGTTTTGGTAACCAATTTAAATTCAGTGATATCCCCAAAAACGTGTGCACAGAAAACCCCAAAATCGAGACCTGGTCGGCCGTAAGTAAAAGAACTCTAAATTTATTTGTAAACCATTTCTTTAAGATACGTCAGATCGTTCTTCAATTATTTTCTTTTCTTCAATTATTTCTTTTCTTTAATTATTCTTTTCTTTAATTGTTTTGTTAGTTAATTTAAATTCAATTCACCCATTTATCAAACTCAGTCGGTAGAGCATGAGATTTTAAATATTATTGTGTAATTTTTATATTGTATCTAAAACATTAATAAATTTTGTTTAATTCTTTAAATAAATCTTTTATTGAGCCACAGCCACCATCAGTCGTTTATTTTAAATTATTACAATATATATATATATATATATATATATATATATATATATATATATGTAATATAAACTCACTTCACAAGGAGTAATAAATTATGCAAATAACATTGTACGCGCAAATACCACTACACTTTCATCATTAAAATAAGATGATAAAAAAAATCAAAATAAACTTTCTACCAAAATGTGCCCTGTTTGCTAGTTACAGAACCAAGATTTGTAGATAAGGAAGGTATATTAGGGGGTGGGAACGGTAGGAGCATAATTGCTTTAAGCGAAATCAAAATTAGTAACGCCTTGTAAGGTTATAACTTTCAGACCGTTGAAATACTATTAGTAAGTTCAAGACAGTAAAAGAGAAAACTTGCACTAAGTAAGGGAAGAACGTCAAGCAGATCAAAGATATGACAAACAGTAGAGACATATTAATCGCTTCATATAAACGTCATATGAGAGCTCTAACCGGTGACACATAACAAAATAATACATAATCCGTTGACGGTCAATAAATCACAGATCTCCGCAGAATTCTTGGGAAAGGTGTAAATCCTGCGATGAGGTGGGTTACGTTGCTTGGCGCCCCATGGTGAGCTCGCTGATTAAAACTGAAAACGAATTTACGTGAGAACCCTGCGGTTTTCGATCCATTCCAATTAAAACTACACATGTTTCACCATCACCAAAATAAAGTCGAAAAAATTATAAAGATGCTAATTCAATGAAAATGTAAGATCCCAAAAATATAAAGTTGCAATTCATTTGTACTTACTTTCGATTAATTTATGAAATTATTCGACTTAAAAGTACTTGTATTTTAAGTTCTATCACATTATAAAATGTATATCCGAGATGTATTTGCAATCCCTGGAGCACGGGATGTATACCTATTGATTCAGGAAATATAAGGGGTTGACGTTTCATGAGTATGTACTCATATCGATATCCGCAAATGACAGCGTTGGGATGTAAACCATGGCATTTATAACCTGATGCAGTCGGTTAGCTTTGCGAAGAGAAATTGAGTGGGGAAGTAAAAGAAACAAAGGAGAAGGCGACTGACAATTATAACTTCTTACCTCCAGAGATTCCTAATGAACAGAAATTACAGGTAACTGCTAAGCAAGGGGAGAGACCGATAAAACTATGGCAGTAAACAAGGTCTCTTATATAACCATAAGATGGCGGCGTAACCATTCGTGAGCCAAGGTACCACACTACAGCTGTGCTTTGCGAAGTTTGAAGGAAACAAGGTTTAAAGCAGACAAAATACAGAGCAAATAACCAATGCACAAGAATCAAACCACAAGTTTTTGAGTTTTAAAAAAGATATTTTCTCGTTGCACAGCTATGAATATATATATATATATATATATATATATATATATATATATATATATATATACATATACATATATTGTAACGGTGCTCGCCGGGTCGCGTGATGTTCGTTCCGCAAGGTTCTGGGACGACTTGGGTTGTAGGGCACGACGGACGACGCTCTTATTCCATTCAGGCAAAATAAATAAAATCAACAAAAAGAATATTTCTGGAAGTTCGGTACATGGCCCGGACGAGACCAGCCCCATCCGTAGGTCCGGGCGCTCACTACAACCGACGCCTCGCCCCACGTCCACAGGACGGAAAGGGACGCCTCGCAGTTCAGACTCGCCATAGACGGGTTCCTGTTCGCCTCTAAACGGTCGTAACGAGCTGGGAGCCCGTCCGATGTGCCGAAGTAACCCGGGACAGCGGAGCACGGGTCGCCCGAAGATGGAGTGACTCGTTTCCCGGTGTACGCAGCCATCGCACGTCCGCGCTTCCAGTCCAGTCTACCCCCTCCAAGACTCCACCGGAAGTGCTTCCGCTGAAGATGGTTTTTGATGTCCGTGACACCACGTGGCCTGAGGCGGAAACAGCGGAAAGCCCAGGTGGATTCGCGAGGCCATGCGAGAATGAGAGAAGGCCTGTGACGGTACTTTTCACCGTCACAATAAATATAATTAAATTTTGAGGAAATGCTCAGTAAACTGCTTTCATAAAAAAAATAATCCCCCCCCCCCCTGCAAGTGAAGAAAAGGGTGTTGTTTCGACGGCAGGTACTTCCATATTCACCGAAAAGTATGACACTTGGGGCCGTCCCTACACACTGGCAGAAGTCGAAGAAAATTTTATAAATATCTTTAAACTACTCTCCCGACATCGGCAGAGCGTGGGACAAGTACCTACTTTTCGACCTACCTGATGAAGGTTTTTCACTATTAGGCAAATGCTAGGTAGGATCCTTAAACTACAATGAAGGACAACAGAGATCACATAGGTTATTACAACAGAGTTTTAATGACAGATCCCAGCAGATCCAAGCAGCAATAGATTCAAACATTAATAGACTCAAGCAGTGGATTAGTAGTAATTTCACTTTAGCGTACAGAAACATCCAGATCCGAACGACACCTTGCACACAACCCGAGATCAGCATTACTACAACTTGTAACACTACAAACTTGAACGAGTTCGTAAATACGACTTTTCACAAAAATATGTCGGGTACAGTTAAGGTCGAAGAAAATTTTCGAGATAATCATCCAAAGGCACCCAAAGTAGTTGTTTAATTAGAAGTGAGGGTATATTACAATTATTCAGTAAAATAATTTGTCTTTTTATTAAAGCGATTAATGTTTGCTAGTTTGTTTTAAAATATTTGTTAAGGAATATAATAAAAACCTTAATGATTTTAAATTAAATAATTATAACCCTTACAGTTTCCAAAGCCTAACTGTCGATCAATGCCCATCGAATCTTATGATTAATACAAGTGCAGTCCAACCCACGGCTCTACCCAATTAAATATACAATTTTGAATTTTACAAGAATCTTGCTTGGTTGCCTTCTTTTCTGTAGTTGTTTAATTAGAAGAAACCAAAAACTCATTTAGTACGACGAACTAGTTGAAGATGTATGACTGGAAACGCTAAAACATTTGGCGACACAACTATGCGAGAAAATTTTAATTTATTTCATTTATCGCATCAGATTTTCTCAATAAGCATGAGACATGTGGGAACATCTTTCAAACAATATGATCACAGTTATTAAGAAGCGTAAATATTATTAATTACGCCTTGATGAAATTACTGGCCCAGTCTAGTCAAATTCTCTTTCTTTTTGGTGCAACACACCAGATTTCTCCACCACTAACGATATATTGAATTTATGATCTCTAAACGGGTCAAGTAAAGAGAGTCATATGTATAAGACTATTAAAGTTGCAGTAGAAAAGATTGGTGGATTCCGAAAGTGTACGTGCATAATTCTGTAATCATTAATTTTTTACTAGTCCGTATTGAATTTTTTATTAGTACTGTAAATATTAAATTATACCCTTAGTATAGTTAAAGAATTATTATTTTTGTTATTACTAAATAGTTCTTTTACTTATGTTGGACAGGGAAATTTGTGTTTCCGAATTTTAGTATTTTTATGTTAATTTCAAATTATTTATAATTGTAGCATCCAATTATTTAATTTTAATTTTATGAAGTGGCGTATCCCCTTTCGTCATACGAGGACTAATGGAATAAAATAAATCAAATCAAATAACACGCACTGTAAGGGGTACTCCGGAAAACTACACGCATTGCTCTACTGCAACACACACCAAAACGCTTTTTGTGAATTGTCTATCAAGCAGAATGGCATTACGAAAGATATAGTAAAAATGACTATTTGGCCTGAAGCAGCAACAAATCGCATATGTAGTCGAGCTGGCAAACAAATTCTTTAATCCTACTTTTCTGAGTTGGCATTATTAACCGATATCACTAGATTTTTTAAAATAATTCAATTTAAAATTGCAAGGACACAATAATACAAACTCAACACTGAACGACCATGTTGTGAATTCCGAGAAAGCTTGAAAGTGTGAAGATAATAACGAATTGACTTACTGTACTGCGTAGAATGTTTCGCAGAAAACTGCGAAATATTGATTTTACAAACTATTCACCAAATGTAGACGTCATGTAGCATTGTAATTTAAATACTTTGATGAGCTTTGAGGAAGAATTTCGCAATTAAAAACTCAACTAAAAGTTAATATCGAAGATCAAGATGATAATATTCGGTTTTCTTTGTGTGATCTGCAAACAGATCCTTTTATGAAAATTAGAAAGGATATTGATACCAATTTCTACAAAATAACACTGATTTTGGTCTCTCACTTTTACCTAATATGAAACACAGAAAATTATGTTACAGAAACTCCCCCCCCCTTTTTTTTTAATCTTGGAAGCACATTTTGTGACTTTTCTCAAAAAAATATGACTATAAACATGAAACAACACCCACAGTGTTCTCATTAGAATCTAATGAAACCAGAGAAAGGTTTTTTTAACGCGTTAACAACTTGGTCATTGGCGACCCATTAATAAATTACAAATAGTTCTTATTTATATAAGTATGCTGCGATTCTCATTGATTCCAATAATAGACATACAATTGAACAGTTAGAAAGAATAATTATACATTTCAAATTTGGGTTTCTTACATTTATATTTGAAGAATTCGCATTTCTTAATTATTTATCATCATAATTGGATAATTCATTATATTTACTTGTTTGAAACTGCGAAAGTTGCAGATTCCACTGGACTGTAGTCATAGTCTGTAGAAAGTTTTTATTGTTCTTTGTACGTGCATTTATTTTTTAGTTATTTTGCAATTTGAAATAATGCATTTCGAAAGAAATTCATTAATAATTTCAAAATCATTAGGCTGGAATTTGGCCCTAGTTAAACACTGATATGGACAACACAAAAATGTAGGGAGATCAGCAACAAGAAATATAAGGCTAATAGGCAATAAAAAATTTTCAAGCGATAACATTAAATCGATTGTAGACAAAGAACAACCATAATTATTAGAACAATGAGGCAGACAGATATGAGCTGCTGCTAATGCAATGGGCCAACGACGGAGCTGAGCCAGCAGGCGGACGTCTTAAAATCCAATAAGCCTACACATCTAATAGCTATCGGTTTATCGGCAACTGGTTTTCCATCTTCCGCGGAGGCTGTCTTCCTCTCCCTCCTCTCTCCAATATTTGGCGGACAAGAGGAAACGCGATGCAATATTACTCGCAACACAATAAACGGGTACACAGATTCTCTCAGCTACGTTAAACACACCAGTTCAGCACTGGACTCCACTAAATTAAAAACTAACGACCTCGGGTTCATTGTGACGTACACTAAACTGTATTTAGGGATTTTCGATACATATGCGTACTGCAAAATGCTTGTATATAATCTACCGAAACACAGGTTGATACATTCCGGTACACTTCCCACATGGGTAACAGATTTCGCCCTGAAATTTTAGAGGGGAAACAAACGGGAGTTAGCCTTCCGCGGGTAGGACTCAGTTTATACACGCTCAATGTAGTAAAAAGTAATACAAATTTTCCGAAGGCATTAGACGATATTAAAAATAGGAAATATCGTACCTCTTTAACCGCTTCACTCAGGAAGAATTAACAAGATATCAAAATAGCAATCAAAGCAACCATGCATATTATTATAACTGCTTCCGTAATAAAAATTGAACACAAGTTGAGAAGGAAAAAATAACATTTCAGATGTCTCTACTAAGCAAAATATTACGAAGTGATGCGTAACACACATCTGTTCTAATACAGTCCTCCATTTGCGCTTCCGTAATTAATATTTCACACTCTGAAACATCAATTTCATCATAAATTCAAGCCCTTTGAGTTCGACTAATGTTGATATCGATTTCAGTAGATTTACAGTTTCCCATTTGATGCACACAAACTATAATTTACCTACTGTAAAAGGCATATAGAAGACTCGACTGTCCGGTATAGGTAAAATACAAGAATTCTACGAAATGTAGTAAGGAATGTTGTAATTCACTTTGCGAAGATATTGCAAGCGGGCATCTTCCACAATCTTCCTCCATGGCGAGTTATAAAAAAACTTGAGGTATGCAAAGAGGAGATATCGCCCGTCCTGCTATGAGTTAAATTCGTTCCTCAGTTTGGAAAGCGTCGTCTAGTCTTCAAGTTCTGACAGCATGCTGTATCAGGTCCTCTACACGGCATAGAATATTAAGTTCATTGTAATGGAGTTTGACAGGTTCAACGGTTCAGAATATCTGGTTGTATCAAGATTATACAGAAAGTGTGAGGTCAGGCTGTTTACATTTATACATCAGGCACATCTGGTGTACAAAATTTCAAACGGTCGGAACAAGGCTGCCTTATCGGTGGCGGAGAGACAAAGGAGTAGAACAGAAATGTCGAGGGATTAGATTCCTCAGATGTTTGGCTAGTATTTATAGATATAATGGGTAACTCGTACACTACACTATGTCAGTTGTGTGTCGGATGTCAACAAGTGAGGAATAATTTCACCACTATATTACAGAGTCCTGGCCTGAACTAAGTGCATAATATACTAAAAGGAGCGCATTTTGTTATAAAAAAAATTGTTTAAAATGGCATCGGTGAGACAAGAAACTAGTATAAATTATTCATCTGGCTTCTAACCGAGTGAACAATTGTATCCACAATGTTTCGATGACATTCAGTCATAGTCTTCCAGCTAGAAGAGACAGTGAACGTCATCGAAACGTTGCGAGTACAATTGTTCAATCGGTTACATGCCCGAGAAGATTTTATTCATTTTTTCTACCGAGAAAAACTGCATTCTTTATTAAGTAGCTAGTATTTATATAATTCAGTATTTATTATCCAGCAATTTTCTTAACCCTTCAACCACATTAGGTAGGATAGGTTAAAGAAGTATACTATATTTGTGAGTCTTGACTGATACCTTCTACCAAGAGTTCACACAATAGGAATTTAGGAATGTGACTTGTACTGAAAAAAGACGAGTTCTTATACGTTCAATGATATTTTATGAAGAATATTCATGTAAATACTTGTGCACATTCCTCTGTGGCACGATTCAAACTATGTCGCCTACATGAGTTACTAAACACATCGACTTAAAAATTCGATATATTCATATCTACAGCTGAAAATTATATCAATTTCAAAAATATATTAATAATTTTTAAAACAGTTCAGTACATTTATACATCGTGAATGTCTTATACCATTCAGTAGAACGTAACCAGAAGTTGTAACACAAAGTATTTTTGTGTCGGATATATTTAAGTGTGTATGAAAATTATAGGTAAGCCAACTCCATATGAAAGTTACCTTCTAGATCACAAATAACTGCTCCCAGAAGATCTATAAAAAATATAATGTAACGGTGGTGTATTGCGATAGCACTATTAAATGTAAACCCAATATTATATCAATAAAATAAAAATCCACTTAGAGATGTTAACAATTTTCATACGCTTTTATACGAATAGATTATAATGTCTTACAATACAACACAGCAGCGATGTTGTACTATCAATCGATTACAACTATGTAACTCTGGAGCTATGTGGAATTTGGGAATAGATCAATCACGATTTGGTGACCCGCAGGCACGAAGGACTCTGGAATTGAATTCGCTTGAGACAGATTAGACCATAATATGAGACGACAGGTATAAGTATTCTAGTTTTTTCATTTACGTCTGTGTACATTTCTTCAATATAAGGTACTATGTTTTTTTAACAGGAGGCACTTGTTGAATTTAAAATTAAAAGTTCTTCAGACTGGTAGAGGAAATTCATTCAAATAAATAAGAATTAGTTTGATTTCATTGTATGTGGGGGGAAAAAGACAAGGTCACAAAACGTTCTTGAGTAATAATTCTAATTAAGAGAATTTTTATTGAGCAAAGCAGAATTTCTATGAGGCGTACAATGGACGCACATTACATCAAACGCCTTTCGTTCCAGCACGAATTCAGCTCCATTATTGCAAGATCACGTTTCGAAAGTAAAATTGGGTCAATTTTCGGATATTGTTATTGTACACTAGTACAAATTCTAAGCGCTTCTGTTTACACATCCAAACATTTTTTACTTACTTGTAATTTATTTGTTAAACATACGGAATACCGAATTTAAGGCATGGTACTCGGAAGAAGCAAGAGTTCTTCCAAAATAAAATTCTTACCGACTCTAAATTTACAGATTTTACAAAATATATGTATAATTTGTTACGGTAAATGTATTCGTGAAACGTAATTTTCCAAACGTGGGCAACTGAGATTTAAAGTTCTATAAATTTGCCAACGTATGATGATTCCCATACAGCGACTTAGATAACGGTTTTAAATTGAAATGAGCGGCGGAAATTTGGATGAAATTCAACTATAAGCTAGAATGAAATAAGTAAACACCTAGTCTTAAGTAGCTTTAATGCTTACATCTTTATATTATACGTTGGACTTTAAAAGGGTACGAATGCACGGTTGTCTCTCTAACACACTTTCGTAATTTTATCTGATTCGTATTTCAATGACACTATCCTGGTGAAGAAGCGAAATATTTGTTTTCACACACCAAATATTTTTGATCGTTTGATTTTCGGATTAGATCAATTTCGCAGTTCAACAACTTCGATTTACCAAGAATTTCCTTTATAACCAGCGAGCAGTAGCAGTTGATATAAGCCCTAGACAGTTTTTACTTTACAGACTGAGTAAGAAGAGTTAATTTCAGGGAGAGTGAAGTCGCAGTGATATTAATAACCGGGAGGAAGACGGTGAATATCTGTCGTCTTTTACCGTTCGTCAGTGGCGGATATTACAGGAAACGGCATTTGTCTCTGAGCGACGATGTCTGGTACAGCCACAAACACAATCAGATGCTACAGACCGTCGTTAGAGCTTCCACACAACCACTAATACCGTCTTCATCAAATAACTTCAGAGCATACTTATGTGAGTTGATAAAAAATATTTATTGTAATGAGATGCAATAAATGCCACTAGATGGCATTGATAAATGTTAACTTAGTGTTAGTTACTGCTACTAGAGTGTGTTAAGGTTTTCAAGCAATATGGATTAATGCTAATCAGAATAAACGAACGTATTTTGTGCTTCTACAAGTATGATGTTCCTCACAAATCATAGCCATCCAGTTCCAGTAATTACAACCGAATAACAACTTATGCCGTATCACTTGTCTATTTTCTAATTTAAAACTGAACTAAAGGTTTTTGATATTCGTTTAAATGCATAGATACGGAAACCTGTCAATAGATATTTCCTCGTATTTACTTAACTATCTGGACATTTAAACAACAATCTTTCTCCACAGTTTATGACGTATTTTTCAGTTCATATTCACTCTACAATTTAAAAATTTTACTTTCAATTCATATGTTAAAGTTAAAATATTAAATGATTTTATAATTAGTTAAATAACGGTTTTGCAAAATTGATATGTATTGGCCATTTTACAAACAACAAGAGGTATTCATTTATTATTTTGAAAGTAAAATACACCTGGTCAATTAGAGATCAAGACAATATTAAAACTTTTAGATGTGCATTTCAATTCCAAATATTTCCCATCTACGTTTCTAAGTAAAACTCTCATTTAAAAAACAGCCATTAGCATCATAAGATGATAGCGTGGGGGAAAAACAGACACAAGGAGCGCCTACTAGTGACGGTGCTGGTTAGACACGTCGTCATAGCTGGCAGTCGAACTCTCAGGGGTAGTCCAGTAATTACTGCCGGGGACCGGTGTCAATTTTTTAATGAGATTTTTCGTACCATTTTATATAGTGAAATGTGGGCACGTAAGGCAAACCAGTGTAATGTTGAGGAACATCTTCTTCACTGGTCCAGGCCTGCCTCCTTGCTTGCTGTGGAGAGGCCGCGCTTGTAATTAATGTAATTACACGGCAAGGCTTTCGTTAGCGTCAAGCTAAAAATAAACACACAACAAGTCGGCCGGCGTGCCACGCAATTACCAAATGGATGCGATATCCAAATAGGGCAGCCACTGCTTTTCCCACAAATAGATTTCAGCAAAATTTTTCGCCGAATTGTCAACGGATTGTTTGTTCGCTCATACGTCGTTCGGTTACGTGACGTTTGGAGACAATTCGCGCGTATAATACATGGACTGCTTAGCGGACGTAAGCACACATATCTGACGAGTTCACAATTACGGGTTTCAATTATTATAAGGAGACAAAAGAGTAGCAGGATGTGAGAAACAGTATAACACAGAGCAAATAGTAATATAAAAGCGGAAGATTTGTGACGGATTTTCAATTTTTTAACAATAAAATGTATAGCCCAATATTATACAACTATGAAATATAAAACAACCTTCTTCATCCATATAATAAAAAAGGACGTAAATTTATATGTATGTATGTATAAATTTACGTTAAACTCTATACTGATTTAAACGTGTGAAAATTTGGTGTTTACTGCGTGCCAAGAGACCGTGTCGTCACAGCATACATGGGCGCTTGAGACAATTGAGACATTTATACGTCATAAAAATATAGTTAATTTTTTCGTAATGAAATAAAGCAAAAATATTTTGATTGAATAAAAAGTAAAATTTTATCCAGCAATACTCCTTCGAATGACAATCAAAAACTACGAAATACTTTACGTTCCTTGCCGAAAATGTAAGTTAAAATTTCGCGGCCATTATTTAAATTTGGAGACTGTTTCTTTTTTACATTCTGCGGGTTAATTTATAATATGTATGTTGGCAAGATTAATTAAATTTCAACAGCTGGCCATAAAGTACTATTGTATTCTGTATAATATTTCAGGAGATAATAAGAGTTATATATATTGGGGAGTTATGTGTATATAAATATCAAAGTATTCATAATGAGGTAAGGAAGCCGAATAAAATTTAATGTTCTTGTCGTTGATCAATTAAGTCACTGTCAGTCAAAAGTATGTACGGAACTAGTAACGTTTACATTGAATAAGAAGTTCAATTAATGTACTTTATGCAACGTATTCTCTAAATTGGTATAAATATAAAAAATAAATGTGTGTAATGTATAACATGAAACAAAAATTTCAGGTTAGGATAACAGAATTGAGTGAGATGATAAATCATGTAATTTACATTCCATATTTGGGAAGAACGTGTTAAGTGTACAATTCCTGCATTTATATTTAAATTAAAATTACAATTAATTGTACATCGTGTAACGATTTTCTATAAATCGGTACAAATATAAAACTTCATTTTTGGGAAATTTTGTAGAAATTTACTACAAATATCAGATACCAGATAATAGTCTTAGCAATCTTGATCTTAATTTAAATATTTGTTTGGTCGAAATAAATTAGGTATCTATTTTACGATTAGAATTTAAATGAATCTCCGGTTTTAATAGCTAGTTCTCGTTAGTCTGTAATATTACACCACATTTCCGGAAACAGAAGAGTCCTATCCGGTTCCTGAATTATTTTCTACGTGATTAAACATTGATGTAACTGATTTATAGAATTTTCCTGTTTTTATCAAATATTAAATTCCACTACACGTTCAATACAATGTAATAATTCTTTCATATTAAACTATTTATCTAGTGTATTATTATCCTACATAATTTTGTGAATTACAATTAAACCCTTTTTAACACAAACAAAACACGTCGACATGTAATAACTTTATTTTTCCTTTGAGAAATGAATTACGTTTTATTTTCCATAATATGAAGCCTTCGACAGAGCTCACTTGTCAACTAGTACCACCTCACTTTTTTCTCCTGCGGGCATACACAGTGAACCAGTTTTATACGAAGTATGAATAATAAAATTGCCGTTCGTACTCAATTCAAATTTTGCTTGTGGCATACGTTTCATGATTCATGAACAATAGCTTATCACAATTTGAATTTTTTTTTTTTAAAAAAACAACTTTTAAAAGTTAATTAACTCTGCATTCCCAAGGGGGTGTCACATATTTCTCGAGAAAGTGTCTCAATGTGCATTTATTAGAAAATTTAAATTCGTAATTAATGGGAATTGTATTTATAATATAATTAATTAAAATTAAAATTAATTAAAATAATTATATAACATAAATGTAATATAGTTATGTAATTAATTAAAATTATAGAATTATACGACACAAATACCGCACAAATGAATGTCAGGTGTTTCCAAAATTGATATAGTATTCAACATCCCTAATTAAAAATCTTACAAAATTTCGATCTGATGTAAACTGATATTAAATAGAAAATGTTTTATTTATAGGTTCAGTTTCATACCACTTAAAAATGAACAGTTCCGTGGCTGTCAACTGTAAACAACGCTCTGAAGAGGACGACTTCGCTACGATGGAAATGCAGAATAAATACCTCACAGCAATTATGAGTAGCGGGCGGGAACGATTTCGAGGTATTACGCGCATTTCGTTGTTCGATATGCGCCCAGAGGGAGCCATTAGCATGTAAATGCCGCCTCTCTCCTCCAAGTAAGTTCAAAATTGAGTGCTCAATCCAAACAACACAATTCAATTAGGCCGCAATTTTGCCGGACAGCATTTGCATCGACCTCATGCATTATTCATAAAGAGACACGACGCTATGACGACGCCAAGACGCCTCGGACCGTTACATTCCGCAAACCTTCATAGTGGCTTCAAAGGGATAAACGCTACTTTCAATATTTGTGGATACGGTTTGCATTAAGTTTTCTTTTGCCAAATTTGAATATGTCCACTATTCATATATTTACAAAATAACCACATATTAAAAGAACTGGAGTGGGAGAAAGAATCGAAATCATTCTAGAGAAATGTAGAGGCAAACGAAATAAAGTAATTCTCGCAGTTGAAAAAACACGCTACTTGTTACAGAAGCTTTTGATAATGTTCTACCCTTCCACATCCCCCCACTCAAATCCCTTCCTATGCTATTGAAGGGGAGTGACCTCCACGTGGATTACCCTCATGTAACCTGTCACTATTAAAGAATGTGTTAATCGGTTATTGATATATATTGGTAAATGATTAAGGTCTTGTATTAAATAAATATTAACCAGCTTTTTTCGTGAGAATACAAGTAATTGAAACGACGCAATTTTAATATAATTTTTATTTTAACAGCAACCATTAAAAATAGTCTTTACGTGTTACTCTTTAATTTTCTTTTAAAAAACATTAACTATATAACTAACGACTAGTGTCTATCCAATGTTGTCTCCTAGATTTTTACTGGTTCTGTGTATACTTTACTCATGCACATCATTCTGCTTTTATACACTGCACATTACACAATATCAGTTGTTTAGCTTCTTTTCAATCTTATGGAACTGTTGATTTTCCACTGTGTTGATGTGCAGGTGAAGCCTACCTTCGTGCTACCAGCATACATTCTAAATTTATTATTTTTAGTTGGAATCCGGAGAAATGCCAACATGACGTGCGGGTTAAACGTCAGAAGGTAAGTTAAAAGTGATCTCTTTATTATTTAAGCAAGAAAGTGAATGTTTCACAACTTATAAGATTGTCCTTTACAGGAACTGTTGGCAGCTCACCTGTAGTGTCCTTCCTTTGAACTTGAATGCACTTCTTTCCATTACACCCCCGGTAGCGACGTACATAAGACGGTGAATAATACGCGCTTTTGAAAACAATGTCCCCTTTCAGGCTTGTCGGCGTGGAACTTTTCCGTATTGTCATGGAGAGCAGTACTTTGCATTGCTCGCCACGTCTGTTTTCTTATTTGAGAAAATTGTGGCCCCGGTACATGGGCTTGAAGACTGGATGCCTTTAATGTTTCAACACATATTTCAGAATGAATGCTTACTTATTTTCACTTTTATCTTATCAAATACTAGCCCAATCATCGTCAAACACTCTGCCGTTTTCGTTCACGTATTCACTTCTATATAATTTATATTTACCTATTAAATTTATGTAGTGTTTGTCGCTTACGATTTCCAAGATTCCTGTTCCGAATTGTCATTCGAACACCTTCTCTCCTAGCAATGTGTTCCGTTCATTGGCATTATATAATAATTCCCTACAAGTTCTTAAGTTTTTATCACACATCTTTGTGTCATGTGCAATTTTTTCATTAAATTAACATCTTTACACGAATAAAAAAATAATCTTCCTGAGAATCAAAAATGAAAAAAATAATAATAGTAGTAAAATACTGAAAATAAAATGCATTCAGAATAAAGAACTACATCGCGCAGCAAACAAGACAAAGTGCGGAATTGAGTTCTATCATCACGTTGCCAACGCCCACATAATTAGTATTATTATCTGTCGGAGAAATTCGACGAATTTAATTTTTCCATGGTAATAGAAAATACTATAAACAGAAAGATTGTTAATTGTATCGTATTTGGCAGATTTGCAGCCACATTTTGTACTGTAAGGATGAGGGTCGAACCCCGCACAGATAGGACAGTACAAGCCTTGCGTTTGAAGTTGGGCACAATTTAATAAGAGCTGGAGAATGCGAGAGAGAATTTTTGCACATATTCCAGTCCACGCCCCGCACAATAAAACACTTGCTGTACGGGCGCTCCACTGCGACACACAGTCCATAATTTACACATGTTTCATTTTCATAATGAAGTGATACAGTACCCGTGCCCTGTGTCCACAAAGCATTATCTCATCAACATTGTATTGTACTCGCCATTACGCAAGATAACACTGTATGAGCGGACATAAAAACTACCAGCATTTCTACGGTCACAACCTCGCGAAGTAACTAACTATATTCCAGAAACTTCACACAGACGAAAAATAAAATGATATAAATCAGGAAACCATAATTGACTAAGTGAAATTTTAACTGTCTGTAATATAATTTCGAAGAAAAAACTCATGAATATATTTTTTAAATATACTACATTGTTGAGCGCTTTCAATTGCGGCAACAGGGTTCGTTCTTTCAAACCTACGACTCAGATCAGCGACGAATAATTAAAAACTAATTATCTTCATCGAATAATAGTAAAAATTATAAGTACTCACCGCGATGAGTGTTGTATCGTATTGTAACGTGGTTTCGTATGTAAATATCAGAATAGAAATTTGTTTGTTCAGCCCTTTTTTTCGTGTAGGGCAGTTCATTTAGGTATTTATTCTGATAGTTTCTTGCTTCATGACCGGGTGCTTGCAGTAGGGGGTAATTAACTTAGGCGCCTTACCAGGGAGCTATTTACAAGAGTTAATCTACTTTGCAGCCCGCCTCAGGCAAATGACGCACTGCCATATTGCAGAAGCTGCCTCTCAAAATCTGAACACACAATAAAGCGTTTCGCATCATTTATTCACTCATAATCAGACAAATCCGTTGCAAATTAATTTAGTAGGTCCTACTCAAATCCACCTATGCGGTTGTCATATAAGCATATAATTTCAAGCGTAAAGAATTAGCGTCAACACGTTAATTTTAAAAAGCATCGCAACGTCTTCGATAATGAAATAGACCAACTCTTAATAAATCTTTTGGATGAATCTTTATGCGTAAACTTGAAACTAGTTTGCACTTGATGCATGTTCCTTTGGAAATCCCAAGAGTATTTTAATTATCAAGACACCATAGACAAACTCACTACTCGGAAGTTCTTCAGACACTAACACTACTTTCCTTTTGAAGTTATATATAAACGTAATACTCCTAAGAGACTGAGAATTGATGCTTTAGATGCAAAGACAATGTTAGACACAATGCACTTCAACAAAGAATATGGGTAACGAAGACTCATGCTTCTCAATTCTATCAACTGAAAGGTGAAAGTGAAACACGTTTACGATTGGGTATGTACTCCCTCGTGTGAAATAGATATTTCCGGTTAAAATACACCAAATTATAAGCACAAACTGTTTATTTACAGCATACATTTACAATGAGGGCAGCAAACTTGTAATGCAATTTTAACTGTATTACTACTGTTGACTGGACGAAATTTGTGAGAGTAGACTTTCTTAGAACAATATTTGAGATATCTGCCTTCTTTATAATGTTGATATGAACTCAACCCTGTCGGACTACAAATTTAGCTTATACGTTCAATGCTCCGGGCTGAAGGCGAACGACGCTTTATTCCACTGTCTTAAATGTTGGGTCTCCTTCTTATACGCTTATTTTTTTCGTTGTAATCTCTTCAACACTTTCAACATGTTACATTTTCAAATCCCAAGATTTGACATAAATGTGAGGCAAAAGGATTGTAATTTTTATGTACTATACGGCATGAAGTTCTCAAATACTTATCATTTAACTTCCTTTTGCACATGCACACCACATAGCATCAAAATATTATATAGCTATTTACAGAGAAATTTAGATCAATAAAACAGGAAAGCAGTCAGTTTGTGAATGATCTTAGGCTCTGTGACTTCCTGCTGTCTAATTGTAATTTCGGTCCTGATTGTAGGAACATGGCTGCTGCCATTTTTAAGGATACGTAATGAATTTAAACTGTATGTTTTAAAAGTTAATTGTTCAGGAATATAAATGGTGATTGCATATCAATAAAATGCAATATTATGACCCTGATGACATAAACGGGTATTGACTCAATCTGCCCTCCCAATTTTACAAAACACTGAATGCACTTTACAATCAAAAACACACTCAATAAAATGTGTGCTAGGGATGCAACAGATTAATAAGCGCAAGGCGGCATTCGCTCTTCTGCGTCAGCAGGACACAATATCGATCCCCGGGCAGCACACGGCGGACTAGCCGCTGTCTTCACTTCCTCCAATTCCTCACACCAATCCAGGTGTCTACGAGTCGAACTGCAGTGCGTGAAAGGCGTTGTACCATTACAGAAAACCGAATAAGCACAATAAACATATCAATTAGTTCAATCGAAGCATAAATATACTCTATTCGATTTATCGTATTTCACAACGTACGAATAAAGTCAACCCATTTGCATTCAATCTGAGAAATATCGTAGTTTTACCCGGTTTGAAAATCATATACATATGAATATATTTATATGCAAATGGTCTGAGTTGAAATATATATTACATATAGCCGGAACTTCATGAAAATGTAGTATCACGATTGTCGTCTATCAGGGTCACGATTTATACCCTTCAATAAAACATGTGCATGATAACATATGTTAGGATACGAAGAGGGATGAACTTGCATGAGCTTCCTACAAGCTACACAAATCATATATGGGAACTATTTTTCATTAGATCTAAATTCGAAGAAATTATATCTGAAATACTATTATATGGTATTATAGGCTCTAAAAAATTATGTTAGTCAAGAAGTCAAAACCAAAGTTAAATTCCATATTTTCAACAGAATAAACTTTAGTGCGCTTACAGTCATATAAGCAACCAACACCGGTCAATTCAAATTCCTGACAATCTGTTGGTCTCAGATTTATGGTACGAATTTTGAAATAATATTACTGTCACGCAACAACACAACATGAATTAATTTACTAATATCTAAGTAATACAATACAACGTCGTCGACTATGCAACTAGATAAAAATGGCTGTGTTCATTGTTTCTTATAACGAAGCATTTTTTAAAGGTGTAGACAGGCTATGTATAGGGTAATCCACATAGTGGCAACTCCCCTCTTATAGTATAGAAAAGGGAGGATGCGGAAGGGTAGAGGAAAGTAGCCAAGGGTTAACTATGGCCCCCAGGGTATGGTTTAAGGATCCTACCCGACAATACGCCTACAAGTGATGCAGGGAAAACCCTAGACAACTCTTACCGAATGCCCAAGGTCTGCGAGGTGCCTCGGCGAGGAGTTTGCTGTGGGGTCGCAGCTTTCCCTTCTCCGTGCCTTGCACAATATAGGAGGCAGTTGGCCGACTATTCCAATAGGAATAGCGGACAACTCTTACCGTATGCCCAAAGCATTTCTTTTAGGGTAACAGGCTACATGAGGGTAATCCACGTGGTGCTAACTCCCGTTTAATAGCATAGGAAGGGATTTGAAAGGGTGGATGCGGAAGGGTAGAGGAAGGTAGCCAAGGGTTAACTAGGGGCCCTGGGCTATGGTTTAAGGATCCTACCCGGCAATTCGCCTAAAAGTGATGCAGGGAAAACCCTAGAAAAAGCTGCATCAGGTAGGTCGGGCATTTCGTACTTGCCCACGCCCTTCCGATGGCGCGAGAGGGGTTAGCTCCCCACTTTCGACATTAACAATGATTGTTAACATTCTTAACTGGGACTGAAAAAAAAAATTCCATTTTCATTTAAAAGCATCTGGCATATATCCTGTCAGCAAAAGCAATTGATGCGCAGAAATCGTGTTCGTGAAAATTAGTCAATTTGTCAGTTTAAGATAATCTTTACTGGAATGAAGGCCAATTTTGTAAAATTCCGTTACAGTCGAAACTATATATGAAAATGATCTACACTACAATGTAAATAATATATATATATATATATATATATTTAGACAAGTCGAAGCCGGAAGTGATATGTTAGAGACAACGGCAATGAGTGGAAACGACGAACCGTCGCAATTAAGACTCCACAAGAAATCAGCAAAACATAAACCTATCTGCTATGCAGTCCACAACATATGCGGCCGCAAAGCGCACAATATCAGGATGCATAATTAAAGCAGTTTCGTGCTCAAAACAAGTGCTTTTACGGGAATATTGCTGCGGTTTTCTGGCCTGTTTTATTGAGGACTCTGAGAACTTACCAACAAGCTTATGGCTTCTTCTCCATCAACATCCCTCAGGAGAACTGGAATCCGTTAATCACATTCATTTAATATTTGCTGTAGCAAAATCAAGCAAATGGGTTTCACGGAAATTGCACCCTATTATACAGTTTTCCATGCCAGAAGTGTTAATTAGACAAGTAAATTACTTCAGACGAATTCATCATAATGTTATCATAATTTCTGATTCAACCGCATTTTATAAAAAAAGTGTAACTTCTTCATACGTCTTATATACATAAAAACAATTAACAACTTCAAGTATATTTAACGGTTTAGACTCATTGTTTTTTATAACATTTATGACGAAGTACAATGCAGAAAAAGATATTTTAACACACGCTGTAAATGTTGATTCATTAAAAATTAAATTTCTTTCTATTATGAAATTTTGTTGTGAAACTTGCAATATAATTTTCGATAAAAAATTATGAGCATCTTTATTCATGTCAGATTTAATCTGTACAAGAAATAACTATTGATAATCCATATGTCCGAACTCGTCATTATACCAAGCAATTGATAAAATAATTTAAGAGTTATCCCATTTTTTTACAAAGGGAATTCTTACATCGCATCAATGCGTTACTTAATAAAAACGTTATTTGAACATTCCAGGTAATACGACGGTAGAATTTCATTTAATACAAGAGTATCGAAAAGTTTGATAGAGACTACGGTAAGATTCAGACTGAGGAATTGTCCAAGGGATTCATTCGCTTTGCTGCGTAAGTAAGAGACACTCTGAGTAACACAAACCAAACTCTGTTTCAGATGAAATGAAATTTGCGAGTCGCCAGAACGACTTCTCAAAGAAAGATAACTAAAGCGGCACACGGATTTATTAGGAGGATCTCTGCTTTATCCTCCGTCGATGTTGTCCCATCTTAACTAAAAAAATGAACCAAAATAGAGTGAGTATACTTCTCATTAAAAAAAATATATAAAAATGCACGAAAAGTTGTGCAAGTATACGAGTGTTCAGAACGGACATAAAAGTAGAACACACTTAAGGATATTTGGTATTCTGTAGATCCCATCACAAAATTAGGAGGTATTACACACATTCAAAGGATAACTAAGCACTGCATCACAAAAGCAAAATAAAGAATTAAAACAGTGAAGATAAATTGTAAAAAACCTCGAATAATATAATGGTATGAAATGCCATAACTCGTGATATACATAAGGAAACAATCCATGGTACTTTGCTGAGATGTGGATACCAGAAATCGCTTTGCTTCGTGAAAATGTAAATAAAGCAACTTATAAGCAACTTAAACGAAGCAACTATTTACCAATTTATTTACTTCCGGTGAAAGACATTGATGGGTAATTAATTCATATAACTTTATAAAACAGCCGCTGAAGTAATTAGGCACAAAGAAAAACTGACGATGAAACCTTTCCTTACTTTTCAGCGAAGAGAAGGAAAACCTAATATTCAAACCGACTTAAATTATTGTTTAGTAATTACAAATACTGCCGGCTTGGTTAAATTTTAAGTTCTAATTACGAAATTAGTTTAGGAAGTAGTATATGGAAGTATGAAAAACTATGCTATTTATTTTGGACCATTAAACATGTGACCCAAGAACAGAATGTTTTGTATTTCGTGTATGAAAAATGATGATACGGTAACCGGCACAAGTTTAAGTATTGTATCATAAAATGAAAACTATTAAGAAACTGTATGGATGGAAATCATCCGTAAAATCACTAAATATTTTATATCAATAATATATAACAAATATACATCAATTGGAGAAGTCATACAGAATTAATTCAGCTTGCCTAGTTTTAGTTAATAAGAACATATAGAGATACATAGATCAAGAGTCAAAATTAGCATTCACAAATAAAACTGCAAAATAGCTTCTAAAATCAACTGCGACAGAAGCTGATACTTGACATGCTTTACAGGTCTCAGAATGGCCATACCTTCCAAATGAGACAAAAGAAAGAGAATTCTAAACACAGTTTCCCGGTTAATAACGTTGACCAAGCTAGATATTAAGAAATACATTCTAATATTTTTTTAAAAAATAATAATTAAATGAAAATACGGAATAAATTCAACGTGCATATTTAAGATAAAAGTTAATCAGCGGTTTATCCCGAAGACGTCGACGTGTTTAAAGCTTTGTGGTTCAACTGTGCGTGGGCGAGGAAAGGAGAGGACTAATTATCTACGCGGTGTTGAAGCCCCAGGGAAACACGCACGTCCCAGACTAATTGTCTCATAATTAGAATAGCGAATAACTACCTTTACCAGGGATAACACATAGCCGTTTGCCAAGCACAAGACGAATAACTTCATCGTGCTATGCTAACAATACGCCGTGAGGTATCAAATACTATTAAACGATTCAACGTTGAAATATACTTGAAAATTTAATCAAGCTTTGCCGGCTCAAGAAACCGATGAACGAATTTGGACTTTCTTGATTCACGAAAGCGGAGTCGAATCCCCATAAATAATATTTTTCGGAAATTTACTGAAAGATTGATTGCAACCGCTGTGACACACCAAGGGAAAAGTATTTCATATCAATCCAATTCGTTAAGTGTATTATAGCGTTATATCTCTATTTACGTAAAAAAGTTGCATTTTATCAAACAGAGAAGACGTAAGTACATTTCCACGTAACTATCCTATATTTAAAACAATTAGTGACTGTTATTTCTATAAATCCGTCGTCACTGGTTCTACCGTACTCCGTTTCTTCCCATTCACATCACTCTCCCTCGCACATACAAACGGAAAATCTACCTGATTGAATGAAATGCAGCATTAGAGTTTACTGCCTGCGAGAGAATTCTCTCGCCGGTGAACCTTCCCAGAGAGAACCTTTGCGGATGCCTTCACATCTCTCTGGTTTTTTGAACTAAGGTTCCTGTTTTGAGAGCTGTATGTTCCGGGGTCGCAGACCTTGGGCATACGGTAAGAGTTGTCCGCTAGTCCGATTGGAATAGTCGGCCAGCTGCCTCCTAAACTGGTCAAGGCACGGAGAGGGGAAAGCTGCGACCCAACAGCTAACCCCTCTCCCGCCATCGGAAGGGCGTGGGACAAGTACCAAATGCCCGACCTACCTGATACAGGTTTTTATAGGGTTTTCCCTGCATCACTTTTAGGCGAATTGCCGGGTAGGATTCTTAAACCATAGCCCGGGGGCCCTAGTTAACCCTTGGCTACCTACCTCTACCCTTCCGCATCCTCCCCTTTCAAATTCCTTCCTATGCTATTAAAGAAGAGTTGTCACCATGTGGATTACCCTCATGTAGCCTGTTACCCTAATATATATATATATATATATATATATATATATATATATATATATATAGTTGACCGAAATTATATCAATACTTTAAAAAAAATTGGTAAAGTAGTGTAACAATTATTATGCTATCACCCATCCTGAAACATAGAAATTGTGGTAATGCAACATGATTAATACAATAATGTTACATATAACATATACTACGTATAAAGTTATAGAAGACAGCAATAGCAAAGGAATATTGCTACTATAATAAATAAATCAGAAAAATCAAGATTCAAGAAGTGTTATGCACAAATTTTTAAAAGGAAGGAAAAGTAAACCCATAATTGTTGTAATACGATAGTGAATACCAGAAATAAATCTATGAAATCCACTTAACACGAGCTGTGCTGAGGCAATTGTTATGTCCCCACTTTTGTCTGCGTCAGATAAATCGCTCCAAATCTAAATTGGACGGAGCAGCACTTTGATTATTAAGCTGTCCTGGTCGATACGTAGTCGATATGTCAGCGTATTTGTAAAGATAAATTGAGACTGCAGAGTTGAAGTTAACGACACTGCTCATTCAATATATTCAACTCTTCCTAAATAGGAGTCTTACAAAAGCGACTGGAAGTTAACGCCTGAAGTTCACTTTTTGAATGGATATTACTAACGACCGTGTTTCTGCTACTTTCCATACAAAATGAAACCCGTGAAACTTTTAGACATATTTTGGTGAAGCTCATCAATTTGTCATCTGTATGATGCATCCAATAAATCTGTCAATCACGTGGAAATAGCCGTTCGCTAGGACTGACAGAATGTTAAAAGATGGCGAAAATATTGTGATAAGATATTCAGAAGTAAACTGGCGTTACAGATGTGTTGGAGTAAATGAGTTTAATCGTTCTACATTCGTAGAAATAATTTAGTAAAACGGCAGTTTTTTTACGACCAACTTCAACTGACACAA
The DNA here is from genome assembly GCA_037074705.1 of Zhengitettix transpicula. NCBI lineage: Eukaryota > Metazoa > Arthropoda > Insecta > Orthoptera > Tetrigidae > Zhengitettix > Zhengitettix transpicula. Next base: position 29,549,874 of record CM073593.1, on the reverse strand, counting down.
AAGTTAATTAAATGTATTCAGATTTTAATTCCTCAAGTACTTAAATATAAAAGTAATTTTTATAACTATTAATTGCCATGACATACATAAAGAACAGTCAAATTTATAATGAAAATACGATCATAATAAAATAAAACTACATTTGTATAGCTAAAATTCGTTTCTCATACTTTCACTTTCACATTAGTATGTTCCAATGGCTGTCAGACTTAGGAATATTCTAACGTAATCTTCTTCATTGCTGATTCTATTTGGAAAACTATACTCGTTTCTAATGTAATACGTCAACTTTAATCTGATGAAGATATTATTTCAAGATTAATAAGGTTTCTTACAAGCGCTGTTTTGTCGTCCAATTCCGAAACGATGAACTACCACAGACTTCGATTTATTCCCTAACGTGATCGTTATTTTAATCAAACGATATAAATAACAAAAAGAGAAAAAGGGCCACTAAAAAAAGGAACGCGGTTAAAATGAATTTCATTTTGTACGTCCAACTTTTAAACCTAAAGCTTAAACTCATTTAAGTTTACGAATATCATTAACAGTGCGAAACAGAATACCTTTGTTAAATGATTTTGTAGCTGCCAACAGGGTAAAAGGGGGACTTCACGATGAAATAAAACAATGCTGAAAATATAATAGATTATAAAAAAAAAGTTGAGAAGCAACTAAACATTATAGATCTCTACTAGATAAAAAATAAAAAGCTTTTCAGGGGCTCTCCAGAAAATTAATTCGTATTTCGAAAAGAAAAGAATAATATCTAGTCTTCTTCATGGCGCCTAAAAATAGACGTGTAATAAGTTGGTTCTACGCTAATTCTTTCAGTTTTAAGTGGAAAAATAGTGCAAAAATTGATAGCTGTCTGGAATTGGAATGCGCTGTCCACGTCAGTGAAACAATGTTAATCCCCGCTTTAATTCACAGATTGTTCAGAAACGTAGGTTCTTGATATATTATTTTTTAACTTCATATTTTCAAATTATATTTTCCATACTCTCCTCATCTACTTTATGCATTTACACTAATATTTATTATTCACTTAGATCTGTCCTAGAATGGAAAAAACCAGGAGCAATTGTACAATCAATTACTTATCAGCAAGGACTATTACATGATGACAGAACTCTCAGGACAACATTCCAGGGCGACCGTTCACCAAAAAGTAATATTCCGATAAATCTGTACTGACTGTGGAAAGACAAACATTATCAAGAACACGAGAGAGCGGATACCTTCTGGTATTTCCATTTCATTCAAATTAATTTAACAAATCTAAATAATTTTTCTGAGCGTTAATAAATACGAATCTTTAAAAAATAATATCTGACAGGAGAATCTTTCAAAATAGATATGGTACAGCGAACTGTGGATAAAATAAAATCCATCCTCAATTCAAAAGCAGCGAGGTTTCTGTCTGAGATGGGGATCGCTGCTGAAATAAATAAAATCTCGTCCTTTAAGAAAGGAGCAGAGGAAGAAAATTTTTCAACTGTGAATAGGCCAATCAGAGATGAGAAAATTCTCAGCGTCAGAGTTCATCTCTTGGTTACAGCTTTTTTAAACACATACTGTGAATCGAAAATTTTTATCATAAGTACACCTTAGATAATTGATTCTCTTATTTCTATATTATAGACTATTATTTATATTTGCTGACTATATATATTTCAGAAAACAATTACAAAAATTTCATAGCTGTTAATATCATGAATAATGAATGCCCTAAGGTGTGACGATCCTCAAAGCTACTTGTAAGGACTCACAATTTTTCATAGTAAAATGGATTTATGCGAAATAATTTTTTTTCCTGAATTAACAAATTCCGAACTGAACACTAAAAGGCCCAAAAACAAAAATCACGATGTAAATACGATAATTTAACATTTAAACTAATTCGAAATAAGTTATATGCAAGTCAGAAAATGTATGCATTAATAGGTCTAAAACTGCGAAGAGTGTCAATATATCGAAAGGAACTATCTCACACTTACAGGCGTTAATAGGCAGGAGTATATTTAAATAAAAGTTGAACCTAGCAAACTCCTCTCCTGCTATCGGAAGGGCGTGGGACCTACCTGACGCAGGTTTTTCTAGGGTTTGCCCTGCATTTCTTTTAGGCGAATGCCGGGTAGGATCCTTAAACCATAGCCCGGGGGCCCTAATTAACCCTTGGCTACCATCCTCTACCCTTCCACATCCCTTCATATGCTAGTAAAGGGGATTTTACAGCCATGTGGATTACCCTTATGTAGTCTGTTACCCTAAAAAAAATATATTTGAAGAAATAATAACAATTAGAAGAATTGTTTCTAATTTACGATCAAACATGAAGTCAAAGAATTTTCGAACACCAGAAAAAGTTTCACCTGATGTTCTTGAGGAACAGTCAAAGGTACACGAGAGTAAGTTTCTGAATGGAACCTGCGCCTTTAAGACGATTGGAATTTTTACGGGAATCACCGGCATTACATATGTGATTTATTCGTTAATAAATAATATTTCTTTATTGGGAACCTGCATCAGTGAAAATTGGTACGGTTGCAATAAAATGAAATTAACGAAATCGTTATAAATATGATGTAAACACGTCGGTTTATCGACGCGATTGAACGGGATAAATAAAAAACGGGTTTTCAAGGTAATATATATATATATATATATATATATATATATATATATATATATATATATATATAGTTTTCTTTAATTTCAAGTCCAGACAGTGGATCCTGAGGGAAACAAAACACATTGGAATTATTGGCTGCGTATAACTTCATTGTCTACGGATTAATAATACTTCCTCTAGGGATATCAGTGGCACTTCACGTAGTTAATGCATACAAATAGTGAGTGATTCAAGAACAACAAAATACATGTTGAGGTATTTCGGTTTCAAACCGTCTAGCCTTTTAAAGTCTTGTTCGTTAAGGAGAAGTAGATTAGTCAGAGATTCAACTAATACGTAGGAATCCAGCCACTATATGCGTAGAAGTAATTATGAACAACGGTAAAGAGACGATGCAGAAGCGCAGAAAAATAGCTCAGTGGAGCAACATGCAAAGTGATAAGGGACCCCATTCTCCCATCCTTATAAATAATGTATGATAATTTATGTCGCTGAAGAAATCAGAATTGCAAAATCGGGTCGTTCGCCATCGACGCGATTGTTTTGAATATGGAGATTGCGATTAGTCTAGCTGTCGACCACTGACGCGAGACTTTCCGTGACAATGGGCACGTTAGCGACCGAAACGACAAACTTTCAGCCATCAGAAAGTAGAATCAAGTATGGGTTTAAATACACTACTTACTGATTAAAATATTAATAAACAGGGAAATAATGAACATATTTCTAAACAGGAAAACCTAATTTCAGGTTGGAATACTATACATTACACCCTACACTGTCGAGTAGGCAAATGAAAAAATAAACTTATTCATGAAAAAAAAATATAAAAAATTCAGACAGAATTTATTTTTCAGCAAAGGTATTAACAATACGTTACTTTTGATTTTATAGTCTTCAGATTCAAAATGTGCTTATTAAAGTAGTATTTAAAATTTACAAAAAACAAATATCTTGTACCTGAAAAATTTTACTAAATACCACAACTCTTTTTATATTCTGCCATCATTTTCCGATGAAGTTGAAGTATATCATTTCCACTTCGAAATTTCTCACAGTAACACTGTTTTCATATTTCTCGGTATTTCGAAAAATGGAGCCTGTAGGGGGTGAAAATAATTCAATAACATCACTAAATTTATTGGATGGAGCATATTTCACATAAGTATACTGAATAGAAGTAAATAGGCCACATAGAAAGTGCCATAAAAACGAGATTGGGTGTTCTATACATAGCGTCGAAATGGGAATTTTTTACTTCATGTTCAGTCAACTTTCCGCAGACTAACAGAGTTCATAAGCAACTTTCTGGATATTATTCAACTGTTGAATATATACTATTTAAAGGTATAAAACAATTTGTTACTGAATGTGCAACGAACTGTAATAACGTGAATTAATGAAACAATAACTGGAAAAAATTAATTTAAAGTAAACTGGAAAAACAGTGGGAAAATAATAATGTATAAGCCTATGTACAGCAACTCAAATAATTCTACAGTCAAAAACATTAATACGTTAAAATGTATTCAGGAAAGAACTATTTACGTCCTTAAATAGTACACACACACACACAAGAGAGGAAAATTGTTTTACTGTTTACTCTGTGGTTTGACATACCGGGAACGTGATCTTTAATTTGACAAGCATTTTTTAAAAATTTCATAAATAACTCCTAGTACTTTTTCTACCAAAGATAGCAGATAATTCACAAATACATTTCATAGAAATACAATATTGCGTGGACATACTACACAATGACAACTTTTATAAAATTTAATAATAATTCATGTTTTTGTTCAGCTTTACTATACAGTATATAATAAAGTAATATCGAGGGTAATACGTGGGACTAATCTGAGCAACGTTGCTGGTTACTTACTTAATAAAGGATATTTAAGAGAAAACGACAAGATTGTTTCTGCTATATTCGAGGTAACTGCCAGGTAGGTAACTTGCAGATTAGGAGCATTAAGATTAAATGAATTGAAATTTTCATACTTGACACAGGACAAGCGCACCAGTTAACACCTTCTTACCTGTAAACAAACAAAGAAAAAACATATTAATAAGTTGGCAGTACAGTGGCACAGAAAGGGAATTAACTGAAATAATTCAAGGCTCTCTGCCCAGGAAATCGAGGATGAAAATAAGTGCATTGTGTGAGCTGCAGATAAGGTCTCCCAGCCGAAATAAGCGTTGTTTTGATAGTATTTACGTTTGCACGTAATCGTCTAGAGATTATATAGCGAAGTATGTTCATCCGAAAGTTGCGTTCTGTTGGTCCGAAGCTTGATGAGAATTGGCACGCAATAACAATTTTCTCCTTCTTTTTATATATATATATATATATATATATATATATATATGTGTGTGTGTGTGTGTGTGTTTTTGCAGAACAATATTTTATGTCTCCAATAAAATGTATCAAAACTGAATTGAAGGCAACAGAATTCTTAACTCAAGATAAACTTCATATTATACGTGTTGCGCTGTCTTGCTAGAATTAGAGATGTGCGTTGTGATTGTGAACTAATTTTTGTAGCTTCCTATACACAGTAAGCTATCAAAAAAAAACCTGAAATGAGTTAAGTAAGTCACCGGCTTACTGATCTGAAACCCTACCACCACTCAACTCTCTGATCGGAGCTGGTACTAGGGATCCACTCACCAATTTTGATAGGTATTCATTTAAGCTTTAAGTGTGGTAATTTGTTGTAAGTTTGAAAGCAACAAATTCGCGCAAAGAAACGAGAATCATTCAATCATTAGCACCTCCCGTTTAGTTCTATACGATTCATTAATTTTTTCATCTTCATTCATCGCCCTACTTTGAATTTTGTCTCAACTGGATGTGTTAAATAATGCAATTTTTATTATATTGACACAAGGGACTATTTCAGAATAATATCCGAAATGTTTCATATTAAATGTAGTGTCACTGCATAACGTACAAACTGATACTATGAAACTTAAGAATAGTTATGATCTCTTGTTCCGCTTGACTTCCTTGTTTTCTATTATTTTTTCCTTAAGTTCATTTTAGCATTATTTTGAGTTCGTCGTCTGGGGTGTGTCGTTTTTGTGGATCTTGTATTTTTTACTTACCAGGATTGTGAGGTATTTATTTTATCGTCACTATATTTTTTCTGTTAATTGACTTTTTCTTTATCTAATTATATTACTTCAGATTTGACCGATACCTGTTCATCTCTTATCAGAAATATATAATTTATGCTTCCAAGCTTATAAATATATAGTTATATTAAAATAATTAATATCTAAATATTATTCAAATACAGCAGTAATACTTGAAAATAAAGTATTAGACTGAAACGTAAAATAATATAATGCGAAACTTAAATTTATATATAACTAGCTGGGTGCCCGGCGTTGCCCGAGATGTCATTTATCTATAACCATCCATAAGACTCCAATTTGCGGTATTTTTATGTAAAGCTCCTCGAACCCTATCCCTAAATGTGCTCACCTCCCATGCCGAAGGGGGATGAAGTCATTGACTAAATATATCGGCCGTTTTTACATGTTAGAAGATGACCACCCCCACAAATATGCGATAATGAAAAAGAATGTATTCCACGCAAAAATCGGCCGATTACATTGTCTGAAAATTTATTCCCCCGCCCAACAACTCCCAAACCCGTCGCGTTACCCCCCCAGGGTTGTCACAATTAGATTCAGCGACATTCATAGTCTCGGAATTGATTCGATTCTCGGTTGTTTCTGCGGGATTTTATTTAACGTACCTCCACCCCACCCCTAAGCTTGCTCCCCTCACAGGGGTTAAATTATACACAAACAACATCGGTATAAATACTATCAAAGTAATTAACCCCAGGAAATAATTATCGCAAATATCGACAGTTTAACATGTTTGAAATTTTTCACCCCCGACCACTCCCGCTTCGGGGACTTAAACGGTCAAGTTTAATGTCATAATTAAACTCAGTGACAATCCTGATAGTTTCTGGTTTATTTTTATCTAATGCTACTTCCACGCAAACTCTTAAGGGTGCACCCTTCCTAGTCCGAAAGGGGTTGAAATTACACACAGAGAACATGTAGGGAAATTTTATTAATCTAATTCATCCCGAAATATATTTAATTGACGAAAAAAAAGCCGGTCAACTCATCCCAACCCAGCCGATACCCGCGCGTTGTCCAGATTGTCATAAATAAATTCAGCAACATCCATTACCTTCGATTTGACTCGAATCTCGGTTGTTTTCCCGTTATTTTTAAGGAAATTAATAGCTCAGTGACAATCCCGATAGCTTCTGGTTTCTTTTTATGTAATGCTACTTCACGCCCACCCTTATGAGTCCGAAAGGGGTTGAAATTATTCGTAGAGAACATGTAGGGAAGTTTTATTAATCTAATTCATCCCGAAATATATTTAATTGACGCAAAAAACAGCCGGTCAACTCATCCCAACCCAGCCGATACCCGCGCGTTGTCCAGATTGTCATAAATAAATTCAGGGACATCCATTACCTTCGATTTGACTCGAATCTCGGTTGTTTTCCCGTTATTTTCAAGGAAATTAATTAAACTCAGTGACAATCCCGATAGTTTCTGGTTTCTTTTTATGTAATGCTACTTCACGCCCACCCTTAAATGTGCACCCTTATGAGTCCGAAAGGGGTTGAAATTATACACAGAGAACATGTAGGGAAATTGTATTAATGTAATTCATCCCGAAATATATTTAATCGACGCAAAAAACAGCTGGTCAACTCTTCCCAACCCAGCCGATACCCGCGCGTTGTCCAGATTGTCATAAATAAATTCAGGGACATCCATTACCTTCGATTTGACTCGAATCTCGGTTGTTTTCCCGTTATTTTCAAGGAAATTAATTAAACTCAGTGACAATCCCGATAGCTTCTGGTTTCTTTTTATGTAATGCTACTTCACGCCCACCCTTATGAGTCCGAAAGGGGTTGAAATTATTCGTAGAGAACATGTAGGGAAGTTTTATTAATCTAATTCATCCCGAAATATATTTAATTGACGCAAAAAACAGCCGGTCAACTCATCCCAACCCAGCCGATACCCGCGCGTTGTCCAGATTGTCATAAATAAATTCAGGGACATCCATTACCTTCGATTTGACTCGAATCTCGGTTGTTTTCCCGTTATTTTCAAGGAAATTAATTAAACTCAGTGACAATCCCGATAGTTTCTGGTTTCTTTTTATGTAATGCTACTTCACGCCCACCCTTAAATGTGCACCCTTATGAGTCCGAAAGGGGTTGAAATTATACACAGAGAACATGTAGGGAAATTGTATTAATGTAATTCATCCCGAAATATATTTAATCGACGCAAAAAACAGCTGGTCAACTCTTCCCAACCCAGCCGATACCCGCGCGTTGTCCAGATTGTCATAAATAAATTCAGGGACATCCATTACCTTCGATTTGACTCGAATCTCGGTTGTTTTCCCGTTATTTTCAAGGAAATCCCCTCCAGCACCACCCCTATCATGCCTACAAACAACATCGGTAGAAATACTATCAACGTCAATGGTCCCGGCATTTATTTATTCCACGCTAATATCGATGATTTAACATGTTAGAAAATTTCCATCCTATCCACTGCCGCCCATTGGGGCTAAATGGACAATTTGATGCTATAATTGAACTGGACGACATCCATATCCTTGGATTTGACTCCAATCTCGGTTGTATTCGCGTTATTTTATTGCAGCGTTCCTCCACCCAACACCTAAAAGTGCTCTACTGATAATACCGACCCGCTTCTGGGGGTGGTAGACGCGTATCAGCCCAACAGTCGGTAGAAACACTATCAATATCTGTGACCCCTAAAAATATTTATCCGACGGAAATAACGACTGTTTAAGCGTGTTTAGATATTTCAACCCCCGTCCGCCCCCGCTTCTGGAGTTGGTAGACGCGTCTCACCCCGACAGTGTTTGTTTCCTGGTCGCAAAGAACACGTGTACGAAATTTGGTGAAATTTTCTCCAGCTGTGTAGATTTGTATAACGAACATACAAATATACAAACATACAAATATACAAATATACAAACATACAAACATACATACATACATACACTCATTTTTATTTATAAAATTAAACGTCGTTATTAATGGAAACAACATCGATAAAATAGTATGAACAACACCACCCCTAAATATGCTACTTTCCCGTGGTGGAAAGGGTTGAATTTTTACTCATATCACATCGGTAGAAACACTATAAATCTAGTTTACCCATAAACACATAACATTTTAGCAATTTTAGAATAATAGACAATTCTCACCCCCAGCCCTAAGCAACCTCACCGCTAATGTCGAAAGGGATTTATATTTTCAACAAAATCCGTTGAAATAGTATCCACGTAATTCTCCTCCAAGAACGCGCAAGAACTGACTATTTATCTCCCCTTCCAACCCCCACCCTTTCGGGTTAAATGGGCAATTAAAAATATTTATCCGAAGTAAACTCACTGACATCCATAACCTTCGATTTGACTCCAAACTCGGTTGTATTCGCGTTATTTTTCTGTAAAGCAACTCCACCCCAAACCCTAAGGGTGCCCTTTTCCCAGGGCGTAGGAGATGAATATTATATTCAGATAACATCGGTAGAAACACAATCAATATCTTTGACCCCGAAAATATTTATCCAAATCTAATACCTGCTGTTTTAGCATGTTTAAGTATTTCAACCCCCGTCCACCCCCGCTTCTGGGGTTGGTAGACGCGTCTCACCTCGACAGTGTTGTTTTCCTGGTCGCAAAGAACCCGTGTACGAAATTCGGTGAAATTTGATCCACCGGTATAGACTTGTATTCTCCACCCCAAACCCTAAGGGTGCCCTTTTCCCAGGGTGTAGGGGATGAAAATTATATTCTGAAAACATTGGTAGAAACTCCATAAATATGTTGGACCCCTAAAAATTATTATCCGACTAAAATATCGGCTGTTTTAGCATGTTCAAATATTTCCACCCCCGTCCACCCCCGCTTCTGGAAGTGGTAGGCGCATCTCACTCCGACAGTGTTGTTTTCCTGGTCGCAAAGAACCCGTGTACGAAATTTGGTGAAATTTGCTCCAGCGGTGTAGATTTGTACTCTCCACCCCAAACGCTAGGGGTGTTCTTTCCCCAGGGTGTAGAGGTGGAAAATTATATTCAGATATCATCAGTGGAAAGACTATAAATATCTTTGACCCATAAAAATATTTATCCGACTGAAATATCGACTGTTGTAGCATGTTCAAATATTTCCACCCCCGTCCACCCCCGCTTCTGGAGGTGGTAGGCGCGTCTCACCCCGACAGTGTTGTTTTCCTGGTCGCAAAATCATCAGTGGAAAGACTATAAATATCTTTGACCCCTAAAAATATTTATCCGACTGAAATATCGACTGTTTTAGCATGTTCAAATATTTCAACCCCCGTCCACTCCCGCTTCAGGGGGTGGTAGGCGCGTCTCACCCCGATAGTGTTGTTTTCCTGGTCGCAAAGAACACGTGTACGAAATTTGGTGAAATTTGATCCACCGGTTTAGATTTGTATTCTCCACCCCAAACGCTAGGGATGCTCTTTCCCCAGGGTGTAGGGGATGAAAATTATATTCAGAAAACATCGGTAGAAACACCATCAATATCTTGGACCCCTAAAAATTATTATCCGACTAAAATATCGGCTGTTTAAATATTTCAACCCCCGTGCACCCCCGGTTCTGGGGGTGGTAGACATGTCTCACCCCGACAGTGTTTGTTTCCTGGTCGTAAAGAACACGTGTACGAAATTTGGTGAAATTTGATCCACCGGTATAGATTTGTATTCTCCACCCCAAACCCTAAGGGTGCCCTTTTCCCAGGGTGTTGGGGATGAAAATTATATTCAGAAAACATCGGTAGAAACACCATAAATATCTTGGACCCCTAAAAAATATTATCCGACTAAAATATCAGCTGTTTCAGCATGTTTAAGTATTTCAACCCCCGTCCACCCCCGCTTCTGGGGTTGGTAGACGCGTCTGACCCCGACAGTGTTGTTTTCCTGGTCGCAAAGAACACGTGTACGAAATTTGGTGAAATTTGCTCAAGCGGTGTAGATTTGTATTCTCCACCCCAAACGCTAGGGGTGCTCTTTCCCCAGGGTGTAGAGGTTGAAAATTATATTAAGATATCATCAGTGGAAAGACTATAAATATCTTGGAACCCTAAAAATATTTATCCGACTGAAATATCGACTGTTTTAGCATGTTCAAATATTTCCACCCCCGTCCATCCCCGCTTCTGGGGGTGGTAGGCGCGTCTCACCCCGACATTGTTTGTTTCCTGGTCGCAAAGAACACGTGCACGAAATTTGGTGAAATTTTAACTAACGGTATAGATTTGTATTCTCCACCCCAAACGCTAGGGGTGCTCTTTCCCCAGGGTGTAGGGGATGAAAATTATATTCAGAAAACATCGGTAGAAACACCATCAATATCTTGGACCCCTAAAAATTATTATCCGACTAAAATATCGGCTGTTTTAGCATGTTTAAATATTTCAACCCCCGTGCACCCCCGCTTCTGGGGGTGGTAGACATGTCTCACCCCGACAGTGTTTGTTTCCTGGTCGTAAAGAACACGTGTACGAAATTTGGTGAAATTTGATCCACCGGTATAGATTTGTATTCTCCACCCCAAACCCTAAGGGTGCCCTTTTCCCAGGGTGTTGGGGATGAAAATTATATTCAGAAAACATCGGTAGAAACACCATAAATATCTTGGACCCCTAAAAAATATTATCCGACTAAAATATCAGCTGTTTCAGCATGTTTAAGTATTTCAACCCCCGTCCACCCCCGCTTCTGGGGTTGGTAGACGCGTCTGACCCCGACAGTGTTGTTTTCCTGGTCGCAAAGAACACGTGTACGAAATTTGGTGAAATTTGCTCCAGCGGTGTAGATTTGTATTCTCCACCCCAAACGCTAGGGGTGCTCTTTCCCCAGGGTGTAGAGGTTGAAAATTATATTCAGATATCATCAGTGGAAAGACTATAAATATCTTGGAACCCTAAAAATATTTATCCGACTGAAATATCGACTGTTTTAGCATGTTCAAATATTTCCACCCCCGTCCACCCCCGCTTCTGGGGGTGGTAGGCGCGTCTCACCCCGACATTGTTTGTTTCCTGGTCGCAAAGAACACGTGCACGAAATTTGGTGAAATTTTAACCAACGGTATAGATTTGTATTCTCCACCCCAAACGCTAGGGGTGCTCTTTCCCCAGGGTGTAGGGGATGAAAATTATATTCAGAAAACATCGGTAGAAACACCATCAATATCTTGGACCCCTAAAAATTATTATCCGACTAAAATATCGGCTGTTTTAGCATGTTTAAATATTTCAACCCCCGTGCACCCCCGCTTCTGGGGGTGGTAGACATGTCTCACCCCGACAGTGTTTGTTTCCTGGTCGTAAAGAACACGTGTACGAAATTTGGTGAAATTTACTCTACCGGTGTAGATTTGTATTACGAACATACAAATATACAAACAAACAAACATACAAACAAACATACATACACTCTTTTTTATTTATAAGATTCACTACAGTGAATAATTTATTTTATTTTGTCTGGAAAATAGGTCATAATGAATTATTATTTGTACCGTAAATTGTCAATCAATGCAACAATTATGCTTGCAAGTCATTGCTACGTGTTTCAATCGGCTCTCGGATAAGCGATTTTTTCTGCAAATAGATTTTATTAGTGCATAATATCTATATAGAGGTAAAATCTTTTACAGTGACTGATGAACGATGTGTCATTAAAAAGAGTGGGCGAGCTATTCTAACCAATTCATGAAGGGATCCGTTTTGCCCATCTCTATTTATAAGTCTGAACTATTAACATTCAAAATGCAGAAACTTAAATTAGACGCAGGGAAAAAATGAATAATATATCTGGCTGTAACATGGAAGTCAGAAAGCTGTTTTGATAAATGGACGAACAACTCATACTTTAATAAATACGGAACTAGTTTATTGGGAAAAATTCGAATGAGCGAATGATCGACAGCAGTTGAAGATTTTGAACGGTCTGCGAAGGAAGGCCGCTCTTAAGGGCCTTCCGGAGAAAGACTACGCTTACAAATGCCTGAAAGTCACGACACCAAAGCAACAGGTTTAGCACTTGTTCCGGCACGCAAGCCAGACCACTCTTAGCTTTCTGACTGGACATTAAACTACCACTTCAACTCAATCTACAAGAGTCCATTCCCAAACCATCAGCCACACACCGAGGAAACTCTGTACATGTCCCCAGTCTAAGATACAGAAAAATATTAACAAATTTCAAATTAAAAGTTGTTTAACGTAAATGTAAAAGATTCGCAATACAGTTTTAAGTAAAATCAGTGAGGAAATTATTTTTTCGAGAAAATCATTCAATAACTTTATTAAAGAAAAAATATATATTTGAAACGGAACACGCGCCCTAGTATACTTCCATTAATTTACGAGGATTATCAGTGTGCCATTCTTCACTCGGGAATAAAAACATTGTTAAACTTTGGCAGACAGACGTCTTCGATTTATTCTATAGGGCTCTTTGATGTGTTAAAATTCGTTGTTCCAGAATCAAGTTTTTTGAATAAATTCTTTTCGTTATTCTTTGAAAGATTATCATATCGCTTTTATTGACAGATATCGATAACCTGATACAAATGCCGCTTTAAAAGGAAAGTAAATTGGGCAGGCTAATTTTACTTTAAAACTCTTTCAAATGGTTGATAAAAGCGAGCAAAGTCAGCGTGATAGATCATATTGGTTTCAGAAACGTATATACTAAAATCAGTAGAGTATTTATACAGATTGGGAATTAAGAAAGAACGCGTCCATAAACATGGTATAACAATTGGCCGTTTTGCTTTAGATATTATACACACTTCAGCAAACAAAAATTGGAAACTTCAACCCGACTGGGTAGAGTCTGGAAACAAGTGTTTATGGAAAATGAAACGAAAACAAGGGAAATACAGGAGCGATTTTTAATTCTGAACAGCTGACACTTTATTTTCGTAACATGCGAGATTTGTCGTTAATGAAAAGCAAACAACTGGTTCGGAAACAAAACGGACGGATGTTGGACGGGCGCCTGGCACGCACACGTACACAAGTATTAATTTCATTACTATCTGGCGCACTGCAGTGCTCGCCGTGGTAATTACAAAACGAAACCAATCAAAATAGATTAGGACGGTGGAGTATTGTTTGTCCCGTTCAGGAACGCAGATTACAACAACCTGCATTGCGTGGGTCCACGACGAAAATTCTATGTATCATTACATTCTTCACTCAAATATCAAGTACAAGAAATAGCGAAAACTGAAATTCTGTCACGCAAATCTTAAATTATATTAACGTATGGGTCTCATGTTGGTAATATTGTTTACAATCTAATGAGGTAACTGGAAATTACTGTGCATCTTACAGACACACAAAAATATACGTATATGTTCGCATACAGCGCATTTGGGAAAAAATTATGTAATTGAAATCAAATTGTGAGGAGAGTGGATAGCCTATGACAGTAGTGTGGGTTCGATCTAGAACTCGCGAGAGTCTGATATTGACCAGGGACCCTAAAATCTCAGGAAAATTATCCGAAAAGGGTGCCACCAAAAACTTACGAGTGAATACACAGCTCAAAGCTAATTAACAGTTGATTGAAATATCCATATGAATATACTTTTCGTGAAATTTGTTCAGCATAATCAATGAATCCCGCTTCAATGTTTTCAACTGTGTCATGTCTTTAGCTCTTTAGTTTTCAACGTCGGAAAAGGAAAATATCATACAGGGCGAAGTCGGGAGAATATGACTCAACAACGTCCATTTCGTTTTTCGTCAGACATTCTCGAAATGTCATAATGGAGTAACCGATCGCCTGTGAGCTACTCTTCTGGGTGTTTCCCCCTCATGCTCTACGACAATCGCATCAGTTCACCACAATACAACGTTTCATTGTCCACGAGGAACGAACTACTGTTGGACAATTCAATATTGAAGAAACAGATAAAAATTGTCTGACTTCACATTGTGTTGCGGGAGTCTGATGGAGTCTTCCATTGAGACAGATTGTTGCTCGATTCGCACCCATCAATGCAATTTACATCGCCAGAAATAACATTCGAAAGAAATTCTGAGGAACTTCGAAGATTTTCCTGAGGTTCTCAACAGACTTTACTTATATGCGATCTTTTTAAATCCACCAGAAGTCGCGAAAAAAATTTGTAACAATCACTCTCGGGTTTTGTTCTTAGGGTAAACTTCAGGCACGTTCCCTACGACAGTATTCGATGGTGTTTCTACGATTTTACACAATCCCAGTTTAGAACGGCAGATACATTTTCACGTTTTATGTCGTTTACTTTTAATTTCCAAAGTCTGTAACTTATTTTTCGTAAGTCTACAAGATCATTTCAATGCATTTTTCTTAATCTTGCCCAGTTCCTGGATGGGATCAATCATACACCCATCCCAAAATCTTGCTCATACTCTATAATAGGTCGCACTAAAGTTCTACAACCTTAAGTGTTTCAGGAGCTTTTCTTTAAACCCCTGCGTACGAAGTTTAGCGTCTTCCATTCCATATTGGTCACTGATAGATTTATTACTATTTATTTTATTATTTTATACTATTTATTAAACGTTACGCCCAAATATTTGCTGCTATTGGATACTTCTATTAATTCGTTCCCTACTTTGTATGTTGCATCTTCTCATTTTCTGTTCAGTAAAGCTAGTAGTTTTGTTTTCTATGAATTTCGTTCCATTTTATTATGTAAAAACCAGTTTAATATTGTCTAAATCCGATTAAAGCGTTTAAACCGGTCTTTTCCTTTTAGTCTGAAATATCGCCCCCATAGTTTTCCAAAGCTTGAAATAAAAGTTTTGGCAGACAGGTTGTTCACTGGCATCTTTCATCGACGATTTTACACACAACGGAAAAAAATCATTAAAAATTAAACAGGAGCACCTAGCATAAATTTTGTTGATTTACTGGTTCACACGGATGTGCATTTCGTAGAACCAGACGAGCTTCACAGGAATGCAGGGAACATTCTGGAAGCATCTCGCGAAGTAGTTATAGACAAAGGAAGGTTACAGTATTAAATCCTGTTAAAAATAGCTTATAATAACCTACCGAAATTACCATCAGGAAAATAAACCAAAATTAATATATTAAGTATTATATACTTATATGCATATAAAGGCTGTGTTCGTATCATATACCGCCTCAAAGTTATTACATACGCAATTTTTATATTTTGAGTTTCCAGGAATGAAGAGAATCTATTAAAACGATTACCAGGATTAATCCTAATCGTAATATTTATGTTTCCGCATGATCTCAATCAGTTAACAACTGTGCTTGTGGTGTTTTCTTCCTGCGCTGTCTCCGAAAAGATTCATCTTTACTTTTCTTGTAGCGGTACTTCTCCAATGACTCAAATTACTTCTATATAATACGAACACTTCATTTACTACTTACTAGCTTCAAAGTGATTTAAATTCACATCTAGCAAGACGTTAAGTGCTGCATCCGGGTCGTTATTCGCTGTTCTACCCAACTATAGAGCTAGAAACAATTTACCTGTAAAACGCAGAGTACTTCCACGAGCAAGAGAGCGAAATTATAGCGCAACATTTTGTGGCAGCATAAAGGACGAAATTGCATGCCACTTCGAACGGCGGAACTCCTTCCAAGGTTCTAAATTCCTACTACACGTACGACTAAGTGACGTGTGTCGCGTACAACTACATTGAATACCTTATACCGTAATACAAACATCTTTAGGTTAGCCATTTTGTAAAACACCACAAAATAAGCATCAACACTAAGTCTACATTTTTATATTACAAAAACCTGAAGTTTTTTAAAAATCGGCCAGTCGTGGTTTGTGTCGCTTGCTGAAACTGCATATAACAAATTGTAACGGAAGTATTACTCGCCTGGCAATTTGGTATAGTTTAGACGAAAGAATCCATAACACGATCAACTATGTGTTGTGTGTAGATAACGCAGTTTACCACGCTCGTGGAATTTACAGACTTGTAGGTCGGCTGTACGTTTCCCGATACAAGTCGGAGTAATCGTGTTTGAAAAAGAATACTGTCCCACGGTAAATATAATACATTGAAATATAACCGCACACTGGCTGTAACTGAAATTATACGTGTAAGCCGGCAATAAATATTACTCGTTCATTTGGTTAAGTTATTTCTGAATAAGAAAGATGGCCACTACAGACAAAAAAAAGGATACTATAAATACCACACAACGTTTCTGTGATCCTCAAAAGCTGTTAACTGACCAGTGCAGTTGTGTTTCCCAAGGCTCTTCTTAGCACCTGACGAAAGGCACAAGGATTGTGTGGTATTTATATTACCCCTTCTTTTGTCTGTATTTGCTATCTTTCTTATTCATTATTTTCTATCAGACGTAAATTATTTTCAGTTTAAGTTATTTCTATTCCCTACCGCCGATACGTGTCATGCACTGTGCTGCGTCTCCGATACAGCCTACCCGAACTTTTTCAATTTTTTTTTCAATTTTGTTCGAGTAATTAAAATTAAAAAATAATAATATTTAAAAATTGAGATAAACCCAACCATTAAATAAATGTTTGCTTATTTTACGTTTTCCGCTGCCTCATATTTTGCACGCAATGGAAAGTGGAATGAAGTTATAATCAAATACAAAGAAAAATTACCAGAATTATAAAGTGATGATGGTATTTATGACTCTAGTACTAAAAAAGGGTTGAAATACCGTAAAAAACTCTTCCATTAGAATGTTAGATATTTTTTAATAAATCCAGTCATGTGAAAAATATTCAACTAGAAGTTCAATACAGGTCACTGAAGGTACTGAATAAAATGCCACTAATATCTGAAAATTATTTTACATATTGGATTGTTCACGGTGCTTCTTTGCTGTATCGTATTTTTCTGCAGGTAATTTCCTTTGTTTTAAGCACATAACGTCCCTTTAATTTCGATTGTCTCGACAACGAGGGAATTGTGCTAGGGAATTTTGTTTAAATTCCAAAGAGGCGGGTATTCGCTGACGTGGAGATTATTAATCACACGGTTGACAGACCACGAACGCCAGATTTCCATCCCCAAAGCCGAAAATACTCAACAAAAATTCCCAACATGCAGCCATTAACAACCAAGTTTAACATATGATACGAAAAACAAAAATATTTATTTATTTTTCTTCTGCCGTTTCAATTTAACTGAGTCGGCAAAGTAAACATTTTCAGAGTTATAAACAAAGCAAATGTATTTGAATTTCCTGACACGGCGTAGAAGCGAGCGAACCAGCCAGCTAGCAACTCCACGCCATTCAGTGAGCATTTACAAAACGAAAAACTTAATAATATTTCCACCACTATCCCGTCACGAGCAAATACATTTATCCAGGCAGGTGGAACTCCCGCTTTGTTCTCCGTACCGGCTTCTGGAAGCTACCGACACAAAAGAGAAACGACGCACGCATTTCGTGCATAAACACAGGCACCTTATTAAAAATTACATCCAAATGAACCGATGCTAAAGAAAAATTCCAACATGCTCCTGAAATGAAACAAATAAAACACCTACTGAGACTTGCTGAGAATACTCTTTGTTTATGGTTTAATATATCCATGGTTGTGTTTAATTTCGTTGTGGATATGTCAAACACGAATATAATTTACTGCGAACACAGATAACGAGCGTAAGACGCAATAATGTTCATTCGCCTGAGAAGGGAAAGTTTCGTCATTGCACTGTGTTGTATTACATAAAAATAACGCAAAAATAAATATTTGTCGGGGTCGGCGACAAAGATAGTATTTCTACCGATGTTGACATGGGAGGTGAGCACATTTATGGATGGTGCGTTTAATAAAAATAACGCAAAAGCAACCGAGATTGGAGTAAATCGGGGGTTATGAATATATTACAACACAGGAAACGCCGAGCACCCAACTAGTAAGTAAGATAATAAAGACAGTCTCATCTGAATTTAAGACCGATATGATCTCGTTAAAAAAGATCAGAATTACACGTATAAATCATAAACAAAAAGTGTAGTAAATAACATGAACAATCAATGCGAAATTATTACCGATAAAACCTAATAATTAACTGTATAATCATATTTTAACCTTTTTCATAAATAAGTAGTTAAAGGTAGAATAACCGCGTTAATGCGTGATTTATTTTATGGATTCAAAACAATCGTTTAATCTTAGGTAATTGAAACCTGATATTCACCCTCCGTTTTCCTAATAAAATTAAGAGGACGACTACAAAACTAGTATTGTCCATACATCATTGGGAGGTTAGGAAGTTGTGGTTAAGGCATCACAAATGAAGATGTTTTATTATATGGTTGGTGAGCATTCAAATAGGATTATATGATGCAAGTATTAAAAATTCGCTGAGAATGACAAATACCTCAAATAATACAGATGGTAGGTAAAGTGTCCAAATTATGCATTGCTCAGATTTAAATTAAGTTCCTTCCCTGTGTAATTTTTAACACATTTCAGCATTACTTTCTGCACTTTTACCAATGGTTGGTGTTGGTGGTGGAATAATTGCGACTTGGGCTAGGCGTCGCGTGAATAATGGACGGCGCGGCGGCCGGACCTAAGACGCGCCGGATGCACACGTGCACCATGAATTACTCACCACTGCAAGGTTCACGGGTCACGACCTTTGCTCACACTAGTCACTCAACAAAAACAGAAGATTCTTTAAAGTTTGACCTACAACACTAAAATATAACAACTACGAAACACTTCACATTTATAAACAAATATAATGGTCCAAAGTCAGATTTATTAATTTATGATATAATTAATATAATTAGAACAGTATATCTCTGCGTTTCTTCCTTAATTTGAGACTTCATCAGGTAAGCAATAAAATTAATTTCGAATCTTTTCTGTTTGTCCATTATATTTCCTTATTTATTGTGTATATTTTGGATAAATATCAATATTAAACTTCACATATATATTTCAAAAAGAAAAAAATTCGAACCATATTTACAATATTATAATATTTGATTTACTGACTGGATCGGTAAAAGCATTTTACTGCAATCTGTGTCACTCATATACGTCATCCTGTGGTGGATTCAGTTCCGCCAATAGATAAAGTTGTCTGACTTTTAGACATAACGGTCGCAGTATATTGATAATAGTATGGTGATGATTTTAGATATTGTTTTATTCTTTTCCATTTCCTGACACTTCTACGATTCAATATTTCTCATTACTATTCATTTCTCTCAGTTTCCATTACTTTAATTCATTCCATACTATTCGCCTTCCCTCTCTTAAACACAATATTTATTTCGCACTTTCTACGACGTATTTCAATTGAATAGCCGAAAGCGGTCTCTATGAATGAAGACAAATGACTGCGATTATAATCAAACAATATTGTTTCGCTAAAATCAAGTCCAATGCGATTATCATCTTATATCTAATATTCGGCACTGGGTTAGGAACTTGAGTTGCATAATTCACTAAAACAAGTTTTAGTAGGAAAAGAGAAACGCTAAATGATCATTTGAATACGTGGTAAAAAGGAGTGGTTCGAATGTATTGAATGTAATCCCCATTTGTATTTTCTTTACTTTCGAAAATCGTGTGACAAGTTCTAAACACAAGGTCGCAACTGCTTTGTTCCCTTTCATTATAAACGGTCGCCTGACAGAAATTTCGTACTGGATTAAAATACAGAATCTGTGATAAGTTGACACTTTTATTGCGGTTTAGATCGCTAACAGGTCACTTTACGTAAACCCACTTGATTATTATTATTACGCGACTGAGAAAAAAGGCTATACATGCCACTTAATTCCGTTTTCATTGCTAGTTTAGTATCAGGAATATATTTTCGATCTGTATCCTCCTGATCAAAACATGAGAATAGAAGACAACTGAAACAATGCCCCAATGCTGTGTGGCTTACCGAGGTGAGAGTTAAATTATCACTGGTTTGGTGACAAGACTGCGCTTACTTTTTAATTTCGCAATGAATCGCGCACGCGAAGGAATGCATTCTATTGCATTCCTGACCAACACTACACTCGCGCATTTTAATATAGCTCAAGGATTCCACGCGCCTGAATTAAAGGGGTTGCATCTTACGGTCATTTTACTATAGCAACAGTCAGGACTGGAGAGATTAAACTGTACTGATCTACTAGCATGCTAATTTTTCTACAATCCATTATAATTTCTAAATTTTGTTATATTGAAATAGAATCATACAACTTCCCATCAAAAGTGAGAAAATCCATTTCTCGGTGCCTTCCGCACAACTTCTTGCAAAAGATCTGACACGAATAATAAAAGCATAATAAAATAATAAAAACATATTTAGCACATCAGCCAATAATCTTCCATATTAACAAAATCTTCAAAAGCAGAATTCGTACTTTGATAAGCAATAATCCATCTAGAGTTGGCTTAACGCGGTAATAGAGAGTAATTTTGGAATAGGAATAGTAATGCAAGGCAGCCTTCACAAAATATCAGAAGCGAGCGTGACATTTTACCTGAGTGGATACCATGAAACTGTAAATTTCCCCCAAGTCAAACAAACTGTAGTTTCAGTTTTTCATCAATACTTCATTTGGTCAACACGCCGACCAGCGTAACTGAAGGGACGAGGTTAATCACCACACAATGATTGAGATGTATTTCTATAACTACCCGTTGTCAAACGAATTTAATTGGCAAGTGAATGCAGTCTCTACCCTCCCGAGGGTCCTTAGGTGTTCAGCTTATTCCAAACTAATAATACCACAAGCAGTGTACAATTTGAAACCTCAAGCCTTCATTAACCATGCCTGCATATTCTAAACCACACACACAAATTAGTGACTTTTGAAAGGTTCACAGTGTACATAATAATGACACCACAGAAATAAAATAGAAAAAAAATACACACATAAAACCTGTACAAAAAATCAATAATTGTCTTGATGTTTCTTGTTTAATTGAAAAGTCTCTGTTGTTTCTTAAGTTTATGGAAGCGCTTGTTCGACGAGAAGACTCACCACCATAAATAAGCTCTTCACGTTCACGTCCGCATGATATCCTTGTTTCATTACAGTAGCTACGGCGTGAAGATTCGATTTCCTATCCGACCGTTCACTTTGTAGTGCGGCCAATAGGGGCTGCTAATTAGCCTTCATGTTAGCACTTTTGAACGTGCTAATTACCAATTAGCTACTAGTGTCACCAGAGACTGGACAAGACCAACCATTTAATATCACGCATCGTCACTTCAAGACCTGTCGCCTATTGTACTCCGTGTGTTCAGGACTTGAATATCACATGTCTGTACAATCTAGATCTGCATAAAGTTGTACAGAAAACCACGTGGCTAAGGAAAAACCAAGCCTTTAGGAAAATGAGTTTCTCATAGCTTGTTATTAAAATTATTAAACAGGAATGTTCGGTCAAAAGACTACGTCGATAAATTACTTTGTCATAAGTAATTTTGAGAAATATAATTAAAATGTTTCTAACTATGGCAGTCATACTTCATACCATGACGTATAATTTTTATAAACACAAGAAAAATAATGACGACTCAAGAAGCTAAGGAATTTTAATGTCAGGTTGGGTTACCTACATAGACAAATATGGTTACTCGTAAATCAATGTAAGATCATACAATTAGAACGGTAATTGATTAGATGCCTGATATTAAAGATAAATGAGCAGATAAGAGAAACCCGAATTTGGGGAACGAGATAGAGCGATCAGTTAAAACAAGTCCAAAAAATACATGGAGGTCAAACTAAACCTGCCGTAACAAAGCTTTTCCCATCAATTGTTTACTCGACAATAACGTACATTAAAGCGTATTTTTAATAGGTTCAAAGAAGAGAGTAGAAAAATAGCACAAATAATGCAGCTGCAATAATAGGGGGCGCAGTCTATTAAAGAGAGGTAATTAGCCATAGAAATTGATATTACCGCGTGCAAAAAAGCATAATGAGAGCCAATCTATAATCAACCCAACTTTTGCATCCACAATTACGAATTGACAGAAGAAATATGTCTTGTCTGATACGTCACTCACTGCTCTTCACAGTCTCAAAATTTACGATTATTTTATTAATGCAATTCGTCGGTAGAATTCTAACCATGCCCAAAGAATGAAGGATGAGACTTTCAATTTATTCATAATTTTAAAACTTGAATACGTTACCAAAAGCAAGTGTTTATTCATCCTAAGCTCAATTCATACTTCATTACCCCCACCTAGTTTCATTTTTGTTATTCTAATTTTTTTCTCCTAATTGCCAATCTATGATCTACTCTTAATATATACAGAGTAATAAGTGAATGTTTTGACACTTTGCTGAATGACTCGAGTGGAGCACAGTCCATTGGCGGGTCTCCTCCAATAATGATTCACTTTTGGAAGTAGCAAATTAGATGGGATGTGTATCAACTATACATTTTTCCAAAACCTCATTCAAAACTTCAAAACAATTATTCCAATTCTTCGAAGCCATTTTATTAATTCGAATGAAAGTTTTATAGAACATATTTCTATTTGCAAATAGTAAATCGCCTACTTTTATCAAATAAATTATCCGCAGCTGTAGGACAAATATTCAAGAAAACTAATTTGGTCCGTTGGATGAATTTTGGAAGTGACATTTGACTAAAAAATTTACCAGCGTCTTCGTTTCGTTCATTAATTATTTGTACGCAGGAGAAAGCTTCTCTCTTGGAAGCAAAGCTTTTAGGCATCAGCTCAAAATTCTCAAGCATCTCTTAGCAAACGCAAAAAAAAAAAGTTCACACAAATCAGAAAAAACACTGTAGAAAAGTGAAAAATATCTTAGGAAAACTAATACAGAATGAATGACAAAGATATGACTGGTACACAGTTGATTTTCATTAAAGTCAGATGAAAAAGAG
This sequence comes from Zhengitettix transpicula, assembly GCA_037074705.1. Classification (NCBI taxonomy): domain Eukaryota; kingdom Metazoa; phylum Arthropoda; class Insecta; order Orthoptera; family Tetrigidae; genus Zhengitettix; species Zhengitettix transpicula. Next base: position 29,526,224 of record CM073593.1, on the reverse strand, counting down.
CGGCGTTCGACTGATTGAAGCATTCAAAATGTGGTTCTGTAGAAGAATTTGGTCTATAATTTAGACAGCGAATATAAGGTTTTTAAAGAGATCAAGTGAGATAGCATCCATGGTCAGCGAGCAATGCACAATGTATCGATCTTTGTACAGAATGTACAATTTGCTTTGGCTCGAACCAAAACTGAAGGCTTCTAAGTAAATAAGCAAAATATAGGATGATTTCTGGAGATCGTTATTTATATTAGCCTCACTTTCTATAGTAAGTTGCAAGTTTCTGTTCAAATTACTTGAAATAATGGCTCCACCTAGCAAATATACGCTAGTAATATTAAAATTCCTGAAACGTGAGATAAATTTATTTTAAACCAACGGACATATTCACGGTTACGAGACAAAAATAGCATTCCTCTATCAGATCGCACAAACACGGCCTTAGTTTGAACTATAGGTTGCAGAGTTTATTAAGTAGGATAACCCTATATAATGTTTAAATTTAAACATAAACTATTATACATTTGCCAGACAATGCAAAAGTGTACTTGTCGGCGGTGCGTATTAATCCACCCGTGACTATTTAAATCATTCTAAATTATCGTTGCATATGTTCTGTGAAATTTTTTTTTAGGGCAACAGGCTACATGAGGGTAATCCACGTTGGGCAACTTCCCTTTAATAGCATAAGACTGGATTTGAAAGGGGGGATGCAGAAGGGTCGAGGAAGGTAGCCAAGGGTTAACTAGGGCCCCCGGGCTATATTTTAAGGATCCTACCCGGCATTCGCCTAAAGAAATGCAGGGAAAACCCTAGAAAAACCTGCATCAGGTAGGTCGGGCATTGGGTACTTGTCCCACGCCCTTCCGATAGCGGGGACGCTGTGGGGACGCAGCATTCCCTTCTCCGTGCCTCGACCAGTTTAGGAGGCAGCTGGCCGAATATTCCAATGGAAATAGCGGACAACTCTTACCATATGCCCAAGGTCTGTGACCCCGGAACATACACCTCTCAGAACAGGCCGAGGTGCCTCGGCTTAATGTTCTGTGAATAGCATAATTTTTATGTTTCAGCTGCGAATCTGAATCGAGCATAACAAAATATGTCGTCAGAACTGAATTAATTGTGACTATTCTCTTTTCTTTCTGTTAGTAGTGTGGAATATTTAATATTTCGTATGTGAATAGCGATTGTGACACTGCGTGTGTATGCTGTAGTGATATTTGATAATAATATATTGTTTTCACAGTAAATAATAAACTTATTTCTACTATTAGTAGGTCTAATTGTTGATGTAAATTCGTCGTAGAAAATCTAAAAACGTCTGTATAAGACTAATTAGAAATAACGAATGCTAATTCCGCGTTTGACGGCTAACTGAAAAAATATATAAACTAATAAATGATCTGAAGTAGTAGATTCATGTTCCGCAAATGCCATTTCTGACAGATGATCATCGGGTGGTTAGGCAGAGCATGAGGCCGAGTGAATCCTGCTGGTAGACACAGCTTTTTGGCTGCGTTGTGGTCTCGCGTATTTATTGCCACAACACTTGGTATTGACACGCACGGTTTGTCGCACCAATGCGTAATGATGTGGCTATTCACTGGCGCGCGCCTGCCAGACTGGCGCCCTATGTAGTATTATCATCTCATAGCAACATCCACAACGCAATCAATGGTAATAAAGAGACAAAACAGAAATCATATGCTCAAATCTAAACTACACTAATTCACTCAGCCCACTGAATCTTGAGCTGAATAGCATTCCCTACTTGCTTTCATTCCCTACACTTCCTTTCATTCAGATACGTTCATTTACATTTATTGATGCAGTATTATTACAAACGTACCTATACACACTGTAAACATTTTTACGCCGCGTGCCTTTTTTGAATTTCATATTCAGACAAAAATTCAATTAAAAACCTAATATAAGAATTATTTCAAGTAAAATTAAATTTTCCAATAAAATTATAATTGTAAAAAATAAATAAACAAAAATTGGTAATGTTTTCATATTTTCGGGCCTATCTGGTTTTACGTTAAAGTTTCGTGTAATATCCTCTCAAAACTAAGCCCCAGGATAAAATTCCAAATAAAGAGATTTCCTCTCAAAGCAAGAAGTCGACTGTGCTAACCTGAAGTGGTGAAAAGAAATGTCAACTGAGTAATTCTCAGTGGTATACGTGGGAAGCAATACGAATTGCAGTTAATCAGATTATGTCAAATTCCAAGAGTTGTAAAATGAAACCAAATTGAGTCATCTGGCTGGAAAAAATAATATGTGCAAGAAAAATACTCTTTGCTCTTGAGAATTTTTTTACGGGGTGTTACACAAAAAACCTATCGACTAAAAAATCTGAAAATAAACTTAATTTTACCCCGTAGGCAGAACTAAACATACAAAAATTTTAATTACTGATCATGAAATGAAAGCATTTATTTTCTTTGATTTGACGTGGAATTGGTAATATTACGCTGTTGCTGAATTGATACTTAACATTTATGGCCAACCTCAAGGACTTAAAATCAGATATGAAAAAACAATTTTGATGTGATGTGCGATCTCATTAGAAGTAGAGGTAGTCTTTCTTCGCTCAAACCCTTCATCGGAAAATTTTACAAATCGAAAGCCCCCCCCCCCCAAAGACCTCTAGTGTGGATAATAACCTGGATCCAATCGACACGCAAATGCCTACATTTTTTAAGTGCACCTGCAAAAAGATGTCATCGTCGAATTTTTCTGGATAAAAAATGATTTACACAACTCTCAGAAAAATTTAATTCTTCATGTGCAGGTATTATAAATAAATATAGTTACGAATTCATAACTGATATAACATGACAGGATGAACAATGTGTCTGCGATAAGTGTATAAATATTTCGCCTTCATCACAATCGAAAGCGCAACATTTTTGTGAAAGGACAATAGTATGTTTACTTAAACACGTTTTGCTAAATTGCAGGCATGTAATGAAAACGCGAGGGAAATATAGAAGACCCTGGGTCCTGGAAAGCAAGTGGCAGAGAAGGACCCTAGAAAGGGTTGCGCCACTCTGGGGAAGGATCCTCCACTAACAACACGCAGCGTGCAGCGCCACCAAAATAAAGAACGAATATTAAAATTTTAATAAAATTATTGACAAACAAATGCAGCAAAAAAAGAGTTTTCAGATGTATCTCAGTTGGGATCAAAGATTTTACTTGAAATCAATTATATTCAAGTTAATGTTTACTCTTATATTATAAAACATATGCACAACAATAAAAATTGTCGGGGTCACAAAATACCCATAACAGTTTATCAATATAATTAAACAAAACATTAACTGAAATCAAATGTGTATCAGACAAAATGGCAGCGCTTCCTCAATAGAAGATGCGACCGATACGCTTAAATTAAATTAAGGCAGAACTGAAGTTAGACTAGAGGAAGAATAAACTAAAACTTGGCGAGAAATATTCTCACCAAATTCTTAAAAGAATGAAGGACGAAATGAGATTGTATCATATTGCATAGATACTATTGAGCTGAGCTTGAAGGATTCGGAACATGTCAGCAATTTTGAAGAAATTATAATACTACCCTATAATTATTTATGCTACGCTACATAGAATTATTTACGGAATGTTAATTTTAACATAAATTTAATTTCGTCAATTTATTAATACATCAACCCCAAAACAAAGAACACATGTCAATAAAAAGTGAAACTACGAAACAGTAAACCAATTTTTAATTTTCGGATAACTGCACTTTGACATTATTCAAACATCAACTCGTAAGTCATTGAACTTTTTTTATTTTTCAGGGATATTCATGTGTATTTTCCAATTTAATTTACATCCAAGCAATATACTTACAATTTTGATGTTTAACATCACTCATTTTATGATTGCTGAACCAGAATGTTATAGAATTCGATATCACCTTTGTTTTCCTCACAACTAATTGATAAGAAATTAACAGTAACAAATGTCGTACATGGGGAATTGTAACTATCTACCATATGCTCATTCATACACATTAAAACGAGTAATGGTTAGGGAATATAAAATTGAGCCCACAAAGAAAAACTGCTTTAATAAATCTCAAGTTTAACAATTATGAAACCTCTAATACGCAACATAAATTTAATGTATGAAGTGTACATTTTTGAAATTTAGATGAATAAGCGGAAGCGGCTTATCGTATAAAATGCTTGCGTTTTCTAAGTCTTAAATTGTAATATTTTTTACTAGTAATTCCAGCCAAGTGGACTGGGCGATGAGGAGCGAGTGTAGAGGTTTATTTTACGCAAATAAATCCTTACAGCAGTTCTAAGTAGGTTCCTGCAATACTGTGACTGATTTTTATAGCGAAAAATAAAATATGCAGCGCTTGTTGGGAGTTAGTCATATCGTTTATCACAATAACCGTATTGCAAACGTGCAAAAGTAACGAGTGCAATATTAATTAACGTCCTTGCTACAATGGATAACTCTGAAACACAAACAGCCAGATATACACGACCAAAAAAAAAAACCTGTGGGTTTCGCGTCCCTTTATTAGTCTAATTTGTGTGCAGTGTGTTAGCAGCGCGATGAGTTCAATAGAATTTTATATAAATTTGTTACAAAGCGAGTGATCAGAAACGCTGAAATTCGTTCCGTGTAAAAGTTCCAGGTAAAAGTGCAATTGTACTGATTTCATGTAAACAACAAAAAAACACTCTGGTCGACTCAGGTTTAACAAACAATTAACTTATTTCCAATATAATAGTCTCAGGTTAATTATGGACCCCAATAAGTTATAATTTTGACAACAGTTACCTCTATACGAAGTCATTCAACTTACGAAATAATATGATCAGAAACACCGAAAGTGTTAATATGAAATATTTCAGTACATCTCTCATCTCCCTTCACCCAGATGCAGGTTTCCACTCAGGTCGTCAATCTCATATAACATAATTTAGAAGGCACAAGCTATCTGTCCCTCAGATTGTAAGTTCAAAGCGAAATGCAATCTACTCATGAATTAAAAATAGGTACCTGTCATCAATTATTAAATCTACTGAATTGACAGCTGGGATATTACCCAAAGGAACAACCTCATTACAGTTTGGGACATTATTGAGCACACGACATAAATAGCATCTCTGTTCTGAAACATAGTATCAGAAGAGCATAATTCGGTGATATTGAACAATATTAAGGAAAGCTAAGCCGGTAAAATGTAAGCATAATTATGAGCACCATATTCAAACTTACAACACTCCTTGCTATTGGCGGGCGAATATTACAATTTCATATGCAACATTGGAATCCAACTGAGTGCTATTGTGGTCGACTTATTTGGAGAACCCACGTTTTCCTTGTTGTTCTTTGCATTTCTCGAAAAGTTTTTTTATTATTAGAAAATTAACAATAAGAACGATATAATACACGTTCCATGAGTTAATGTGATGACACAATAATACAATAACGTGAGCGGATACCCATCCAATGACGTTATCCGGATTGTGAACTTATACAGCCTTCAGGTCATTCGGCCATTTCTTGTTCTGGAGTCTTCTGTAGGGAGGGTCATGTTACAGGATGGACGCTAGTTCGTTTGGGTGAAGTTGGAGACGCAGGAAGTGGCTGGCACTCACTCCGGTTGGTGCATTCTTCTTGAACGGTTGGCATTCCGAGGTCCGTATGTAATGTTCGATTGCTGACGTACCAAGATGCAGTTACAAGTATTCTGAGTGTTTTACATTGAAATCGTTGGATGATGTTGACGTTGGATTTGCAAGAGCAACCCCTTAGCTCAATGCCGTATGTCCAAATTGGCTTTATTATTACCTTGTAGAGTAAGATTTTGTTTTCAAGCGATAAACATGATTTTCTCCCCAGTGCCCAGTACATTTTTCTCAGTCGCAGGTCGGATAACTTCCTTTTTTTTAATGTTTTTTCCACGCTAGTGGACCCAGATAGCGAACTTCGTTTGATTGTGGGATTTCAATATTGTTTAGGGCCTGCTGTGGTGTAGTGGTCAGCGTCATTGCCTCGCATCACAGAAGTACCGGGTTCGAATCCCGGCACGGGCACGGATGTTTGTGGTCGTCCTGGTCACGAAAACTGAGGTTAAGGCTGTGGGACAATCGACACTCTGACCAGGTGTGACTCCTAAATCCAGAATATGTCATGAAAGATGACAGACTGGCAGCCGTCTGCGTAGGCCAAGGCCCTTCAGGGACTGTCGAGCCAAAAATTAATTATTATTATTAATTAGGGACACTGATGGTAATTCTAAACGATTTAGTGCGAAGTTGACTTGTGTACTTTTCGCTTCATTGACTTTGATCCGCCATTTATTGAGCCATACTTCAATGAGGGATAAATTGGTTTGAAGGTTTATGGAGGCCATGTGTGGGTCGGTATGTTGAGATAGGAGGACGGTGTCGTCAGCAAAAGTGCCTATATATGTGTCAGCTGTTGTGGGGATGTCCGCTGTATATAATTGATATAGTATCGGTCCCAGCACACTTCCCTGGAGTACACCGGAAGTAATTGGATGGATTAGAGATTGGCAGTGACCAAACTTTATTTGAAAGAATCTGTCGGACAAGTATGACTTCATAAGAAGGTAATTTTCGCTTGACAGACCTTCTCGAAAAGTGAATAGAAATAAGTGATCACTTCTAAGCTGTGTCCAATATATCCTACATGTCTCGTCGCAATCAAATTATGTTATAATCCACGAACGTACTGGGGCATTTCCATTTTAGAAACTCATACTCCTTCAGTATAAAATTAGGATGAAAATTGTCAAATAAAACGAGGCCCTGGTTGATAACCTCTAAAGGACATGGGTACCGTTCATCAGAGCGCAACGGCGATAATTATTTTAAAATGAATGTACGGAGGCAACCAGACGAAAGTAACATTCGCACCGCGCTTTGCCGCGTTTTATTCTGCTCCACCAATGAGTTTGTTAGTTCACAGGCTGTTTAACAAATTATTGACAATTCCATCAGGCAAAATGTTATTACAATCAATGCGAATTGAGCAATAGTCGGGTGTGCGGGCGGGAAACAATTTATAAGTTGTGAGAGTTGCAATACGGCTCGCATAATTAAATTTATGACAATCATAAATTTAAAAAACAACTGAACTCACTCAATAAGTCGAAATTATCATTTATATACCAACACGGATGCCAATACAACTTTGGATTTAGCACACTTTAAACACTTTTCGAAAGGAAAGTTTCGTTTCGGAGAATGGTAAGACAATTAGACTCCACTAAATTGAATGCAACGTTACCGCCCAGAGAAAGAAAGAAAAAAGATTCCCTACCATTGTATTTTCTTTGCATCCGTTTAAAACAATTGTAGGTCAATTTGCAAACGTCTATATACAATTTGTATTTTATAATTTCTCAAACTCCGTAAAACGCGTCCTAGTCTCAGCCATGACTTCATCAAATAAAATTTTCGTGTCATAAAGCATTTCTTTAGATCAGGAAATCTTTTGGAGGAAAAATCTAAAGAAGGCAGGGCATGTGGAATTAATTATAAGCAGAATTCGTTGATTTTAGCAGCAGAAACAACGGAATCTGTGAGAATGGGTACATAGTAATTTGGTCTTTAATCAGCGATCTTTCAATAGTAAATTGTGGGTTTATTATATCGGTCGTGGCAACTGCTGGGGTCATTGAGATTTCATCGCATTTGTATTCAGCTAACGACTTCTTTACAGTTAAAAACGATAAAGATTCGTTTAATGGCAACATTTTTTATGGCATAATATTTCATTGAATGAATACATTTTTTCATTTATCACGCAGAACCTAAACTTACATCTCTCGACAGAAAAAGAAATTAAGGAAATATGATATTTCGTGAACTAGGAACAGTGTTTTGTGCAGTATAATGACATATCTGTGACAGGTCAATCAATTTCCGAAAGACCCTGGAAAAAGATAAAATAGTATCCTGTATAATTATAGTAAATACATTTCTTAGATGCTAATTACCCGAGACTTGCTTTTTGTAAACATAAACTTGTGCGTATTAGAAGGGAGCAGAAAGCGGAAACCGAAGAGATGTGAAGGACTGATAATAGTAATGATACGACGTTGACGTTTAGACAAAGTAGTAGTAGAAGTGTGTATGAATGATAGTTAAAGCGAGAGAGAGGAATTTTCTCGTACCATTTCAGATTTGAGTCGAGAAACGCTTGTGCATATGAACAAGACTTGTACTCCACGATAGAAAATAAATATAGTGTGTTAACATTATTTTCTAAAAATTAAGCAATCTCACATAATTAAATTTTATTGATACACATACTTTACACCTTTTTACGATTTAACAACATGAAACCGATTTATAAAACTTAGACACGTTAATTTAATAAATTATCATTACAGTTTTGTGTATCAAATTTTTAAAATGAGAGGTATTCGCCAAGTATTATGTTGCAGGCCGCAATCCTAAATGACAAGTACAAATGCACATTGACTGTGTTCAGACAATTTTCCGGGGATATCGACTCCGTGCAGGTGTAATGGAAAGCACATCGTTTTAGTTTCGTCACACTGCGCTAATATCTTCGGATAATCAATTCCCATTTAACGCCACAGATAAAACTAGAAAGATTTCATTTGGTCGCAATATCCTGGGGAGCTCTGGCTTATACTCTGCTAATGAACACAATCAAATCGACCTTAACCGTATCCTGCGTGTCACAACCAATTATCGAAGGTTCCGACGCAAATGACGAGCAGAGCCCGGCGCAGTTTTAATTGACGGAAATTATGCTCTTTGAATTGTGGCTTTTGCAGATACAGCCTATTGGCGATGACGAGGGGCTAATGGCTCAATTAATTGCTTCAATTGCGCCGTATCCAATCGCAGCGCCATCCCACGGGCCAGAAATCATTTCCATAGCTAGCAGCTGTCGCCCTATAACGTCCAGACCTTTCCGTACTTTCCATTACGTTGCGGAATATGCGTCGTGAGAACTTTATGTAAATTCATTAATAAATGAAAACGGAATTCATTTTACTGGTAAGAAAAAAACTGCGCACCAACTGCCCCTCTCTCAGCAATTCCTGTAGCCGAAACATCAAGGTACATCAGGAAGATAAATTAGGTGCTGATAATCGGAATAATTATTCAATTATGGAATATTTGTCTGCTTTCAAATTAGTTAAGTTCCTATGAATGAGTTTAAAGACATACTTTCATTTTTCATTGTCTATGGCGTAAAAACATATTGGATCTTTTTTTTAAAGATATCTTAATATTTAAACCATCGCTTCTAATAGTAAAATCCCTGTCGTCGGGTGAGCTTCCGTATTAAAATACTGTACTTACTATAGCAATGTTCTTCAGTTTACTTCGGAAGGGTTCCTCACTCGGATTTCTTATTTGAAAAAGTAAGGTTTTGCCACGAATTCCACAGGTGAGTGGGTTGAAGGGGATTTTATATGTAGTTCTATAGATAGAGATTAGGATATTTCATATTTATTATTTGCCTTAAATTTCTAGGGAACACACTATTCCAGACTCAGATATGAAAAAGACGCCCAACACGTTAGACATAATTAAGTACTCTAGAAATATACAAGCTAAAGTATCCTACTCTTCGATTACTTATCGTACTCTCGGGATGAAGTTCTTTTTCTAAACATTTTCGTCCGTAATTCTTCCCCCGGTACTATGTTCATTCGAGACATCTCCTTAATTTCTCGCTTACATCAACAGAAAACCCAGAAAAAAGCATATCGTTTGAGTATTTCGATTGTAAATTTAATTAACGGGAACGTGAGAAATTACAGAACTTAAGATTATATTTAATGATAGCTAATAGCTATTTAGCCTAATTATTTTCCCTTTCTCACCGAAATTAGACATCCCAATAAATCGTCATGTTTCAGTTTTCACTAGAATATTGAACTGCTACTGATAGACCAATCAATTTGATTTCACTAGTGATTATTTTAATATTAACATGAATAATTTCACTTCGATATTAAATATATATTCATAAATTTATAGCCGTGACTGACGATTACGTCACGTGAATTTTCGACGGTATATAGCGTCATCTTAAAAGATTAATCAGATTTCAAATAGCAGGTCTCCTGATCTCAAGCCATATGATTTGTATTTTGAGACCCACTCAGCATCCCTCCTTTCAAATCCCTTCCTATGCTATTAAATGAGAGTCCAACACGTGGATGACTGTAAGAAGTTATATTGCGTGAAATCAGGATACCTGTTGCTTGAAAGCATTAGGCTATCCCTGTAGAACATATTTTAACTATAATATATATATATATATATATATATATATATATATATATATATAAATTCATTTTAATTTATTTCCAGAGTTTTATGTGGAATTACTCGTATTCACGGAAATAGTTACGATGTAAACAATGTATACATACATAAACAAACGTTTTACTTAACAACAACTTAGCGAGAAATAAGTAAATGTTTACTGTAAGCACCAACCAATGTTGTTAAGTAGACGACAGCGTTATATGGAACACAATAGAACAGAAAGACATAACTTTATTGGTGAACTTAGACTACTACGTCATAAACATCATCAAATATTGACTCAGTTTATGGACCGCGTAATTAATTAATTATGAAATGGGGACTAACAAAACTACAAAAGTAGAAACAAATATGAATAAGTAAATAATTCACGTCAGTTAAACTAATTAACACTGACGCAAATTTAATTAAAATGGAACACCAAAATGATAACCAATTATTAAATTTAAAAAATAGAAGTTACAATTTAAAAAAACGATAATCATCTTAATGAAAATATGTATTATATCACCGATCCACTCTAGATGATACTGTTTAATAACAAGTATCACTTAGTGGATACTTTGCTTCGTACATTATCATATTTCATATTTTAAATGAAAAATTTATTATATAATGGTGAATTATGAATTGAATTTTGTTGGTATTCCAAGTGTATAAACGATTATCATTTTCATCATTCCTAGTGTTCCTACAAATAAACATCGACACCATCAGTGAAAAGACGAAGAAAAAGGACTTAGTGTCTTGGCCATCTTCCTACAGTCGGTCAGCTGCCTCCTAAACTCGTCGAGGCAAGGGGAAGGGGATGCTGCGACCCACAGCAAACCGCTCTCCCGCCATCGGAAGAGCGCGGGAAAAGTATTTGCTGCCCGACCTACTTGATGCAGGGTTTTTGGGTTTGTCCCACATAACTTTTAGGCGAATGCCGGTTAGGATCCTTAAACCATAACCTGGTTAACCATAAGTTAACCCTTGGTTACCTTCCTCTACCCTCCCTCTATCCTTCCACATCCCCCCTTTCAAACCCCTTCAGATGAAGAAAAACAATAAAGCTCAGAGAATGATAGAATGAGCAATAGTGTTTCTAAGGCTTATGGCACGTCTAATCGTTTCACAAATACATTAATACTAGTATCCGAACACATGTGGCAATAAGATTTACAAGAAGTGTAGAATGAAAACATTTTGTTTAAGAAATCGAGAAATGAATCTTATGGGCGAGCTCCTAAAAGAGGTGCGTAGCCACTCGTCGATTACAATTCATTTATTGGTATCGCTACAGAAAAATCAAATAAATGTCTCTTAAACGAAGCAGAGAATTGTGGGAAATAATCATTCCCGTCGGGATAGAAATACGAAGGCTAGTTTATGGCTTTATGGTAGAAAAGAAATGTGGACGACGGATTATTTTTCAAACCAAGATAGATTGCACTGAGAGGCAGTGATATAGAATGATGGCTGAAATGAAAAGATAGATGAAGCGAACGGAGGTGATGGGGTGGGCCAAACAGGAACTGAAAGAAGACAGTCACCAACAATGATTTTTGACGCGGATTTCGCAATATTGAAGCCCGTAGCCCGGGACACAATTAACGGCGGCGGCTTCGGCGTCGCCTGCAAATTCGGCTACGCCATTGTTAGGAAATTACGCGCCGCGGGCTCCCAAATAATAGCAGCTCTGCAGCTGCGCGGGTAATCCCTCTCAAGAATGTTTACCCTTCTGCCTTCGCCCCACACACGCCAGCAAAAGCAGGACTCCGTGTTCATAATATACCTTATGCATACAACGGTGCGCAAAACTTAAGGACTGCGCATCACGTGGTAACAGCTAAAATTAAATAAAACTTCATTCGGTGCATATTAAGAGGAAGACCAACAGCACTTCTTATATGCCTAAATTTGATTAAGAAATGGTTACACAGCCATACCTTACACAACACAGACGTAAATTACAACGAAGGAAACTTTAACACAGGTAGAGTAACGGTGTTACTTTTCGATAGTACTGTATTAAAAACGTAACTATGATCTATTGACTATGCATGTAAGGACTTCCTAGCAGCCTTTTTCTGAACCTTCCGAAGAGGCAACGAGGATACCTTGATACCTAAATCCCGGCAGGCTCGGTCCTGCACCCAGAAGAAGAAGTAAGATTTGTCTACGAACCCACCTACTTCCTCGTGCGTCGGGCTGAGTCGTAGCGAGCCAAAAACCAGTTGCGCTTCAGGGACCCTGGAGGATAGGTACCCGACGCACCCCGAGCTAGCAAATTGCCCGAAGGATGGCTTTGGTCGGCAGCGCACATAGCTCCGTTAGTCACCCCGCATGGTGGAGATGCACTTACAGGAAGGCCATTGAAACTTGTCGGTGCATTCTAGTTTCCCAGAATAGTTTTCAAATTAGGACTATCTCCCTCAGATAGCAACAGGCTATTGCTACCAGGAGAATTATGGTCATGCGGTTTCGTCATCGGATAACTAAGAAGTGGAGACCAACCGTCACCTTAGCCACCCGGAGTGCGGTTGTGCTGGGGTCACCAGCACCTTCCACACCTCAGAAGACTGAACGACCACCTTGTGTCAATCTCCACCACCTCCTGGTAGGACAGGATGGTAGCTTCTCAGAAGGACCCCCACGCGCCCTCCCTTCCACCTCCACCATCCTACGTGCCGCAAGTACGAGACGGCCTCTACACCAGAGTTCTATTGCCAGCAGTATTCATTCCACTACTAACACAAGTCATGGTTAGAGAGTGCTTTCGCAGCCTCTCCTTCACATGAGATCTGAAAGCAATGAGACTGTTACCCACATTCGTGGGATTGGAAGCAATTCAATCAGTTTAACGCCGTGTGGTCTGCCCTCACGGAGGCGACAACTCAATTGACCGTTATGCCACCGTTCACCCACGCCTCCCTTCATGCTGCACCATCGGAGAGTCCTCCGTAGAATACTATTCTTTTGGGGGACTACTTCCACCACCAAGAATAATTACAGATCGCTGCAGCTCACGCATACATCTCCCACACATGGATACTGGAAGCAATGAGTCTGTTGCATATGTCCGTGGGATTAGAAGCACCGCAACCAGTTTTAAGGGTGGGCGTAGGGTGGTTTCACCTGGACTTGGCTTTCCGGTGCGTCCGGGGAGCAGCGTCCCGAATGAATCCTCGATATCAAGTCCAGCCGCCCACCCATATATGAACTATGGACAAAACAGCCCGTGATCTGAGTTAATTTAAATTTTTTTGTAACTCTGTACTGCCCGTGACAGCAGATACTTGTAGTCCGGCGCAACTATCAAGGTGGGTCGTCTGCTGGTTCTTCGTAGAGAGCGACGTTATCAGACATTCACTTTTACAAATAATTGTATGATAAATGAAAAATTAACAACAGAGGCACATTAAAATATGTGGCTTGTAATCCTATAAACAGTCCTTAATCCATATCCATACTGCAGCCGTCATTTTTTGGGATACGTCAACTTCGCAGTTCGAGATTCACACTTTATATGCAATCTGACGATTATCGTTTTTAAGTATTCCTATACCTCAAGCACTTCTTCCGTGGGCTTGGGTCATATTTGTATAAGACTCTCCAAATTGCTCTTAACAATGCTGAAACCGTAATAGTCCACTCCGCACTACACTAACGTTTTAATCATGAACGACCATTTTGGACAGTGCGACGGCGAAAGGAGGGTTTTCTACTGCTTCCGACTATTGTATGAGTTTACTAATCCTGTGTCGTATGGACATTAGCAGACAACAAGGTACATTGTTAATAAATACTAAACTTCGAATCGGAAACCGTCAGAGGAATGACACGCTATTAAAATAGTAAGGAAGACAAAAAGGATTTACCTAACTCAGATACCTTTTGGGAGTAATTGTATTAATATAGCTTATATAATAAACCCCCTTCATATTCAGGACACGAAATCTCAGTAATTTATGTATACAAATAATTGCTCGTTTTATACTGCATTCACCTCCTCTACATTTTAATCATTATATTGTCTGAATACATATTATGTGCAAACAGAACTAATTAAAGAATTATATTATACTCGAATATCTGCAGATCTGAACGGCCAATCAACATAATGCCGTACCTTGACTGTCATATACCATCCGAGGTTTCTAGGACAAAACCATACATGGACCTTTCGCCAAATAAAGTCAAGCTTCAGTTATAAGACTACAACGAAGTTATCAACGTATCTCGCCGTTAAATTTTACCGTAGTATATTAAAGACCGACGATTTACCGATTAAAGATATAATTTGCTAAATTCCTTCTCTCCTCCGTAACTTAACGAACCCCATTCCGGTTAATAAAGAAAGAGAATATTGTGTAAGCAAAGTGTTAAAATATAAGAGAATCTGCAGATTAAAAACATGTGTATAAAATACAAAATATTTTTTTTTACTCTTAAAAACTTTTATCTTTTGATTATAGAGATAAACTACAAGAAATATCAATACGATAAAAGCATGCAATACGAGTTTGTCAATAAAAAGCGGTGAAATTAGTCAATAGACGAAGTACCCATCAAAGGTCTTACAATCCGAGGAAAAACATAGCAGCCCAGGGGAATCACCAGCAATATGTCATCTATGTTAACAAATTTCGGTCTAAAAACAAAATAAAAAGTATATAGTGAAGTTAACATTTCTGTTGTGATAAATATCATGTAAAAGAATTTTATATTATCAGATGGGTGATCTTTTCGGATTGAAACGTGCAGAAAGAGTATTTCACTGCCACAAAGTAGTAGGCTGATAATCATCTCGACACTACAATATGAACAAAAAAATCTAACCGTAGATGTCATATGGCTGAAATCCTCTCTAACCGTAAACACTAGATGCTGCAAGATTCTGCACCACTGAAATAACGTGCTACGGAAAAATGTGCTTTGATTGAGCTAAAATAATTCCAAGGTGCAGACCCAATGAGGGGGGTAAATGTGGCAGATATGCTTGAGGATTCTAGCATCCTCTAATTTGGAAAAATCAGAGCCGCAATGGATCATTTTTAGAAAAAGTGGAATATTGAAGATTTTTTACATAAATAATCAGAAACGAAACGTTGTAATAGAAATATGCTGAAAGAAGAGTTGGGACGTCGATCAAATTCTATTCAATTAATCATAAAATAAATGAGGTTATATGGATGAACGGACTACAATAATTTCAGTCGACTATAAGACGTATGAAAAACGTTCGACAAATTGACAACTAATTTTATTAAATTTTTTCGTTGAATGCGACCAAATACGAAGCATTTTTGTTTTAAACTGTTAAGCATTTTCAGTTTGCAAACGACACTGCCTGATATGGGCCTTTTATATACATAGACATTCGACACAAATTTGCATCAAAAGATCAGAATAAAAACATTTTTACAAATTGCAAGTAAAACATCACTGTAAACGTTATAGGCTAAATTCCTCAAAATGAAAGAAAAGTTTTAATTTCACACTTTCACAATTACATATATTCATATTTCCTCAAATTTGACCATCAATCAGATTTAATTAAATCATCTATATAAATCAACTGGGTCTAAGTTGCATTGAGTAAATATGTAATAACCTGAAATCGTTGGGACGATAATAACAAGGAAGGAGTGCAAATGAGGTAGCACTTCGAATTTTTCCATTCTTCCAGACACAGAACCAACAACAAATTCTCGTCGCACACAAAATGCACGAACGATATTGGTTGATACGTATAATCTTAACGGGCCTTAAGCATTAACTTGACGGAAATTTACGAGCAAATTTTCGACAACAATTTCTGAACATAAACTTCATCCAAACATTGTTCCAACACTAAAAGCCCGTCTTGATAGCCAATAATGTGTTTACTGCTACTTACGCATCAATATATACTATCAGTTTCAGCACATAGCGCGTAGAAGTTTCTTTACAACGCATCTTCCACATCTATTGTTTTCTACTAAATATGCATCGTTTATTATATTGCTGTTGATACATAGGTGAAATTATTAAAGCAATGAAGTACGCACTATGGAAATTTTGAAAGGTTTAGGTATATTGGTATAGACGGTGAAAGCTTAGGGGAAAATTTAGTAATAAGGGAATACTTGCAGATAAGTAACTCGTAGTGAGACAAAAATCTTTAAAATATTAGATTTTGAAGTAACAGCATCGGCGTTACAAAGCTTCGGGGCTTGGTGCACAGCAGTTACACGGTACTTTTCGTCGTTTCCACCTAGCCACGTAAATTATGTCCCCGGGAGCTACATAACGAGAAGAAGATTACTCGCCTTCTGCGGAGGACACACACATTTCCGGGTTAATTTCTGCAGCGCGGATTTTCGGGCTGCGTAAGCAATTCGGAGCGCACAAAACTATTTGGACGGAAGGGGGTGGGAAAATGATTACCCTCGTAAGCGTGCAGGCAGATTAAATTAAAAAAAACGGACCTGAGCACAATATTGGAAAACTTTTCGCAAAGAATGCAGCCGATCTGATGAACGGAAACCAACTTAAACAATAAAAGACATGACCGATGTCTGAGGCCTTTCGCATATAATAATAATAATAATTCTTGCATCTTTTTAGCACTGCGAAAATTCAGTTATTACATAATCGAACCGATACCTTATTATCTCACTTTTCTAAAAAATTGATTGAGCAAAAAAATTAGTGAAATAACTACAATATGTATTGAATGCGTGGTCACATATTCAATTCGGTCATTTTACATAGAAATTTATCGCCAGGCGATCCTGTTTCAATAAAAGCTATGAACTATACATTCTTGTGAGTATCCAACAAACTATCAGCTGACACATATAATACTGACGACTTCAACACGAATATGCAACCGTTCCGACTGGTATGTGAAAGTATTCGTTTCCGGTGACATGTCTTCAGAAAGAAGGTAACACCAAAATAAGATCCGATTTTCGACATTAATTGGTAGCGTCCACTTTTATACTAACTTCTACACTTCACACCAGCGTTCACAAACAATTTAAAATATCTTGTTACCTGAAGCACGTTTTTGAATATAATCAAAATTACTGAGTAAAACTTACGAGTAAATTTTAAAATTAAAATTAAAACTTTGCACAATAAAAACACTGTTCGTTTAATGACTCAGTAACGTGAGTAAAAAACTTCCTTTTATTTCGATAGTTGAGTACTGCACTCGCAAGACGACACTTTTATACCTGCAACTTTGACTTGTCTTGGATGTAACTTCCCTTATGTTTTTTCACTCCAGGGAAAACGATCAGCAACACATTGACGTTATCGACGTCAGCAAGAAGATAGTCGAAGTTAGTAATCCAATTAAAAATATTTTAGCTCGACGATAAACTCCAAAACTGCAACACAGTTACTTGCAAAATATATTACGAGGTTCTAACCGTTGTTAAATAAATAGGCCCTATGATACGCGCAGGTCGTCTTTATATTTCAGAACACGAATGCGCGCACAATTATAAAACCAGACCCCCTGAGTTTCTAAAACGCCGTTAAAATCCCTCTCTCCTTTATTTGGTCTGAAGTGGCGCATCACGAGCTGGTAAACAAGATCTGCACAAGCAATTGGAATAATTTAAGCTTCTTTGCTACGAGGAGGAAGAAAATGCAACACGCAACACTTTGGTGAGAAGAACGGGCCGACGACAGAGAAACTTTTGCGCTAAGAAGCGAAGGTATTTGTAGCAGAAAGAAGAAATACAAATAACGAATATGGCCTTTGAATACGATAAGCGGATTCGGAACAGGGTAACTTATTATTTCAATTAATGCGTCCAAGGTAGCGGAAGAAGCCTTCGAAGTTGGAGGGGCTTGAGTTTAAATGGAGATTTTGTGTTGATGAAAATGTCTACCATTGTCAGAACATAATCCAGAGCAAAGAGAATTGGTTTATTAACAAAAGAGCGTACAAAAATAAACCGAGGCATGTCCGAGGTTTATGTGCTCGTTACAAAAGGAATGCGTTGTTTGATCAGGAAAGCAAAGCTCTATGTAACTAGGAGCAACAGGTAGCGGTGTGATCTATG
The DNA here is from genome assembly GCA_037074705.1 of Zhengitettix transpicula. Classification (NCBI taxonomy): domain Eukaryota; kingdom Metazoa; phylum Arthropoda; class Insecta; order Orthoptera; family Tetrigidae; genus Zhengitettix; species Zhengitettix transpicula. The sequence continues at coordinate 29,507,854 of CM073593.1, read as the reverse complement.
AGTATCAATCACTTAACATTTAGCCGTCGTAAACTCGATTTAAAGTCCGCTACTTCCGGTCAAGGGAAAATTAGGAAGGTTGGGTACACCGAGGAAAGAATGAAGACGAACGGAAACAGAAATCACTGTAAGTGTACAACAATGGACACAAGGCACACAAGCAAAAATTCTTGGGACAGGTTATGAATCAAGAGAATATGAAATATAATAAGCACATAAGTTTTAAAATACACTAGATAATATAAAGTGTATGTGTGGTTAAGAAATTGACAAAAGCAGTGATTAACAATACCAAGCAAAAAATTTATCAACTTTGACTAGAGCATCATAATCAATCACCATGCTGAGATTTGATGTCAAGTGATCCGTGCGTAAAAGAGAGCTATTATTTCACTTCAGTATGGTTTGAATATGTCCTCGTGTTACGCGCTGGCGAGGAGGGTTCGCTTTCACACGCAAGTTGAATCAGCTTGGCTGTTTAATTACAAGTACTACATTCTTTTGATTAGTCCTGACATTTAACATGTTTGATGGTCTGGTATCCGGAGCAATCGTTTTACACGCTCCGGATACGAAATATTGTCAGGTTATTACCGAAAAGGCCTTCAGGAAGACGAGACACTGGATGATGCCCTCCATGGTATCGCCAGTGAGACAGAAGGTGCCGGTGAGGTGTCGGCCCTTGCGAACCACGGCGCTGGAGCTCATGAGGCGCTCGAGGGAATCCATGGCGTTAGTCCATGCCGGTGCCGGTGCCGGTGCCGACGCTCGGCGCGCACTGAGCGCCGGGACGCCAGAGCCCGACCCGAACCCGACCCGCGCCGGCGCCACTGCCGGCGTCGCCCGAAGCCGCCCGACCAAGTACACTCGCGTCCTTATAGAGCCTTACACATAGATTAACTTGTTGCTCCTCTGCTGCCGGAAAAAACACACCACTGTTACTGACAGCACGGCTTAATCAAATATTCGCCTCGGTCTCGACAACTGTCTGCTTGACCCTTAATCTCGAGCTCATATTGCAATCCACCCCATTCCACCAGTTACACCACACGAATGACCAGCCTAATGATTGAACTGTCGTTTATGAAAACAGAAAAATATATTTAATTGCGAAAATGTAATACTAACTCAAAACCTACAAGTGAGACGCTTTCATCCGTAATATTTATAAGACCATAAAAAAAGGAAGGTTGAATTTCTCCACAGTAAAATATTAAACATTGGGCCAAAGATATAACGCCAAAGTATAACAGAATATATATATATATATATATATATATTCCATATTCCGTTAGAGTAATTTTCAGTCGGATTTCACGCCTAGTTTTATGGACGAGTAGGCCATGTGTTACTATGGAATAATGACAAATTCTACGAAGCGCTGATTGTATCATATGCTCCAGACATTTTGCCAAAATATCGTGGAAAGGTCGATTACTTCTTTGAAGGCCGAATAGGACACGGCGCGCTTTCGCGAATTCAGAAATTGACAGTCAAATAACTTTGGACAGTGCAGAAGAGTTCTGACAGCGACAATAAGTGCAAAGAGTCAGTGACGAAAAATTTTTATTTATATATACAGCTTGTACCAGAGGTGACAAAGTTCTGTTATTTTGTGTGTTCGAGAGGCTTGGCTTGCAATTGAACTTTTGAGGGGAGGGGATCACTACAAAATCAGGGAGAGTAAGAGTTAGAAAACACAGTTGGGCGTAAGTAGGAGAAACAGTAAAGTTCAAAGTAGTTTTGCCCAATGAACATGTTGGCTGGGTGATGTTCTGGCGGACTTGGGGCGACCTGTCACCTAGAAACACCTTCCAGTGTTGCAGCAAAATATCTGCGTTCCCAGACTCCGGAAAGCTAATGTCACACTTTTCCTTTCTATGGCCATAAGGTTGGAAATTATACTTCACATAGCCAAGGCCGTTCTACAAAACAATTATTAGTCATGTATATTATGTGCACTTACGTTCTTTCTTTTTTGTTTTTATTTTTGGAATCAAATAATATACCACCAATTTCCTATTTTATCCTTAGAACTGTCGCCGATTTCAATTATTGAAAATAATTAAATAATTCATTTATACATGTTCTCAGAGTCTCAGTGACATCGTCCTTTATTAAGAGACAATTACCGAGAGAAATCGTTAAAATAAGGAATGTATTATTGGAATTAAATTGATGGTGCCAACAAATCTTACTTCAGAGAAATACTTCTTAGCTTTAAACATGGAATTCAGATCCCGTAATTACAATCGACAAACGAAAACTTGTAATTGTTTTTAAATCATTAATATATTCATTTTAGATTGTGTGAAACCATTTCATAGCAAAGAATCCATCAAAAGTTAGTTTCTGAAAGCAAGAACGACTTTATCCGGCAATAAAAATTCTTCGAAATGAAAGTTAAATCTGAATTTGGAATTTTCTTTAGTTGTACACATGATCCTGTAAGGATTTGGAACTTGAAAGGTTGCAATTCATCGAAATAGTAATGTGTCCACAAAAATACTGAATAATGTATTTTAACAAAGTAACGTATAATTAGAGAGACAAAAATGAGAAAGACGTAATGACATAGAAACTTTGCGAATAAGATGTTAGATGCATAAGTGAATATACAAAATAATCAATTCTAAACTAGGATAACGTAAATTAATATGGGAAAGGTTATGACTAAGGACATAAGGTTGATGACTGAACATGGGAGAATGGTAGAGATGCCGTGGTTTACAGTTTAGCTGAATATTTGCCTCTCTTTTAATGAGTAATTAGATTACATTCACATGTACGTTAATTCTCTGAAAACTTTAATCACCCAACCCATTGTTTCAATTTTGTAGCTGTCGCTGCATTTGTTATGCAAATTGCACCAACTCTTTCCAGTGGGAGCTTCAACACAAAAAATGGCACAAACACCAAATTTCCTACCAAGTTAAATAACAACAAAATTTTAATTTACTTCGAGAATAAATAGTTTTATACAGTGTAGATACTGAAAAACGTTTCAAGAATAAATGTTCATTCTTTGACTAGAAACAATGTGAATTATCACATCGTACAACACAATTAATTTCAGTTTTTAACTGACAAGAATTCATAACAGATATCATGAAAAGGATAAACATAGCAATATTATATCACACCCAATTAAAAATTAAAGAATGGTAATTATAGTAGACGCAAATAAAATATTTAAAAAAATTTAATATGGAAGACCTAGTAAATGGATGAATGGAAAAGAATAAACACCACGAAAAATATGAAATTAGGGACAAGCAAAAAATATTTTTATAAAAAATGATAAATATTAGAAGATTAAAATCTGGAATTAATTTGAGAAACGAATAAAAAATTTTGAAATTTATGAGATTATTACATTAGGATTCATTTAGAGTACTGAGTCGAAACAGGTTAATAAGGAGATACGACTTCATGGGTCAAGCAGGGAACAGTGGAGCGATGGGTAAAGAGACAAAATGGAAATGGACGTATAGAACAACAGGACACCACAGAGAAGTAGAAAGAAATTAAATAAGTTAAACAAAACGGTAGTCGGCATATTGGGTTTAGATTATAAAATAAAATTAGGATTTACAGTTAAAAATATGTGCAAGAGACAGGAAAGGCAATTAGAAAGTTCTCTATATGAGAGTAATGGGTCAAAGAAAATATAAGAAAAGGCAAATGAAGAAGGGAACGAGAAGACTGAGGAATGCAGAAAATGGAAATGCATGTCTCAAATATAGCGTTGACGATGCTTCGATGGATATGAGGTGATGAAAAGATGTGCGGTGAAGTGCGGCGCTAGTGAAGACTAATGCTTGTCGGAGCCGACACACGATTAACGAGAACGGCGCCTGACAAAAGAAACCTAACGACCAGCCACCAGAAATAATGCCCTTGCTTCTTACGGCCATCCATTTCCGCTGCGAGCCCATTCGGGACACACGCACACATTACACTACAGCACACAATTTACCTTCGTAAAATATTAAATTCAAACGCGTGGATATGCTATATAACATTTTTCCTGCCATGAAGTTACGTATTTGCAAGAATTTCTTCACATAGAAATATTACATTCTAACATAATTACTTTAATTAATAAAAATGAACAAATTTTATATTTACACTGGAAGTAGAAAGTTTGGGACGCAAATAATGTAATGATTCCTTCAAGACTTACGCAAAAATATTCTTAGAACTGATACAATGAATAGGCCTATACTCAATATGCGTCCAGATTACACCACATCTTTTTTTAAGAATAAAATCATCACCATAAAATTTGAAAAAGAAAATAGAAACTGAACAATCACGAAGATGGAGACTATAGATTTAAGAAAAATTTTCCTGATGTTTGTGCTTCAATCAACATAAAATGTGAAATTTAATTTACATACAGAATTTGAAAAAACTGGATTACCTAAAGAAAAATAATCCTGTGATTCAATACTAATTATTTAATTTGCAAGTAATGTGTTCTAATTCCTTATGGAAACTTGATAAAACAAACTAAATAGTTAAGGGAAAAATAAAAATTTTGTTCCGTTTGCGAGCGTGACCTACCAGCAAAGAAGATGTTACGAGACAATTTTGGGATGCAGTTTATCATCCTGGCGAGACTGCTGCCTCTTAATAGAGCTCAAAGGCGTCTTCTTCGTCTTCGCCGGATTTTATTAAAGCATTACGGAGAGGAGAATAAGTTGATTACTGTGGGGCGTGGGGGATGCAGGTGCGGATGTTTGTTGCTGCCGTGAAATCAACTCCCAGCACAGACTTGACACCTTGTTACCGTGGAGAGTCGCTCACTCATCAAATTATGAGTATATTCTTACTAAACACAAGCAGAGTAGGTCACTATTAAATGAAAAACAAAATACTCTGGCAAATAGCTATCTAGGATAAAATGTTATGCAATAAAAATTAAGTTAAGCAATGAAAGGAATAAATTAAAACTTTTCAAACTGACAGAAACATAAGGGATTCTTAATGGACAGGGGCGAAAGTATCGAGTAACAATATTATGTTTCCCAAACGTGAGAATTTACCCTTCGATAAACTGTTTTGTTTAATTGTAAAACGGTCCTTCCCTTCGATGTAATAGTAACTCGGTGAATAGGTTCACTTACAGAGAATTGGCCGGACACCCTGCTATTTATGGATATGACTTGAAGTTAACGCAGGAGAGAACAAGAGAAAAAATGTAATTAAATGATTGGAACTAGAAATTCCTAATATACTGCACAAAATGGCATATATTGACAACGTTTTGCACGTTACTTATCTGGGATCTTGTAGACCCGTTTCCACAGTTGAAAATTTTCAGTTACATATGAATTTGATTAATTTACTTAATCCGTTCAATAATGACAAAGTTCGACATGCATACAACATTTTTTTATATTTAAAGAATATAAAAGAAACTCTTCAATTTTTTTAGTTTTTTTTAACTCGCGTTTAGAAATGTTCTTTAGCAGCTGAAATTGGCTTATAATTAATCATCAATATTCATTTAATTTAAATTCTAGTATGAGTTACTGATCGTAATGTCCTAATACGAGTTGAACCGTATATATATGCATACTTAGTAGTCTTCTTGAAGAATCTTAGTCACTCATACCATGCATTTTATACTTAACAGTGAAACATACATACAATTTCCAACAAAAAAAGTTCAGCCTGCACTCACCTAATGAGTAGCTGTACCCAGCCAGCAATTACCCATTTCCACAAACAAAAGTAATAGTATGCAGTTGTGTATAGCAGCTTCGACATCGGTATCTGCAGTGACTCCTCTCAAAATTGCTAATTCAGATAGTTACGATAAGTGGCAAGGAACCATGAAGTTCTCTCGGCCTGTTTTGAGAGGTGTATGTTCCGGCGTCGCAGACCTTGGGCATACGGTAAGAGTTGTCCGCTATTCCTATTGGAATAGTCGGCCAGCTGGCTCCTAAACCGGACAAGGCACGGCGAGGGGAAAGCTGCAACCCTACAGATAACCCCTCTCCCGCCATCGGAAGGGCGTGGGACAAGTGCCAAATGCCCGACCTACCTGATGCAGGTTTCTCTAGTGTTTTCCTTGCATCACTTTTAGGAAAATTGCCGGGTAGGATCCTTAAACCATAGTCCGGAGGCCCTAATTAACCCTTCCTCTACCCTTCCGCATCCCCCCTTTCAAATCCCTTCCTATGCTATTAAAGGGGAGTTGCCACTATGTGGATTACCCTCATGTAGCCTGTTACCCTAAAAAAAATAAAAATAAAAAATAAACTCCGCGAAGACAAGATACACATTGCAAGTCTATCAAATACATTGTAATAATTACTTTTTTGCTACTATTAGTGGCAAGCTGTTACATGATTACAATACAGAAATCGTACCAAAATCATTTACATATCTTACAGAAACAGTTACTGAAAATAATTTCCGAAAGCAGATATTTGTAGAAAGTATATTACACTGCAATATAGGTATATAAAAAGTAAATAAGTTTCTTTTCTCGAATGTAATGTCAAGTCAGGTACTTGTTCGTATCGTTCACGAAAACTGAGGAATACCTGTAATTTAATTAAAAATTGTCAAATAAAAGTCTACCAACGATGGTTTCTTGAAATTGAGTACATATTCAATTATATACTAGAGATATCGCATATAAATTAAGATCAATTGGATATTACCGGTTAACAATATATTTCAGAACGCGTGTTTGCTTCTAGTGCGTCCCTTACAGTGCTGGTTGTATTCTTATTATTTTATTTTTCACACTTCATTTCTGTGACATAACTGGGCAGTTTCCTAGTGGATGCTACTCTCAGTAACTAATTTGATCCGACTTATTCTACAGTTTAAAGCTGAACCTGACTAAATTATCTCAGTGGATTATTTCCACACACGTAAACAACGACTGCAATTTATGGTCAACAGATAATTAGATAATAATTAGAAAATAGCATTAATTTAAGCTTGGTTCAAACTATACGCTTATAAGAAATGTAATAATTAATTTTAACGTTTAAGAAGTAAATTTAACACACATTAAGAGTTTTTGTCTTTACCATAAGGATATAATTTGGCTTTTTACTGAAAATATACTTCGCGTCAAACCTAATCTATACTTTCCACAACACAGTTAAATTTATAGAGGACGAAAGTCACTTATCCCGCGATAGAAATGAGGTCTGGGACAAAATTGATTATCTGCCAATGCAAATTGGATCGAGATTATCTCTCTCTAAAATCAACATACTTCACCAGGGAAACAATTCTACGCCTTTATCCTAGTAATGGTTAGGAAGGTAGAAGTTGTCAGTTTTAATATTCCCTTAGGGGCAACAAGCTCACAGCTACAATGTGCTCCCATGTTAATAAGCCAATGCGGTCACGGAAATGCCATTAACCATCATTAGCCAACTTGAGATTGGTTAATGGCGCGGCCCACGGCGGTTGATAAAATATTCATCTGCGGCAGGTTAACCCGGAGGCTCCTGCAGCTCGTAATAACCATATAAAATGTCGACCGATATTTCAAGTTCAAATTAAAATCTCCCTCAATACTTCCATTAAAAGAATGGAAATATGCGCCAACCGGGACACATGTTTCCTAATAAAAATTCTCATTGAAAAATCATAATATTAAAAAATAAATTAAGTAAATGGGAATTCAATGCTCAGTAAGCGCACGGAAAACATAAAACAGTGCGAAAATTTAGTCATATTTGTGCAATTCTATTGCTCGAGGTCAACTTATTAACGACTAACATAAATTTTCTAACTGAAGCTGTAGCCGTGAGAAACGATGTATGTCATAGTATAATTTTCTTTTCCGGTTTGAATTTCAGTAAATACGTATAAGGTTTTGCAATAATTCAGTAGAATCTAAATAAAAGGAAGAACAGATCTGATAAGAAAATTGCAGGAACATAAATAGGTCTTTCTTCCCCGCCCATAGCGTAAATAATGTTATATATATATATATATATATATATATATATATATATATATATATATATATATATATAAACTCACTCTTTTCACATTTTGTTTCTTATGATCTGATCTGCGAATTTTAATTATTCGTGTTTTTAATAAAAAATGTTCACAAAACAACGATTAACGAACGTATTCTGAACTTCACTTCCGATATACAAGAGGAGGGGAGGGGGATTCCTCTTGCAGTACCTTCGTAGCGCAAATTATAGTATTAAATATTTTATTACGGAGACTGTTTCAACCATGCCGGATAGCCGCGAGCTGGCTTGTCAAGAGTCTACAGTGTTTTGCACCACGCTATGCAAAATAAAATTTGAAACAAATAAATCTGTTCATTTCCAATATATATGGCAAATTCTTCAACAGTCCTAGGAGTGCAGCATGAAAACTTTAGCACATCATGAATATTTAAGATTTTCAAAAGCAAATTCCTCAGACACTTCATTAATAATCTTAGATTGTTCCCATTTGATAAAATATGTTATCAGACGGCTACTATTTTGAGTATGAAATAATCTGCCGGTACCATGACGATTTTTTAGTTTCTATTTTTATTCCATCTCGAAACAGAGTTGAGCGATCCCCTTTTACTTTAAGGTTAATTAGTTGTTCCACCCATTCATCCAGTCTGCTATTGGAGAAGCATTGCCAGTTGATTTATTTTAAAAAAATATTATCCTTCGTAATTAGGTAAAAACGGTTCTTCTTATACAAAAAATACTGCAGCTTCATTTATAAATTTCGTATTACGCTGTCTGTGGAACTTTTGACTTGCCGTGGACCGCAAAGGAGTGGATTAAAAATGGCGCAGATTTATCTGCGAGCTCCATATATCCGTAGCATTCGTTTCCAGTTCAGTCCACTGCATCTGGCACCGTAATTCGTGAGATATATGTTCTGTCGTCATCTAGAGAATTTCTATAGGCTCCCGAAAAGAAATTCGGGCTCTTTGAAATGCGTATCGTATATTTTCCTCGCTGCCTCGAAATCTCCGCATCTCTGAGAACATCCAGGTGATTCATTCAAAAAAATCTACATAATAAATACAACTGCGTTTTAATAACGTCCGTACTTATTTATAAAACTGCTAATTGAAACTTGCGTAATACTCTCCCACGTCGTTACCGACTTTGATTCAGGCTTTCTATTTTTCCTCAAATTTGCATACGCGAAATTTTATTCTGGATTCATTGGAATTTAATTTACCATGCATTTATAAAATGGGTGTAAAACGTACAATGGAGTGATCATATATATTTATTGTAGAGACGACCAATATGTAATGAGAGGATTTTTTTGGCAATTCTTAATTATTTGTATTGTCGGCGTACTAATTATTGCCCAGGTATTGTAGTCAGCGTGGCTACGAATGAGGTGTGTTGGAGACGTATTATTGTCAGTGTATATTTGAGGATGAAAGTTTGGACAAGGAAACAAGCCTGCCTGTTTTGTGGGACCGGCGGTTGGTGGTCATGCAGTTCGTAACGAAAGCCAGCCGAAGGTGTCGCATTCAGCCTAGGATATTAAAGGAAACACTAAAGTGGAGAGGCTGCATTAATATTCACAACAATGCTCGAGAAGCGTCCGGAAGTTGGCCGCAAATTTAGCAAAGTTAAACTAAGGTTGTGCTCTGATTTGGGTTGTGAATAGTAAATACCGTGGCCTGTTAAATAGAATCCTTTTAAATAACCAGTGAAGTGTTTAAGCAGTGTGTTATGAGAGCAGCTCTGATGATTGGGTATGTAAAAAAAATGTCTATTGTGAGCCTTACATAAAAATTGCGTACCGTCAAATTTCTTTAGATTTCTCAGGATTTCAGACTTGTTTAGATTTTTTATGTTAACATTTTCTTGAAAAATTAAATTATTATTTATGTAACATTTTGGTTTTCATTTGATTTGATGATAATTGCAAATTACTGTAACTATTAGATGCCCAATAAGCGGCCCTGAAGAATTAAGAATTTTACTAAAAGCTGTGGCAATTATTTAAAAGTTCATGTACGGAATCCACAAACTAAATATAAATTTGTATTAAATGTCTCATCTTTAAATGTTACTTGTTAAAATTCATTTATAAATCCCATTAATTATCCACATCGTGGTGGCATTGTAAGTCTACCATTACAGTTTTTGGCATCAATTCTTTGAATTATTACATTAAGTTGACGCTAAAACGTAAGATTAATTTATATCATTAAATTTATTAAATTATATATATATATACTAAAATTATTTAGTAAAATAAACAGACTGTAATTCTAATTTTAATCACATCGCAGATGTTCTGTTGGGAATTGTGGAAAGTTTTACAATCGTATTTATCCGAGGCTGTGAACCTAGTCACTTTCTGCCAGTCTGCCCAGGCCTGACACAATAAAGCGACCCATCCGCTGGGTAGGAAACCCTAAAAGACGGGTTAGGGAGAGTGTGAAAGGCAATACTCCAATTGGTGGAAATTCTTAGAAAGAGGGTGTTTTCAAGTAGGTGCTGAAATGTTACGAATTTTTAAAAGGGGATGCACAGCAAAGAAATTCAGTGAGTGGCTGTAATTATTATGTTGGATGATTTTTTACTTTAGTTTGAAGTTGTGGAGTTTTGTTGGAAGTGATAGGAAGGGGAGACTGGAAGCTGAGAGTAACGACTGGAAATAGTAGAGCTGACCGCATGTTACACTGAAAATTCTCCGCAGTGTAGATATTTTTATGTAACTTACCGCTAAAATTTTCAGAGCAGCTGGTTATGGCGTCAAAACTGATGACTTTGTTTCAGAATATGTTTACTAAAATCTCCATCATTTCAAGACCTCCAATTGGTGTCCAACAATATTGTATGAATTTGTGTAATTTTAGTATAAAAATTAAATATTCAAAACTGTTTATTGATTCTACTATTATATACTTAATAAAACATAAAAAAATTGGCTTCCAATTGTGTTTCATTGAAGTATTAATAACCGCCATTAAAAATGAACATTACAGTTGCGACGCACAACGTAGAAATACTTCAGTTTGTAATGAATAAGTTGGATTACGGTAAAGAAAATTAATGGATTTGAGGGTCACGTAAAAGAAGGTGAACGATACCTTAGGTTTCTTAGTGAAATTGGAGTGAACGCAAGAGACTTGCGTCTTAAATACTTGGCTCCGAAGCAACGGCTACATTAATTCCATGGCAAATCCTCGGTACCCACAAAGTTCGGGCAAGTTTCCGTGCCTTCGCGGAACTCGGGTCCGTTTAACGTTATGAATTACTCAAAGTTTGCGCACAGATGTTCACGTGGCGCTAGCATATTTCACATTCCGCTTTGATTAGCGCCCTTACATTCTCTGGGTGTGCCACTGCAGCATCTGACTTTCCGCGCCCCCACACTATCTTCAGATGTGATGCTCACCAGCACTAAAAGTTGTCAACATTGGCACCCAAACGTGAGTCGGTTGGTTTTTCAAAATTCTAACTCAGTGGATACGCGCTTGTCTTTCACCGATGCAATTTCATAACATTTGAAAGATAACTACACAAATTATCTCATAACAAATTGTTAATAGCCTTACCATAGTAAGTGGAACTGAATTCAAGGCCATAAACACTGCAGTTACTGTGCTCTACAAAGTCGGCAAAATCGTTACAGCCATTCTCCAATTTAATTATCTTAGTCACCGTCAGTAACGTAAGAATTTTCCAAATTACTACCAATGCCTAGATTACTATTCGTAATTCTTCCGCATGTCGCTCTCCGTCGTATTTTTATATACCGGATCTATGCAATAAATATCATAACCTATGTATGGTCACTAAAGAATTATACATTCGGTGAAAATTCGTACGTAAGTGAAATAGCAGAACCGAAGATATTTCTGGGGGAGGGGGGGGAATAGAATAAATAAAGAGAAAACTGTGTGATATGTGGAAATAACTTTCCAATGGTAAACGGGATGAAGAATGAAATAGAAGAACGACCACTTTTCTCGTTCTAAACTCATTTTGAACTCCACTGTGGCAATTACTGTAGCTGTCGTGTGCAAGTACTTCGCAAAAATTAATTCAAAACAATTCATTCATTCCGAAAATTAATCTCTTGCCCGTTAAGAAAGCTAGTGGAAAGTACTGGCATCTGTCACCAATTCCCGCTTCGGCTTCCTTTGTGCTAAACAAGTAAATTCTCCCCAAACTGCTCGCCGCGAAACTGCCAACTTAGTGCTTCTAACGAGGAGGCACCTGCATCATTCTGTAACCTCCAACTTTGCTGTGTGCCGTTTATAATGCTCGGTTCTATTACTTTGTCCGTTCTCTTAACAATTGTTCATTTATTCTAAGTTCTATAAATAATTAGCAAGTTTCCGTCACAGCTACTTTCATTCAAAAAATAAAATGTGGAAGTAATAAAACCCACTTTTATTTTCACAAAGTAGTCTCAAATTCTGTCTTGATACTTTTAGGACGTTCGCCATTAAGAGTTCAAATGGTGTTCCTTAGGAGAAGGAAACACAGACCAGCAATGTATACAATATAAGTTATCCCAGAGGCCCATCTAAAGGTTTTCAGAAACATGTCACAGTTTATAAGGCAAGGGAGGACAACATTCAACAAACAATTGATGCTATTTAGATACTTCTTCCATTCTCTAGTCTATTTTGCCTACTTTCATTCACATATTTGTTACGGTATTGCCAACTGGTGCAATTGTTCTCATAGTGTGGATGTTTTCAAACTGCAAAAACGAGGCATTAGAATTATATCAGGTTCAGATGCTAGAGAAAGCTGCAGACCTCTGTTCAAAAGACTTCATATTCTGACTCTACCTAGCGCTTACATATTAGAAATACTCAAATTTGTTAAACGCAACATGAACCTTTTTGCAAGTAACGGGGACAATCATGGTTACGACACAAGAAACCGTTCAGTTCTCAGGTCTGACAAGCACAGGCTCAGTCTCTACGAGTATCGCACTATTTAACAGCCTTCCTGAACATGTAAAGAACATCAACAACTACAAGTCATTCGTCAAGGAGTGTAAAACTTTCTTTGTAAATGAAACTTATTACTCCGTACACGAATTTTTGAATCGGTCTCACATTCGTTGAACTGTTATGCCTACAAAATTGCCGAATATGCTATAAATATGTAAATAGTTTATCCAGTTTTCCCCTTTTGGTTCTGTTTTCCTGCCTCTGCTTTCTGTTTTAGTAAATATCTATGACGACATCCCTCCGTACCTAGCGACAGGAGATTAATACCAGGATGTGATTAGTGCCGTGTCCTAAAGATAGTGTGTATGATTGTAGTTACTAGACAAATGTAAACAGATATGAATTCTTGTGTGTGTTTTTGTGTATTATATGTTTATATGTAATTTATCTACTGTACATTTGTGACGAATCCTATTTCCTCTTTAGAGGGCTAATGGTGAATAAATCTATCTATCTATCTATCATAAATACCGCAGACAGAATTGCAGAAAAATGTATCGACCTACTTACGCACCTACAATAATGAAATCGTCATGACTTGACTTCTTCTTGGATAGAAAATCCCATCTAAAATGTTCCATATAATGAAAAAAATAATAATTTTATGAGCAAAATTGCGGTCAAGGCGTCCGCGTTTATCGTGGATGCAGCTGACGTGCCGGGTGGCCGTCTCCATTTCCAGCAGCGGTCATAAATAAAATTGTCGGCGAGGGAGAATTTTGCGCTTTGCTCCCAAGAAATTTGTTGTATTCATTTCCGGGCGCTTTATAGCGCTGGGGGAGGGTGGGGGAGAGAATAAGAGAGGAATTTATTGGACCGGCAGTGGAGCCTATTAAGAACAAACATCTTCCTCAGCAGCAACCTCACACTCGCATAAAAAGTAACTTCTGCTCGTGTCACAATTCATAAATATTGTTAGTTTCGACTGCGTGCGAACGATGGCGTATTAGTATTCAAATGTTGGACATCAGATACAATTAACAACAACAAAAGAAGTAAATATTGAATAAAATTCCATTACAGTTAGAATGCTACTTTTCTGCTGTTACTATACCCATTTCGTGAAATAATGGAAAAGGAGTTTAACGCAACATTCAATTTGGTATACGGTTAATTTTTATGATTTGAATAATCACAAAAATGTTAATCTATTTATCACTATTCTATGATAAAAATGGCCATCCATTACTTACTATTTCACTATCATCATATTGAATGAATACAGGATAATTCACAGAATATGAGTAACGAAGAAGTTCCACAACAGAATGAAATAAAATAACAACCTGCTGTAGAAAATGAAGGTTATATACTGTAATGAAGCAGTCAAATTAATTGACTGATTGTATTTAAACAGTGAAAATATCCCAACCAAATGTTCATATTGACTTCAGAATATTGGAGGGGGAAAAAAATAAATAGACAGGAGAAAGTTAACATAATGTAATGTAATGGTCGCTGTGGTACTTTTATTAGACTGAGTGATATAAAGAGCGATGATAGAGATGACTGATTACTTCTGTTGCTAGATCATGTAGGAGTTAAGGTTTCAATCAGTATAGTTCCATTATTGATTCGGTCTTCATTGGACTGATAGAATATTTCACATCATCACCCACGGAGACGACCGATGTAATGCAGTCCACGAATCTTCTCCCCAGAATCTCGAATATGGCTCAATTGAGTAATGCAACACTAAGAGTCTCAAGTAAAGTTTCACCTGATCTGATTATGTAAAAACTGCTTAAAATACTTTTCAATTTAATTTTGTTTTAATAAACAGTGTAATAAGACTTTTTTCAAAGAATATCTCCAATATACGACAACATAAATAAATTAAATTTTTCAAGTTACTGTTTATGTCTTGCGTCTTCAACTGATACAAATATGTGATCGGTTAATGTGAAATACGAAAAAAATATAGTCCAAATTGGAACTGAATCTTCCATTTTGGCACACGAACTAAAGCACGTTCTGCTCACGAAATTCCGCGTAGGACATCATTGTGATAACACCTTTTAACCCGAGATTTAAATTCGTAACCCTAAATGTGAAAATAACGCAATTGCGTCGCCATTTGTGAACGGGACGGCATTCCTGGGCGTCTTGAGTTTCAGTTCGTTTAACTCAGGCCTGCAAGCTTTTCAATTGCATAAATGACTACTACGACTAGGTGGGGAACTGCCTCCTAAATCGTCTTTATTGACACTGCGGATTTCCAGGCGTGTGAATTCTTTTCAGCGACCGCTCGCCTCGTTAGCCTGGCGCGATTTAAAGGACATTCCTCCCCTTCTACTCCTCCCTATATTATAGTCTCTCTCGCCCACGTCGGCAGTTTTCATCGGTGACAAACTCCCTCGTCCTACGACCTCAATTATCTACAGCGCACATAACGAATTAACGACGTGATCCACATACATAACACCAGGCATAATGAATAGATACAAAATATGCCTACAACACACTACTTACGGACCAGCTCCAAGCAACGAGATCACGGGTTGTATACCAACAGATTCCTCACAAACCCTTCAAATTTGCATCACACAAACAAAAACGCTGAAAATATTTTCGTCTAATGCCAAAGAATTAGCCGTCTTCTCCGAGCCAGTTGAGTGCAGACCAAAAAGTGCGGAGATGTCACTAAATTATTATTTGGTTCACTGAATAAGAAACATTTATAAAGTACTAGTTGAACTAAGTGTAAGAAAGAGCAAGTTTCGTATAAAAAATGTTTTTAAAAGTATAGATGAGGCAGAAAGTAAATTCTGCCAGCAATGACCATCATCGCATTTAAAATAGTTTTTACGCAAATATGAAGTTAAACAAATAGAAAAAGGTGATAATGTGATAAGTAAAAATAATAGAAGCACAATGTTAAACGACTTTTCAATACACCACCAGCAATTTTATAATAATTTTGCCACGTTCGAGTGCAAGACTATTTTAAAGTTTACTTCCATACAGGTTGATGTTCAAAAATAAAGCATGCAATACTTGTGATAATAAATCGTTCTATTACCACGGATCCAAAAAAGAATTGTTAATTCAAAAAATATTTTTATTGATTTTACCTATAAGTAATTTTACGTCCATGGAAGACATTTAAATGAATGTTGTTTCCACCCCAAAATAATTAAGGTGCTGTATAAATACGAGTCACCTTCTTAATCACCGAATCTTCTCATAAAAAATTCTAAACAATCATATCTCTATTCATGCAAGTTTTCATCTATCAGCAGTAAGTAATGAAGAACACGTTATTTAAATTTTAGGCTAGGTTTCTAAGGAAATGTCTATTATAAGTCAGGTAGTTCGTACAGGTAGAAATCAACTAACACCATTACGTCCTGCGAACTTGATTCACATTTTCAAGATTTACTCGTATTACATCCAGGCGAATTTTAATGTCTGCCCTCCCACAATGTGCTCAGAGAACGCCAAACACTGAATGGGATCATACGTCGGGAATGCACATATTGACCCTACGTAGCCGGGTTAGCTATTGTGTGTGTGGCCACGAAGCTAATTGAATGGCCTCCGTTCACGACCCTGGTGTGCTCCGAAACTTTACACAAGCCACTCGTGCTTGCAATACTTTATTCATAACTTACGATTTTCTAGAGCTACGCGAAAATGTCAATCAATTATTCATCCAAGAAGAAATACTCATTAACGAATTTAGACTTAAAATTGTGACCTGAATAACGAGCCACCGACGAAATACCGGGATAAACCGCGTCCCGTGCCAATTCTGCACAGCTGTGCATAAAATCCTCGTCATATTTGTATAGGTGAAACGAAACCAATATTTCTTCTTCTTATGACCGAAAACTTCAGGGCCGCATACGAGCAACGCCGCACTTTTAAATTGTATTTCATTGGTACACCAGTCGGACGACATTTATTCGAAAGTTTGAAGTTCGGCCCCTATGGGAATGGCCAGATCACAATATGTATTCATGAAATTCGCTTTCTACCATGGTCCCAACACATAAATATACATTGAAATACTCAGTATCTATCATATCGTATAAAATAACAACTGTGTCAAACCCATTATCATCACAATACCTTAATAGAAACAGATTAGAAATAGGTTCGATCAATTCATAGTTTGATGTGATGTCTATCTTACACGTTACATGCTAGTAAGTTGTTACTGACTTACACTTACAACAGTGGTCTTAATATGGTATAGGATATCAATAAACATCATAACCGATCTCGTTACTGTTTCATTGCGGTTCTCCAGATATCTCCAACCTATACGAATCGTTTTATTCGCAGTACATACATCAGAAATTCAGAAAGCTCGGTTCAACTTCTATCCATAACATTCTAGTCCAACATTAACTACCCTTGAATGCCTCAACAATTAACCCACTCATGTGTCGCCTAATATACATAGACCGCACACAAATATATTCGAAAATTTATTAGTTCTTAATTTGTCGATCATTTTAATTTGGTAATAATTGAATTATTTGTAACCATGTAAAATTAAAAAATATATTTGATTTTAAAACAATATTACAATTTATTTTTTACTGTAGTGTTTATAGATATTATCCAGACTTTAAATAAAGTAACATGTAAATAATTTAATGTTTCTAGGTTGGTATATAAACTATAATAATAATAATAATAATACGCAGGGAAATTAATATACAACACAATGTATAATTATCAAATTAAATGATGTATAAATGGCAAATTATACCCGAAAATTTCTGCTTTTTAGTTGACCCTCATAAATTAGTACGAAATAAATTTATAACGTTTTTTAATAAATCGGGCTGATTTTTTAATTACTTCTACTCCTTATAAATAAAACGAAACTATTACGTCAAGTTCACGTTTTACTGAAAAATTGATCATGTATTAATGTAAAGTGTATATTAGTGACTCTTTTATAAAAATTTAATTAAACGTTACCTTAACATGTGGAACAATTGAATAGTCGGTACAAATAAAGCTAGGATTAGCCGTTGGCTCAGTTCATATGTCAGGAAAAGATAAGATCCTGCGTAACATGAAATTTTATAACGTTCATTACACATTTTGTGAATCTTGTAACCTTCGACCCGAAATTCAGAAAAAATCATTAAATTATTGCAGAAACAAACATGTATATTACGCACATATAATGACCAAAAGTTAAAATACAGTCAAACTAGGAAGTTATAATAAATGAAAAATCTTGGTGTGATTGGAAAGAATTGGAATGAGCATAAAAGGTACCAGAATAATGAAGTCAAAGTAATACGGAAAAGGGACCCACGGACATGTAGAGAATACAGTTAGCGCGAATTTAATCTAAAATAGAGTTTATATCGCGTCGTTTGTTAGCACATAGTTTGTGTTCCGTGAACAAATAAAATCTCACGAAAAATCCTGCTACGGGTCGCACACTGCAACTGTTTTATATTAATTTGTTCCTCTTCTTCCACAATTCCTGGGCTGTGGAAGTTTCCGCCATAATGCACATGTAACATTAGAAACTTTCTCGTGCGAGGAGAGCCCGAAATTGTGTCACTGCGAGAATTTAAATCGTGTTAGGGCATAAGTTTTCTCCCGGGGATGGCTGTCTGCAAGTTGAGTTCGGTTCCGCAGCATACAGTTTTATATTCTGGTTAGTTGTTAAGAAGCACATTCACAGTTTTATCGCAGAGCTCGTAAAAACCGGGACCATAATAATCCAATAATCTCTCTGTTGTCTGTCTCGGGAAAGTAAAGATTTGCAACTATTCATAGTAGCGTTTATTATTCAAAGTTAGCAAGCAGCTGAGAAAATATGAAACAAACAAAAAGGTCAAATATATTCCTAAACGTTACTAGCCAAAAAATTTAAAAAGAAACGAAATTGATGCATAATATCAAAGACGCTTTTCGCAGACTTAGTAAAGAAATAACACTTCAACTGCACAAATATAGTCATGACATTGATATACTTTCATTACGGAAATGATACGAATTCCAATGGAAATCATTAATTCTATCAGAGGGAAATCCTTCCAGTTTATCAACCTATATGTATACTAATAGTTAATTTTCTACATCAACTGTATACTTCATAGTACAGAATTTTAGTGTAAAAGTATTACGCATATTATATTTAAATGAAATAAAATTACTCTTCGCAGTTTCTTCATCCCAACGGCTTCTCATATTATGGTCAGAACCGATTTAACAAACCGCTACGTCAACGAAACGATTATGACAGTGATAAATGATTATTATTTTGTTTGTGCAAATCTTTTGAACTAACCATATGTCTTAAACGTGTCAAATATTTCATCGGGTCAATAATCATCATCAAGACTATCCAATCGAGCTGAAAGGCTAACTGATTAGGTTTTAGCAGTTTTATATTAATGTTACATTAGGGTTCAGTGAGGTGACATATAATTGTGTTTAAATTTCTCTCTAATTTCAAATATCTTCTCACAAGAAAAACGGCTCACTAACAAAATTATTAATAGATATTATCTATTAGCTTTTCAGATACTACTCTATTTACGATAGTTTCATCACCTTTACAGTTCACTGCTTTGGTGGGATATATTACAAAGATCAGTGTGATGTTTTCTCGTCGAGTGTGTGGTATTGAGAGTGACCCCTGGCGTTGATGACCTCGTGGTAATCTAATTCGCGCCGCCAGTTAGACCGTTCTTGCGTAGAATCGGATTATTCGAGGTGCAAACCAAAGCTTAATCTGCAAGCGTCAAGCACGAGACTACTTGTGGTTACTGACATACACTGCCAGTTGCGATAATAGATACTATTTAGTTTATAAACTCCGATGTTCAAAGTTGCAATGGAAAAGGGGAAAAGTCTTCATATCTAGAAGAATTATGAAATAACAAATTATATAAAATTTAAAAGGTCAATGTACTGGATATGAAATTAAGAAAATTATAAAGAACCTAAATAACTGACAGTCCGTATGGTCGACGGTATTAGTTCGCTTGGAGTGGACGATTCCCGTGAGAAAGTTCCAGAAGTCAGCTACAAGAGAAAAAAGGTATAAACTGTCAGGAAATTTGAGCTGTATAGACAATCTATTGCCAAAAGTGACAGTGATCACGCGTGTTGGAGGGTTTGACGAAACAGGACAGAGCGTTTAGAGTGTTGGTGCGTTCTTATTTTTGTAATTCACTATTTTGGCAAGGAACGAGAAAAGTGACACAAAAGTAGCAATTGTAATTCGCTCAGGCGAATCTGCCCGGATTTAGTTTAAGTGTAGCCCGAGTGTGGCTTAAAATTAAATGTAAATGCACAGATGAATCTGATCAAAAGTGTGTTCAGGCTTAGTAAGGCTGAAAATTAAGTGTTCGGTGGAAATGTCTCATGCATACAGAATAATATGAATATTAAACTTAAGGAGAAAATAATTTAAAACATAGCTGATGTTTTCGGGAACAAAAATAAGGACGGTAAGAAAACTATCAAAATCCTAATTCTGCTCCGCATTCCGGATTCTGATATGACAGAAATTTCAAGTTACAGTTGTAGGTAATATTGCTGCAATCAAACGAAAATATCAATTCTAATAAGGCGGACGACATGAGCCAGGGCTGCGGGAGTGTTACCCGATGAAGTAATGTGTGGTTTATAGGCCAGAGGAACGTGGTATAAGTCTGAGTTGGGAACTTCCCGGCTTCCGTACTAACGAGGCGTCCAGGCAAAGTTCGTGATTGCGCTATCCTGCTGTTACATCCAAATTACAGTCCGTAATTAAGGGGAGAAGCGGTAGAAAACACAAAAAAGCTCAGAGAGGTGAATGAAACGGCAACGACCCCGTGTACATTTCATTTCCACTATGGAATACTATACATACAATTTATCGAAAGTAAGATACATATTTCTAAGTGAAATTCAGGTGGAAACCGAAGTAATGAGTTGCAATTAAAGTACTTACTTCGTTCAGACTGTAACAGAGTTAGAATCGAAAGCGTACGTACCTGAAATTAAAACAAACAAATGTCAGAAAAAAGTCAATAAAAATTCTAAATAAATCGTAACTTAGCATATAAGGTTGCTGGAACACATTAAATGCAGCGAGTAAGATATAACACGAAAAACTACGTGATTCTAGAATGTAGAAAAAATAAAACTATCACCATTCACAAATGAAATGCGAACATGCTTCATAAATGTTTTCCGACAGAAAACTCATTTATTTCTAATACAAAGTTATATAACAGTATTAAGCCTTTGCGTGAACGAATGATAATCGTGTTGAATCGAAAATTTCAGCAAGCATTCTATGTGAAATTAATAATAACAGTACTAATTAAAGGTTTTAGATCACTCGATTATTTTGATTGACAAGTCATTTTCCAACAAATTCAACTTTTAGAATGTAAATATTTAATAGACTTTAAAAATGCTTTAGTTTGTCGTTACTACAAAAAAAACAGTCATGAATTTATTTGAATATTCAAAAATTCATCCTGTCTGACGCTTCTACGTAGGTAAAACAAGACAACAAAATTTTTATGTTGTTAAATTATTCAAAGTCGGGCGGGTGGTATATTCGCCTGTTTCGAGTTACGAATGTGTATGTTGAGGTTCGTGGGCTTATATTTCAAAATACAGATAATATTTCATGGTCAGTGACTGTTCTCGTGAAGCATACACGCATAATATGTATTATGACGCATGCAAATATTTACTAATAGGTTTGCGAAAAATTTGGCACCGGTTATATAATGCAGCCATTGATTGTAAATTTGGTTTAATGTTCAAAAGTTGCTTTTTTCGAGTGGTTTCGGCAAAAGGAGTGCAATCACGCATATTGACTCTGCGTTGCAACCGTTCTATCAACAATTCTGAACTTTACCAGATTTGATTTCATCCTAGTTCAACTCTTGGGAGTATATGGACTCCTCTCGTTTACTTTTATTTGGTATATTCGTATTCTCCTTGATGGTCGCATCCGTCATCACCTAAATAGTAACAACACCCAAACTGCAACAGAAGACGTATTAATGTATGCGTCCTCTATACAACCCACATTCATACACAATATTTACTTATTGCTTTTATTATCAGCAGATTGTAAATAGTTAAAAAAAAAATAAAAAAAAAAAAAAAAAGAGGATACAACCTCCTCACCTTCCTCCACCTCCCCTCGTGCTCTCCTCCTCCAAGCGTCCAAAGTAGAATGCCGCCTCACAATCCTTCGACGCCTCCCGAATATTCGCCTTTTTCTTTAACTCGAGGCTTAACAATATTTGTGTGACATTTGACAAGGACCAAGTGTTTTCAGTGGACTCCTTTAGCAACTCGTCTTCCTTACGGATGTAGCTACTACTGGACAACTCAGCTGACGCTTTGACGCATTACTGACTTGCACATGTTTTCACACGCCTTGTATATCGCATCTCGAAAATACATTTTATTAGGGATAAAATAGGTTACCAACAATTGGAACTTTACAATATATATAATTGTCTTAATCAATTATTTATTTAGAAAACAGTAAACACAAGCATTTATTTTCTGGAAAAAGCAAACTCACATCCCTGAACATTTACGCGTTAAAATATTTAGGAATATAAAATCTGTAAACTATAAAAATTAAATTTACTGTACTTGTAATCTAAATATAATATATTGTAATACATACATAAAATAAAATAAATAACGGTACCAAATTAAACAAACAATTTTCATTTATTAAAACACAATTTTCAATTACACAAATCTGATGAACTTTTTATAAATCAAAACAATTTTAATCAACTTGAATACATTTTAAATAATTGGACTCGGTACCGTCAAGGTCTTTACTGGGTTGATAAGGAAAACAGAACATAAATTTACAATTAAACAAATACAGTTACAATAAATGAAAAACGAAACGAAATGAAATAATTGAAATGAATGAACCGAAAGTAACGAAATTAACTAAATCTGACACTTTTTACCCTTTATTAGCAATTTACAATTATTAAATTCGGGTCCACACACTCACTTTATACCGGCTTAAAAGTTCCCAGGCTGCACTCACACTCTTGACGACGTTACCCTCACGGCGAATTCAAACAACTCTGCTTTCAGACAGACCTCCACGATGAAACGCCCACCAACTGTTGACGACTGATGTCCAGCTGATTACTCTCGGCCACGTAGCTTGGCCTACCATCCGATGATCTCTCCCCGCTAACACGTCCGTCTCCAGTCCACACGACTAACTCACTCCAACTTGACTTCCTCTATATCTCCTCTATAACTCATATAAAATTGTTTCGGCCCCCATAACTTGGCCCTGCGAACCTGCACCACTGCTCTCCCCAGCCGTCTCCTCTCTATAACTCCACTATAACTCCCAACTGTTCATAACAATTGTTTTGGCCACTTCAACTTGGCCCTGCGTCCGTCCCTGCGGACCTGCACCATCGCTCTCCCCGCTGACACGTCCGTCTCCTCTTCAACCGAAAATAATAATGCAGCTTCCTAACTGTCGAAACGAACAAATGTATTTTATCTGGGAAGACTTCCCAGAGCCGTTATAGGGCGTATAGCCCTCTTCGGCAATAGATATAAGGTAATAATAAATTGGCTTGAACCAAAGCAGACCGCAGCAAACCCACCGGAAGGAAGACTCAACTGCCCTCTTATTTATATCATGGCTCCCGGATATTCCCTTGTTTTCACAGTTTTGAATTTACATGTTCGCCAAAACTAACACCATCTGTTAGCTTTCTCCCGCTCCGAGAGCCACTTAGTAGTCAATTAGAATAAGCATCCCCTTTTAGTATAATTGCCTCGTCCATCTGTTATGATGCCTTTCAGGGTTCCGTCGGTCACACAATTTAGCACTAAGAGCCGCAAAACTGCTCTTATTATCTGTCCTTCCCTTCTCTAAAAGTCCACTTATCTGTCATTTTATCATTATTTTTAATATGTACCAACCACTCAAGGATCCCCAGTCTCAGCTTGTAAACAACTTTGATAAAAATATGAACAGAAAACATATCCTTCTTTACTGGTTATTACAATATATTATATAACTTATAATATTGGTTGCCCAGAAAGGAGGAATGTTCTCAAGATTCAACAGTATATGCGAGCAACTAACATCTTTAAGCTGATTTAGTTTACATTAGCGTGGTTGCGATTGCGTTATAGGAGTTCTGTTACATAGCTATGTATCACGAAGTGTCAGATGCTAATGACGCAAATATTTTAAGCGTAAGTGTTCGTATACGGTGTCAGGTGAAGTGAAATTCGTTTGTAACCCATTTCAAAGCAATTGTTACTGGATCCCGCACTTCAGTCGATTGAATAAAAGGGAAATACTTTCGTTTCTCTGAACAGTGGAATCGGACTGAAACATATTCTATTACATACTCTAGGAAGATAAATAACACCACAAGACGTTACCTTCTACAATGGTAAAAATCATTTCAGTTACGAACCAAGCAAGATTGATAACAAATCTGGTCGCCAAACATCGTCTACTGATTTAAAACGAAGAAATATTTTATTAATTGTCAAAAATTAATCTGACGGCTCGATGAATTAATAGGTATGTAAATTACCAAACATATTCATATACTGACAGGACAACTAAATTTGAAAACATTCTTTGAGCCATGTCGTCCAATTTGAAATTATTTCTGAACCATATCACAAAGTAATTGGTAATCATACAAGTACTCATTGGAGGTTGAATGTAATTCCGCAAAAAAATGTTAAAAGCTACATATGAACTATGAACAAGAATAAACAAAACCGTGTATCAGATTAAGTGAAGACCTAGGATTACATCTTGCAAACTGTTACGAAGCAAGATTTATAGCATGGGAACTAGGATACTTCTTAACAGCTAAACCAATCGCCTCGTTAAAAATTAATTGCAATTATAGGTAGACATGAAATTTTAGTTGTAACATCTCGTAATTTAAAGACACTTCTACCGTAAAGGAGTAAGGATTAACCACGCACCTGAGCTGCACCTCTCTTCAGGGCAAATATTTGCCTCCCCCTTCGTGCTTTAGCAACTAATTTCGAAACCAAGAACTTGCAAGTGGGAACATACTTCAACGTCTCAGGTAAATTGCCTTCCTCAAGGTAGACTAACTCTATCAGCAGTGTAAGATCTGACCGAGGACGAAGATTCTCCCAACTCTGTGAGTGACGTCTCAGATAAATTGCCAGTACAACAGTAACTAAAGCTAGGTAAATTAATTGCTTTATCAAGTAGTTCGTTATTCGAGGCAAACTCAATGAAACGTAGTAATAAAAATCAAAGTGTCTCCATGAAATACAGGAATATATAGAATAAAAGGCAGATGTGTTATAACACAAGATGGAATAAAAGTTTCTTTCTTTAAATAATACAACGTTGCAGAAAATTCAATGACGCAATTGGTGTATTTGGAAAGAGAATTTAACCAGACGTAATATATGTGACGCTGGATTTTCGCGATGAATGACAAATACAAACAATTACATCTGTAGACTGTGTTGGCACACAGTATACTACATTATTTTCAACTTCTAAAACAGGTAATTCCACAATTTCTGTAGGGTGCTGTGTCGACCCATCTTGACGTGCCTTCATATAGATATCTTTTCGCAATGATTTTTACATACGGATGATGCATTGTCCGTCCAGGGGACGGGCTACCTCGGATTCGTTATTGTACTAGCCTCCGGTTTAATAAAGCCGCGACAATGGCCGACAAGTCCGCAATTAACCCGGCCGACTTGTGCTTAATGGAATAAAACGTCTCCCGCAGACTAATTATGCGGTTTTGCATATCGAACAATGGCGCGATACAAGGAGAGAACAAATCGGCAAGTTAGCTCCCACCCATTGTTCGCAGCGCCAACTCGAGACTTCCGCGAAAATACTCAATTATGCACGAGCTTTGCCAAACAATCGGCCACTGCTTCCCTTAAATATCCCGTCCCGTTAAAGCGAAACAATAAAAAATGTAGAAAAATGAATGCTAACGTTTGCGTTTGCAGTCTTCAACCTCAATCGTGTAAGTATTTACACTGTGTAGCCCAGAGTTATTACGAAAGGATAAAGGTACAAGTTTCAATATCATCTCACTAATTTTTAAGTTTTTTTATGTACGAGAATAATTTAAAGAAAATCAAAATAAATGACTTAGAAAAAGCGTTCTTACATTTACCCTTAAACGCCTCACATTATTACGGAGAAACTATTTTAAAAAATCTTTACTTTTTATTTATCTTTACTTTCAATCTTCAGCACTCTTCGTTCAATCTTCAAAGTTATTTATAAGCAAAACTGAGAATGCGTATTATGTTCATCCATAGATTTGTGGGTCTCTTGATCAACTCGATATCACAGTTGGAACGTGGAATTTTTCTGTCTAAAGTCAATCTGGTGGTGGGGTATTTAATGATTTGCTTTTATGACGTATTCAATTCTTCAATAATTTCATATTATCAACATACTTTAAAATCACAAATTCTTCTTTGCGTATTTCTTTTAGCATTGTGATGTTATTTAGTCTATTCCGGGAGCTTTTTTGTAACTTCATTTTTCTATTGATTCCATACGAAACATATATATTCACGTTAAAATTATAGAGATACATCAAAACATAGAAATGCGTCAAAACAAATACGCTCCGTAAAACTAATAGAAAAACATACTATCAAAATGAACTGCTTCTTAAATTGCTGACTATCCTGAACTTGAAGTCATTAAATTTAAGTTTCTTCTTACAGAATAGTCGAGGGGAAAATTATCAATATGAATATATATCGATCAGAGAAGAATGGATTTATTCGCTGCTGAAATTTTTTATTTAATGTCTTTCTT
This sequence comes from Zhengitettix transpicula, assembly GCA_037074705.1. Lineage (NCBI taxonomy): Eukaryota > Metazoa > Arthropoda > Insecta > Orthoptera > Tetrigidae > Zhengitettix > Zhengitettix transpicula. The sequence continues at coordinate 29,481,074 of CM073593.1, read as the reverse complement.
TTCCTGGTGTACGTAGTTGAAGTGAGCGCAATTTATAAATGATATAATAATTTTAAATTTCAAAAATGAATATAAGTAACACAGCGTGACTGTTCCAATTTAGATTAGTAATTTGAGTGAAATGGAATGTTATTGGTTCCTCGGTATGTGTACGATTTTCCTGCTCCTATATTTTGGAAGGCGCGTTCTCCCAACATCGTTAAAAATCGTTCACCGATCCGTAAGGGGCTAATGGCTTCTGCAACTCGAATGCACAGTAATGCTACTACTCGTAATTGATTTTAATGACACACATATTCGTAACAGACTGACATTTTTTTCAGCATCATAAAGATAATATGAATTACTTAACGGTATGGACATAGTTGATACGTATATAAGACATGAATGACATTAAACCTGTGAATCGATACTTTCCAAATGTAACCTTTAATTATTTCGCAACGGCTTGCGACGATGAAAATAGTCCTATGTTCCTGTATTCGCAAATACAGCCACGTAATGAATACATTAGACGAAAAAACCATACAACAACAGCCTTTAAATCAGTTCTGATTTGTCCTCCGCAAGTACCGAAATTTAATAGCCGGCTGAAAACGAATGCACGCATCCATCGCTCGAATACGTTCGGATGTAAACACATTTCACTACAAATCCCAATATTCGGAGTGGAATGTAGAAAATGCATCACTAAAATAGCTTTCACACATGTGACTGACAAATATGCATTCTCACAGCCACAAAACCTATTTTGACGTCACGATTTACTTCTTTTACCCGCCATATGACGAGCACGGTTTGAAATATTCATTACCATTATTAGTTATATGACTGTGACCACATCTATTCTTACAAATGCATCTGTATTTTAAATGTCATCTGTTTTACGATCAGTGATGTATTCAAACAATTGAATGTAAATATCAGAATTATGATCTTTATATTGATTATCATAAGCTTCACAACGTCGCACTGAAAATAATTTCTTTAGTAGCACGCATTTTTTTTACAACAGGCAGAACGATCAACGAATTTAGTCACCCTTGAGTTCTTGTAAAAACAGATCCTTTGGGCCCAATTGCAGTCTCCAGTGACAGAAGTTCTCGTTAGCTAATTCCGTCAAACGCTTTTCTTTCTCTTCATTCTCAGTTCTGCTGGTCTCATTTGATTCATTTACAAAAAAAAAGGCATTGACCAATTACGAAAAAGAACGGACCTATGTTTTTCTAGTTGAACTCTAAAATTATCGGCTTATAAGGTTAATTTAAAGTCAACAGTACTAAACATATTTGTTGTATTTGTTCGATTGAATTTAGAAGACGTAGAATTACACGTTAAACGTAAAGTCATTACTCGTAACATGGTAAAAATATTATTTTCACGCGCGTTGAATAACTCAGAATTTATATTTAGGAGGCAAATGGTACCTTTCTGGTAGTGCGTAAAGGAAGGAGCTCGTATTAATGTTAAAAGTGCTATGGAGGAATTTAGCAGGTTGGAAATAATATTGTGAAAAACTATATATATTGCTGGGTCACAAATAGTTCCAAAGCAGAGATATACTTAATGCCCAATTTCCTATACATCTGTCATTAAAGAAGAAGGAATCCGTAAGCCGGTAACTAGTAAGTTTATTGCTCATTATTAGAAAAAAATTAATATTGTTGCAGATAAATCGTGCCTGTTACCGTTTAATATATTTAAAAGTAAATACCTACTGGAGCCGAAAATAGGTAATATAATGGAGAGCTAATTATTAAATTTCCAATTACCGAACGAGTATCTCACATATGGTGATCGCGTTTACCTCGATTCGTTATAATTCCAATAACGTGGTAAGTTTTCTCTTCAACAAAGACTCGAATCGAGTATTTCATCACTGAACAGTTAAGAGAATTTCTGAAGGTAAAATGTGATAGTATAATACAACAAAAATTATATACCTTTAAAGTTATTATTTGCGAAACCATAAATTGTCATATTCCATATTATTAAAGAATGTCAAGATAGCCAGGAATTTCCCGGTGTAAATTATGAATACAGCATTTTCAGGTTTTCTGCCGGGTTAACCTTATTATGATGTCCGAGCCCACAATCGATATGTCGTGTATTTACAAAAATTTTAACCCGGTTGGAAACCCGCTAATGATTTATTCCTACTAACAATTTTCTATGAACTTATTCTGTCATCCGAAACATACTAGTAATAACAATTATGCTATGTAAAATGTTCACTTGCGTATAACAGAAGTATTTCACTGAATATAATTGTTACTCGCATTACTCCTTTCCAATATGGCGAACAATGAAGCTCTTAGGATCAAAGGAGCCAGCAGGCTTCCTCTCTTCTGTGTTCCAGAAGATTTGAAAGCTCGAGCAACCCAAAGAACATTGCAATTACATACAGAAACTAGATTTTCTGATCATGCAAGGACTATCATTCTTGATTATCTACAATTAAAGTCATTTTAACTGAAGAAGGATAATCCATACCTACCAGAATATTCTATTATCAGCATTTACACGGCTAAAAATAAAAAGGAACTGATCTGCCGAATCCGTAAAATTTAATTAATCATATTTTATAATTAAACACGATCTTACTACTATGTCTTTGCTCTTGATGTCACATTCTAGCAATCAAGAGAAGGATGTCAATGCTTAGAAACCCGAGGAGAGAAAAATGATTGATAATGTAATTGTTCATATTACTTAAATTTTATCATGAATCATTCTAGACACACACTCCGTAAATCTACACTGTAAGAAGGTAACTGAATAAAGAAGAACCAATATGATGCAGATCAGAATAATACGAAATAAAAACAAAAGTTTAAATATATGGTTCAGTCCAAATAAATATAACGACGGAAGATCAAGTTCGTGTACTTGTCAACTGAAAATAATGAAGAAACATTATCCGATAATACAAAATTCGTTGGCTTGCTGGTGAAAGGTAATCCATAGACTAAATACTCTTATTACAAATCTGTCATTGCCTAAGGCCATTGACGTAATAACTCTATAATACTGGTCAAATTCCGTTCCGAAACAAATCCTACTTAAAAGTTCGTTAAATCCTGACTGTTTGCATACTAGACAACATCAAAATATATGTATAACTAATTATGACATTTACCATAAACAAATCGCTCCATTTTGAGATCGTATACGAATCACCTCAAGCTCTATCCGTCTACCGTGGACAGGGATTCTATCGTTCAATAGCCTACACGATAACGACTGTTAAATACATATGAATGAATAGCACGTATTACTTCAATATGTTACTAATTGAAATGACATCCTGTGGGGAAGACACTAATCTCTTGGCCATTTCCAATATTTTATAGTCAACTGGTCCCCTCCCCCCTCCTGAACACCGAGGATTAATGAACTTCATGCTAAACGGAACGGTGAATGTCGTCAACAATCAATTAATTCAGCGACTTCCAAAATTATGGACTCAATACCAATCTCGATTTTTCACATTTGTTTTTCACCGCTTTCCACCCTCACCCGTAGAGGCACAGTCTTGCCCCCATAGTGTTTGTTCCTCCATCGTAGAATATGTATCATGTTTTGTTGATATTGCTCCACGTGTTTGAGATTCTTCTGCTTATTAAATTTTTACTTTAAAGTTCATTTTAAACTAATTTAATTAAATATTTTTAGCGAATGTTATAATTTTTTATGTAATGATATTTTGTATATTCTCAATTCACAACAAATTATCGTCTTATCTCTCCTGTTGTTTCAATATGTTCGACCTATGATTTTGTAAATTTTAAACCTCTGCATCTGTTTAATTCATGAAGAGCTACGCTGCTGATGAACATGAAATCCGAAAGTCATTTTGCAGTAATTGGAAAAATATACTCTGACCACCTCGATGTTTGACGCCCACATTTCATTTCAAGGAGAATGACAAAATGAAAGAAAAAGTTTGGGACATATGCGTTTGATGTCAGGTTTAATTCAATTAAGAGCAAATTTTCTAGCACGAGTTTTATCATATGCCTACCATTACTCTGCGACCCTGGTTAATTGATGTCCGGAGGAAGGTTCGTTACGCCATCAGCACAAAGAGGCTCAGTCGCTGGGGCGATGGAATTTATGAAGTCAAATAGTACAATATGGGCAACGAAGCAAAATGTTTCTCCGCCTCTTATGCTCCACGAAGCCATCAGTTCCAATTATAGCTGCTTGTTTTCGAGCCGGAATGGGAGACAAATGTGCGCACGGTCCAGTGCTTCTATCGGCTACATTTAGCTTCAGAAACAAAAATCTATTTTCTATCCAGAATATCGGTCTCCGCGATCCGTAATCAGGTCGGCGAAATAAACAACACTTAGAGGTCAACACCAAATTTATATTTTTAATTCAGTTCTAAACTCATTGTCGCCTACTCAAGGGACCCTCACATCATCCAAAATCAGTCAGAATACTTTTAAATTCCAGTATCTGGCCGAAGTCAGCTATATACCGAAATTGTTAATTTTCTTTATAGTACTATTAATGCTTTACAAAAAAAATTTCGTCTACGATCTTAAAACGGAATGTTTTGAGCGCATGCCTATCAATATGTTAATAAAAGCATATATATTACTTTTAAATTAGTTAAGTATATAACACATATTATCTTTAGATCTGTTATACATTGTACTCGTACAACGGGAGATTTTGACTTCCAGCGGCAGAACATGTTAATTATCCGACGGTGCCTATAGAGACACTGCCGATCTCTGCAGACCACAACGTGCACATTTTTTAATCCAATAATTCTCCCAGGCGAGCTAGCTAAGACCTCTCTTTCGCTCTCTCCTTTATTTCAGTTTCCATCGCATTATTAATTCTCATTTTCTCTGTGAAACAAGTCGGAATCTCTTCCCCATTAATTCAATGACAAGAAGGAAACCCTCCATGAAGAAACGAAATTAAAAGGATTTAGACAGGCTTTTCAATAATAAATAGCTTTCGAATTATACTGAAAAATCACTTAGAGACAGAATGATATTAGTGTGTCGTCGTTATCGAATGCAGTAGTATTGACACTTCAAACAGAACAGTGCAGATTAGACGAACTAATTGTTAGGTGGATAGTCTAAACGTTTGGCGCAAATTGAAATTCCAAATTCCCATAAGCGCAATTTCGCTAGGCAAACATTTCACGACCTGCATTGTGTAGCTCTCCGGTAGATTGCTTCTATATTGTGGGTGATAGTATAGTGTACGCTGCGACGGAGAGATTTAGGGTTCTGTGTTGTTGGTCGCTCAATAGATACGAAGTGCAACAGATTTGCACATAAATTGCGAATGACACTTGAAGGGAAGCATATTCTACACACAGTGGATGGAGCAAGGACGAAAATAAAATTCTTCTATAGTATGTGCCCGCTTGTAAACGTTTCTTTTGGAACAAATGGAAGTATGGTCGTATGCATTTCTTCATTTATTTTTAAAATATTCCTCTGCATAATCATATATGTTCAATTGCGTTCAATTCACAGTTATATTGGCAATAATTATATCCATTTTATACATAAAGACATATTTGTCTATTTGTTGTTATCGAAAACGAAAGGTCTTGAGCAAGGAAAATTTTAATATAATGAACAATTACATTTTTAAATTAAAATTTACTACGATTTAACAAAATACCTAATAACCAAAATAACCTTCAACTTTATATTTCACGTATCTGTTCAGTCTTTAGTGTGAAGAGATACAAACAACATCACTATTTCCGTAACAGGTTGAATATATTTATTTCTTCGTTTATCGAAAGTATTTCTGGATTTGTAGGTTATTTCAACTTTTTATTTTTTGATATGTCTGTTCCTGTCAGTTTTCTTTGGAAGTGCGTAGTCCTTGGTCAACGATGTCTGAGAGGAGACGCGCGGCTGCAATTAGACCGTGCTGCCTTCTAGGGGCGGAAATTGCCAAGTTTAAGCAATGTTCCCGGCCGAGGAACTTTGAGTGATAAGTTCTGTAGCGTCTGCTTGTCCTAACGAGCGCCTGCTTTCAAGGTGCAGAACTATCCGACACTGCAACGGAACTTACGCCAATAATGAAACGCCTAAATTAAGGCTTACAACTTACACAGTCAAGACAGATGAAAATAAAACGTTCAAGTGAAGAACAAAATAAGAAGAGCGTAAGCATAACGCTATTACGACCCCATCCCCCAAGTCGGAATATTACTAGTGAAAAAAAAAACGACAATAAACTTATTATACAAATGCCATGTTTAGATATTATTGTACAATAGGGACAATCGTATCAAACTACTGATAATCATCGAACCGAGGAATATAAGTTCACGATTCTTGATGAACGTTATACGCGAGACTAGATGCTAATCCCTTGTACTAATGGTTATACAGACAAAGCTTCATTACCAGTATATTATGCGTGTTACCGCCTCGAAACTATGGACATAGAAAAATTATTAGTTTCTTCCTATACAATTTATAATCGAGAACTTGTGCTCAGGACTCGGCTCCGGAATTTTTCAGCATGTTGCAGTTAATTCCCCAACGTGGGTCACACGAAGCACGCAGTTGTAATTTGATAGTGCAGGGGAACAATTGGAAAATGAGCTCGTCTAGAGTTTAAAAGTAGCCAGCTATGAATTTACTTGTACAAAAGATAAAATTGACAGTATCTCAACTGGAAATAAGCGTTAGGTAAGTTTTGTGCTTTCTATAGAGCAACACTTGCAAGTTTGGAGTAATATAAAGTACAATTAACTTAGCGAGTATTGTTTACTATACTTAGTGCAGGAAAAGTAAGTGCTGTATTGGGCGATTACTGTGGCATGCACAATGCACAAACAAAGTAATTGTCTACTATAGTCCAATACGAGCTCCGCGTGTTAAATGAAATAGGAACTTAATTTCATACAAAAGCTCGAGTGGGCGTCGTGACCATACACTTTGACAGGTTTAGCGATCTCAGATTAAAATAAATAATTACATTGTTTATGCACAGGATTATTTTTAATGAAGAACTGTAAAACACAAGCTGAAATTATATTTCTTTAGTGAATTTTTTAATAAAAATGTATAAGTCCGGGGGGGGGGGAGGTGATTAGAAAGATTTAGGGAATGGTAAAAAAAAGGTTGGGAACCACTGCTATGGACACTTCTTCCATTTCTTTGCTAGATTTACATTACATTCCAAAGCGATGTCTATGTGCACTGAGGGTTTGTACGGCGGGTCGGTATATGGAACGACGAGTCTTCTTTTTGCCAAGGCCTCCGAAAATTTGAAGAGCTTCCTTCTGTCACGAATGACGACGCCTAGCTTCAATTTGTGATAATGTACAAACTTTCTCTTTTCACTTTCATTCCAATAGTATATATATATATATATATAATAGTAATTAAATGGAAATATAATTAATTAATAAGCAAAAATTTTGGACTTGTATTGTTGGTGGCGTATAAACATACGAGTTGTGTACAATAATATGGAGCGATAATGCATGCTTGCTGGGTATTGTCAAAGTACATTTTGTGAGACGCGCAGAGCTCCGGGAGGCAGCGGAGAAAGACAGAAATTCAGAAAGTGTGTATCTGTATACAGTCTAACAGCTATAATATTCAGAACGATACTACACCGACTGTTATTCGGAGTCTCGCCTTCATTCACGAGTTAAACATTTCTTCAATTATTGGGAGCCAGGACATTGCATCCAGTAAATAACCAAACTGAGAATGGTAGTATGATATTTATGGAGAGAACAACGAAGCATGTGTTATGAGTAAACTTAGCAAGAAGAAAGTGTTGCCTACTAAATTCTGTGTATAATGGCCTGTCTATATAGTGTTAATAATAACCTGTGTTGCGAGCCCATTTCTTGGTACAACAAAACTTTAAGGTAAAACGGCACAACTTATTATCTGTAAACCACATAGTAAATTATATCTTATCGTCAGATTTCATATTGTATATTTTTATATTGTACTAATTGTTTAAATTAATGATTTAATAACTTTATAAATTTAATAGTTTAACATAAACATTCTTTATTGAAGGCCTGATGGTCGGCCCTGAGATCTAGCCGTGGTAATTTGTCAAGCTTTAATATGTAAATATAACTTCAAGAATTTGTTTTAATAAATTTATCTATTTTTATGCTCAAAATATTGATTTTTAATTAAAATCCGATCACTTAAATTATAATTTGCTGATCATTTAAAAATAATTACTACAACTTGACGCTTCAATGTGGCGATTTAAATTGTTTATTTATATTGAATATATATATATATATATATATATATATAATGCGAATGAGATACTTGGACGAAAATTAGTACGAATGTGAAAAAATATAAAACAGGACAAATTAAGCCAGTGAAAAGTATTAAATAAGGCTGAAAAAATTTGAAAACGCAGCGGAACTAAATGCTTAATTATCTTTACAACAAATTGTTGGGATAATATTTTCGTACACTAAACCTCTTAAACCTGCAGATTCATTTATTAGTCAAACATTTCAGAAGCTTCCGACATCTCGAAACTACGGAACCGTGATAATGAAGTAGTGGTATCTAAATCAGGTTGACGGTAAGTAAGGAAGCAAGATTCTAAGATTGAAACTGAATTTTCTACTGATGTAAGAATTAAGTTTAAGGTTACAAAATCTTTCGATGGGTATGCTAGGTTAGCCCCGCAGCATTCCTGTAGGCCTACTAAAGTAGCTATGCATCAAGGGATCCAGGGCCATACATCGAAGCTAAAACATTTATAAAGCGAAAATTTAACTGATGATTCCTAAAATTCGGACTTAATCTACAATATTTCTCTATATATACGATTGTATTCAAAAGTGGCATTTTGTCGTGATTGGCCCGTGGGTAGTGTTTTGTATACGCCCTACTTGTACTTCATTCTTGCACTCTCAAAAACACCAAAAAAGAAAACTCACAAAATATGGACCAACGAGGAACCTTCTGCATAATTTCATTTAGTTTTTCTCTGGCAACCACGAACAGTTCAGAGAAATATTATTACTGATGTCCCAATACTAAGCCAGGCTCTTCGATCAAGGGATACAACGGAGATTAATCAGAATATTAGTCATGTCCTTCTCCAAACACCTAGATATTTCATCTAACTTGGCAGACATGTCTGTCGCTCATAGGGATGGGCAAAGCGCATAAGAAAATACAGAAAACAATCGCAGAATATTTCCATATAGTCCTAATCAGTAATTTTAAAGAAACTTAACACGATTCTGAAAATATAATAAAAGTTAGAACGGGAATATTTTGATCCAGTCCCTACCATTCAGCTCATATCAAAATTAGGGGAAAACATTAAAACAAAATTGAGAACAATATGACACATCTGAAAGGCTATAATCTATACAAATTCTTGCTGCAAGGAGATAAAACCCAACGGAGGAAAGTGGAACAGGTCTCGCTTACACAACCTCCGAGGCACAAGAAATCATGAAGCATCCACTAGTAATAGAGAGGTCCCTGAATTATTCATTGGGCTACATTAATTCAACATCCAGAACGCTAAATTTGGACATTTGTGAAGATGGGTTGTTGAGGTTGGGGCGTGTTTAGCCTTGGTAATTCACGTGTTTGTTGCCTGCCCCTGTTTTATTCAGCGCGGGGTTCTCCTCTATCGACCCGGACACCCTCATATCGTTGCGGCCACCATCTAGCGACACAAATAGCAACTACAAGGCACTCATGGCGCACGTGACTGCTCTCTGGCGGGCAAACTCGAAACTGCTTACAAAGTTGTAACAGCATGGCGCGAGGAAAACACAGTATACAAACAACAAATTTTATTAGTCCACTATTCCATTATTACAAACATTATTTCGGCTACTTCAATACTAATTAAAGGAATACCGTATCATCTGAATTAACCTTAGAGCAAAGAATGGAATATAGTTTTTATTTTAAACAGAGGCTTGTTCGAATCTGGACTTACATCAATATCTTATTTAATTATTATTGTAATAGAAAAACTATAGAATAGATGTCCCAACTAATTTTGAGACACAAACCAGGTCGAAAAGTAATGGGACGAGAAATGGAAAAAGGCCTAACAGACATGGTAACAGACGGACGAAGGGCAGGAGACAATATTTAAAGACAACGAACTCTAAATATAAATTATTTCTACTTTACAAAACTAGATTCAAACAATAATGAAATTAAAATATCCTCCAATATACTGAAATGAAATTACTGTTTGAGGAGAATGATTCTTGATAATATTGCAGACGGTAAGTATAATGGTTCATTGCCAATTAATAACAGCGTACATAATGGACGATTTCGCAAGAAATATATATAGTAAGGAATAAAAAGTCCAGATCCACTATCATAATTGCTATTCCGCGGCTAACTGAAATATTTTTGGCATCTACTTTTGTACAATACTAGTAATCTTAATAAATAAGCCCACAGAAGGGTAAAGCTAGAACGATAAATTTTATACGTTCCTTTCCGTTTAAGACTATCTATAATAACAGAGAAATAAGACTTTTCTGCGTATATGACGCATATAAAATATCTCGGGTTTTCTTTCTTTTTCGACTGTTAGCTCCGCCATCGTCGTCACATCTGATAGACATAGTCGTCGAAATGTTGTGCGTTTGACTAGCTAGATTGTAACAGATATATTTAGCTTTTAAAGTATTAAATACAAACGTAATAATAATTTGGTTTCCATTTCAAGTTGTGAGAATATTTTTTATGTATATTTCGATTTCCTGACACTTTCGCTCCTAATAAAAATATGAAAATAAGCTGAAAGTAAGGATTCATTTCCTATATTAAGTATTGTAATGTTTTAATGAAAATAAATACTAAATCCTATAGGCGCTTGAGTAAATTATGAATTGCCATTATTTTACATAATTGTTTTATAAATTATCATGCTTGTCATGTCTTAAATTTTTTAGATAAATAATTTAATTGAAATGTACACCTGAAGAGTTCCCGGTTACGGATGAAACGTTGTGCTTCTTAAATTATAATGCTTTGATTTTTATAATAAATTTTCTGACTAATAGGTGTTATTAACATACAATGTTTTCTATTACACCGCATAAATTGAGCGGCATTTTCAAAATCAATTAAATGTGCTTTGATAAAAAACACTAACTTACTACAAAGGTAATACACCACAGAGGTTTTCTTCGGCTAGCTAAATCTTGGACTGAGACACGATATTTAACCGGTCATCGTTAACAACATGGAAAGTTTTGAATACCTGTCTCAATCTTCCTTCTTACTAATTAAAGTCAAGCAGATAAATCTAACTGCATGGACTTTGTCAATATATTTACCAGCAACAGTGGACATGAGACACACGCTCATGTATACTGTAGCCGGTGACAGCACGCAAAGCGGCCGTCAGCTGCTGTGCACATCGAGGAAACCGTAAATAAAATTGGCTGACACTCCTCTGTCTAACTGTCTAGTATTATAAAATGCAGTTAAGTTCATAGTAAAATGGAAAAATTGTCACATCAAATTAAAATGTACTTCATTAAATTTCAATACACTCGTTAATCCAACACCTTATGCTAAAACTGTCATTTCTTGGCGTGTAGAAATGTCGATGTTCACGCGTTATAAGTTGTATTATTATATATCATATACACAATTTGTCTGGCTTTCTAATTAAATACCTACTTTTTCGCAGCAGGCATACACAACTGTAATATGCACTATCCAAATTACACTATACATTGAAGCTATCCACTATAAATCAATCCAGAAGGCATGAATTGACGTTAACATGACTGCTTTGTACATAGAGGGCGAGGAACCGTGTTGCTACTGCGTACTTATATAATGGTCCATATCAGATCAAACTAATATCACCGAAACTCTAATCTGTGGCTACGCTTGAAGGAGTTATCTATATCCCTAGTAAACTTGTAAAATATTTCGCTGAACGGTATTGGAAAAGGCCGTGTGCATTATTATTATTTTCTGAAAATAAATGCGTAATTGCAATTTCCCTGCAACTTTTGGAGTGAACAGAGGTTTCCCGCAATTTCGTCAGTACAAGCATGAGTTCGGAGGCTTCGTTTTATTCACGAGGCAAACGCCGTCAACAAACACAAACAGACGTGAACAAACTCGCGTTCACTGACATAACAAGTTTTTGTGGTTAGATTTTGAGAAGGAGCTCACCTACTTCATTTTATATTCTTTCATTCCCTAAAAATGAGTACGTTACTCAAGTGATTTTTCAACACACTCTTTATTAAATGTACAAATTTCAATGTTCAGATTCAGTTGCATGGTCTCGATATTACACTGTGACGTCGGTAGGTTTTGACGGAAAGAAAAATGAAAGCCATCAAATAGTACATTATTTTTTATACACGAAAAGTTTTAAAACTCTTATAAGGTTATTTATTGGTTTTGGGGTATTTAAATTAACGGCAGAAAACGATCATCGTCTAATACATAAATTAACAAATTTATATTTTACCCTTCCTCTTCTTCCTTAAATTTGTCATAAGTATTGAATAATTTACGGGAAACATTGATAATTTTATCAGGTTTAAGTACAAATGAAACTGTTCCTAATTGGCAGCAGAGCAGAAAGACGGAAATCCAAGTATTTTGAGTTAATATGAACTAAAAAATAAGCTGGTAGCTAGGATTCCTTTGGGTTCCAAAATAAATGAATAATAGCAAAAGTTCCAACTTGTAAAGGACCTATGTTCTATGTAAGAAGCATACGCTTATCCCGCGGTATCAATAAAACTATAAGGTTATTGTGAAAAGCAAGGCGGATAACGAGGTTTAATGGAGTGTTCCTGGCGCAATGAAAAACGAGAAAATTATACTGGAGTAGAAGATAGAAGAATATATAAAAGAAGAGACGGCGCCTCGTTCAGCGCCTAAGTTAACATATTGTGTTTGTTATTAGCGTATAAGATTGTCAACGGTTCAGTTAGTCCACACAAAACCACACGAATATATTGAAGAGATTACCAATGTGTAATGAAAGTTTTATTTAATAATTTTTTTTAATATCATTGTCGGCGTAACTTTGAGGCCAGAGAATTGCAAAGAAAAGTCAGTGTGGCGCAAGAATGCAGAGACTGGAAAGGTTTATACTCTTATTGTCGGCAAAGCGTGTGTAATATGCCGAACGATAAAGTTGATATTCAGTGTGTTTTGGGAGCCGGGCAAGTGTGGTCATGGCGAGCGAGTCTAGTTTTGGAGACCAGCCGAGGATTAAATAAGTAGGAATTAAGAAAATTCTGTGCTGAATAAAGGCTGAAAATATAATATTCAACGTTTGGTATTAACGTACTTTTACAGTAAAGCTGTGTGATAAGTAGGACGACGTAAAGTTCGTGAACAGTTGTTAGAGAGGCGTCCGGCGGGCAGAAGGAAGGGAATTTAGTGATGTGAAACAATATAGTAATTAGTGTTATGGCCTGTAGATTAATTTTTTTAAAAAAGAAAATAACTGAAGTGCACAAATTTAATACGGTACCAGAGCAGCTCTAAATAAAATGGTATGTAAGAAACCTTATGTTGTAAACTTTTATACAAATATAATTAGTCAGATTTCTCTAGTTTTCTTTAGATTCTTTTTATATAATTAATTATTGTAAATTTAATTAGTATTTTGATGCTAATTGCAAATATTTATCATTATTAGAGGCCCAGTAAACGACCCTGAAGTTTTCTCATTAAAAACCGACATTTAAAAAAATGTACAAAAATAAAGTAAAATTAAAAAATATATATTTTTTGTTATCTTTAAAAAATTGTTTAAATCAATCCTATAAATTATATTTTCCTTTTAAAATTCGAATAAAATGATCGCAATGTGTTGGCACTTAATCTTTTTTTGTATACGACATAATTTGACACTATATATATATATATATATATATATATATATATATTTGATTTTATTGAGTTTATTTGGTAGTGAATTTTTGTATAATTTTTTTTTGCATTAAACAAGTTAGTTGCCTTATCATCTATTATCTTGAGACAAAAATTGCAATTGGTAAACTGATCTATTTTCTGTAATTGTTAGTTTCTCCTCTTCTTTATACCAATTAGAAAGGAGTAAAATATTATTTTATGGTTTCTGCAGGCAGCCTTTCGCCTTTTACCAAAACAATTATTTGTGACTAGTCGTCCGTGGAAAAGACTGATAGCCAATAGACGATAAAACGGTAGGACCACATTACGCGGATCGGTAACTCCGTATTAGTTTTCGCCATTGGGACTTTACGCGATACAAGAAAATAAGTCAGGGGTTAAATTGGCGAGTAAGTGACACTATCAGGTTCGTAAGCAATTAAAATGAGGGATAATCAAGAAACAAGATATTGAGAATGTTGCAAACATCCGGTAAGTAAACTTAGTCTTGGATACTCAAATTCTGCATTATTTACCGCGTAAAGATTGTTTTGAGGAGGTAAGGCCTAATGCTAATGTGATAAACGAGCAGCATTGCGAACTGTGAATGGAAGCTTCTGTTAATGAAGGCTGCTGTTCAGCAGTACTCGACTCCGTAATTAATTCGCCAAGTTCACTAACTTGCCAACTGTACCGAATAAAGGCGCACAAACTAAGCAACGACACGATTTATATAGCTAAATTCTGAAAGGCTTCCAACTTCATTCAGATTCGTCACTGGACAGATACTTGATTCGACTAAATATCGTAAGCCCAGAATTGAACATTACGAAAATAGTTTATTATCGTTTCTTTTTTTTTTTTTGGGGGGGGGGGGGTAGACAGGCTATGTATAGGGTAATCCACACATAGTGGCAACTCCCCTCTTATAGCATAGGAAAGGGATTTGAAGGGGGGATGCGGTAGGGTGGAGGAAGGTAGCCAAGGGTTACTAGGGCCCCCGGGCTATAGTTTAAGGATCCTACCCGGCATTCGCCTAAAAGTAATGCAGGACAAACCCAATAAAAAAAACCTGCATCGGGAAGGTCAGGCATTTGGTACTTGTCCCACGCCCTTCCGATGACGGGAGAGGGGTTTGCTGTGGGGTCGCAATGCCTTGACCAGTTTAGGAGGCAGCTGGCCGACTATTCCAATAGGAATAGCGGACAACTCTTACCGTATGCGCAAGGTCTGCGACCCCGGAACATACACCTCTCAGAAAAGGCCGAGGTGCCTCGGCATGTGGGAACCTTAGTTCAAAAAAACAAAAACAGAGAGATGTGAAGGCATCTCCAAAGGTAGTCCCCGCCAGAGCTCTCTGGGAAGGTTCACCTGCGAGAAAAATCCTCTCGCAGACTTCCTTCGATGTATTATCGTACCAGAAGCGAACTTCATTTATATTCTTTCTTGTATAGCTTAGTTGAGAGTAAAAGTAAAAAAAATGTAACAACCAGAAAAAATTAGGAGTGTTTTAAAAGGGATAAATAAGGCAAAGTTGTATTTGAAAGGACAAAAAGAATAAATAAGGAAAGACTGACGTTGATAGCTTAACTTAAATTAAAAGGATTGAAGAAAAAAGCGTGGATGACACAAAATCTTTTCTTTCTAAATTGCATATTCAACTCGGTGATTGGATTTTAGCGAAGTGAACTTAAGTTATGAACTGTGTAATGCCTGTTGAAATAAATTTTCTTTAAAAGAAAAATAGTGAAAAGCATAAGTAATAAACTGGTATGGAAAAATATTCTATTGTAGACATTATAAAAATATGAGAACCGTCAGATTTCTTTAAATTCCTGTAATTTTAGATTTATTTAGATTTTTATATTAACTGTTATTGTAAATTTAATTATTCTCTTTAGTTTTATAATTGTTTTGTGTAAAATTAATTATTCTTTTGTAACTTTTGATTTTTCGATATAAGTTTGTGATAATTGCAAATTACTATAATTATTAGAGGCCCAATAAGCGTCCCTGGAGAATTGAGTTTTATTAAAAGATGTGGTGTTTATTTAAAATATGTACAGAAACTAAATTCAAATCGAAATTTGTATTAAATTTTTTTATCTTAAAAAATTTGTTATAATTTAGGTATAATTCCTGTAAATTATCTTTTCCTTTGAATATTACATTATTTGGCGCCGCTACGTTTGGAATTGATATCATTAAATTGTATATTACAATACGTTCTCTATGTAATTAGTTTCTAATTTTTAGTAATTTTAAAGTATTTTCGTTTTCTGAAACAACCAAAAATAACCACCTCTGACTGCATGACTCCTCGTATTTGTTTTCTTAGTATGTTCTTGAAAACACCCAATCTGTCGAGCGACTAATAGAAGGCTAGTTATACAGACAAAGGATCCCTTGCCTATGCCAGGGGGATTCATTCACAATGTCCACACATACTTCTTTTTTATGTAAATATAATATTACATATAGTTACGTAAAAACTTGAAAATTGCATATAGTGCAAGCGACAGGTACACAGACTTCCGCTCGAATTAATTCGTGTTTAATAAACATGCATACATATACTTAACCCAAAATAACTAATAGGTAAACAAATAAGCATATTAAAGTAAAGACCTGTAAATATAAGCTACGTTATTTACTATACGCGTGTATGCTTTGTGGAAACGTTGCTAAACCAATTAGTTTGAATAACAATCTGTTATCCAGCGTGTTTACAGTGTAAACTATATCTAATTAATACGGGTGAATGGATCGCGGGGGTCCGAAACGGATTTAGGAAACGCTCCTTTTTGAACACGCAACTGAAATTATAAATTAAGTACGGTGTTAAAGCAGCATTAAAAATAAATGATAACCTGTTCAACACAGAATACTGCAGGGAAACATGTGAAAAAAGTAAACGACGCGAAGTTCCAGAGAATAACGACGAGTACAGTTTAATATAGATTTCCGGCTAAATATAATGATTTATAAATATGAAACAATTATGAATACTCGTTAGACCTGAAAAATACAGGAATAGAATACAGTAATACAGCGTATTTTACTTTTCTTCCTTGGGTTTCATTCAATTCAAAACATTTTCGTCTGAGCATCGAATTTCTAAAATAATCAGTTTTACTTTTAGTTGCAACAACATGGTTTTTGAGTCGGAAGTGAGTTTTAAAATATGAGTCTGAAAAGGAAGAGTGAAAGGACAGTTGTTTTTGGAGGCGGAAGTATGAGTTTGAAATAGGAGTCTGCAATGATAGAGCACGAAGGAAGGCTGTACCTGTGAGATCTCTTTGAATCAACGAGCGCTGACGTAATATGATAACTGAAAATGTTTCTTTTTTCCCGTAAAATTTGAACGGTGAAACTGTGTTCCTCTTTTTAACTATTACGTTATTGCGAAATCAAAACTAAAGGAGACGAATACGAACCGATTACAAAAAGAAAAATAATAGTAAACCTGTACTGTATCCTATATAAAAATTAACGCACTTCATTCTAGCAGTGTCAGGATTCTAGGTAGGTACAATATTATAATAATTAATGAAAATTTCATTGATAACCGTTTGAAATAAATTAAAGTTAAATTCATAAATACGATGTGGTTATATTATGATCACCTATTAATATTTAATCACAAAAAAGAGTGAATAATTGCTCCTTAGTTTAGCTGTTGAAAACACATCGGTGTAGTGGTAGCCACTTTAATCCTTCACTGAACTGCAATTGCTCGAAATCGGCTAACATTCAGCGCGCACAGGGACTAAAGTAATTTTCGGAGTCGGGACGACGTACATAATTAGATGAGCGAAACATGGCGCGTGTGAGCTTTAGACAAATACACAGCGAGCTCGTTACGGGCAGGAAGCCACTCTTCTGGGATAAACATCGCATACAAAGCGAAAACGCGTGCTCTCACCCTCCTGGCCGATTATCTCCAATTTTGTCACCGGATCCGCTAATAGGAATAGAAATTGACCCTTTCAGAAAATACGTTCCCGGAAACAGGTCACGGAGGACATTTCGCATCGAACGAACAATTTATTACGGACGAACACCCAACGAATTTTCATTCAACTCAAATCGCATTATATTCCTAATGATTTCAAGGTATTCAATCTATAAAAATGTGTTACCAAAGAATTTAGTCAGTAAATGTTTGAGTATGTATTGCCACGTAGTGACATTAATTCATGTCTCAAGGCATCCAAACAATTGGACAGCTATTCGGTCGATGATGTTGATTTAAAAGACAATAGCACCAATTCTAACTATAGACTTCAATGAGGTCTTGGAAAGTTAACAGGAAGCTATTAAGGATATTGTCGCCTGTCGTAATCGACGATTACGATTGCCGACGAACGATGAAAAGCCGAAAATAATTTATTAACAATAATACGATTACAAAAAAGTTTGTATTGCTCGCTACATAAGCGAATATATCCATGTGGTTCTAAATTACACAGTGATGAATTGTAGACAGTCGAAGTCTGAAACTTAACTAATATATCGTATGCACGATAAAATAGCCCGACAAAGCAGCAACCAGAAACACAAATCGCAGAAATAATAAGATTTTGTGCAATGCTTTGATCCGATTTACGATGTAAAATTATATTTAGTAGCTCTAAAAGACTCATACATTTAGTCTCTTTAGTCTCATAGGCATTTAATAGCATTGTTTCGGTTTTAAAAAAAAACACATTCGATACCCTCCCTACATTAAAGGCTATTCGAAATCCAGTAATTCGTTGTTTTTGGAATACCAATTTACGTACCAGTACATCCAATACTAAAAAAAAAAAATTAATCTACAAAGATTGATTGTTTTGAATTTCAGATACTCATAAATATTTTAATAAACTGATTTTCAATGTATTTATCCCAAATATAGTTGCTCATTTTTTCCGTTGCCTCAAAGTGGAACTATGTGGAATTTTGGCGTACTACAAAAAAAGGCGAAATGGGTAACAGAAAACATGTTAAAAACTGTAGGCGAAAATAAATTGATAAATAACTGAAGAAAGATAAGTTTTGAACGGTAAAATAGGTTTAGCCTTATTTCACGTCCTCTCCAACGCCACACTCGTGGAATCGCACTTATACACAGATGTATCTGTACTCGTCCACAGTTTTTTTGACGTAATAGTTCTTTTCCAATTGAAGCTGATAAAAATATCGGTTCCCCTTAGACGAATAATTCAGAGCATTCTACTCGTCGACACACCAGAAACACAGTTGAATGGCATGCTCAAGCGTTCCTTTATGGACTGTACGAAGCCATTCAAAAATGCGTTAAAAACGTTTCCCCGGTCGTAGGGATACGAATATGTTCAGAGAGGAATAGCCCAGTCTCCGAATCTTACGTCAAGCAGTGAACTAAAATGGAGATGTGAGTAAATACGGTTTTTTGGATAACAGTTAAAAATCCTGTAAATGTCATGCTATTAAGGCCTTCTGAAAATATTAGTTTTCTACATAATTGGTAAGAAATTACACTTTCCGTTTAGAATTATTGCACGTTGCAGATAAGTCAACAAGAAATTAATAAACAAAAATTAATTGAAAAAGTTAAAGAAGAATAAATAGAATTCGCCAAACTTCGTCAGTTTCCTTTCATTTCATCGTTCCAGATCCACATATGAGAGAATGGTAGGCCTAATCCCGAACGAAGTTTCCCAGATAGGTTTCATAATTGTTTCAACATAAACCTAGCGGTACTTTTCATATTTCTTTCGCCGCACGCATTCATACAATTAAGGCATTAAGGTTATAGTCTTGTTCTTAAAAAACGATCGAGGAACCCAACCCTACACATAAAATTTGGTAATGATCGGAGGTATCGATCGAAAGATTTTAGTGGTGGTGAACTGCAGCCCTGATTTATGTCCTGTGCTCACAATGCTGAGTGACAGCTTCACAATGGGGCTGAAACACGGCCCTGTCCTCCCATGGCACCTGTGACCTTATATAGGCCGTCAAGCACAGGAACACCAACACCACTATTTTATCACCGGTCGCTAAACTATCCTCGGTACCAAAAGAAGTTGCATCAAATCTAGGAATGTTTTTTTAATATTTTCCAATGTACTTTCACGTTCATTTAACAGTCGGGGATTAGTTTTCGATTAGAGAAACGTGCAATTTACATAAATAAGCAATAGGTCACTTGTCTGCAGTACACTTACGTTTAGATTGCCTATAGTATAAAGTTTTTAGGTAATCCAGACATCATCAACTTCTGGTTAGAATATTACAACGTTCACATTCATCATAACATCAGATGTTTCATACAACCTTACCCGGCTGGAATCCTGGGAAAATTACATCAATATTATTTTAGTTTGACTAAAGGTATCCAAATATATCGTAGTGTGTGCCCAAAATATTTCAAAACCGAAATACTGGTGTAATATTAGGAGTTCAAGCCGCAGTCAGTAATATTACAACTACGTTGTTACAGCTGCTTATCTACTTACTATTTATTATGACACGATTTTACATATTAACATGTGAAAACAGAATTTTATATTCAATCAATTCAAAATTTAAAACGGATATCTAATGTTCCCACAAGCCGAGACACCTCGGCCTGTTTTGAAATTTGTATGTCCCGGGGTCGCAGATCTTAGGCATACGGTAAGAGTTGTCCTCTGTTCCCATTGCAACAGTCTGCCAGCTGCCTCCTAAACTGGTCGAGGCACGGAGAATCGAATGCTGCGTCCCAACAGCAAACCCCTCTCCTGCCATCGGAAGGGCGAGGGACAAGTACCAAATGCCCGACATACCTGATGCAGGTTTACTTGGGTTTGTCCTGAATCCCTTTTAGGCGAATTTCCGGGTAGAATCCTTTAACTATAGCCCGGTGGCCCGAGTTTACCCTTGGCTACCTTTCTCTACCCTTCCGCATCCCCCCTTTCTAATCTCTTCCTCTGGTATAAAGGGGATTTTCCACTATATGGATTGTTTTACTATTTATTACGACACGGTTATATTATTATATTAACACGTGAAAACCCGAATTTTATATTCAATTAGTTGAAAATTTTAAACGGATATCTAATGTTTTATTTTCAATATTTAATCGAAACTCAAAATATAATTCAGTCGCCATTGGAAAAACTTTGGAATTAAACTTGTCTTCGGCAAGTAATTTTATACGCTCTCGGTGATTTAGTGATCGCCATTAACGATTTAACAACATGTTGGTGGAAACCCTCCAGAAGTGAAATGAGCTGGGAAAGACGAGCCTTTTCATAGGTAATGACAGTAAAGCCTAAAGAGAGGTAGGAGTAATATAAGGTTTAATAACATTTCTATGTTTATATGGCAGGCGTAATTTATTGGCGTTACGTGGTCTGTTTTAGAGTAAACCCGGAAAACAGTCTCTTTGAAACACTGTTCAACTAACTAGATCCCTTATATCACTTCACCCCCGTTTTACATCATTTAAACATGAAAATCAAAGCCCGTTGAACATTTTTTCGAGTATTAGAAACCAGTAAAAAATTTAAAAATGATTAATACTTAATGTTTTGATGTAAGCATGGTTAATTCTACAGAAATGTGTACGAGTCGTAACAATTCGAAATTTAATTAAACCGACTAACCAACAATAATTTATAGTAAATGGAAAACCTCGTAATGAAATCTTACATAATAAACAACGAATCATACAAAGCTCAAAATATGTACAGACAGTTCTCATATTTTTCCGTTTCTGACAATAATAATTCCACACTAGTGAAATTATTTACAGGATATAGTTGGGGTAATGTTAAAATTATGCATTATACTTACGTGAATAATAAAAATATTGCAAAATGCGGAATTAAAGTTTTTAGGTAAAATAAATGTAACTGTGAACCTAATTTGGTTAACAATAAGCAGCAATGGATTTCAAACGTTTCCAATTCTTCACTTGTTCCCGTTTAGGTATATGTTGATATTACCGTAGTTCATTATACATATATAAGCAGCTATAGACACTGAACCACTCGCCTAGTAGGTTGAACAAGATCTTAAATTAACTCTGTTGCTTTGAGAGAGTCAACGAATGTTAGAATTTTGCAATTCGACAATTTAGTGTTTTCTAAAATACCGTACGATAAGATATAGAAAGAATTTTATTTTCTACTATATTGAGGAGACATAATAATGTAATCCTGAAACGAACTTTTAGCGATTAATATAGAATTAATTTGTAATTAAATGCTAAATTTGGAAAATAATAGATGTGCAATAATAAGACATCAAAGATTAAACCTAGTGGCTTATTCGATAAGATGCAAAGAGCGTAAATACTACGCTTGTTTTGCATTCCTGAGAGAGGCATTTCTAAAACAATATAAAACAAACATTATTTGAATATAAGCTGAAATGGAAAATAGCGCGGTTTATCCTCCAAAAATATTCTGCTAAAGGTTTGGGGAGTACAACAAATTTTTATTTGTTATTGGCGCAGAAAAAAGGCTGAATTTATGGGGCTTATAATTACACGTTGAAATTGTACAGGAATTGAAATATTAGCATATTGATGATATTTTTGATTCTTCTATTAGTTTAGATTACGCTCTAAGTTAAAATTATTGCTACTACGTAGGCAAAAGATATTCTTTCAATCAAGTTTAGCTGTAAAGACTAATCTGTTAATTACTGATATATTCTAACCACGATAATTATCTCTTAAACATAAATTTATGCGGGTAAATTGTTGTAGTTCGCTTCTGTAACGTGCATATTTTTTAACGTATTATTTCCGATCAAATAAAAAACATTTTGTTGATATACGCTAGGTAAGAAGGAAAGGTATTTGGACCAGGTGATAAGAATTTGGTTACAACAAAAAATCAAGGGCGTGATTTAGATAATAGCATAAAGGGATTAATAACTGAGAGTCAGGAGAAAATTCGGATATAGCCACGTATAGTGGTACCTAAAATAAATTGATTAAAGGCACATATCACCATTTCACTCCTGTTAGTCAAGCAGTACAGACGTACGCTTTGTTTACTTCTTGCCCGCACGAGTGCCCAATAGTTCTAAGAACGTGTGGAACAACACCGGCAATTCATGTGAACCCATCGAAGTACACCGAGTGGTATATTCAAGACTCGAAAAACATCATGCAGTTTCATCCGTCGTCACTACTTCTTCGAGATCATCTGCATTACTACATCTCCGAGAGCGTCAGCATCGCAACGCAGCAGCCCCACCTCGAGGGTCCCGTCTCCATCATGG
This sequence comes from Zhengitettix transpicula, assembly GCA_037074705.1. NCBI lineage: Eukaryota > Metazoa > Arthropoda > Insecta > Orthoptera > Tetrigidae > Zhengitettix > Zhengitettix transpicula. Next base: position 29,457,936 of record CM073593.1, on the reverse strand, counting down.
ATATGTATCTCGAAGGTGAAAACCTCAACCAGCCATCAACAGACTCTAATGAATTACCTATCCCTCTCTCCCCAGCTTTTACAACTATTTCTTCAAAAAAAGAAAAGGCATTCTCTCAAATACACCACCTAACATCCCAAACCCTACAACATCAAACAACCACAACTCTCATCAAATCTCTCATTTTCTCACATCAAACCGTTTCCAAATTTTTCAAAACGAAGAAGAATCTACAGATAGTGCCCCTCCCGCCACACCTCGCCAAGTGCTACCCCCTCCCATTTTCATCAGCAACATCAATAATGTAAATACCTTTCTTAATCAGTTAAAAACAATCTGTGGTGATAAATTTATATACAACATGGCAGATAACAAACTTAAATTAAAAACGACTTTAGAGCAGTCATCAAATACCTTGAACAAAACCATGCGGAATTTCACACATTCCAAGTTAGAGACGAGAGGAAGTTCAGAGTTGTTATTAGAGGCCTTCACCCAAATTCTGATACAACTATTATATTAACTGAAATTAAAGAATTAGGATTTTCACCCGCCCAAATTCTACCCGTTAGACATCCGGTCACAAAAGCAACGCTTCCCCTATTTTTCCTGGATCTTTCCCCTGACCCCAAAAACCATACTATATTTGAAATAACTACTCTATACCACTGTAATGTAAAAATTGAACCTCCTAAACCAAAAAGATCCATTGTCCAATGTATGAAGTGCCAAGCCTTCGGTCACTCAAAAAACTACTGCCACAATCCCCCCCGCTGTGTCCGCTGCGAATCCTATCACCTCTCTTCAAAGTGTTCTAACCCAAAATCCTCTACCCCAATTTGCACCAATTGCAAAGGCCCACACACTGCGAACTACCGGGGATGTCCACATTATAAATCGCTTCAAAATTTCTACAACAAACCCAACCAATACAAACCCTCTACATCATCAACCTCAAACTGCACTCCCAATCACACAGCTCCCCAACCTACATCTAGTAAAAATAGCAATGCCCATTCCTACGCCAGTGTCCTAAAAAAATCCCCCTCTTCACAAGTACAACATCCTTCACAATCAACCTAAGCTAACACTTCGAACCAAGACCAAATACTACTATCGTTTTGCACCAAAATTGATAGCCTCATCTCCCTTATCACTCCACTTATTAATCTCCTTTCAACCCTATTACCCAAGCTTATTGAAGCTAAATAAATGAACCCTTATCCTCACAAAAACTTCTCCATATGCACATGGAATGCCCGAGGAGTATCCAACAAATTCCACGAACTTTCTCTTTTTCTAAATCCCCACGAAATAGAAATCCTCCTTTTGTCCGAAACCAAACTCACGCCCACCCACCGTCTCAACATCCATGGGTACAAAACGTATAGAGCAGACCACCCTGACTCCACCAGAAAAGGAGGATCCGCTATCCTTATCAAAAACTCCACTAATCATAATGAGCTTCCTCCCATAACGACCAAAGAATTCCAATTAACACTAAACCTCTCTAACAACCAATCAATTAAAATAGCCATCTTCTACTCTTCCCCTTCTATAACTCTTCCACATGACTTTTGGTCTAAACTCCTAAATGCATGCCATTCTCCATTCATTTTAGGAGGCGATTTCAATGCTAAGCATCCTCATTTTGGATCCAGAATTCCCAATCCCAGAGGAAACAACCTATACAATTTTATCCTCCATAAACCACACCAAATTATCTTCCCTCCGGAGCCCACCTTTTATCCAGACAATGCAAGATCTCCAGATATCCTTGACTTCTTTATCCGTTTTAAAACCTCCCACTACTTTACGAAATCTTCAGTACTGCACGAACTTTCCTCAGATCACCTCCCTTATGTCGCCCATCTTAATCTTACTCTAATTCCACTAGCTTCTCCGAATATAAATAACCACTTCATAAATTGGCAACGTTACTCTTCTCTCATTGACCCACAAATAAATTTACAAATTCCTCTCAAATCTCCTTCCGATATTGACACAGCTCTCGACAACTTGCAAACAATCATCCTTTCTTCTGCATCAGATTCCCGCTTACCACCCCCAACTAAAAAACGTTGTCAATATCCCTTAAACCCTATCATAAAAGACCTTCTGCACATAAAAAAATATTCCCGTAAAAGATGGATTGCATCTAAACACCCAGCTGACAAAACCCACTTTAACACCATTTCCCGACAGCTCAAACTAGCATTAAAAGACATCTTCGACGCAAACTAATTTAATCATCTCCAACAACTGAATTCCTCCGACTACTCCATATGGAGAAAAACCAAAACCCTAACCAAACCTCATAGTGATATCCCTCCTCTCAAACATCAGCCCATCCAGCCCATAAAGCTAATCTATTCGCAAACATTCTCACATCCCAATTCTCTCCAAACCAAACAATTAACTTTTACCACAATAACAAGATAAATAACACTCTCCTAGTCCGCTCAACCATAAACAAATTAAAAAATAAACACTCCGCCGGTCACGACCTTATCACTCCCCTCCACCTGAAAAACCTCCCTAAAAAAGCTTCAACCTTAATAACAATCATTTTCAATGCAATCATCCGTACAACATATTACCCAATAGCCTGCAAGCACGCACATATAATAATGATCCCAAAACCAAACAAACCCAAATCCTGTCCCAATAGTTATAGACCTATCAGTCTCCTCCCCTCTCTATCCAAACTGTTCGAAAAACTACTTCTTCCCCTCCTTAGGAAAGAATTAACCCACCTCATACCTTCTGCCCAATACGGCTTTAGGCACAAACACTCTTGCACCCATCAACTCTACTCAGTGACATCCTACATCAACAATTCCTTCGACACCAATAACTCGTGCATTGGTGCATTTCTAGATGCAGAAAAAGCTTTTGATAAAGTACACCACCAATCTCTACTTTCCAAAATCAAAGACCCACTTAATGGTTCCCTCTTCAGAATCCTTACTAATTATCTTACTAACCGCTCCTTCTCTGACAAATTTAACAATACCATTTCAAATTCCTACCCTATTTCCTCCGGCGTCCCCCAAGGCAGCATCCTAGGCCCTTTCCTCTTCAACCTGTATTTTCACGACATACCTCAAAACCTATCTACTAAAACAGTACTTTTTGCAGATGACCTTGCCATACTCCTTCAAACATCCTCTCTAGACTCGGGCTCAAAAAAACTACAAATCGCCGTCAATGATATTGAAAGCTGGGCTAAAAAATGGAGAATCAAAATAAACACACAATCATTCCCTTCACCCTTAAAACCAAACATTCCCTCAACCACTCCTTCTTTCTCAATGGCACCAAAATACCTATCCAACAAACTACACCATACCTAGGCGTTATCCATAATTCCAAATTATCATGGAAACCTCACATAGCCCACATTACCTCCAGAATCAGCAACAAAATAAAACAACTCTTCCCTCTTATAAACAGAAAATCTCCCATATCCCTTAGCACCAAAAGACTCCTCTATCTATCCGTAATCCGCCCCATATGGTCGTACTCATGTGCCATATGGGGATGCACTGCCTATTCCCACTCCAACAAAATACAAACCAAACCAAACAAAACAAAATTCTCCGTTTAATATCAAATTCCCCTTGGTACCTTCGCAACTCAGTTATCCACAAAGACCTTGAAATTCCCCCAATCCTTGCCATAATTCAGAAATCTACCAAGTCCTTAATAAATAGCTCTATCAACCATCCAAATCCCACCATTGAGCTATTCTACAGTAACCCTCCCCCTCCTTCACAAAATCGCAGACTAAAACGTAAACTCCCAATTGACATCATCCTCCCCCTAAATCACTCTGGAATTACCTAACTCTAGCCCTCCTACCAACTGGCACTACATACTCCCTATAATATCCGCTCTTCCCATCTGCCCCATAACATCCTTAACGCTTCAAACATGAAGTTTCCCCAATGACCAGATTGATCGCTAACTTCATGCCGGTTATATGTTAATATGCGGTAAACAAGTTAATCTGCTTCTCTCGTCTCTAACTTGGAATGACAAGGGTCACATCCAAGACCACAAGTTTACATGTGAAATATTTATAAATTGTAAATACCTTGTTATTTGTTAATTTTTACAATTGTAAATACTGTTATTATTATTATTATCACAACTGTAAAGTCTCCGGACTAAAATTTAACTTTAATATATATATATATATATATATATATATATATATATATATATATATATATTAAAAAAAGGCACATATGCTCCAGAAAGTTGGGCAAAACCCGATTTTAGAACACAATTTGTATAGAACTGACCGCGAAGGAGTTATTACGGAAAGAGTATTTTTTAAGATGCTTTTATTTATAACAATAATATCGCAAAAAGAAACAATTGTGTATGAGTAAAACAAATTCAAAATAATTATCAAAACGATTTTATATTTGTTAATACGCTGCAGCAATAAATTAAATCCACGAATAATCAATACAGTAAACGATTTTTGTATTAATCTCAAAATAATACAAACCGACAGCATTCACTATTCACAAAACAAGTAAATTATAACGTGTCATTTCAACAGCGAAAACAATGGTAATTTCCGGGGTTTAACCCAGGACAATTGATACAGCTTCAAAAGGATTCTTATTAACCCGAGCATGCAGATATAATATGAACACAAAAGGAATCCGGTTAGTCCCTACTAGAACAAACGTTATTCAACAAATTTGTGTGGCGGAAAGCCTAGAAGCTACAACTTACGACTGTATGCCTTTGTTCTGGAATACGTACCTGAAATAAAAAAGAAAATTTAATTATATATTTGCATTTTGCATTTATTATTACCACAGTAATTACAACTGATGAAATGGTAATCATAATGGAAAACAATTCAAACAGACGCGAGTTTCATCTAAAAAAATTGTTCAACTGATGTCAACTCGTAACGTCAGTTCCTTCTTTTAAGAAACGCCATGTACATTGGTTAGAAACAAATCAAAAGAGCAGCAGATTTTATAATTCGGGGACCTGGCAATGAGAAAGACAAGGTCAATCTTTTTGTTTGAAAATTGTTGACAAGCAAAGACAGAAAGATAGAGTTGGCGATCTTCCTAAATCACGAACTGGAAACAAAGAATCGAAATACATGCAGAATAAGCGAGAATTACCAACTTGTACTGACAGAGTGGGAGCATATATTCAAAATCACAAAAAAAAAAACGGGCTTGGGAAATTTCTATTTTTTTTAACAAATTAGTAAAATATTACAACAAATCACCTATAGCACTATTTCAGATAAATATTCCAACTTACAATAGAGTGATCTTTGTTCACTTTTCACTAGAAAGCGGTCAGACATATAAAATGAATATAAAAATTCATATCGATATATATATAAGTAAGAAATATTTTAATAATTTTAAAATACCATCTGCTATTTTAGACTAAATGGCGAACGTTCCTAAAGCTTATTACAACTGCTTGGGTACGGACTTCGAGGGATTTACTTTTTCTAAATGTTTAAAAAAAACTAGTCAATCTTTCTCAGATGTATGTATTGGTAGAAGAACAAAAATTGTTGTTGTCAAGAAGGCTAATAATAATCTAATACATAAAACCAAGAAGTAACAAAGTATTAAATAAGAAACCTTATAAGAAAAAATATATGCACAATCTCTATCCTATCAAATTTGTGTCATAAGCTTACCACTAACTATAAGAACCATGCACAATGTTTTACACTCGTATGACGGTCGGTCACCCAGGTAGTATTTTGTGTATTCACAAGGTATTGCGCATAATGTTCAGCATGTCGTCTACTTTTGACCATTAAATAATTCCACTAGCGTTGAATTGATTATAGGATATTGATGTACGTTAAACGGGATAACCAAAAAGAAAATTTGATATTGGTATCCTAAGCCGGAGAGTCTGCACCCATTGTCTCCTCTGACAACTGACATCAATCATCTGAATTCATTCGTGCGGCTCTCGTAAGTCGCCCTCATAATACGTTTTATGTAGAAAAAATCTTTATATAGTATGTCGAGCCGATGTAACATATTCACACTACAAATTTCTTTTACGGAAAAATAGCAAAAAATATTTTTATGTCAACAATTTACAATTTAAGGGGTATTAGGAAAGCGCGTCCCGTGAAAACTTTGCTGCAATCCTTCTGGTTTTCCGTTACTAACGATAATCCAACAAGAAATTATTACCTGCATAGACTACATTTTATGTAATCTCAATAAAGATATTATTGAAACTGAGATATTAAACCATAGGGGTAAAATAATATAAGACAAGAAGCAAAGAGTGTGACAGAAATCAGCTACGTCCAAAATTAAGGAAAAACTGCAACTAAAATAAAAATATTTAATGACTAGCTGGGTGCCCGGCGTTGCTCGTGTACTTATTTATATAAACTCGAAAAAGTATTTAATTGAATACTTAAATATATTCCTTGAGCATTTCAGGATATAATTGTCAATTGTCACTCAGTCTTCATACATTACGAAATATTACATTGATGAAATTGTTAGCTAGACTCACAACTAATATAGCGCGAAAATTAACTTACATTTTCCGCAAGGATGGTAAAGTAATTCGTATTCTTCTTTATTACCATTCGATGGAGTATTGCTGTATAAAATTATACTTTTTATTTAAAGAACATATTTCTGCTTTATTTCATTCCTAATAAAGGAAATATTTCCTTTGTTCGTTGCGTAGTAACGTCTCTCTCTCGCGTGACATCATTGTCTCTTTGCACGCAGTAATTTAATATTTAATGATCACGGTTTTTAATTATAATTCTTTCCACATGTATGCTAGGCGTTTCTCACCCTCACAGTAACGTTTCTCGTATTTTGAAGAATATGTGTACCAATTTTTGTTTCATTCTGTCCACGCGATAAAAATTTGTATAAAGAACGTAAATACATACATACATACATACATACATACAAATATACATCCTTTTTTATTATATAGATTTTATATCAATAACACGATCAAAAAATTTATGGAAATATGCCATAGACGAAATTGCCCGGGAACACAGGCTAAGCAAATGAAAAAGAACAATCTTTCAAGTATCAGACTATGAATTATTAAATCTCGCGACTAACATCTTCATAAAATTAAACATCTTTATTAATAACAATAATTATTGAAGTACCTGTCAAAATATGAACGTATGTATTAAAGTGTTATCATAGGAGCATAAAAACTAAGTACACTGAAATTCATACGCACATCGGATAATAAAATCAAAGCTACAGGAAATTTTATTGCTATCTCTGTTATCAAGAAAGAACAAGATTTTACCGATAGTTAAGATGCAATAATATTCAAATAATTTAATAACAATAAGTCAATTGAACTCAATTACTATGATCTCTTGCGTAACGTAACTACAGATAGAACCAATTCAATTTTATTATGCCCTTTACTTTACAAGAAATAAAAAATAAAATCAGCATCATGAAAACTTCTACTGCAGAGGAAAAATTATAAAGCAATACTAAGAGGCAATTGCATTTCCAATGCAAACAATAATTAATACTGGATTGCCCATGGGCTTGTTTCCTGATTCTCTTATGGAATTTCACTCTTTAAAAATGTTCACGCGCTCAAATACCTAATTACAGATCGATTTTACTATTCCCAATCTTTCAGAAAATAATAGAGATAGCTTTACAAAAACGACTAGCCAATTTTGTGGACAAACTTCGAATTATTGAGCCGGCGGGCAAACATGTTAAAAGTCAATTAATATGTTATAATATACTAATGAATAACAATGAATTCTAATATAACAGAGAACCCGCACTTTACTTCCCTATTTTTATCTAAATATAATAGGAAGCAAGTAGTGGCTACTGAAAATGGAAATTTGTTTCGTTTCAGACTGGCAGGGAATATCTTGGGTTGTACTACAGGGATAAATTGTCGTATAAATTATTCCTTTAAGAGATAAAAGCGTCCGTTCGTCTTCAGTTTTAATCCCAATTTTCGTGACCAGGAAGAACACATCCATGGTCATGTCGGGATTCGATTCCGGGCCTTGTGTGATGCGAGCCGGTGACGCTGGCCGCTACACCACAGGTCAGCGAAGTCAACACACAATATTGAAAAAAATGAAATTATTCCCATTTTCAGAAACTAATAATCCTAGATAACAGATTCGAAAATCACGTATTGTTCTTTAAAGTTTTAAGTCGGCCTCAACACCGCGAAAAGGGTTTATAATGGTTATTTTAAGTTCAACATGTGCTATGTAATATCTAGTTGGGTCCAATGTAAAAGCAATATTTAAGGATTTAGGAGTCATAAGAATAATGTGTGCCAAAGACTGTAGGGAACATTGTAAACCTCTCTTACTACGCCTAAGAATACTAACATTTGCCTGGGTCTATATTTAGAAATTATATCATTTGACAGGCTTAATATTAGCCTATTCCCAACCAACGGAGAATAATCATGAATAAAAATCAAACGAGACCAGCTCTCTGGCCTCCTAAATCCTTATAATTATTTAACTGATTCATAAGCTAACAAATTAGCTTATAGAAATTATATTTTCTGATTGCTAATTAAATCAATAAAATAACATAGCTGCACATATATTGAGTGATCAGGGAAGTGTTATTTGAGAAGTTTAGTTTATTCTATAAAAAATTTCATTTTACCTAAGTTTTCAATTCATCATTTATAAGTCTATTTTTACATAACACATCATTTGCGTATTTTTATGTATAGTCGATAGTAATTTGTATTGTTTACATTATGCTTTTTGCCATTAATGTATTTTTATATCTCTGTATATATTGGTATTTTTTAGTTGTCCTATTAACTCAGTAGATAAATAATGGATTCAATAAATAAATTTTAATTGAATCTTGAAAATTGTAATATAGAACTAATATTAAAAAAAAACAGCCTCGAATTTTACAAACGTTGTATTATCATGTTTCAATTCAATGACCCGGTACTAAATGGTCTAGAGTGCTGGTACCGTCCCCAGGTCTTTATTTATTTCTATTACGGGTGTTATACTGAACACTTCAGGCAACTGCTAATAAATAATTAATCATTTTTTCTGTCTGCAAACATATGTACAGTATGTATTTAAAAACAGTGGTTTAGGCTTATTGTTAGCATTTTAAACGTTACACTTTTATTTACATAATTTCCTTGGTTATTATTCCATGAAATCTACAAGTCCTGATGTTGGGGAGAAATAGTCTTCATGGTAGGCGGAGAAAAAAGGGCCGTCTTCCGCTAATCTGACAGGTGCAGGGAGTTGCGTCGCTCGCGACAGAAATACACAGGGGTAAAAGTTCGATAGTTGAAACCTGCGAGAAATTCCCTCCCAGCAAAACAGGCGCCAGAGTAATGAGTGCTCGTTAATTCCGCGCACAGTTCACTAATGGGGCTCCAACCACGGACCTTTTGATCGGAAACGGATCAATAGACAGAAATCGAAGGCATTGTTCTGTAGCATAATGAAATTCTTCAGGAAACATAAATTACGGTAATACCCTACCGCAACACCGAGCCATCCCAAAGCACAGCTCCACAAGTAGCAATACAGGACCTCAAAATTCGCCATAATTACAACTCTGGGTGAATGGAAACCTTGGTAGACTACACTGAATGCAGCATCCATATATTGATTTCTTCTCAATCGTCAATAAAATACAATATTGTAAAATGCTAAACTAGACCGTTATAAATTTGTTTGTTGTGCCATTGTTAAATTGTTGAAGTACGGATAGCATATCAGAAATGTTGAAATAACAAAAGTTAAGCTTTAAGCACTGTAAAAACTCAGGTTATTTACTGTTGATTTACTTACGTAGCTAAATCAGTTCATGTAACTAATATGTCAAAGTAAACTAAAAGGTCAATAAAGTAAAATTGTAATAAATGCAGTAAATATGTAAACCCTTAAAGAATGCATTTTAAATCCATTAAAATGTAATCATTATAGACTACAATGAAATCCTGTACGTTGTTGGTTGTAAACATATGCACTTATAATTAAAATCTCTCTTCATTTTCTTTTGTAAAATTGTAATGGGCCTAGGGTACGACTGTGTAACGGACCATGGGCATGATCCTGGTATTTACTCTTTACGATAGCGATTTGTTTTCTTACCATTATCTTGTTTATGTGAGCAAGATTCTACTGTAGCATGTTGCGTCTTTCAACCTTAAATGAAAATCTAATTCCAAAAATACCTGTTAAGCCTAGTACACACTTGTACACAAAGTCGCGCGATTTTGTATCCAGACAATGTCTGTAGACAATTGCGCGACAATTTTTTTGTATATAGACAGTCTTTCAGAACAAAATCGCAGAACATTGCACACCCGCCAAAAATTGGAAACTTGAGACAATTCTTAGAATTGTTAGGCCTACTAATATTCATAACAGGAGTTTGCATGCAAACCAAGAACTTTTTTACAGGATATCCACTGCTCTTCTTCGCCTGACTAATTTTTTACGCTCCTGACGAAAAGCTGTTTTCAAATTGTGTATTTTTTTCTACATCACCAACGGACACTTAATATTTTTTAGTCAGCTTTTCAATAACTATTTCTTCTTAATACGGTTTTTATATTCTGGATTAGTGACTCCCCACAAATTATTTTATTAAAAGTTAAGCTTTCTTCGTTGGCCACATATTGATAATACACGAGCAAAAATAAAAGAAACTAACGAAGCGTTTTCTAGAACTAACAGAGGATAATTCGGGACCATGTATAAAAAATTGTCCACACTACGAAATGTTTCGCAACAATATTTCAAGTCTCGTATTTCTGACGGGAGACCAATGTTCTGCGATTTTGTTCTGAAAACGTGTCTATATATAAGAATTTGTCACGTGATTGTATATAGACACTGTCTAGATACAAAATGTATACAAGTATGTACTAGGTCTTACACACATTCTTGTCTCATGAAAAAATCCAAAAGATCCTACCTTATCTGAATAAAAGGCTATTATCCCCCAAAAACATATCCAAACGCACTCTTCGAAGTCGCTCGTGGACCTTCAAAACAAATTGAGAAGTTATTTTCAGTAACTTTCGGCTTTTATTGCCCTTCAATACCAACAAATATTTTCATTAACAGTTAATTCCAACTGATGCTTCAGTTGCATGAATAAATATTGCAAAACGATCCGATTTCTATGCACAAGATTCGCATTCTATTCACTATTACACTCATTTATGGTCATTTCTTTTATTCGTCTCATTGAACACTGCACTGACTAATGATAATTACAGTTTTTAATTACCTAAATTCTCATATCCATACAAAATTCCAATATAAAACTAAAACACCGTTGGTGCGCCTTCCATAAACGCCGCTTCCCGTAATTTACTCGATTAATTAATTTTGCTATTTAGAAAAGAATTTTTATCCGCATACGTTGTTGACTGTAATGGATTTTAATTTTGAAAGTAGGGTTAAAGATACGCAAATGTAATATGACGTAATTTTGTTGAATGTATAATTCTAGAAATACGGATCTAAAACGTGGATAAGTAGCATTAAATTATAATTTATCAATTATTTAACGTTAATTTCAGGTTTACTTTCCGATTATGACGGAATTTTAAATTTGAACCTTTTAAAATAGTGAATGACAATTTAAGGCAGCTCAAAATTATTTACCGCTTCTGAGAAGAACCGTTTAGCAGTTTTTCTGCAAAGTGAGCAAAATAACTGTCCAAATACTTAAAAACATAGTGTGTTTTCAACGATCTTACCCATCTGGAATCCATAGAAAATTTCAGGCAATTAATATCAGTTTCGGTAAGCCTACGTTCGACATTTGAAGCGTATACAGCGCTATATATAAACGATATAAATAAGTTTATTCGAAATCGTTTCGACCGTTTTATTGTGAAAAGCGAACAAAAAAAAATATTTTCGAAATAAGCTTGACCGACGGACAGGAATTCAGATGGCATCTGTTTCGGATACCTCATGTATGAAACGTAAAGATATCCCGAAATCACTGAATTCTAATAGAAAAGTACTATTTTATTTATATAAATACATTCTCGCAATTTCAATGAGTCGCACTAAACGCATGTTTCTTAGTTTCTTTATAACTTGCATCATATAATTTCATACGAAGGTAACATCATTGTTTTTTGTTATGAGTCATCTATAACAATAGTATTTTTTATTTTATCCATATTAATAACATGAAAAAACTCTTCTCAATAGACACAAACCGAGAACCGAGAAATATTCTATTCGTTTGTCAGAAACAATGTTAAACACCGTCCACGAACACCTTTACCATTTTCAATTAACTACACACATACACACACTGTATTCAGCAAATAAGCCTAAATAGACGGCAACCAATAGAACAAAGCGGTTGGAAAGCAAATTGACGCGTAATATAATCAAAACGAAAATATCTGAACCTAGAAGTTCCTGTAACCTATCGTTACCTGCAACATAATTGATTGCATGCCATTCAATTTAACGGAACAGTTTGATATGAATACAAGCTACTCCGACCGATATTTCTATACAATAATAGTACCATAGTTGACAAGATTTATGTGAATATTCATAATGCACCTAGTGTAAAAAATAAAAATTATCAACAACTGACAACATTCTGCAACATTTCTTGTCAAGAAACGCTCGAGAAACTCAGCCGTCGTAATTTGTGTTTTCAAATTGTTTTGTTTTTCGTTGGAAAAGTACCGATTGCCTGCAGTATTTCAAGGTCCTATAGTTTTAAAGAAACCAAAAATCATAAGTATTTAAATATGATAAAAATGAAGGTTTCTTGTTATATGTAATCTAATACATCTTACCGGAACGTTGAATTGATTCTGAGCTATTTAATTAAATATATTGTAATACTAATTAAGGAGGCCATTAATTGTTTAAATTAAAATGAATTGTTTAGCGGCACCGATCTCAAAGAACGACAATGGACGGCAGCTCTAGCTTTGTTGTGAACTGCGCGCATTGTACGTAAGTTCAGTCGGTGGCTGTCTGCGAATACGAAAGTTGATTGCAGTCTGGCGAATCTTGTGGTAGAGAGAGGGAGCGAAATTCAGAGTACGAACAGAGTGGTCCAAATTTAGTAATTTCAACGGAGAGACAAGTTATACAAAAGATCTGAAAAGCTGAAACAAAAGGTTTAGCGCCCCGTTCATATACATACGCGCTCTGAAATAACATTTTCCGCAAAAGGCATCGAAATTTAATACGTCCAACGGTTGGCCGGAGTTGCAGATAATCGAGTTCTTGGAGGACTAATCCACGAAATACAACCGTGTGTTTGTTGTAGTGTAGATTCTGTGATTAATGGCCTTTTTGTGAATTGTGTCCCAAGCTTCGAAATCATTAAGTCTGGTACCAGAAAGGCAGTTGTAAGTACAAACTAAAGTAATTAAATTTTCTGTAAACGGTAGTTAAGGGTATAGTCAGATTTCGTTTCTCTTCATTTCGTATTCCGTTAGTTGCAATTTGTTTAAATTGTTAATTCTTTAATTTATAATCTTGATTGTTTCTTACTTATCAAACCCAGTAAATACCCTGAGAAGAAGAGTTATTAGATCTGTTTGTTTGTAAAATATAAAAGTTTGCCACAAATTATATAATAAAAAGAACTGGTTTGTAAATTTTGATTTAATTTGGCGTATCATTACAATATATTAACTTTCAATAAATAATTTAAGTAATTTGTTTTCAACTACATAAAGACAACGAATAAACTTCTTCTGTTGGGTTTGTTTCAGGAGAAGATTTTTTGTGTTTTTAAATAAAGAAAAAGTATCCAAAATATTGCCATTTAATATTGCCCCTTTTAAAGCCAAGATATTGCTTAAATAAATTTCGATTGGGTAATAATTATTTCTCAAACATGCCCGAAAGTAAGCAGCAATAGTCATAGTAGATTCGTTGAAATTTAAACTGTCAGAACCACATAAATTGTCCTATTAGAGAAAAATGTTTTTCTATATACTCCATTTTAGAAATTAAATTTAACACTTTCAGGGCATTTATGTTGTATGTCTTTAAATGGGCCGAAGTAAACAACAAACGGAGAGTGTTCGGAGTTTTTTTTTTCAGGAATAATGACTCATTTTTTGGCAATTTCATTACTGAAAAATACGCAGTGTTTGGAAGTAACATCGTAAATGAGCTACAGGTAGGAAAGATCGATGCAGTTTCCCAATAATGTACTTTTGATCAACATAAATAGCCATTTCTCAGTGTCAATTATGATTTGTCCAAATAATTCAATAAAATAAAATGAACGAAGCTAGACGAGATATTTTTCGTGTGTAGTAAAATAAATATGTACCCCAAAATAATGAAAGTCCAGCGGTAATGATGTTTATACCACAGAATAATTACTTTTTTATATATTTGGTAGGTTAAGGTTACTCTTTCCTTTTCTGGAAGTTATGCTACTGACGAATGAATAGACATGAATTCATAGATACGAATAGATCTGATAATCTCAAGGCACACCATACTGGAAGTTTTTTGTATTATTATTTCTGGAGATGACCTGCAGAGAGTTTATCGATTGTCACGGGGCAAATTGGCAATACCGCGGGGAACATGACAACACCCCTCCTCGTCGACGAACTGTGGAGACTGCAGATAAGGCACACAATGGGCATCCCGGCTCACCGCACTCGGAATAAACAAAACTACGAAGAACACTTTTCAACTCCAGCAACGCAGGTCTGAACCAATAACAGACAAACAGAAAATAATACAAGTAACAACGTACGAGCAAGAATTAGCATAATATTTACAGTTTATAAATACAACTATATTAGTTAGCCTATTTTATAAAAGATGGCTTTGCCGACTGAGTTCAAATTGTGTTTTTTTTATTTTGACGGAAAAGTCAAACTTTTTCCAAAATTACACAACTGGACAGTGTTATAGAGGAGTATACGCGATACGTCCCATGTACATAAGAAAATAGAGATATAAATAGCCGTAAATCTTTTTTTCTGTACCTGTTCCGTCAGTATTCAGTACGTAGATAAATACTTGATGGTTCCTTTGCAACTGGAAGACAATAGTGTGGGACAATCACTCAAATCACTGAGTCAAAACAATCTCCGAAATCTCGGCATCGGTATCGTGCAAACAGTCGGTGCCGTTTATTGCAATTCGTAATTTTCCGATTTTGCAAAATACGCTTTAAGATACAGACAGTTAATTTGTTTTACAAACCAAGATAGTTCTTAGCATAATTGTTATCGATAAACGTAGGATTACTTTCCAATTAGGTCCTGAAGTTGGTTATATACTTATGTGAGAGAGAAAATAACAAACAAATAATTATGGGGATTTAATTATAATAATTATATAAACTTAACATAAATTTGAGAATTTCAGATTTCAATACATCAACCTCCCTTGTTAATTGTTGCACCTTTTTCATCGTTCAATAATAAGACCATTGAACACAAATTCAGCTATATTGTAACTGAAAGAGAAATCTGCTTCCTAACAAAGTGTAATACTTTGTATTCTATCTTCCCATTACACATAAAAATAAAGGTAAAGCTCATTGTATTCTGTTATTGATTTATTCAAGAACGAATTGCAAGTTAATCGAAGTTGGATTAAGCACGTCGATGTGTACTGGAAAGGCGGCATTATGCGAGGGTTTGGGGGAAACAATAGAAGCTTTAAGCGCCGCCGCAGGTCGGCAACTTTATTAGTTTCCCTGCCATAAGCAGATTAACTAGCCACCAACACGGCGCTCACAACCAAATCTCCCCACACCCAAAAGTCTTAGACTTCCAGAAACGGGAAGCTTCTAACGCCTCAGACAAATAGTGGTTACGAGTGGTTCTTACTGTATACTACAGTTTTGTTGGTCGTCGTTTAATACAGTTCTATTCAATTATTTCGTGTCTCAGCAGTCCCAACAGAGTGGGACGCATGATGTAATATCATAGAAGGTTTTCAAAACCGCAGTGGACATAATTACGTTATAGACCACCGACTTTTAGTCGACAAAACAGCAAATTTATATAATTAGATGAGCAAATATTTATTTTACTAGGACTCCATGCGAGTATTGTGCTCACGAAGTTAATCATACTGTGTTATGCATTAATGTATAAGGAAACGTATTTCTATCTAAGTTTGACGTGTTGATACGACGTAAAAATTTCAGAATGATATTGCTGGCCATTTCATGTTCCGCGTGGTTGACAATAATGCAAAACCGAAATCAAGGTTCTAATAACTAATATGAAACTAAGAATATCTGTGGGATGGAAATACACAATGTGCCATCTATAGAACAAGTGTTGAACCTAAGAAAATGATGAGACGCGTATCACCACGCGAACACTCCTGTAAAATGTATGGAAGCTAAATAGCACAGGTAAAGCAAGAAAATCGACAATTTATCGTAAGTAATCCTGATTACACGGAACAGTATTCCTCACTGGCGTGTATTCTATTCATACATACTATACTATGTAATCATTTATTAATCCATTATTACGATGTGTTAAAATTGGGTTTTCTTGTAGAGTTCGCAAGGAATGTCCATATTAAATTCTAATAAATATTAACGATGTTGTGTGTTAAGTTACTCTTCCTTGCGTTGTACTCACAATAGTAGTATTGACGTAAAAAACTAAGTCAACAAGACAGACCACAGAAGAACAAGTAACACACAGTAAAAAAAGACCTCCATTCGTATTTAGGGACTAAGGAGCATTGATTCACTTCAATCACAGACACGATTTTATGCATATGGTTGTTAACCGGGATGAAAGGGTTCGAAGATTTTATCTATGATCAGTCCACAAGACTTACGGAACTTTCCGGAAGAATTAAAAGTTGACGGTTACACCATCTGCTGCATTCAAAAGACGTTTCATGTATCTCTGCATAGCCAACCTGATTTTGACGTACTACAACTGCCATGAAAGAAATTCAACAAAATATTATAATGCAACTTTAACGATTATAATATAATTTAAGTGACGACACATGTCACGCCAAAAACATTTGGCCAGTTAACTAAAATACAGTACAGCATATAGAGCAGGTAATATGAACCTTATTCTGACTCATTATTTGATAGAAGTTCATGGGCCTCTAGTAACAATATAGAAGTTTTCATGTGCGTTCACGAATTAATTATACATCTTTGTAGCCCTAAATAAGGCTAAAAATATTCAGGGTTCAAATTCAATTCGAAAATCAAAATAAGTTGATCAAATTCTTAGAAATCAAATGTTTTGTCAATTATCTAGCAGAAAATTGGCGTTTACAGCACTACACATCTGAGCAAAACCGTTTGATTCAGAGATGAGTTACAACAGGAAATTTTTCAGCCATTAGAAGTGGAGGTTCTTTCTTCATTGCGTCGAAATAAATTTGTCTCCGTCTCTAAAGCTCTCATGTCCCGAATAAATCTCTAAACACATTCAAATATATCCAACGAGAAAGTTCTTCAATGTCACCTAACTTAGTTCTCCATGAGTCTGGCAGTCATTCAGATTGGAACCTTATATTTGTAAATGTTTTATATATCTTAATTTTTAGTCTTCCCTAAATAGAAGAAGAGTGTTACGAGGCTTCAAGACGGTATTCTCTACTTTGGCACTAACCACACCAAACATTACTTAGGATGCGAATGAAAACGGCGATTTCGAATGTGGTCCTGAAGGAATAGCGGTATTTTTAGGGTGTATGTAGGAGAAATAAGAATAAGAAATAGTCAAACTACTAGTGTAATTTATCTCTTATAGAAAATATATTACATTAAATGGCATTCGTATTTCCCGTGCCTCACAAATCTCGAGGTAGTTAGCCACATACCTATTTATCAAACCATTTCTCCTTCAGACTATTATTTAGGACAGTTCATCTAGTTATTTATTTTTAGGCATGCTGTATAAAGTGCTAAAATCCTCCAATTAGTTTGAAAACGTTTAGGCGTACTAATTAATTGAGTGGAAGCAAAACGCATTCACACTCGCATCTGACGTATTTACCTGGAACCAGCGGAGTGTTTGCGTCGCATAAATTAGTGAGAAGGGCTCTTTCTTTAACGAGCTATTCGCAGACATGGTGACGGACGACGAAGCCAATTAAGGCGCTGAGAACTGCGTAATTAGCACGTGCGATCTCCATTGAGCGGCGGTCGTGTCGTGATTCACCGTGGAGAAGGCAGACTGACCACGCCACGCCAGGTCGATAAGGCGACCCACATTCGCTGGACGCAGGTCACGCCGAAAAATGCAACCTCCATCAAGACGTCATACAAATAATACTTTCTGTCACGTCTTTTCCTTCAAGTCTGTTTACTTGACCTGGATCACGAGCTTTTTTCAAATCGGTTATATATAACCACTTCTCCAACCAACACTAACAAGTAAGAAAAATTTATAGATTGCATCAAAGCACCTGAGAATCATATCACAAATCCGCTCCCATTTTCAATGAATACAACTACTATAAATTACACTCGTCGTAAACTAATTATAGTAATCAATATTAATCATACATAACATTCGAATGTTTCTGGTTTCAAGGGTCTGATCACCCCACTGAACTATTTAGCTAATGCCTATCCCTGGTATTTCTTGTTACCATAACGTTTCTTCTGCTTATTTAATTCGATTATCCAAACTCTATCGAACGTCTGGTACATTAGACAGTACAAGAAGAAATAAAAATTGGTCTTTTATAACCTTATTCTCAATTGTTCATATTCTCCTTCAATTTTCCCTGACAAAAAAAAATTACACTGGTACTCGAAATCAAACTGTAACTGCTGTATTGTACTTGCCTATCTCAGATTAGTAATTGTTCCGGATGTGAAAGAGTAGTTCATCTAGAAGATTCTTTGAAGCTCGGCCGACCATTGTTAACACAAATGTTCCGAAGTTTCCAGTTTTGCTGTTAACCAAGTGCAGCCCATCGCGTACAGAAGGCGACACGTTTATCTCCGCCACTAAGCAAGTAAGAATTGTAGTAGATGTAATAATACAAGGTTTCCAGAAACGTTGTGTGGTATTTATATTATCACTTCTTTTGTCTGTATTTGGCTATCTTTCTTATTATTAACACTTAGTGAGACCGGGAGTAGTTGTGTCTGGATGACGTCTATAAGAAATTTTTGTTTTGCAGAATAATCCCCTAAAAGTTCAAATATTAGCCATTCAATTATTTCTGGGGAAATTTCAATCTTTACTGTTTTACTTCATTTACTACTACACATTATATGCAGGAGGATTGTATAAGCCAAATGTACCTCCATCAGAATAGTTGGCATGCAGTTCAGACATGCACTTTAAATTGAAATATTATTTATATGTTTTAATTATGACAATTTGGAGCACCATTTTAATGTGCACATCTAACTGGAGGTACATCAACAACATAATGTTGAAAATTCAATTAATAGATTTAGGTATAAAGGTTTCGTAGGTAATGTATAATTTTAAATACCTGACGAAATACCAGGGCTAAATATCAATTTGTTTGAATAATTTTTTATTGTTCATTCTTTAATTCTGACTTACTAGGCCATTACTATTAATACAGTATCATTTATTCTGTCAGATAATTTTCTACTTACATATTCAAAAGGTCAGCATTTTACTATGCGCAACAAAATTTTTCTCTTTAAAAAGTACTAAATAATTGCATATAGCTTGCAACGTCTATTTCCTATCACTTCCGAATTGAGAGAATGTACAACACGATACTTTTCTCGTAATTCTGTGTTTGGAAATCTCAAATGGTCCTCTACCTCACAAAAGTTTTTAAAACGTAATTTAAACTTCTCCCACTTCTTGTGTGTCTAGAATACAATCGTAATTTAAAGAGTTGATAAGCCGAAGTACTGCTTCCACTTTAAGCTGCGGCCAGCTAAAAGATCCTCTGTTGTTCACTGTTGTATTTGAGTTTAAATGTAATCCGCGACGGAGGGCACTGTGTTCTCTCAGAAGGGAGAGAAAACTGTTTACTTAGGCTGGATAATGTGGACTAATGGCTTGACCGTTCCCCATAGACTTCCCATTCTTTAAGACTGCCTTTTTAGCTGCTGTTGCCGTTGAAGAGGGAATTTCGCTTCTACCCTCTCCCTTAAGGGACAAAGCTGATGGGGGGGGGGGGTATAAAATATACGTATTCTTGTGAGGAAGCTCAAATTCATCATACAACGGCTTCTATAGAAATTAATTTTCACCCATAATTACCAAAAGTTTTAAGGGTTTAAGGTATTATTCTCAATTCTAGATGCGAGAAAATTATCATACCGCTAATTACATTAGACGGCGCTGGGATGGATACCCAAGTTCTCTCACAGCCATACAAAGGTAATATTTTCAGGATAAAACGTCATAAATAGGTTTCAGACGGAAACAAGTTTCAATCCCAAAATTATAGGTACCTGATAAAATTACTAACTACAGTATCTGACAGTATAAGTACAAGGCACAATCAAAAATGAAGCATAATTATTTATTTTAAATTAGTTGAATGAAATTACATAAATGACGATATAATTATTTTTCGACATAATCTTCTAATTTAAGAGTTTTTTTCTACTTGTAGGCAACTTCTCCATAGTCATTTCGTACAAAGAAGAAGGAAACGTTTTCTAGTTTTTTCGTGACTAAAAAGAAGGCTGGGTCATGTGACGATCCCGCCCAACTCCTCGACAGCATATCGTTTCCTTATAGTGATGCAAAATAAATTATTTTTCTCCACTCCTTCAAAATACGGTGATGCTGCCGAGGAGTTCGTTTGGGAATGGCTCATGGTCTAGCCTCCATTTTTTCTACCAATATATCGAAACTTGCTTAGAAGCTAATATTTAAGATAATTACTCAGATAAATAAAATATTTTACTGTTTTTGTACATTTATTCAACAAATTTAATAAGTTAGTTCCGGATTGCTCTCGTACATTTCTCTGTTCTTCTACATAAATGACAAATTGATATGATTCTCTACGAACTGAAATAAGACAGGCTACACCAGGAGCGATCGTTTACGTCATAAATTGGAATCATGTCTTTATCCGTAGAAACTGATAACGTATTATTCAAAACTAAGGACTCCATTTTAGCATCCTGCACGTTTCTCTCTGAAAACAGCTACGTGTCATTATTATCTTATCGACTACAGAAATCCATACATAACTAAGTTATAGACGAGAGGATTAGAGGGTATTTGATGTGTGTTTAATTTTCTGTTTTCCTTTATAAATTTAATGTGAAGCCTGTATAATAGGTGGCATAGAAATTTATTATAGAGTAAATTTGTGCTTGAGAAGGATGCGTGTAATAATATTACATGCAGCAGGGTAACATGAAGTATATATAAGTATATATAAAATATACTAGAATGGTTTTGGGGAATGATGAAGTCCATAGGATATTTTCGTTTAGCCTGCGGTTTCGGGTGCTTGTTGTGGAAGTCTGCTATGGTGTGATTAGGGTGATACACTTTACAAATAAGTATTCAGAACGAGAAAACTATCAGTACAATAATCAGTCCCGAAAAGAAAGATGGAAATAACGTATGGTGAGAGCAATGAAGGAGTCAAACCGAAGACCCGTTGGCAGAGAGACCCGAATTAAATCTCCCACTAATATTCGAACAAGGACAGTGGCATTGTCGTTACTTAGATTATAGTGACAGAAATTATCAGTCCTATCCGACGTCCTTGTTCTTACCTGAGAGAGACAAAATCCGCGTTTAAATGGCAGAAGCCCGCCCACTTTACACACACCCTCGCTCCAATTTCACGCAGCAGCGCGCTATTTCAAGAGTAATTTCAACGTTCCGAGGTTTAGAAGCAGTATCAAAGCAAAATTTAACAAGCTGACAAACAAGCCATATTGTAAAAGATCGTGTCGAGACCCGTCACTGTAATTATGCGACAGTGAAACGGTTGCAAATTGACGCGAAGATAAGACGGTCTGTGACAATTAGCGATAAGTCGTTGTCTATTGTTTCTAATGTATCGTTAGCATAGACTTTATCGCGAGTACTGCCAACAGTGAAGGTTCACAATTAGAATCTAAAGGGATAGAGTTCAGAATGGTTTCGTGCAAGAGCAATCACAACTTATAATGCAACTCGTCAGCTTCATGTCACAGTGAAATGTGAAATCACAACAGGCGTTGTGAAAAATAATAAAATTTCAGAACAAAGGAAAGTTAGAATTATAATGATTTAAATTGCGTTCTATATCTGGAAATTTAACTACCTGCCGTCTAACAATTCTGGACTTCCACTTAAAATATCATATTGTTCTTCATTCTCGACATATATTCATTAACATATCTTCGTCCGTATAAGATATCATAAAATTTCAACAGATATAAGTCCTACGTTTATGTTCAAACGTGCTGTGAAACGTGAAATACATTCAAGTTCTCATTTAATCAGGTTCACAACCTAGTACATAATTATACGTACGTTCAGCTCCGAAAATTAGATAAATCAATAATTAATTACAAAAACAATGG
Organism: Zhengitettix transpicula; assembly: GCA_037074705.1. Classification (NCBI taxonomy): domain Eukaryota; kingdom Metazoa; phylum Arthropoda; class Insecta; order Orthoptera; family Tetrigidae; genus Zhengitettix; species Zhengitettix transpicula. Next base: position 29,435,395 of record CM073593.1, on the reverse strand, counting down.
TGGCCCTGGAAGTATCCCCTTTAATTACTATATTGTCATAACCATTCAGTGACTTCATTGTTACTATCGGATAAAGCAAAAACTTTGCTATTTTCATAAGAAAAATCTTCCATAACGTCGAAAGGAAACAAACGTGATCTCATGGCATCCGCCCCAACGTTTTAAGCTAACAACGTACGGAACGTAGGTGGCACATAAAATTCCGCACACGTGAGGCCACAGGCATATCCCATAGCTCAGTGGTACCAATTTTACATTTAAAAAATTCTTAGAAATATTCTCGAGATGAATGCCGCTTTTGATCACAGTGAAGAATGACAGCAATAGTGTGGTGGAATCTAACTGGTTTATCGTTTCTCCGCCGCAATTCTGACAATGTAACACGTCGGTACATAACTGTTGATGAAATACTACATTCCCATGACGGAATAAAGAAGAAAGATGCTCCCAGAAGAATTCTAAACCAAGGAAATTAAGTCAAAGTTCCCATAAGTCGTGACATCTTGGCTAGGAAGGGTGTATGATCCGGGTTCGCAGATGTTGGACATACCACAAGTTGTTCCCTGTTCTCATTAGACTAACGTCGCCCAAAACCCTGTCATGGGCAAGTTGAGTCCCGACAAGTCCTGATGTCCCGACATCGGAAGCGCGTGGGACAAGTACCAAGGACCCGACCTATCTGCTGCTAATCTCTTAAGATTTTCCTGCATCACATATAGTCCCGCGGGCACTAGTCACCCCTTGGCTACCTTTATCATGAAAGAGGAGCAGCAATCAAAGTGGCAACCCTTGTGTAATATGTAATGTCTGAATTAGACAGCTCTGCGAAAGAATGAAGGTGGACATAATCGCAATCCAGGAACCACATTTACATCACGGCAAACATACAGGATTACCGATCACTGCTAGAAGTTACATGCAAGATGAGGATGCCCAAAGCATGATCATCATTATAAACAAAGAAATTGTAGCCACAGGAATTACGCAAGCAGTGGCATAGCACATGCAAACGATTGAAATCCGTCATACGGGACTTAAAGCTACAATAATCAGCCAATATTGCACAGATGCGAACCCAACTGAAATAAATATGGAGGAAACAGAAACTGAGAGCAAATATTGGAATTCAAATGTATTATATATGGCAGACGTGAATGCTAAATCTACTTTGTGGCATTGTGAGAGAACAGATGATAAAGGGGAAATGGTGGAATATAGACTCTCGACCCTAAATCTCTCTGTACTAAATTTACCTGGACACTAGTTTATTTATCAAGGATACACGGGATTCCAATCAAATATTGATATCACTGCTGGACGAGGGTTGATTGCAGATACAGTAAATCAGTGGACGTTTTAGGAAAAATCACTCTAAATTATCACAGCCCTATTGTTTTTTATACACAAAAGGAAGGGAACCAATGCTTATCAGATCGAAATACCAAGTAAATAAGGTAAAGGGGAAAAAAGTATAAATGGAGGCAAAGGGTAACCCTGCCTTTATGAGGGATCCTGATGAGGATTCAAAATTAATTAGAAAATGGTTTCAAGATATTTGTAGGAGACACCTAAAAAGATGGAAAATTAAGATATGGACAGAAACAAGCTGGTGAAACGAAAATCTAGAAAAAATAGAAACGACAACTAATGACACTAAACATAAATACCAGGAGAAAACTGCTTATGCAACGAAGACGGCGATACAAATACCACCTGAGAATAGCTAAGGAGAAATCATGGAAGAACATGGTAGAAGCAGAAATCACCAAAGATCCATGGTCAATTGGATACATAATAGTCGCGGGGAAGCTAAAAGGAGGAGTTCTGAGCATTATTAAAGGTAAAGTGGGGAAAACACTAAAGGATGGGAAGACACAAACTTAGAGCTACTGGACAGATTATTTGAGGATGGTGTGCAAGATTTGAATTGGAACAAGGAAAATAGGAAACGAGAAGCTGTGGGTGTAAATATAAAAGTGAACCGAAAAGAAATATCACAGATAATTCTCGATATGAAAACAAACAAGGCAACTGGGCCGGATGGGATTGCGACAGAAGTGTTAAGAGGACTGGAACCTATGCTAAGAGAGTTGTTTGGCTGAGTTTGGTAATGAGTGCATTGACAGACGCACATTTCCAGAGATATACCAAACAGCAGATGTTCGTGTGCTCTATACAGAAAAAGAACGATGCAACGTGGCTCATACAGACCTGTGTGCTTGATTAATACGTAAGCCAAACAACTAGAAAAGGTCATGTACTCTGGAATTTTCAGTCACTTAGTAGAGAAAGACTTGCCTTCCAATAACCAGCATGGTTTCTGTAAGGGAGGATCTTCTGTAATGGCGATCAATAGAGTACGAAACAAAACAGAGAACAATATGTGTAAATATAAAATGGCTATTCTGACAGACTTCTCTAATGCTTTTAATTGTCTAGTTTTGCAGAAACTTATCAATATTAGAAAAGATCGAAATGTTTGCGGTTATGCTCAAAATAGAACAGTTCGGATTTTAGCAAAAGATGGAGCGGTGTCAATAACATCGAAGAGGGGAGCCCCTCAAGTCTCGGTCTTAGGACCGTTAAATTGTAATATTTAGATGAACGATCTCATAGAGAAAATTAATCAGTTGAAAGAAAACGAAGGCTGTTGATATGCAGATTTGCATATTATTCCTTTCTTTCTTAACCCAGTAATCTATTCCTTCTTTGGTTAATTCTTTATTCCTGTTCGATCAGACCGCTATAATGGATTTATCAAACAATTCAAATTTTATGTCCAAACAATTAATGGCCTAATTAATTGGCATTACATTATATATATAATTCTTGCAAAGTCGGTACGGTATAGGAAAGGGAAGAAAGTACTGACGGCAAAAGAAAAACCATCGTGTAGCCAGTCATTCAAAAAATACGTCATCCCAAACTAAACAACAGTGGGATTCTTCAAATTGACTTCGCAAATGCGGTGAAATTGGCTGGAAAACTCATTGGCACCATTTTTTTAGATTCACGTGAAATTACCATATCAAATATGTTGAACACTGCTAACTATAACCGGAGACTATTGTATGTCGTTATTAGTGCGATGGAGTCAATAAATAAGAGGGGAAAGTCCACAGAGGGACAATAAGAAAATGCTTTTCCATCCGACGTACACCTGTGACGTTAGGGGGCGAAAATTGTCGAACTGGTGTTCGAACCACCACATTTTCTAATTACTAACCTGAAACAATGCCTCGATGGGGAAAAAAATTACACGGGGCCAAGGTCACTGACGAACCAAACGCGTATTTGGAGTATCTTCCGAAATAGTTACAGAAATGTCGGGCGATTATGTAAATTGAGATTAAAGGAGATTACGCGGAAAAAAATTGAATGAACCAAAAATATACTTTTTAGAAGTTTTGAAAGTATTTATTGACTTACGCTCATAACAACAATAATTTTCAAAGGTCGCAAAACAGAATAAAAACATCATTAGATTTTATGAGCCCATAAGAGAGATGTCTCGAATCCAGTGGTTATTAATTTATATTACACATTAATTTCTTGTATATTATCAAGTATGTCATATCAATCTTGAGATATGGGAGAAAAACTTACGATGCCGTATGAATAATACTGTTTATATGCAAACGTACTACAGCGGTGAAAATGAAGACAATAGTTTCACGTGCTGGTCAACATTAGTATTCCACTTTGAAAATGAAGCGCATATTTTAATCTATCAGCCGTTGGTAATATTTGAAATGCAAATGTCAATAGTAAATTATTTTTCTGCTGACATGGGGACATTGTTTAATTGTAAACCACAGACAAACTATGTGAATATTAACTAACGGAAATTCTTGTTGCTTCTCTCCAATAACGCAACGAGATGTTTAGCTACCGCTGTAAAATAATAACCTAATCCATCAACTATGGTCACAGATACGTCAACTCTTAAAGGCGGAAATCTTTGAAAGATTCCCTGGATTAAGAGCAGTCATCTTGAAAATGCAGAAAGAACTTACAACTCTTACTGTTATGGAAATTTATGCCTAAGCAAAGATCAAAAAGATCCGTTTCTGTGTGTGGGAGATACAAGGTAGTTAAACACTCAAGATTTAGATGTAATTTAAAAACGTGACTAACAAAAGAAAATTCGATGATTGCAATATCATAGTATGTAAATAACGACGCGACCGTTATAAACTTAAAATAAAATTTATCTAAGATATTTTTTTAATTAATTAGTTGAGATAAATAAAAAGCAGGCTCAGATCCTACAACTAAAAGTTCACTATAGTAAAACCTATGTGGTGTTGTGTCGAACCAAGCAACTCGGACTTTGACCCCGCGTCAGAAGCGCGTAGTAACACTTCTGACAATCTCTAAGTACACGTTAACTGACACTAACAAAATGTGCCCGAGAGCGAGGACAAAATGGAGTAACAAAAACGCTAGGTTCCTCTGCAGTCAACTGGACTAATTAAACACTGGGGAAATTTAAACAAAACCAAAACACCACTAATTTGTTTGCGGGCAGCGTTTTCGCTTGGTTAAACGCGAAAACGGTCCATCCTTTTATTATTCCCGCTGAAAGGACGGGTGATCGATGAGGCCTGTCAATTTATTATTTTGACGATGTTATCTACAATACGTTACCAAATAAATTCGATTACTATCCTTCTTTTGTTTCGACCTAGTATTATGTTATTTTCAGCATTAAATTAACAGAAAAAAATAAAATTAGTACCGCTAAATTGGTTTCTTTGCAACTATTATCCTTTAACTTTCAATAATTTCAACATAACGCATGCCAACAGTTTACACTTTATAAGCATTGTCGGTTCCACCATGAAATTCTTTATAGTTACTTAATTTATAAAACTTTATACTTGCTTTATTTCGAAATAGGCCATGAACCTAAGCAAACTGATTGATTAACATTAGTCCTACAAATTTAGCGCGGTTGTATTAAAATCATAGCCCAAATATAAATAGTGATTTAATATATCATTAGCGCCGAGAAGCAAAACAGAAATTAGAGAGAAAACAGAGCGACACGAATGTGGTAGAGGAGTAATAAGCACATACGTAATAATCATGCATGCATGATCGTAGTCAGCAAGTTCAATCCATATTTTAGAATGTAACAATTTCTACTGTACTCATATGCTGTCGGATAATTTTTCTCGGAAGTCCAATACACTATGATTCTTTTCTTCTCAATAAGAGCCAATCGAAGAAAATAAAAGAACTTTTCAGTAATAACATTTCATTGTTTGTTTTTACTCAGAAAGCAATACAAAAAATTATTTTTCAAATATTTTCCGATTCCCGATTCAAAATTTAATCCTAAATTATTTTTCATATTATTTGACACTATAGTTTTCAGTGTAAGGCGCCATACGACAAAAAATAGTAAAAAGTAGAATGTGGATACTCACAAAAAACATTGTTCTCAGCTTGGTAAAATCTAAGCGGTTCAATTTGGTTTCATTTGAACAACTCTTTAAAAAATGCTTTAATTTGGTACATCATATTGACATCGCACTCCAAAATATTTGAACTTAAATATATCTAAAAGTGTATTTTTTGGTATCTGAAAGAAATGTATGTTTTCTTACTAACATATTTTACATGCGGGAAATATACTGCAATGTAATGATGGTAAAATGTATCCTCACCATTTAATTGCAATTTGTATAGATTTCAAAGATATTACATAATAACAGTGCACACGTCTGTCTGATTGAATGCCCTTATTAAGTTATTCCCTGGAAAAGCATAACGAAATAAAGTAAATAATAAGATTCAGGCAAAATGATTGATAATACAAATACTACACAACGTTTTTGAAAGCCTTGTTCCTTTCTTCTGGTGTTGAAAAACGCAAGAGCATACAGAGAGACAACTGCACGAGTTAGTCGACAACTCTCACAAACCTATTGCAATACAATGAATGAAATTCCTTAATAACTAGTTAGTACCCATGTACAAGTCCTTACTTCACATATTTCGTGGCTCCTTCCTGCACTCTATCTAAGGATTCCATTTTATCTTTACATTAGATTCGAATAATTGCTCATAATACAGTTAATAAGCCATTCCAAACCATGAATAACCAAAAATCAGTCAACATCAACAAATAAATTTCAACGTTGCATCAAGGTGAGCGAAGAAAGTAATATTTTCCTCACATTGCATGAGGGAAAAAAATTCGGCTTCAATTAAATGCCTGAAAATCATGGATAAAGCAAGGGGATCGTTCACCAACAGAATACTTAAACTGTGTGGAATTGTATTCCTGGCCGCCGCTTCTGTGCACAAGGCCTTTATGAATCACTTAAGGTATCCGTTATGCCTTATTACCTTAGATATGTAATTGCTTTGAATTGCCAGTGCGTTTCTGGAACCGATTATTCTCTCAGACCAATTTGTGTAATAACTCTGAAAATAATGTATCATTTAATTAATAAAATTTAACCAAAATAATTATTCATAATACGAAAAAAGCGATGTAAATTTCTTAAAATATAACGTTGCGATAATTCCGCTAGTGGTAGTTTGCAGAGTTCCGGGCGCAGCATGTCGCTAATTCGATTCTCCGGAAATGACGGAGCGCCGGTCCATAGCAGGCGCCAAGTAACGGCGCCGTCTGCAGCGACGCTCAATTGACATGTTAATAAAGTACCTCTGCACATTGCGAGGACATTACAAATGCTGTTGTGTTCAAACCCCCGTAGACCCACTATGACTTGGAATATTCCCAAATAGTTCCTAAATCGTAGTAAATCGTGGACAACTACAAACCCTTCTATTATGAATTTAATGATTTTGCCATCACGAAACCAGTTGTGGTCCTGTGGCGGGCCAAATTGCAACATTTAGTTATTTAATTGATTACGTAATTATTAATAGTTAGATATTTATTATTATTACAGGATTAATCAATGCAAAGATCAATTAATAACATTTTGTTGTATCCCTGTTATCTTCTGCCAAGCCTCTTTATCCAGCGCATCTTCCTTGCGTATGTTGCGACGCTCCATTATATCGTTTCTGTGGCCTGTCCAAGAACGTCGTGGTCTCCCGCGTTTACGTCTGCCAGGTGGTTTCCTTGACCACTGATGATCTGGCGTTCTCCACATATGTCCGTACCACTATAATGATTTTCTTTCAATTCTATCTATAACTGCCTTCATTGTAGCTCTTACTTCATCGTTAGTGTTTATTACAATTCTTGATATTCTGGTACCCCTACGCAAATAATCCATTTTCACAGCCAATAGTCTTCTTTTGAGATCAGTGTTTAAGATCCATAGTTCTGATCCATAGCACAGCACTGATGCAATCATTATCTCACCCATTATTTTCTTATTGCTGTTGGAAATGTTCTTGTCCCATCAAAAGGAATTCATACACCCTAATACTTTCCTGCTTTGCTGTATTCTATATTTGATTTCTGTATGGCCCAATCCATCTTTATCAATATGCACCTAGATTTTTAATTTTACTACCCGCCTCATAAGTGCTGTGTCATTGATGTGAATTTCAAATTTAACATCACTATGCACCACCAAATTCTCTGTTTTTGTTAAACTCATCTGTAGACACCATCTGTCATATTCCTGATATAACCACCGTATCATGATGAAAGCGTTACAAAGGTGCTCAAAACACCAAATTTCAGGAAGTATTTTACAACTAATAATTACAACTGGTATTGACGATGCAATATATTCGTATATAATACTTGTAATAATTTTTGCCGCAAAGTTAATCAGCGGCAGTAAATAGCGAAATTTCAATAGGAAATTAACTAATTATTTTAGAGCAACTGTTCAGAAATTTCAAAATTGTTAGTACAAGCACAGTAATTAAACCTAAATGCTTCCCTAAACGTAATGCTCAAAATTGCCTCAGTCACCGAAAATTGTGGAAAATAAATGCGCATTCTTGTTTACCGGGTAACCGATTTTAACAAAGGATACTATTCGGTACATAAATAATTCGTTTTGCTTTTTCTCGATGCAGCTAATGAACTATAATTTTAATAAACAAATAAAACAATTTTTTTATTACAAATATTGTATTGTTAACTAAGATAAATGTTACCAAAAAGTATACTGTATACAAAGTGCGTTTTAGTTAAAATAATGAATTTTTTTCAACAGTACCATTAATAAAGCATTGCCCATTGTTCCTTGGTATAATATATTAATTTACTGGTTTTTATTAGAGTATCTATCATGTTACTAAATTGCACTAATCAATAACAAAATTTTTTAATAAAATAGAATGACTGCCGTAATGGATATCCTGTCAGCTGCTGAAGAGGTATTTTTCAAAAATTTCTTAGATCAGTTAAAGACGTTAGGAGAGCAAACGGCTGCTGTTGCGAATTTTGGCTATCATATGCACAAACAATAAATACGAGAAAATAGGCGATTTATGGAATGAGAATAATCTCTACAGCACATATTGATCCATTTTTGCAATTATCCTCAAATGACATCACATCGCAAGGTAAGGGTTTGCGCAATCGCGCCGTAAATCACCCAAGACAGTGCCTGCCGTAATGGATGTCCTGTCAGCTGCTGAAGAGGTAATCAAGAAATCTCTGCTGCGGCTGCTTCTTCTGCTGCCGTGAGTCTGATACGAGACACGAATTTACGAGTTATCACTGGAGCAATTGAGCCAGGCCTAGGACAACGCCCACAAATTCAATCTGTACAGCAGCGCTAACAAATTTATCCGCTACCGTGCGGAATTACTGCGTCCGATATTCATGGATCGTAATGAATTTACGGGGCCCTACGGCGTTCCGTCCCCTGCGAGCCAATAATTCAGGGACCACTCAGTGCAAAACAAAACAAGTCAGCCACATTATTCAGCCATTACTAACGGAGCAAGAAATGTACTTTACTTTGCGACGCTGTCCCAGATGTTTGCCAATTAGCAGCAGCACTTTGTAGCATAACGTCCGTATAAGTTACTATTACTTGAACTCTCAAAAACACTGAAATGAGTTAGATTCACAACGAACGTATCCATATTTGTACAATTCGAAATTAATACATCGTGCGAACTTTCATATTCATCTGTTATGCGTCAAAAATAAAATTATGCATAATGAGCCGAAACATGAATGTAATAACTACCCTTTCGTTGCGCTATACCAACGTCAAACTACTAAACAAGTATTTTCCTTCGCCTGTAATTTTCACAAAAACTCGATCGTCATTCTGTATTATATAATTATTAATATCAAGATTAAAGCCTATGTCAGTCTCTGGCTGAAGATTTCTTTCCCTATAAACAGAGACGAAGTTGGAGAGAGATTGCAAATACCATAACACTTTTCCAACCCAATAAATAATTTAGTGTCAGTATGAGCACTTTGCCCCTTAAAACTAAATAATAAAAGAAAATACAACCAAAATCTTTCCCGGGTATACAGTAATAAATTCAATATCACTTGAACTGTTTCGAAATATCGGCACCCAACGACACAAAATACCTCAATCTATCACTGCCTAATCCTTCCTTTCATTTAAGGTGTAAGGACCAGAGGCTTATTCTAATTTGAGTATGCCCTGAATAATATCGGCAAGATGAGGTAGGGTTCACCCTGGTTTTCGTACGCAACAGCATCCATTAGTTAATCCACTGGTATCTTACCACTCTCCACCCACCCCGTGATTCGTCTCCTCATTAATCACCATTAATCCTAATGGGTTCCTAGGATTTAGTTTCCACCACAATAAAGCACGAGGCAGGAGAAATAAAGGGGGCATGAATAAGAAAATCGATCGGCCTAAGTCAGGACCTACACCACAGCAACTAAAAGAACTTGCGAACAGCGAACTTCGTAAAACTAAACACGGTGTACCAATATTTTGTGATGGGAATTTAACAAAATACAATAAATAATCTGAGCTGTCGCACTGTACTGTTAATATATAGGGCCTCGATTACGGCCACTATAAGACTAAAGGTAAATATTTGTTTACTCTGCAAAAAACTGTATTACTCCGTTCGTTGTGGCTCGAGATAAAGTGTGGTCAGTTCTTTTTTTCAACGATACCTTACTTCAAACTACGTTGTAAATATTTTCGGAGTTTTAGTAGATATTAAGCTGTTTTCGAGTGGTCGGAAGTGCCCGCCTGCCTAGTGGCATGGATTCTATTCCGTGAAAAATTTCCTACGAGTTTTAGCGTATTCCGAAAACTAGCAAAAAATTTTAGATTAAACAAGGTGATAAAAAACATACCACGCTCGTAAGCTAGTTTGAGATTTAATGGGCTTTATGTTCAACGCCTTCGTAGGTGCAACGTGTAAATAAAATAAATGAAAGAATGATGCGTTTTCGATTGTCATTAAACTGATAGCAAGGCCTGTCATCTGAAAAAAAAAATTATATATGCATATTAAGTTGTAAAGTACTTTCTTGAAACACCGAATATAAGTATGAAGAGTTCAGGCCTAATCTGAATCTGAAACTAATTTATGATAATGGGATCCATAAGACATAAGAAGAAATAGAAAATTTGTGGGCTGCGCTACACAAGATCTAAACGCTTGTACGGGTATGGTAAGAATGTTCCGAAGAAACCAAGCAGATGTATCTCATAATATTTTGAAACTTTATGTGATGATATTTATCACAATGCTTCATTTACTTACTAGCGAAACCGTGGGGCATGACCTCATATCAAACTGGGTTACACTCGAAACACAGTGATTTCCAAAGCGATTAGATCACTCCGTGGTAGGCATTATCCACGATTTTCGATCCTTATTAGATTAGTTTAAAGTGGATGTAAGTACGTTTCCGTTGCTATTTACTACGATAACAGGTAAGTATTAGACACGCATTGATATAAAAAAATGTATAAATAATGTTGATATGAAAATGTTATAAATAATTTATATATAAAATACAACTGTGCATGACTCAAATAAAGATTTGAACAATTTTTTCCCCTTTAGAATTCAATTAAAACAAATACAGTAGATGCAATCGAATATTTTAACGTAGGCGTGTTATATGAATACTAATTACGTACGGGGTTAAATATATGCATCGAATTGGACATGTACATTTAAATGGAATTTGATATTAACCCCTACAGAGTATGCAGCTCCTAATGCTCATCTGTCGTGCAAGCTGCACAACCATTACGAGCTCTGGCAATGTAAATACTGTAGTAATCATAACAAATAAATTCAAGAACTTAAAAATTAACCTCATTTTTACAAATTCTTGCAACTTAGAGTATATAAGTTCAATGGTAAATTAATTGCCCAGATCTTCATGAGCTGCATACATAAAGTAAATCAAAATTTATTCGCGTCGAGAAAGTTCATCACTCAAATAAAGGTAGGTCATCAAGCCAGTCAATCTCTCAGCGAAATCTGTTCCCCAAGAAGGACGTAATGAGAATTTAATGTTAGCCAAAATATATATACGAAGATAAGATAGTCAGTACCTGTGTGATGAACTGCACCTAACACAGTAATGTGGTCGATAACTTAGACAGTGAGAAAATAATGCTTGAATACGCGTACCTTAAATGTGATAGTAAAAACTATGAGGAAATATTACTATATTACTGAAACTCAGTTTTAAAACAAGTCCTAAATAATCAAACCCATACATTGAACCTCTAAATTAATCTTCTTTCCGATTGTATTAGTTTGAAGGGATCTAGAGTATTGACGATACAACTTTTATTCGAAGTAAAGCAAGAGATATATTTCTAAGCTTGATCTAACTAGACATACAAATTTTTCATTACCTAGCAATACACACTTCTTACAATAGTATATTGGAAAATTTAAGTTTTAACTTTTCTCAATTGGTAGATAATAAATTAAGATATACTTGGAAAAAAGCCTATTAGTCAGAAAATATTATAAAGTTTAAAAAGCCAAATTATTATAATTATTTACTCAAAATTGTTTTTCCTCTTCTGAGAAAATACGCAATTTTTCTGTAGAGCGAACAAAATCCTTGTTGAAGCAGTTAATCAGGTATTGTACTTTGACGATTTCAATATCGAAGACAGTAGTTAAGACATTCTTTAAAACACCTCTATAGGACGATACAAAGAGTCATTGAAATCAGTTAGACTGTGAAAAGCGAACGAAATGAAGATTTTGTCAAGAGACATAAATTCAGATGACATGGGTTTGGGGTCCCCTGATTCATGAAACGTGGAATCGCTGGATTCCAAGCAATATACAGAGAAAGGTAGTATTTTCTTTACATATGTTGGGCGGGTGCCTCACACTCAAAGAAAATGTAATATTAACATATTTACATTAAACACTCACAATTCCAAACCACTTATTAATCTTGCTTACATACAATATTAGTGTACAATTATGACTGGACTTCATCAGATTTTAGTCATGACAGATGAATACGTATGAGAGGACTAGTTCCATGGGCTGTGCATTCCTCCAACCCCCCCCCCCCCAACCTAAATCCTTTGAAACTTTACCTATTATGTTTTATTATTTTATTGGAACTTATCCGATCGAATCGAAGTAGTTTAAGTTAACTATTATGTTTAAGTTAACTATTATGTTTAACTGTTGTGACACTTTCAACATGCATCGTTTTCTGTCAATAAAATACAATAAAATAATTCGTTTATGCAGCAGGTATTCCAAGGGTAGCGACAGCTCATTAGAGAGTATTTGAAGCCTGCAAACTGTTCCATTTTATTTACAGGGTGCACAACCGCCCATGATTCGACGACTTTGTGCACATGAGCAAGGAACGGAAGCCATTCACTTGCTATACGAGTTTCTCGTTTGAAGATACTTGCAACTATTCCTAATAAATAACCGTCAGTTTGTTTTTTCTATACTAACTTAAGTTTATGAACTTCTTTTCCGTATCAAGTTTGAAAAGTGCCGTTTAAGCTTTATGCATAGTACTCTCCTAAATTTTCACATGTGAAAGCTATTCCCAACCTCGACTACTACTCGTTATTGACCTTTGATGTAAAAACGATAACTATTTTATATGATTAAATTTCTCCACCGCTTGAACAAGAGATTTTGCATCTAAACAGCACTAAAATATAAAATGAACAAAGAAGCAGATAGGTAAATATATTTATGGTAGTAGTCGTGTATATTTACATATAAAGAGTGTCTTTATATATTACATATAAAGTGTGTCTATGTAGGTTTGAGCTTCCAACGTTTCCGCAAGTGAGTACCAGGCAAACACAGACTCTCAAATATTCAAATCAGTCACAAGTAAACTTTGGCTACGAAGCAGTAGCAGGTAATTAAATCGAAACACGTAACTAATGGTGCCCAGGCCTTGATTATTAAATGTCCACTTTATGAGAACATATTTTAAATTAAGGTCCATACTCGACAGATTGTAATTGATCAAAATAAAAATTACTAATACTACTTCTTGAATGCATTAATGTGATTATCCTTTAGTTCATAGCATTTTTTGCACTAAATTAATTCATAATTTTGAAATTATAATTAAAGAAACAGAATGATGCAAATGTTCAGATGTCAGTCCAAAATGCTACTGAATAGTTAAACTCTCAAATTTGATACAATGTTTTATATGAATGTGTTTACACTAACTGAAAGGGGACGTAGACCGCGTTTACCGATCAGTGCAAGAGCTACTACTGTGTTGTTACGGCTTTAAACTTAATTTTCGGACTGAGCGCTCTGCCACTGTAATTTTTAGCCTGTTATTTAGTCGACATAAACTGAATTTCAGCCACCTTCATTTTGCGTACGATACTCACATCACTATAGTAAAGTTCCGCGGCGCGCTTATTCACGATGTGCAGAGGTTATAGTCGGAACCACGAAAATGTAATATCAAGGTCAAGTAGCAAAACACTTGGGTATAACTTATTTTACTCCGCACAATTACAAGAAATTGTCTTGATATTTCCATTATGTACCAATTATATTTTAACGCATGATACACATTGAATATAAAAATTTTTAGCACACCAGCACGAGGCACTTCTTAAGGTTGATGCAAACATTACTCCATTTGAGTTATTTACCATGAACAGATTGGAGAGGGACTGCATTTTATATCCTTCTTGAGTTTACCTTGATTTAACAAGGACTTGCCGCAATACACATTCTCCAGTACATTTTATAACTTTACCCGACACAACATTTTCATCACAGAATTTCTAAGACCAAGTCACCGAAAACAGTTACGTTTGCCAAAGTATGGCAACATCGCTATTTACCATCTCCCACCCCCCTTGCCTGTCCCCACCACACTCTCTCATTGGCATATAACAGCAACTGTATGTACGGAAAATTTGAATAAGGCAGCTCATACTCATTTTACAGCAAATGTTCAACAATATTTCTGATTTAACTGTTTGAACCAGATTCAATTATTTTATTAGATCCTTTGCTAAAAGTATCAGTCTTTGAGAAGTTTTATAAGTTTTCTTATTTCTTATAAATACTGTTTACACAATCAATGCGCTTTTAAAAATTGACATTTTTGTGATTTGCTCCGTAAACTGTTCTTTTAGGCAACTAGTTTACAATCAGACAAGGTATTCCGTGGTCAGCAATGTTTTCATCATTATTGTTGGTAAACTTCAATACACACTGCCGAAACTGTTCCAGCTATTGTTCACATATAGTCGTAGTTAACTTGATATTGAGAGAGAAGCAGTGTCCTTCCTAATGCGGTTGTGGTTGCAAGACGTCCTCTAAGGATATTGGAAATCGAACACCGGAAGAGCTTCCAAGTCTTCATTCCATCCACCCCTTCGACTTTGTACGAATTGGTTTCATCATCGCGTTAGAGGTTAATGAATATTTACGACAGTCTTTAACAAATTCAAATAAACGTCACTACATGTTTGAAGAAAGGCAAAAAAAAATACATTCAAAGAACAGCCAACAAATTAATTGAATGTTTCCTTAAGTAAAACTCCAAAACTTAGAACATAAAATATTACGTTACGTCAAAGGTGAGCAGTCAATTGTTGAATGAAAACTTTAATTGGGATTCTGAAGAACAATTTAGTGTGGCATGGAGGAGAAATGTAAACGGAGAAAAAAATTGGAAACTTAAGACTGGAAGAATTCAAAGATACTTCAAATTAATTTTAAAAATTTTAAAAACTTTAAATTTTAAAAATTTTAAATTTTTTAAATTTTAAAAACAGGTTTAAAACAAAATTGATAATTGAAACCGTATTGGGAAATCTAAGCTGAATAAATTATGTTACGAGTGTTCAGGTAGGCCTAGTACACGGTGAAAGTCACGAACGAAAGCGTAGTGAAATTGACGATGGTACTTTCCAATAATGTGTGGAAAACTGTTTCGCTGAAAATAGATAATGATGGTGTCACATAAATAGTCCATGAATACACTAATTCTCGATAAACTAAAGTATACTGATAGGCTGCGAAGGTGACAATGAATCTTATGTCTAATAATGAAAAGAAAAAAGGAGGGGCGGATGTTCCAAATAAAATCATGAATTAGTTTATCATTAATTTGTCAGAACTATGAAATAAATATTGCCACATGATGACTGACTGAAACGATCCGGGTCATAACAGTTCAACATAATAGTTAACTTAAACGACTTCGGTTCGATCGGATAAGTTCCAATAAAAGTATAGAAATAAATTGTTTTAAACAACCATCAATCGAATCATATGGTTGATAATTTTAATATATGTTCGTGTAACTTTACAACATAAAATACGATCTACTTTTATAAAAAATATGAAACAGGGTAGTTTGCAAAACATTGACTAATATTTGGGGGGAAAGGAAGTAACACAGCAATACAAATATATTAATGCGAACAGATATGTATTACAAAAGTGAAACAGAACGGTATTAAGATATGTCACTGCAAAATACCTAGAAGGTACACCAAGCATAATGAGTAACGGAGAACTATTCGATTTTGTTTTTTGATTTCCAGTTTTGAAAACTGTCCAAAACACGCTCCACAACAAAATTTGCATGCATTCATTAAAATAAAGTTTTGTTTGAGTCAAGCGGTAAACAGTTTCACGTGCAGTATGCACTCGAGAACGACGTGCTTAGGTTACTAGTACACAAAGATTAACAAGAATAATTACTCGCTAAAAATGGAAAAATCAAGGATCTGTCAGCTAAACCTGAGAAAAGGATAGTAATGTTCGTACGATCCTTTAAATGATATTCAGTCACTACCATCTCTTTACCTTGTTTTACAACTTCTTTTACAATTGTTCACCGAACCTTTTGTAACGATTCTTTTAATTTACAGACAACATAAGAATCGAACGTCAAACACACAACAAAAATGGGTTAATCTTAGTGCCTCAACTAATATACGTACACTGATCCGTGAAAAAGTTCACGGTGATGAACGCCTTCTACTTTATCAGTATAAACCAAGTTTAAAAAGATTCTTCAAGCACACTACAGAGGGAAGACTACATGTTGAAGAGACCTGCTTGTCGCTGGGGGAGCAACTGCGTTTCTTTCTATATTTACACACGACTTCTTGAAGCATGCAGTGAATGCTAAAGCCTTAGCCACGGAAAACAGCCTTTCACTCATCCAGATCAACATCATCTCAACCGAAAGCATGAAATGCATAAACCAAATTAAGGGGGGAAAATATAAAATGATTAGTATGGCAAATTATTATCTACAGATACATGAACGAAGCAACTACGGTTTATACTAACGAAATTATTAATATTTTTACTTCGTTTTATGTATAATTAAACTGTTTTCGGTAGTTTCCTTTCCAAGAATATTTTATCAATGATTAAAATGCAAGTGCAACTGAAACTGTAATTTTATTAGAAAATTGTAGTTAATGTTTTTATTATTGGTCTCTTACAGGGAACATATTTACATTCTTTATTTTGTTATTAACTGAAAAAATATATGTTTTTAAACTGCAAATGACATAAAATACTGTCACGTGGAACAAAATGTAACTATAGCACCAAATTATTATTGGATACTTGAGCGTGCAGTTCTGTTACTTGTAAAACCACTAAACCAGAATAAAAAATATTACAGGAAATATTGAGGAAAAAAACATTATATTTAAAGAAAATACTCGTGAGTTAATATTATTCAGGACAATATTCATAAATGAAACACACTACATTCACAGTCCGTTGTCTATAAGACTTTAATTATAGAACTGAAATAAATCTGATGCTACTCACAATTGTAACAAAGGCGAGCTTAAATAAACGTAAGACCACAATGCACAGCATAGAACAACAAGACTCACAAGGGACTGTGGGCGCAATATCTGCCATCTACAGGTTCTATTACAGTATTTTATTTGAGGTTTAATTATGACTCAAATTGCCAGAGGCGTCTTTTGTAAGTTTCAACGTCATGTAACCCACAGACCCGACAGAACTGAAGAGGCCTTAAAATTCAATATCCACTTACATTCAACAGTCTTTGTGAAACGGCTGAATCACCAACTCCCTCTACGCTTTCCTTAGATTCTAGTATTATATAAGCGCCCAAAACAGTACCGCTTATTTTATGAGAACATTTATCTGCAAAACTACCAAATAAATGACGACGGAACGTTCAAAAAATATTCCGCCCGTCAATTCACCAAAAATTTCAGAATTACACAAGTGTTTATGATACAATTTTGTGACATCAGCTATTATTTACAGTTAATTGTGTGTTGTGTATTTAGGTTGTTTACTTTAAATGTTTCGACATAACTGGCCAACATTTAACTCACAAACTTAACTTGACATTCTTACTTTATTTTTCTTTTCTGATATATATATAAAAGGTACGTTGCAATCCACGGCCGAATATTTGATAGCATTACATTTATACTCATGAGATTCCATTTTTAACTAATCTAGTAAACTTCCAATTTTTTCTCGCCAAACTATAAAAAATATTTCTGCTTAAAATCGATCTCAACCTGAAATTTTATCAGTTTCCATTCTACACTAAAGAAGCATTCTCGTGAATGTAAATTATTATTATTATTATTATTATTATTAAGTGATCTGCCTACTAGAATGTCCTATGCCTATAAATTTCCTTCTAGACTTTGCTGCATTCTGCGTCATCAGCAATATCTCCTTTCTACTTTCCTGCCGTCTAGCATCGGTACTCATCTATAACGTGCAAGTTCATCCACGAGTCCAATGATGATATGCAGTAAACAATCTCCCCTTAAGATTCCGATCCAAACTGCCTTTTTATTAAAAACCGAACGCAATATGGATTTCTTCGCATTTATTCTCCTTAGTACTTTATTTTTTACCGTGTGCATCCACGTATTTTTCTTCTTGAAAATATATAGAAATCTTTTCAGGTATTTAATCTCTCTCATTCTTAATGTTCATGTACATTATGCTTAACATGTTTGTGGAAATATTCAAAGAAAATTCAAATATCCATATTTTATAAATCTATTAATACAATTGCGTTTATGATCAAGAACTTCAAAGACCAACTTGATACCTATCGTAACCATTCATGCAGATGACAAACAGAAACGTAATTAAAAACCAGTATCGAACATCAAACTTCGCATTGATAGACAATCTATCCTCTCCAAACACATTATTAACTCCAAGCATTCTAATTGGTAATGCAAAATATTACATTTTAACACTAGAATAATTTCGGAAATAATTTATATTAAAAATAATAAAACTGCACATAATATACAAACAATGAAACTTAACAATAAATATATTTTACTATTACGCTCAACTATCTTTGTTTTTGTTATTCTACTTTTGTAAACACCACTTATATTTGCAGAAACCTATTCAAAAGCTCGTGCTAATTTTACTCAAATATCACACGTTTTCCTCATGCTCCAAACAACTTTCAGTTTCTACTTTCCGACGATCAAACTTTTTTCTTGCTCCACTAGTAGCAGAGCTACATCAGTTTCTCCACTAAATCTTACACTTAATATTAAACGAGACATTAATTTTTGTATTTGTAGCTAACGGAACATTTCTTGTAGAAATCTAGTCAGAGACAATTTGAAGGAGACCAAAAATAAGTCCTAAATTCAACCAACTTCTGAATGAGAATTCTGTAACACAAATCATTGTGATAAGGTAGACAATTTGTGTTAAGATTTCTGCTGTATATTTCCGTTGTTTTCAGGGGAAATACAAATTCGACTACATGGGTTGCGTGCGCCGTGGAGGCAAATAGCTGATAAAACAATCAGGCTTTATGTGGGAGAGTGCTGTAATTACTCGTCCAAGATCCATTTATATATCAAATAGCGAATATTATAGCCGGCCACACCTCACTACTCCGCAGTAATGTTGATACGGAGGTGGAAAAGTTCCCGTCCTTGATTAAGATCACCTGCGATGTCAACCGTTGAAATTAACGAGACCCACAGTCGACAAGGGCTTCGTTGAGAGATTGCGAAACGTCGGACTTGTAGGAAATATTGATGCACCGGAAGTTGAAGGGCACCCGCCCGGCCCATTAATATTACTTCATCGACCCGCAGTTTTAAACTTACAGGGAAGCGCTCAACTTTATTAGACTCCCGTTCAATCAAGTAAACTCTTGGAATTGCGACGCTTAAAAACGAATTGTCTTTCGACGAAGTCACAAGCAATTAATACTCAACTCATCGCGACCAGAAATATGAGATGGAAATTTTTTATATTTAATAACTCACAATACATTGTTTACCATCAGTTCTGTCTTGGATAATTTTTAACGTCTTCTATATTTATTCGCCCCCACATACAAACTCCACCGTCGTCGACAGTTCTCACACAGATTCTGTTATTCACTATCTTACACATTTTCCTACCGTAGCTTGTGTTACCATCTTACAACATGCATCAACGATCCAATCTTATTGTAATATAACATTAATTTTAACAACTAATATGTTTAATTACATTTCTCCATTTTAAATTATTCTCCATCACATTCAGTAAGTAGTATAATTATGAATCAAGTAGCTAGATATTTGGATAACTAAATAACGTCTAAATATATTCCAATCCAGCTCTACGTCTTTAAAATATACAAAAATACCAGAGACATAAATCATACCGTTTTTGCACGCACAATTATATATATATATATATATATATATATATATATATATATATATATATATCGTGTTTGCATTAAATGGACACTGGAAATTATGTCAACTCTCGCAGAAAATATAAAGTATTTATTTTATAAATCACATAATGACAAATTTGTAATTCTAAATAGGCCCAGTTATTTATATTCGTTTAAATACTAGCAAATATATCTTTTACTAGATTAAATTGATCTAAGCTCATCAAATTTCGTTATAATTTTTATGTAAATTAATTTCCGTACGCATTGAATTCTGTCCGCACGCATTTCGGGACTGGCAGATAGTGAAGACAAGAGTTGATTTAACGTCGATAAAGTGATTAAACAAATCCACTCACAATTTCCTTAATATGGGTAAACAGTCATTCACGCGAACTCAATATTCCTGAAAAAGCCATAAAATCGTTTTTATGAATAGTTGTGACCATTAAGAAGTGGATTAGCTCGGAAAACATGACAAACAACAGTATTCGCAGTAACGGTTGACAGCTGGAAATTTGTTTGTAATGGAATTATATGAATACAATAATTAACGTCAATAGTTCTGGTTAAATCAAACGATTATATAATCAGTGAGACTGGTTGCAACACACAAGAAGGGTCAAGAAACTAATATTGTAAACAAAAAGGAAATTATAAGGATAGAAATTCCAGAAGAGCAGAGATATTTAATTATTCCGTAGTAAACAAATTATAATACTGAAATATAATTATAATAAAGAGTTAAATTTACAACAGTTGACATTCGGTATGGCTTATATCCTGAGTTTGTAAGATGATAACCGTCTAGCCATACAGTCTGTTTTAGGATCACAGGACAGAAACAATCGTGTATTAGAAATAGCACTACTTACAATACCATCTATGTCAGTTCTTATTTACGTACCTGAAACAAAGAAAAAATATTTCAGTATTTATTAAATTCATGGCAATTCCTAATAAATTTAAAAATACTCCATTAGGTATTATCAAACCATTTATGGTCAGCGTAGTTCCATTTACACTCTTTATAGCTTTATCCGCCTCTTTATGGCACTACATAATATTTCAATTACGTAGATAATAAACAATTATTAGTATAATATTACACAATGTTAATAACACACATATTTGAATTTATATACTTATAATACATAAGTATATTAATTCAATTTATAAAACAGTTACATATTTTAAGTACAAATTAAAAGCACGGCACTGTTTAAAAAGGACCAACACCAAGAGTAATTTATTGGAAAAAAATAATGAAATACCAAAGTACGATGAAGTAATGGTGCAAATAACAAAGCCATCATTAAACTTATATGTCATAAAGCGATACGTCAAAAAAGAACTAAATATTTTACATAATCTAACAACAACATTATTCTTTTACTAAAAACAAGTATTCCGGGTGCAAAAGCCCAATTTTTGGGTGTAATAAATTCTTGGGAATGACAGTCAAATTCTAATTACAGTGGTAATCGATCGGGTACAAGTAAGAGGAACTTTGTATGAAGTGTTCAAGATAAATGTGCTAAATTCCTCATCCAAGTACATGGTCATTAATACAGGACTTCGAGAGCCCCATATCAGACAGTTCAGAAACAGTTGCATGAATACTGCATTAAGCAATGCGAAACATATTGACAGGTACATTAGCGCTGAGGATCTTCATCAGCTCTGTATTTACGTGGCTCTTAAAAGTGCAGTGATATGGCAACTTGCTACGATTATAAGAAAATAATTTAACTTAATAATATTAGCAGCCTTTTAGTCAGAAAAAATTTTAATATTCAAATTATAAACACGTTTCGTCTCTGATTGGGACATCTTCAGGTGTATGGATGTTACAATAATAAAAAATATTAAGTTGACAATTTCCTAACATGCAGATTGTCCACACGCTGCGGCCGAAAATATTTTCACTTGCAAACTAGTTTTTAAGTTAGCATCTTTTTACGCTTGTAACTTATCGATACATGCAGAATTGGCAAATAAAAATCAACAACACGAATTGAATAAGTAAAAAAACTAATAAATAAATGTGAAATGTCAACTAAATATGGATCATAGGAAAAAAATTAACTTGACAATATAATGCGTCTGTTTTAAAGTATAATATGATAAAATAACAAATCACACACAAAATGAAGTGATGATATAAATACCACACAACATGTCTGGAAACTGTGTTCCTTTCTTCAGGTGATTAAAAAACAATTCGATTTCCATATTTTTCTAAACTCTCCTCTTCTATTTAATAATACCAGCAATTGCTAGTATCGTTCATTCGTTTACTATCTTAGAAAAGTTTTTTGCTGCATTTTCAACGAATTGATTCCGCGAATTGTGTTTTAACATCCTAAAAAGTATTGTAACATTTATTTTTATGGTTGCATAATAACTATGTTTAGTCTATTATAATTCGGAAAACCGCAAGAAGTAGCCAGTTCTAAACTGCAATGTCCAGCGCGCAGTCTATATAACTCCCTCCAGTTATGGTTAGCTTGCCCTACGAATAGCACAGTTATTTTCTAACTGTCACAGAAGCTGAACGTTAAATTTCAGAAATCCCTAAAACGCCGAAAACGTTCTAAATTATTATACTTCGGAAGATCTGTGGCCACTGATATTAATGTGGTCTATGTAAAATCAGATAAACAAATTTATTTGCTAATGGCGAATAATAAAACGCTGAATTTATATGCAATGGACTTATTTACGAAACACAAAGAGGTGCATGGAATATAATAACGACATGTGGAATAAAATTTTAAACGCTCAAATTTCTGATAAGTTTTATTACGATTCAAGTTAAATTTATTGCAATTTTCTAATCACCGTAATTATCCGCTGTCCTTAAATTTATGCAAATTTTGCTAGAATTATTCATACTTTCATCCCTGTTAATATTGAAATAGACATATTCCAAAAATTCATGGTTTTATTTTTACCATTAGCAAATATGTTATAATCCGTTGCCGATTTGTAAAAAAAAATAAGGATAGTTCACAATTCGGAATCATAGGTTTACCGACAAAATTTCTGATCAAAGCTAAGTTATTTAGTCGCCTATTTTCATTTTTAAAAAATTATCCTGATATATCCATAGAGTAATTTTGGAAAAAACGAAAATTTAGGATTACAAAAGATCACCGACTATTGACTGGAGTCCAACAAAACACTCTTTCTCAAACCGACGACCACTAATTTAAGAAAATAATGAGCCCTCGAAGCCCAGTGGTTCGGAATCTAGAGGTAGCCATACATAATAAGCTGCGGTAATAACAAATGAAATGTTGAACAATTTTGAAGTCCCGAACTGAATATTTGTTAGGTCTACTTTAATCAATTACGGTACATAAGTTAATTTTGGGCCTATAGACTACCTTACAGAATTTTATTCCAATAATATAAATATTTAGGGAGTTAAAGCGCATGTTTATCATTACATCGAAATGGTAAATAAATAATTCCACCAACGTAGTATTGAAATAGCTGATTTATTCCGTGAAATTGAAATAACCCAGGCTGTATTTGTAGGAGTGCGAAACTTGCTGTATCGCACCTTAATTCTACTACACCCGAGGACGAACTAAAGTTTTATTACTGTAACATTAGTTTGAACATGTTTTCCTCAAGGATTCATTCTTTTCTTCCAAAATGCAATCACAATTTTTTCGCATATCATACAATTACAATGCGGTAATTATACAAGCGACTGCTTCAATAACCGATTGATAGTGTTTTAAAGCTAATACAATGAGCGACGTCAAACGGGAATAACCTCTCTCCGTAGGCGATAAAAGTTTGAGAAAATCAGCCTTGGTAACGAGGCTCCTTCCGGCGCCCTGATTGAAGTACAAGGGCCAACAAAGGGCGGGAAGGGCGGAATTGCAGCCACTCGCACTTCCCTCCACAATTACGCACAAAGCGCGCTCCTGGTCGCCACAGGCGTTATTAGACCCACGCACTCCCGCTGCCTTCGATCGCACTGGTCCAAGTCTTCCCCCGCAACCATCTGACAACGTTTCGGACAAATGTATCGTAGAGTTCAATTAACTACTGACGGATTGAAAATCATAAACACGTCTCAGTCGAAAAGGTCATCTCTTACATCGATAATCTCAGATCACAGTTTCTATAGCTTCTTTATACGTGCAGCATAATATGTACCAGATATGAACATTTAGCTGTGAAACAAGAAGTATTCGCTTCGAACAAGTCCCACTAAACGGTGTGCGTGGCAGGAATTCTCTTTTTCAGGAATTAAGACGTGTATTAGCGCAAGTTCTAACAAAAATAGGGAAGTTCATTCCTTCAATAGATTCAACAATTCTAACCAATACTGTTCGCTCATTTAATATTGTATAAGGATTTTTTAAAATACATTCTCTGATCTAGGAGAATGCACATCGTCTCGAAGTTAGAAGCACTGTAAATAGGCTTGATAGAACACTGTTGGCAGAGAAGTATTTTCTGTAACGATTTAGTGAGCAACACGACATTTTGAGGAAAACGTTTGCTTATCAAATCTTGGCTTTAATGTTTCTGTTATATATATTGTAGTGATCATATTGATGACGATTAATTTAAATTAGCCCCACGTTGTGGTAGCATATATGTAATAATCATTAAGTTAGGGTTAATTAAAGGAAAAGATTATCAAAACTTAACAAATAAAATAATTTGTTATTTTATTCACTTGTAGCTTCCAAAATTAAAACAAATACAATCAAATTAAGATCTCTTCTGTCAGGGTCACAACTGGGTTTGATAATTAGCAGAGAAGTGATTTATAAACTGATTAACAATTCAAACATACAAATTCTCCTAAAATAATATGACGATAAATGAAATGAAAGAAGGCTAAATGTAAAGAAACTGAACGAAATCTGACTATTACCTTTCTAATTATCGTTTACAAGTTTATATAGGTTTTGTTACTCACGTATTGTCCGTCTGGGGCCAGCTCTTTCTTTTGTATCTTCAACACTACACTAAAAATGCACACGCGGTCGAAGTGCACGTCCTCAGCTATCAGGAACCTCGGTTGTTGTCTCCCCTTTCTGGTCAGCTAGCCTTAATGCAAAGATTGTTCAATTTTTGAAGCAAACTCCTGCTTCCATATAGGAACGCATGATTTGTAGTTTATGTTTGCAGACTTTACTTATCATATGCAGAGTCCAGACTTTAACTACTTTCTTCTCGTCGCAGATTTTAGGCTCAGTGCAGAACCTTACTGTTTTTATTTCTCTTTGTGGACCGAACTGCCACGTATCTCGGCGAAGACTTTTTTTACTGTTTCATCCTCTCTCGACCCAGGCTCCGTACTGACTGAATTTTCCCCGCACGCGCATTCTCCATTTCGGCTTTCAACAGAGGAAAAGAACTCGCTGCCATTGTTGTCTTTGATAGCTCATACCGCTACAATTCAAATTATACCTAATCAATTGAATGCCCTAATTAATTATTGCTACAATATCTATATTGCGGTAATTAAAAAGGAAATTAGTAATTAATAAACAAAAATTTAGATTCGAACTGTTAGCGGCAGAAAACACACAAGTTGCACACAAGAATGGGAAATAATGCCACAGGTTTGGGGTATTGTAGGCTGTTGGTTCGCTGGACGCAAGGTTTGCGCCAGTCGTCGTCGAAGCATAGCAGAGTAAAGCAGTCTTCGTAGCGTAGAAATATAGCAGAGTAAAGTCGTCGTGAATGGCAGAGTGAGTCTTCATAGAAAGATATGCTGTGGACGGACGAAGAGTAAAATATTCAGATAGAGTCCAGATACCAGTAGTAGAACAGCGAGATCAGTTAGAACAGTTTTGTTATAAGTTGCAGTCTGCGAAATAAATATACAAATATTCATCGATAAACATTTTGAGTGTAGAAGTCTAATTTATTCTATTCTCAAATTAGTTCATTGTTTCGATTTTGGGAGACCAAGTAATTGCATCCAGCGTCTAATAATCGTCGTAACGAGTGAATAACATTTCCTTAACGAACAGAGAACCAACAATTGGCTAACTAAAAAGTATTAATTAGAGTCAGTGTGAAAAATGGCCTGTTATAAAGTGTGTGTAAGTGAATGAACGTGCCAAATTGACCTCTTTACCAGAAACTTTAAGTTACAATTTCACTGAATTCATATTTGTAAACCATTAAGTAAAGGTAATTATCGTCAGATTTCAGATTTCGAATTTCGTTTAGAATTTAAAGTTAACATTTTGTGTTTTTTGTTTGCATTGTAAATAATACATCGATGCTTCATAATAATTTTATTGTTAACTAATATTTTCTGTATAAAAGGCCCAGTAAATATCCTGAGAAAGAGTAAATTTGGATTGTAAAATATTAATTAATAATATAAAATTGGAAGTTAATTTTTGATAACTGTTGTAAAATTTCCTTTGATAACTTTTGTAAATTTAATTATTGGTGCATTAATAATATTAATTTTGTTTGTTTATTTATTTTAAAAAAATCTTAATTATTATTAAATCATCCTCGCATTTTAATATTTAAATTGATACATTAATGTGGCGATTTAACCTTTAATTCATTTGTAATTACCACAATTTGGCACCCCAACGTGGTTAACTGTTATTTTATCATTTTAATAGTTGAAAACACCAAAAATTTAAGCCATAACGTGAGGCATTGTGTTTTTTAAATTTCATTAATTAGAAATTATTACAATATATATATATATATATATATATATATATATATATATATATATATATATAAAACAGAATTTGAAAGAAATTGAAAAACAATTTTCTGTATAACTCAATTGACTATAAAATAAGACTTAACTTACTAACGGTAGAATATTTCAGGACAGCAGAACCATAATGCTCAATTCCACTCATAACATACCATAATGTGGTTGGTTTGGATTCGGTAGAATAGGGTTTGGTGGAAGATCAGGTTTTTTATTTTGTTTAACTTTAAAACACTAAGACATTAATATCTCCAACATTTTTGTGTCAGTTTTGACGATGTATTTAAACAATCGCAAGCCTTTTCCATTCAGACAAAACGTTTAAAATGGATGTTAAAATTGGACCACCGAGTTTTTCTAATAATTTATTCAAAGTTAAATTTTATTTTTAACCCTGTGCACATGAATCGGGAAAACTGCCGATAGCAGCAACACAGAAGTCACTTAATAACGGTGCTGTTTCCTGTAACTTACTAAATGAAATTTTTGAAACACCACTTTAAAACAATTGGTAAGGGCAATGAAGTCGGCAAATTGAGAAAATATAGAAATCGAGGGTTGTAACAACAAATAAAATTACGTAAAAGGAATTGATGTGAGGAGATATAGGAAAATGAAGCAAGAAAAGGTATTAAGCAGTTACGATGTAGTCAGGTTAAGTTACTAGTAACAGGAATCAGTACTAAGTTGTGCGTAGGCAGTTACGAAACTCTAAGAAGCATCAGTAAGGAATCGTCAGTCAGAGCACAGAAGCAGTGAGAAATCAGTCACAATATAGATTTTATGGAGTGAGTTAAACTCACAATCAGCGAGTCATCAATCCAGTGAAGCAATATCAACGAACAAATACAAAGAAAGAGTACATCAAACAGTGCCTTCATAACTCTTGTCATTCCTAGGTTTACTGAACCTACTCAATTATATTTCTTAAAAATGATGAATTTATTACTGTTTTAAAACAGCTTAATAAATTATAATTTAAACGACCCTAAAAACACAATCAAACCACTTACTCTAAATTTGTTACTACAGTCTAAGCCAGAAGGGCTTTCAAAACTTAAGCCAGGTTCAAGAAAGCTACATTCAATGCGCTTGTAACAGTATCCGGAAAAATGGGCTTCTCAGTAATTGCCGCTAGACATCTTTCGAAGACGTTTCTGTCAGGATGAACTCACTAACAGCCAAAGAAACTTGGACAAATACCTAACGAGCCTCAACTTTCCACGTTCGATAATGGCCTTTGAACATTCTGCCAGGCTCCATTCACTATGGAAAGTAATACATATATCACAAGAGAAAATAAATCACTAATCGGAAAAATTGTTTACATTAATCGTTTTATTCAAAAGCTTCAATAAGGTATAAAAATAGAATAAGCCGTATTTTCAATTTCAGGTGATACACATTGCTCGTCCGTTCAAAAGTTAATAGGTACAGTTTTCTTTACCAGTCCATAAATTAATTTTAATCAACTGATTTACCTTTAGGGCCTCTCTTCTACTTAGCCCTTCTGCTGCTGTCGAAATAAGTATCTAAAATTTATACATAAGAACAGAAAAGCCTGCGAGAGGATTCTCTCGCAGGTAACCTGCGGGGGATATTCTCTCGCAGGCAGAACCTTGTAGGAGAGATACGAAGGGGCTACCTTTGGGGATGCCTTTCCCTCTCCGTTTTTAAACTAAGATTCCCACAAGCAGAGGCACCTCGGCCTGTTCTGAGAGGTGTATGTTTCGGGGTCACAGACCTTGGGCATACGGTAAGAGTTGTCCGCTATTCCCATTGGAATAGTCGGCCAGCTGCCTCCTAAACTGGTCGAGGCACGGAGAAGGGAATGCAGCGTCCCCACAGCAAAGTCCTCTCCCGCTATCGGAAGGGCGTGGGACAAGTACCCAATGCCCGACCTACCTGATGCAGGTTTTTCTAGGGTTTTCCCTGCATTTCTTTAGGCGAATGCCGGGTAGGATCCTTAAACCATAGCACGGGGGCCCTAGTAACCCTTGGCTACCTTCCTCTACCCTTCCGCATCCCCCCTTTCAAATCCCTTCATATGCTATTAAAGGGGAGTTGCCCAATGTGGATCACCCTCATGTAGCCTGTTGCCCTAAAAAATGAAAATAAAAAAAATTATACATGAGGGACGTAATGTAAAATTGATTTCAGTTGGTACGCGGAACAATCCTTTTTTTGTCACTTTCGAAGTAAAATAGATTTGAAATATTAACGGAGGAAATCAACAATTCTTATCGGCGGCAAAAATATGGATAAAACAATTTCATATGTTTGGTTCGTCTACATCGGATTTCGAAGAAATGTGGCGTCAGTCGGATGTCGTGAGCCGACATACACCAAACATGAAAATGTTGTAATGGAGGCTATCAATACGGGGATTAAAAGATGAAGCACCGATTAGTTCAGAGTAAAACTCATTAAATGTTTGGAAAAAAACTTGGTACGTCACTTTATTTACACTTAATACGTTTCAGAAAAACGAGAACACCCAACCGCTACTTACTTCCAAACGAAATACATTGGAAAGCAAGCAAATACTTGTTTACAGAGTTTAGGTCACTTATTCTTAGCTTATTTTCCAATTACTTGCTTGATATTGTATATATGTAAATTGGAACGTTTAGCCTACGCTTTCGCCAAATAATTTAATTATCAGTAACGACTTTAAATATGTGAGCGATCTACTTCAATAATTTTTATAATTATATTTTCAAGATATTATGTATAAATGGTTACCAAGAAAATTAGCTTAATCAGATTCTCTCATCTCTAACTTGGAATTACAAGGGTCACATCCACGATTACAAGTTTACATGTGAAATATTTACGAATTGTAAATACCTTATGTTTTATTTGTTTACTTTTTACAATTGTAAATACTTTTATTATATTATTATCACAACTGTAAAGTCTCCGGACTAAAAGTTAATTTTAATAAATAAAAAAAAACATACTGTTCATGAAAATATTTACTTAGTACACATGACTGAAGAATAATGTTTTCTAAATATAATACTGAATACTATAAAAACGAAATTAACTATCATGAACGACAATTTTCAATATCTTCTAACTCACATTTCGTACATGAAGGTATTTGTAGGAGTATGAAGTAACATAAATTTTCATTCATAACTAAGCGAATAAACTGGTTTACTTAAAATCCGCGGATTTCTAAATTGATGCATCTAGATAGATGCCATCCGGTTGAGACTGCATTTACAACTTCTGTATACATAAATTAACTCACCACCACCGAAAATATTTCGAAAATTTCAATGAAAATGTTGAGGGCTAAAACAGAACAGATTTAAATTTCAAACTGGGAAGGGAAACTCTTAACACGTATCCTAAAGTAAATTAGTTATTCGTTCTATTTCATTATACTAATTCCAATTCATCCTATATTCCTCCATATTTCAATAAATTAATGCACGTTAAAAGAGACAAAGTATATAAATACCATCTGCAACAGATGTACACGAAAAACATTTTGTCGCTATACTCGTAAACGTGGCACAATGTAGGTTGTATGTAATA